>CM057450.1:1204733026-1205933026 GCA_016271365.2 Neoceratodus forsteri | reverse complement strand
TGAAACACTCTCATTTCACTGTGTTACCACTTGTCAATTTTCTGCAAACAAGGAGGATGCATTTTGGGCATGCAGAAAAAATCTTGGGAATCTGTGCCACCACTGCGTGTATTACTGAGTGAGCAATTAATTAGGGGGGACTTTCTGCGTGCCGAAACACTAACATTTCACTGTGTTATCGCCTGTCAATTTTCTGCACACAAGGAGTATGCATTTTGGGCCTGCTGAAAAGTCTGGGGACTCTCTGTCACAACTGATGCAAGACAGAGTGTGCTATTTTTTCATGGGAACTTTGCTCTGAAACACTCTCATGTCACTGTGTTACAAGTCAATTTTCTGCTTACAAGGAGGATGCATTTTGGGCCTTGAAAAATCTGGGGACTCTGTGCCCCCACTCCGGGCATGACTGAGTGCGCCATTAATTTTGGCACAGTTTGTATGATCTGAAACACTCTAATTTCACTGTGTTACATTTGTCAATTATCTGCACATAAGAATAATGCATTTTGGGCCTGCAAAACAAATCTGGGGACTCTGGACCACGACTGCATGCAGGTCACAGTGAGCAATTAATTCGGGGGGACTTTGTATGTGCTGAAACACCCTCATTTCACTGTCCTATCACTTGCCAATTTTCTGCACAGCACACAGGGAGGAGGCATTTTGGACCTGCACAAAAAATCTGGGGAGTCTGTGCCACCACTGCATGCTTTACAGAGTGCGCCATTAATTTGGCAGGAGTTTGCATGTGCAGAAACACTCTCATTTCACTGTGTTACCACTTATCAAATTTCTGCACACAAGGAGGATGAATTTTGGGCCAGCAGAAAAAAATAGGGGGACCCTGTGTCTCCACTGTGCTCAAGACAGAGTGTGCCATTAATTAGGGGGGACTTTGTATGTGCTGAAACACTCTCATTTCACTGCGTTACACTTGTCAATTTTCTGCACACTGAGAAGATGCATTTTGGGCCTGCAGAAAAAATCTGGGGACTCTGTGCTGCCACTGAGCATAGGACTCAGTGCGCAATTAATTTGGATGACTTTCTATTTACTGTAACACTCTCATTTCAGTGGGTTACCACTTGTAATTGTCTGCACACAAGGAGTATGCATTTTGGTCCTGCAGAAATAATCTGGGGAGCCTGCGCCACCACTGCACGCATGACTGAGTGCGCTATTAATTTGCTGGGGATGTTGTATATTCCCAGCCTGTTTCATTTCACTGTGTTACCACTTGCCAATTTTCTGCACACAAGGAGGATACATTTTGGGCCTGCAGAAAAGATCTGGGGACTCTGTGCCACCACTGCACGTATGACTGAGTGCTCCACTAATTTGGGGGGACTTCGTTGGTGCTGAAACGCTCTCATTTCACTGTGTTACCATTTGTCATTTTCCTGCACACACGGAGGATACATTTTGGGCCTGTAGAGAAAATCAGGGGACTCTGTGCCAGCACTGCATGCACAATGTGTGTGCCATCAACTCGAGGGACTTTGTATGTGATGAAACACTCAGTTCACTGTGTTAACACTTGTAAATTTTCTGCACACAAGGAGGATGTATTTTGGGCATGCAGAATAATCTGGGTCTCTGTGCCAGCACTGTGCAAAATGACTGAGTATGCTGTTATTTCTGCTGGACTTAGTATTTGCTGAAAACACTCATATCACTGTTTTACCACTTATCAATTTCCTGCACAGAAGGAGAATGCATTTTGGGCCTGCTGAAAAAATCTTCGGAATCTGTGCCACCACTGTGCTCATGACTGAGAGCACCATTAATTTGGGGGGACTTTCTATGTGCTGAAAACACTCTCATTTCACTATGTTACCACTTGTTAATTTTCTGCAAACCAGGAGTATGCATTTTGTGCCGACAGAAAAAATCTGGGTACTCTGTGCAACCACTGCACGCATGACTGAGTGCGCTATTAATTTGGGAGAACTTGGTATAATCTGATGCACTCTCATTTCACTGTGTTAGCACTTGTCAATTTTCAACAGACAAGGAGGATTCATTTTGGGCCTGCAGAAAAAATTATTGGACTCTGTGCAACCATTGTGCACATGATTGAGTGCGCCATTAATTCTGGGGGACTTTGTATATGCTGAACAACTCTCATTTCACTGTGTTAGCACTTGTCAATTTTCTGCACACAAGGAGGATGCATTTTTGGATTGCAAAATAAATCGGGGGACTCTGTGCCACCACTGCGTGCATGACTGAGTGTGCCATTAATTCATGGGGACTTTGTATGTGATGAAACACTTTCATTTCACTGTGTTACCACTTATCAAATTTCTGCAAACAAGGAGGATGCATTTTGGGCATGCAGAAAAATCTGGGTAATCTGTGCCACCAGTGCTGTATTACTGAGTGAGCAATTAATTCAGGGGACTTTCTATGTTCTGAAACACTCTCATTTCACTGTGTTACCACTTGTCAATTTTCTGCACACAAGGAGTATGCATTCTGATCCTGCAGAAAGTCTGGGGACTCTCTGTCACCACTGCGTGCAAGACAGAGTGTGCTATGTTTTCAGGGAACTTTGTTCTGAAACACTCATGTCACTGTGTTACAAGTCAATTTTCTGCACACAAGGAAGATGCATTTTGGGCCTTCAAAAATTCTGGGGACTCTGTGCCTCCACTGCGCCGCAATGACTGAGTGCGCCATTAATTCGGGCACAGTTTGTATGATCTGGAACTCTCATTTCAATGTGTTACACTTGTCAATTTTCTGCATACAAGAATAATGAATTTAGGGCTTACACAAAATCTGAGGATTTTTTGCCTCTACTGTGCACATGACTGAGTGTGCTGTTAATTTGGGGGACTTTCTATTTGCTGAAACACTTCTCACTTCACTGAGTTAGCACTTGTCAATTTTCTGCACACAAGGAGGATGCATTTTGGGCCTGCCAAAATAATCTGGGGACTCTGTCCACAGCTGCACACATGACTGAGTGAGCAATTAATTTGGGGATGTTGCATGCTGAAACACTCTCATTTCACTGTGTTACCACTCTGTCAATTTTCTGCTCACAAGGAGGATGCATTTGGAGCCTGCAGAAAAATCTGGGGAATCTGTGCCACTACTGCGCATGAATAAGTGTGCTATTAATTCATGTATGTGCTGAAACACCCTCATTTTACTGTCCAACCACTTGCCAATTTTCTACGCACAAGGAGGAGGGATTTGGGCCTGCACATAAAATCTGGAGACTCTGTGCCACCACTGCATGCATTACAGAGTGCCATTAATTCAGGGGAGTTTGTATGTGCAGAAACTCTCTCATTTGACTGTGTTACCACTTGTCAAATTTTTGCACACAAGGAGGATGAATTTTGGGCCTGCAGAAAAATCTGGGGACCCTGTGTCTCCACTGCGCTTAAGACAGAGTGTGCCATTAATTCGGGGGACTTTGTATATGCTGAAACACTCTCATTTCACTGTGTTACACTTGTCAATTTTCTGCACTAAGAGGATGCATTTTGGGCCTGCATAAAAAATCTGGGGACTCTGTGCCACCACTTCTCACAGGACTCAGTGCGCGATTAATTCTGATGACTTTCATGTGCTGAAACACTCTGATTTCACTGTGTTACCACTTGTTATTTTCTGCCCACAAGGAATATGCATTTTGGGCCTGCAGAAATAACCTGGGGACCCTGTGCCACCACTGCACGCATGACTGAGTGCGTTATTAATTCACTGGGGACATTGTTTTTGCCCAACCTCTCTCATTTCACTATGTTACCACTTGTCAATTTTCTGCACACAAGAAGGATGCATGTTGGGCCTGCAGAAAAGATCTGGGGACTCTGTGCCACCACTGCACGCATGACTGAGTGCGCTATTAATTTGGTGGGACTTTGTGGGTGCTGAAACACTCTCATTTCACTGTGTTACACTTGTCAATTTTCTGCACACTAAGAGGATTCATTTTGGGACTGCAGAAAAAATCTGGAGACTCTGTGCCGCCACTGTGCACAGGACTCAGTGTGCGATTAATTCAGATGACTTTATAGGTGCTGAACACTCTCATTTTACTGTGTTACCACTTGTTATTTTCTGCACACAAGGAGTATGCATTTTGGGCATGCAGAAATAATATCGGGACCCTGTGCTACCACTGCACGCTTGACTGAGTGCACTATTAATTCGCTGGGGACATTGTATATGCCCAACCATTCTCATTTCATCATTGTAGCTCACTTGTCAATTTTCTGCACACACGAGGATACATTTTAGGCCTGTACGAGAAAATTAGGGGGACTCTTGGGCCAGCACTGCATGCTTCGGAATGTGTGCTTATTAATTTGGAGGGACTTTGTATGTGCCAAAACACTCTAATTTCACTGTGTTACCACTTGTTAATTATATGCACACAAGGAGGATGCATTTTGGGCCTGCAGAATAAATTGGGGTCTCTGTACCACCACCGCTCATGACTGGAGTGCGCCATTATTTGGACTGGACTTTGTGTTTGCTGAAACACTCTCATATCACTGTGCTACCGTTTTGCATAAATTTTCTGCACTCTAGGTAAATGCATCATGGTGCAGAATAATCTGGGGACTCTGTGCCAACACTGCACGCATGACTGAGTGTGCCCTTAATTTGGCTTGAGCTGTATTTTCTGAGACACTCTCATATCATTGTTTTACCACTTATCAATTTTTGCACACTAGGAGAATGCAATTTGGGCCTTCAGAAAAAATCTGGGGAATCTGTGCCACTGCTTGTGCATGACTGAGAGCTCCATTAATTTGCAGGAACTTTCTATGTGCTGTAACACTATTATTTCACTGTGTTACGACTTGACAATTTTCTGCTCTCAAGGAGGATGCATTTTGGGCCTCCAGAAAAATCTTTGAACTCTGTACCAACATTACGCATATGACTGAGTGCACCATTAATTGTGGGGACTTTGAATATGCTGAACCACTCTCATTTCACTGTGTTAGCAGTTGTCAATTTTCTGAAAACAAGGAGTATGCATTTTGGCCCTGCAGAGAAAATCTGGGGACTCTGTACCACCACTGCACGCAGGTCACAGTGAGCAATTAATTAGTGACGAGTTTGTATGTGCTGAAACACTCTCATTGCACTATATTACCACTTGCCAATTTTCTGAAAACAAGGAGGATGCATTTTGAGCCTGCAGAAAAAATCTGGGGACTCTGTGCCACCACTGCGCACAAGAATAAGTGTACCATTAATTCGGGTGGACTTTGTATGTGCTGAAATACCCTCATTTCACTGTACTACCACTAGTCAATTTTCTACGCACAAGGAGGAGGCATTTTGGACATGCACTAAAATCTGGGAACTCTGTGCCACCACTGCATGCATTACAGAGTCGCTCTCATTTATTGGGGAGTTGTATGTGCAGAAACACTCTCATATCACTGTGTTACCACTTGTCAAATTTCTGCACACAAGAAGGATGAATTTTGGGCCAGCAGAAAAATCTGGGGACCCTGTGTCTCCACTGCGCTCAAGACAGAGTGTGCCATTAATTTGGGGGAACTTTGTATGCGCGCAAACACTCTCATTTCACTGCGTTACACTTGTCAATTCTCTTCACACTAAGGGGATGCATTTTGGGCCTGCAGAAAAATCTGGGGACTCTGTGCCACCATCGCTAAGCAGGACTCAGAGCGTGATTAATTCGGATGACTTTCATGTGCTGAAACACTCATTTCTCTGTGTTACCACTTGTTATTTTTTTCACACAAGGATTATGCATTTTGGGCCTGCAGAAATAATCTGGGGACTCCTGCGCCACCACGGCACATATGACTGAGTGCTAATTAATTTGGTAAATATTGTATATGCTCAGTCTTTTCTCATTTACTGTGTTACCACTTGTCAATTTTCTGCACACAAGGAGGATGGATTTTGGGCCTGCAGAAAAGTTCTGGGACTCTGTGCCACCACTGCACGCATGACTGAGTGTGCCATTAATTTGTGGGACTTTGTAGATGCTGAAACACTCTTATTTCACTGTGTTTACCACTTGTCAATTTTCTGCCACACACGGAGGATTCATTTTGGGCCTGTATAGAAAATCAGGGGGACTCTGTGCCTACACTGCATGCAAGAATGTGTACGCCATTAATCTGAAGGGACTTTGTATGTGCTGGAACACTCTCAATTCACTGTGTTAACACTTGTCAATTTTTCTGCACACAAGGAGGATGCATTTTGGGCCTGCAGAATAATCTGGGATGTCTGTCACACCACTCTTTTACATGATGGAGTGCGCCATTATATAGAATGACTTTGTATTTGCTGAAACACTCTCCTTATCACTGTGTTACCGCTTGTCAATTTCCTGCACTCAAGGTAAATGCATTCGTAATGTGCAGAATAATCTGGGGGACTCTGTGCCAACACTGCACGCATGACTGAGTGTGCTCTTAATTGCTTGATGTTGTATTTCCTGAGACACTCTCTATCACTGTTTAACCACTTATCAATTTTTTGCACACTAGAAGAATGCAATTTGGGCCTTCAGAAAAATCTGGGAATCTGCGCCACTACTCGCCAGCATGACTGAGAGCACCATTAATTTGGGGGACTTTTCTATGCCATGTAACACTATCATTTCACTGTGTCTTGCACTTGTCAATTTTCTGCACACAAGGAGGATACATTTCGGCCTCCAGAAAGAATCTTTGGACTCTGTACCAACATTGCGCTTTATGACTTGAGTCGCCATTAATTTGGGGGACTTTGAATATGATGAACTACTCTTATTTCACTGCGTTAGCACTTGTCAATTTATTTCACAAGGAGGATGCATTTTTGGGCCTTCTGAAAGATCTGGGGACTCTGTGCCACCACTGCGTGCATGACTGAGTGTGTCATTAATTTGGGGGACTTTGTGTATATGCTAAAACTCCTCATTTCACTGTGTTACCACTTGTCAATTTTTCTGCAAACAAAGGAGGTTGCATTTTGGGCCTGCAGAAAATGTCTGGGGCTCTGTGCCACCACTGCATGCATGACTGAGTGCTCCATTAATTCAGGGGGACTTTGTATGTGCTGAAACAGTCTCATTTCACTGTTTTGCCACTTACCAAATTTCTGCAAACAAGGAGGATGCATTTTGGGCATGCAGAAAAAATCTGGGTAATCTGTGCCACCACTGCGTGTATTACTGAGTGAGCAATTATTTCAGGGGGACTTTCTATGTGCTGAAACACTCTCATTTCACTGTGTTACCACTTGTCAATTTTCTGCACACAAGGAGTATGCACTTTGGGCCTGCAGAAAAGACTGGGGACTCTCTGTCACCTCTGCGTGCAAGACAGATTCTGCAATTTTTGGGGGGGAACTTTGTTCTGAAACACTCTCATGTCACTGTGTTACACAAGTCAATTTTCTGCATACAAGGAGGATGCATTTTGGGCCTTCAAAAAAATCTCGGGACTCTGTGCCACCACTGCGTGCATGACTGAGTGCGCCATTAATTTGGGTGCAGTTTGTATGATCTGAAACTCTCTCAATTCACTGTGTTACGACTGTCAATTTTCTGCACATAAGAATAATACATTTAGGGAGTTCACAAAAAGTCTGGGGACTCTGTGCCACCTCTGTGTAGATGATTTATTGTGCCTTTAATTTTGGGTGAGTTTGTATGTGCTGAAACACTCTCATTTCACTGTGTTACCACTTGTCAATTTTCTGCACACAAGGAATAAGCATGTTGGGCCTGCAGAAAAGTCTGGTGACTCTCTGTCCCCACTGCGTGCAAGACAGAGTGTGCTATTTTTTGGGGGAAACTCTGTTCTGATACACTCTCATGTCACTGTGTTACACAAGTCAATTTTCTGCATACATGGAGGATTCATTTTGGGCCTTCAAAAAAATCTGGGGACTCTGTGCCACCACTGCACGCATGACTGAGTGCACCATTAATTCGGGCACAGTTTGTATGATCTGAAACACTCTCATTTCATGTGTTACACTTGTCAAATTTCTGCACATAAGAATAATGCATTTAGGGCCTGCACAAAAAATCTGAGTATTCTGTGCCACCACTGCGCACATGACTGAGTGCGCTCTTAATTTGGAGGGACTTTGTATGTGCTGAAACACTCTCTTTTCAATGTGTTAGCACTTGTCAATTTTCTGCACACAAGGAGGATGCATTTTGGGCCTGCAAAAAAAATCTGGGGACTCTGTTCCACAACTGCACACATGACTGAGTGAGCAAATTATTTGAGGGGCGTTGCATGTGCTGATACACTCTCATTTCACTGTGTTACCACTTGTCAATTTTCTGCACACAAAGAGGATGCATTTTGGGCCTGCAAAAAAAATCTGGGGTCTCTGTACCACAAATGCACACAGGTCACAGTGAGCAATTAATTTGGGGGACTTTGTATGTGCTGAAACACTGTCATTGCACTATGTTACCACTTGCCAATTTTCTGCACACAAGGAGGATGCATTTGTGCCTGCGAGAAAATCTGGGGACTCTGTACCACTACTGCCCACATGAATAAGTGTGCCATTAATTCAGGGACTTTGTACATGTGTGAAACACCCTCATTTCACTGTGTTAACACTTGCCAATTTTCTGCACACAAGGAAAAGGCATTTTGGGCCTGTACAAAAACTCTAGGGACTCTGTGCCACCATGGCATGCACTACAGAGTGCACCAATAATTCGGGGGAATTTGTATGTGCAGAAACACTCTCATTTCACTGTGTTACCACTTGTCAAATTTCTGCACACAAGGAGGATGAATTTTGGGCCTGCAGAAAAATCTGGGGACCCTGTGTCTCCACTGCGCTCAAGACAGAGTGTGCCATTAATTCGGGGGACTTTGTATGTCCTGAAACACTCTCATTTCAGTGCATTACACTTGTCAATTTTCTGCACACTAAGAGGATGCATTTTGGGCTTGCAGAAAAAATCTGGGGTCTCTGTGCCGCCTCTGCACACAGGACTCAATGCGCAATTAATTTGGATGACTTTCTATGTGCTGAAACACTCTCATTTCACTGTTTTACCACTTGTTATTTTCTGCACACAAGGAGTATGCATTATGGGCCTGAAGAAATAATCTGGGGACTCTGTGCCACCACTGCACGCATGACTGAGTGCGCCATTAATTTGGGGGGACTTTGTAGGTGCTGAAACACTCCTCATTTCACTGTGTTACCACTTGTCAATTTTCTGCACACACAGAGGATACATTTTGGGCCTGTAGAGAAAATCAGGGGACTCTATGCCAGCACTGCATGCGTGAATGTGTGCGCCATTAATTCGGGGTGACTTTGCATGTGCTGAAACACTCTCATTTCACTGTGTTAATACTTGTCAATTTTCTGCACACAATTAGGATGCATTTTGGGCCTGCAGAATAATCTGGAGTCTCTATGCCACCACTGCGCACATGAATGAGTACTCCATTATTTTGGCTGGACTTTGTAGTTGCTGAAACACTGTCATATCACTGCATTAGCACTTGTCAATTTTCTGCACTCAAGGTGGATGCATTCGTGGCATGCAGAATAATCTGGGGACTCTGTGCCAACACTGCAGGCATGACCGAGTGTGCCATTAATTCAGCTAGACTTTTTATTTCCTGAGACACTCTCATATCACTGTTTTACCATTTATCAATTTTCTGCACTCAAGGAGAGTGCATTTTGGGCCTGCAGAAAAAATCCGGGTAATCAGTGCCACCACTGCGTGCCTGACTGGGGGGACTTTGTATAATCTGAAGCACTCTCATTTCACTGTGTTAGAACTTGTCAATTTTCTGCACACAAGTAAGATGTATTTTGGGCCTACAGAAAAAATCTTTGGACTTTGTGCCACCATTGCATACATTACTGAGTGCGCCATTAATTTGGGAGGACTTTGTATATGCTGAACCACTCTCATTTCACTGTGTTAGCACTTGTCAATTTTCTGCACACAAGGAGGATGCATTTTGGGTCTGCTGAAAAGATCTGGGGACTCTGTGCCACCACTGCGCGCATGACTTAGTGTGCCATTAATTTGGGGGCTTTGTATGTGCTGAAACACTCTCATTTCACTGTGTTACCCCTTATGAAATTTCAGCATACAAGGAGGATGCATTTTGGGCATGCAGAAAAAATCTGTGTAAACTGTGCCACCACTGCGTGTATGACTGAGTGAGCAATTAATTCGGGGGGACTTTGTATGTGCTGAAACAGTCTCATTTCTCTGTGTTACCACTTGCCAATTTTCTGCACACAAGCAGTATGCATTTTGGGCCTGCAGAAAAGTCTGGGGATTCTCTGTCACCACTGCGTGCAAGACAGAGTGCGCTATTTTTTGGGGGAAACTTTGTATGTTATGAAACACTTTCATGTCACTGTGTTACACAAGGTAATTTTCTGCATACCTGGAGGATGCATTTTGGGCCTTCAGAAAAAAATCTGGGGACTCTGTTCCACAACTGCGCACATGACTGAGTGAGCAATTAATTCGGGGGACTTTGAATTTGCTGAAACACTCTCATATCACTCTGATAAAACTTGTCAATTTTCTGCACTCAAGGTGGATGCATTCATGGCATGCAGAAAAATCTGGGGAGTCTGTGCCAACACTGCATGCATGACTGAGTGCGCCCTTAATTTGACTTGACTTTGTATTTCCTGAGACATTCTCATATCACAGATTAACCACTTATCAATTTTCTGCACACATGGAGGATGCATTTTGGACCTGCAGAAAACATCTGGGGAATCTGTACCACCACTGAGTGCATGACTGAGAATGCCATTAATTTGTGGGGGACTTTCTATGTGCTGAAACACTCTCATTTCACTATGTTACTACTTGTTAATTTTCTGCACACAAGGAGTATGCATTTTGGACCTGCAGAAAAAATCTGGGTACTCTGTGCAACCACTGCGCGTATGACTGAGTGCGCTATTAATTTGGGGGAACTTTGCATAATCTGAAGCACTCTCATTTCACTGTGTTAGCACTTGTCAATTTTCTGCATAAAAGGAAGATGCATTTTGGGGATGCAGAAAACATCTTTGGACTCTGTGCCACCATTGTGCGCATGACTGAGTGCGCCATTAATTCAGGGGGACTTTCTATATGCTGAACCACGCTCATTTCACTGTGTTAGCACTTGTCAATTTTCTGCACACAAGGAGTATGCATTTTGGGCCTGCAGAAAAGTCTGGGGACTCTCGGTCATCACTGCATGCAAGACAGAGTGTGCTATTTTTTGGGGGGAACTTTTTTCTGAAACACTCTTATGTCACTGTGTTACACAAGTCAATTTTCTGCATAGAAGGAGGATGCATTTTGGGCCTGCAGAAAAAATCTGGGGACTCTGTGCCACCACTACGCACATGACTGAGTGCACCATTAATTCAGGGGGACTTTGTATGTGCTGAAACACTCTCATTTCACTATGTTACCACTTATCAAATTTCAGCAAACAAGGAGGATGCATATTGGACATGCAGAAAAAATCTGGGTAATCTGTGCCACCACTACGTGTATTATTGAGTGAGTAATTAATTCGGGGGTCTTTCCATGTGCTGAAACACTCTCATTTCACTGTGTTACCACTTGTCAATTTTCTGCACACAAGGAATATGCATTTTGGACCTGCAGAAAAGTCTTGGGACTCTCTGTCACCACTGCATGAAAGACAGAGTGCGCTATTTTTTCGGGGGAAACTCTGTTCTGATACACTCTCATGTCACTGTGTTACACAAATCAATTTTCTGCATACAAGGTGGATTTATTTTGGGCCTTGAAAAAAATCTGGGGACTCAGAGCCACCACTGCGCGCATGACTGAATGCGCCATTATTTCTGGCGCAGTTTGTATGATCTGAAACACTCTCATTTCACTGTGTTACACTTGTCAAATTTCTGCACATAAGAATAATGCATTTAGGGCCTACACAAAAGATCTGAGGATTCTGTGCCACCACTGCATGCACGAATGAGTGCGTCATTAATTCGGTGGGACTTTGTATGTGCTGAAACACTCTCATTTCACTGTGTTAACACTTGTCAATTTTCTGCACACAAGGAGGATGCATTTTGGGCCTTCAGAAAAAATCTTGGTAATCTGTGCCACCACTGCGTGTATGACTGAGTGAGCAATTAATTCAGGGGGACTTTCTATGTGCTGAAACACTCTCATTTCACTGTGTTACCACTTGTCAATTTTCTGCACACAAGGAGTATGCATTTTGGGCCTACTGAAAAGTCTGAGGACTGTCTGTCAGCACTGCGTGCAGGACAGAGTGCACTATTTTTCCGGGGGAACTTTGTATGTTCTGAAACACTCTCATGTCACTGTGTTACACAAATCAATTTTCTGCATACAGGGAGGATGCATTTTGGGCCTTCAAAAAAAAATCTGGGGACTCTGTTCCACAACTGCACACATGACTGAGTGAGCAATTAATTTGGGGGTCTTTGAATTTGCTGAAACACTCTCATATCACTGTGTTACCACTTGTCAATTTTCTGCACTCAAGAAGGATGCATTCGTGGCATGCAGAATAATCTGTTGACTCTGTGCCAACACTGCAGGCATGACTGAGTGCGCCCTTAATTCGACTTGACTTTGTATTTCCTGAGACATTCTCATATCACTGTTTTATCACTTATCAATTTTCTGCACACATGGAAAATGCATTTTGGGTCTGCAGAAAAAATCTTTGGACTCTGTGCCATCATTGTGCACATTACTGAGTGTGCCATTAATTCAGAGGGACTTTGTATATGCTGAAACACTCTCATTTCACTGTGTTAGCGCTTGTCAATTTTCTGCACACAAGAAGGATGCATTTTGGGCCTGCTGAAAAGATCTGGGGACTCTGTGTCACCACTGCACGCATGACTGAGTGTGCCATTAATTTGGGGGGAATTTGTATGCACTGAAACACTCCTCATTTCACTGTGTTACCACTTATCAATTTTCTGCACACAAGGAGTATCTATTCTGGGCCTGCAGAAAACTCTGGGGACTCTCTGTCACCACTGCATGCAAGACAGAGTGCTCTATTTTTTGAGGGGAATTTTGTTCTGAAACACTCTCATGTCACTGGGTTACGCAAGTCAATTTTCTGCATAAAAGGGGGATGCATTTTGGGCCTTCAAAAAAATATGGGGACTCTGTGCCACCACTGCACCCATGACTGAGTGCGCCATTAATTTAGGCGCAGTTTGTATGATCTGAAACACTCGCATTTCACTGTGTTACACTTGTCAATTTTCTGCACATAAGAATAATGCATTTTGGGCCTACACAAAAAATCTGAGGATTCTGTGCCACCACTGCATGCACGAATGAGTGCGCCATTAGTTCGGTGGGACTTTGTATGCACTGAAACACTCTCATTTCACTGTGTTAACACTTGTCAATTTTCTGCACACAAGGAGGATGCATTTTGGGCCTGCAGAATAATCTGGGGACTCTGTGCCACCACTGCGCACATGACTGAGTGCGCCATTATTTCGCTGGACTTTGTATTTGCTGAAACACTCTTATATCACTGTGTTACGGCTTGTCAATTTTATGCACTCAAGGTAGATGCATTTGAGGAGTGCAGAATATTCTGGGGACTCTGTGCCACCACTGCGTACATGACTGAGTGCACCATTAATTCGGGGGGACTTTGTATGTGCTGAAACACTCTCATTTCACTGTGTTACCACTTATCAAATTTCTGCAAACAAGGAGGATGCATTTTGGGCATGCAGAAAAAATCTGGGTAATCTGTTCCACCACTGCGTGCATGACTGAGTGCACCATTAATTCGGGAGGATTTTGTATATGCTGAACCACTCTCATTTCACTGTGTTACCACTTGTCAATTTTCTTCACACAAGAAGGATGTATTTTGGGCCTGCAGAAAAAATCTTTGGACTCTGTCTCACCACTGCTCACATGAATAAGTACACCATTAATTCGGGAGGACTTTGTATGTGCTGAAACACTCTCATTTCACCTTGCTACTACTTGTCAATTTTCTGCACACAAGGAGGATGCATTTTGGGCCTGCAGAAAAAATCTGGAGACTCTGTGCCACCACTGCACGCATGACTGAGTGAGCCATTAATTCTGGCAATGCATTTTTTGTGTTGTGTGATTGTTGTGCACTCATGATGTCATACTGATATTATCAATTAAAGCAGCATTGCTGGACTGTTGTGACAATTTTGAACTGTAATTTTTATGCTACTTTACATTGCCACAGCCATTAGTTACCCTCCGAGTTGTGACTTGAATGATATGCTTCTTTTCACAATTTCTGTCTGCTTTACTTGACTACTTTTTTCATATATGAAAAAGAAAATGTGCACCCCTTTCAATATTGTTCTGACCAGGTTTGTATTTATTTGCAGCTGCTGTTCAATAAATATTGTTCCACGGTGTCATAAAACACTGCCTGCTGCACAACTGTTAATTTTCAACAGAAGTGATATATAACAGCTACCTGATGTGATGGAGAAAAGCAGAGGAAAACAATGACAAAGACCTGGTCAGCACCAATGTAAAAGGAATGCTCCTTTCATTATTTCATACATGAAAAAAGGTAGTACAGCAGACTCAACTACTGGAAATTCTTGTATCATTCCAATCAGGATGTAAGTAAAGGAAGTTGTAAAATAGCATTAAAAAATACAGGTTAGAGTTCTCAATAGATTGTTGCACTGCTGCTTTACAGAGATTCACCACGTTACATAGTTATGGTGATGCACATAACCTAATATGTGGGGGCCTTACTTCATGTAGAATATTTCTTGCTCCACAAAGTGCAATATATTTCTGGGAAAACCGCCTTTAATTTGATTACAGTGTGTCACATGACGGTGGTATTCCCGTTCAGAAAAGCCATTCACATTCTGCCTCTCTTTCTCAGCAACATTAGGATGTTATGCCGGTGGGGCGCAGGTGCATGCTCCACTATCGTGAATGTCCGGTAGCTATACCAATGTTTCGTTATGTTTTAAAGTTCACTTTGTGGTGAAATGTGGGAATGTTTCCACTAACAAGGCTCTTTTTACTGGAAAAGTGCCCACACGTTTCACCACAAACTGACCATAATAACATAAAGAAACATTCAGAAAGCTGCTGGACAATTGGACATTCACTATAATGGAGCATGCATCCGCGCTTTCCCTGGCATCACATCCTAACGTTGCTGAGATGGGAGGCAGAATGTGGGTGGCTTTTCAGAATGGGAATTCCTCCATCACGTGACACACTGTAATGAAATTATGGGCGGTTTTCACAGAAATGTATTGCACTATGTGGAGCAAGAAAGATTCCCTTGGAAGGGAAAATGTGTATTATTAAACAACAACAAAGAAAAAACACACACAGACAGTACAACACAGTAGAGGGGTGGGGACCAGAAAACAATCCCTTAATGTGGCCGTGGGATGCCGTGGTGGTCCAGCAGCAGATGCAGCATTCTGACTATTTGCTGCTGCAGTTCTTGTATTGTGTTGACCTGCTGCTGCAAAGCACCGACCCTCTGATTATCCTCCTCCAGGGCCGCCCACACCAGGGCAATGTCGACCTCTGTTGCAGGGACTGTGGTGGGGTCCACTGCAGGTGGAAATCTAGGTAGTGGTGGTGGTGGAGAGGGTTATGCTGGTGGCTGTGGTGGTGGTGCAGCTTCTGTACTGGCCCTCCTCCTGCTGCAGCGGTGAGGCACAACTTCGACCCCAGCAGCACCCTCGGCCACTGCCACAGAAGGGTCAGCAGATGGAGGCCTGGCCCTTCTGTGGCAGCCTGCCACCCACCTTGTGGTGGTTGAACATGTGGTGCGCCACCCATCCCCAAATGTGTCCTCCGGGGCCATGGAGCACCAGCACACCACACAGACTGCACACCATGACTATGCTGTCCCCCACAGAGTTAAAACTCCCACACTGGGGAGCTGTGTGGGAACCAGACACAGTCCTTACACCACCTATGTTTTCCAGGGCATCTTCTGTGGCTGTGGAGGTGGTGAAGGGGGTGCTGCTGGAGCCCCTACAGCTGCTACCAGTGGTGGTAGTAGTGGCGGAGAGGTGGATGCACAGTGGCCATGGTGGCACTGGTGCTGCTGTCACTTCCACGGGGAAGCAACACCAGGAGTTGGGAGTGGTCCAGCATCACATGACCACCCCACGTGTCCGCACTCCCCTCTGACCGGTGCTCCACTGGCCAGCCACTCACCTTCTCCAGGGTCCATCTTCCCACACAAGTCTCTGACACACAGACACACACTGACACACACAGTCACACACACATAAAACAAAACAAAACTTACAAAAAACAATCATTACCAAAAAACAATCACAATCAAATACAAAACTAAATAAAGATATAGCTTTTAAAAGCTGTTGTTTTCTTCACACAAAGGCAATAAAGCACTTTCAATCACTGACTCTACACTGCTCTCCTGAGCTCTCCACAAAGCCTTCTTCCTCTGAGGATGCAAAGGAGAAAGTGAAACTGCTTCTCTGACTCACTTCCTTCCTGCCTGGCTAAAGCATATGACTTACAATACTGTAAGCCATGTGATGAGTGGGGGCTGCCTATTTACTTGTCACTTCAACTTACTTCACGTTAAGGCATAACGGCAACGCAAGTAATCACGATAACACGAGTGAGAATACTTACAGTGCCCACTTCGCTGCTAGCTCGGCCAACACAAAGTGGCCTCTTCACGTCTCACTTCACCAGAGGATTAAATATTCCTGCATCTCTATCCCAGAGTAAGAAAGCAAGTTAGCTTTTCTGCCATTTACCATGGAGTGAAACTGTCCACATAAGTCAAAGGTTAGTCATCCCACACTACCATAAAGGACACAGGTGTGCGTATCAAACTTCATATCCAGTAAACCAACATGCCCTGTCTAAAAGACCTTTGACTCTTGACAGCACACTGTCTGAACCATATAAATGAAATTATAGTCTATGATGTTAACAATAGAACTCTGAAACAAAATTGTTTTAATTTCTGAGAGGAATTTTCTCTTGCTTCTGTACAGCAAGCCTCTCTTATTTCCACCTGTATGTGGATTATATGGCCCTTTTGCATTGGACCCTACTGTCCCTGAGTTGGCAGTACAGCTTTAGAACACTTTCAATTATGTCCAGCTCCGTTTCTGCAACAACCAAGTTTCCTTAATGCCAAATACACTGCTTCCATGACTTTGGGCACCAGGTAGTGTCTGGCTGGCATCCAGACTACTGCTGTCTTCATGACTCTGGATGACTCCAACAGGAGTTATTTCTTCTTTAGAGCATCTGGGTGTTTGACTTGACAGTCATCTTGACTTTTCAGTCCATATCAATGACATTCATGCCAAGCTCCTCTAAGCTAGATGCACTATACTTGAACAAACCTGCTTATCTTCCCCTGCCAGATGGGAAATTATAAAGATTATTCTTACTGCTTTTGACTTTAGGGATATAGTCTATAGTGTAGTGTTACCCTTAAATCCACCCTAGCCAGACTAGACCCCCATTCCATTCTTTTTGTCACTTTGCTCTGGACTTCCCTCTATGCACCCATCACTGCTTCCTGTACTCTTTCCTCCCTTAAAGGCCAACATGTCTCTCACTGTGTCTCCTTTATATCTAAGTTTTGGATCTCTACCAGGCTATCTCTCCTCCCTCCTGTCCTGCCTCTGGCCCTCCTCTTACTCCCTCTGCTCTACTGATTCTTGCTTCTGTTACATCCAATAGGCCAAAACCTCAGCTAGTCAGTCTGCATTATTTCATAGATGTACCCTATTTTGGTCCAACCTCCCTGCCCTATCTGAGTTTCATTCCTTCCCACTTACTCCTTGGAGGCACTACTCCAGACTTACACCACCTGTGCCTTCTCCTGCATCTTATACTCTGTTGCTCCCACACCCACACCCAAAGTTATACTTCTTATCCTTTTTGCTCATCTCACCAATAGTGCTAATTGCACTGCTTGCTCTGCTCCCATGGCTCTGTACAATAATCTCCAGATGCTCACTGTGCTTTGTATGCAGCTTTGACATTTATTTGCACGTATGGCTTTGTGCATCCCTATGGACTCCACCCCAGGACATCTCTGAATGCAAGCTGTGACAGATTGGTAGGATTCTCCTGGTAACACTCTTAAAATAAATAAAAAAAAAAGAAATGAATGAACAATCTCAAGCCATTTAGGAAGACAAACAGTATGCTGGGATGTATAAGAAGGGGGTTCTTCAATAGGAGCAAGGAGGTACTGTTGCCCCATTATGGGTCTTTGGTAAGGCAGCATCTGGGGTACTGTGTCCAGTTCTTGGACCACACACCTCAAAAAGTATAAGGGACATACAGAGTCTGTCAAAAGGTGAACTAGGATCAGCAGGGGAATGCATATGAGAAGCACCTAGTCAGTGTGAATATGTACTCACTGGAGGCCAGGAGGGAGAGAGGGTCATAATAGAAACCTTTAAATACCTTAGAGGAATAAGCAGCGTACAGTGTCATGACCTGTTCCAGAGTTGTGAAGAATCTACAACCAGGGAGCACAATCATCAGCTCATGAGAGGTTGATTCAGAAAGGATGTGAAGAAATACATCTTCACAGAAGTGTCAGATGGAAAGGGTTGGTGAAAGCAAAGGTAGGCAAGGGGGTGGGCAGTGAGGAAAGGGACAGAACTGCCTCTAGGGTATTGGACAAGGAATGTCTAATGATAGGTTGAAATGGTTTAGGAGGAAAAATGGGGAGACAAGACACAATGGACTATAAGTCTTTTTCTGCCTGCACCTTTTAGTGTTTCTTTCTCTGTAACTGGAATGTAATGGGCATTATTGTATATACTATAGAAATGTATATTGCTGTGTATTGTAACCTCCCAGGTCATTACTGTATGTACTGTAGAAATGCATATTGCTGTATATTGCAAACTTCCAGGTCATTACTGTATGTACTGTAGAAATGTATATTGCTGTATACTGTATCCTTGTAGGACATTACTGTATATACTGTAAAAATATATATTGCTGTATATTGTAACCTCCCAGGTCATTACTGTATGTACTATAGAAATGTATATTACTGTATATTGCAAACTTCCAGGTCATTACTGTATGTACTGCAGAAATGTATATTGCTGTATATTGTAACTTCGTAGGACATTACTGTATATACTGTAAAAATATTTATTGCTGCATATTGTAACACCCCCACCTTGCCTAGAAAGAGGGGCAGGCACAGCCCACAGAACCTTCTATGTCTAGTGGTATATTGTGCTCGCAGGAAGGTCTTTTACAGCACAACATATTTGCATCACCAATCTGTCATGTAAACATCTGTGGAGAAACTGCCAGTAGTGTGGGAAGGGTGACTACAGATTTGTAAGGAACTGAGTATTTTGTGGGCATATTAACTGTTTCTGACTGTTTTTGTGTGAGTTCTGTTTTCACAGGCAGTCGCCATATTGGGATAGCAGAAGAGTTAGTGGTGGAGGAGGGATCACATAATGCCTGGGAGCTAATAAGGCAGCAGCATGAAGCCTGATAGCAGTATCAATAAATGAAAGCTACCAAATTTGCTGTACAAATAGCTGTCGTGAACATGCCAGCCGTATGGGAAGGGTGAGTACAGATCTGCATAGGAACTGGATATTTTATGGGCATAGGAACTGTTTTCTGGCTGTTTATGTGAGTTTTGTTTCCATAGGCAGGAGTCACATTTGGGATGTCACAACAGTCAGTGGAGGAGGAGTGGTCACTTGATGCTGGGGAGCTAATAGGGAGCAGCTGGAAGCCTGGGAGCACTATGAAAGCACCTCACCTACAAGTGTCCCTGCACATGATCTTCAAGTAAGTGCCATAAGGTAGGAGTGTGGTGTCCAAGCCAACCTGGAGTACTTCCTTTTTTTTTTTTTTTTTAGCAACTCTTTTTCTCACCCCTAACCACTGAGGCATCTCTCAGGATCCCTCTTGCGGCCTACGGCTCCTGACCACCCACCTGAACTGTATCAGAATCAAGACTCTCGTTCCCCCACCATAAGAGTCCCCAGAAGGTAGAGTCAGGGGAAGCGGCTGGCACTGGATGTGTGGGCCTTGGCCTCGGAGTTCAGTGTCGCCTCACCCGGTGGGCAGGGGGTGTTCCCCTTACTTGTTACACCCTTGATCCCCCGCCCCTCAAGAGCTCAGTCATGCAATGGCATCCAGGGTGCCTGCCACAGCTCTTGTCCCCCCCTACGTGTTGCTCAAGTGTGCGCAGTGCCTCCAGTCACCACCAGGAGCCACTGCAGTGCCAGGCAAAGCCTGGATCCCACCCCAGAGAGAGTAGAGCTGTCCTCCGGACACTCAATCCTCTCTCTCCCCTGCGACCCCCAGTGGCCCAGGCTCATTCCCAAACCCGGGTCGCCGGCGTGAAGCAAAGTGTGGTGTCCAGCACCTCAACCCTCAGTGCTACTGGGCCAGCTCTGGAATATTTCCTGATCACTTTAGCTGCCATTCCAGAGTAAGTCGATGATCATTTGCTAATGTAAGAAGAAAAACAAAACACCAGAAAAAGCTCACCCACAATACTAAGGTGCATAGGCTATACACAGTCAATGCAACAACAGAAAGGCTTGCAGCTTACCCTCAACCTTCATGAAGTTCTATTTTTAGGAAAGAAACATCATCAGAAGGTTGGTAACAGGCTGCGGGGATAGCATGTTAGTCCAGTACTTCAGCAAAATGTTGCATGGTGTGTGAGTACCAAGATTAATACATTGTAATCACACTTTACGTGCCAGGTGTTTTTGCCTCTTCTTTACATATGCATAACTTATGAGGGTGAGCTGCAAGGCTTTTGTTTTGCTGCATCATGTAAGAAGTCATTCCAGTGTTATCAAGCATCTTCAAGACAAGAAGTGATAAAAAACTGTTGGAACAAATAACCTAAGGCTGCATGACTTAATTCCCATGAATTTTTTCTAAGCTCATCCTACAATCTTCTGACCTGATGATTTCTGATTACAGGAATATAAATACTGTAAGAGTGATTCCTGTTTCCTGTTCAACTGGAAAAACAAATCTTTACATTTGGTGCAGAGGTGGCTGGAGAGAAGCAGTATGCAAAATCCAGGCAAGCTTGTTAGAGGTACAGTGCTCTACAGCTGATATATATATGTGGACAGAGTAACTTAAAACAATGGGAAATACACTAGAATTACAGTGTGTGGCAAGGGACACCAGTATATACAAAAGAGCACTGTTTGTATGGTAACCACTAGAATTACAGTGTGTGGCAAGGGAC
The DNA here is from genome assembly GCA_016271365.2 of Neoceratodus forsteri. Taxonomy (NCBI): domain Eukaryota; kingdom Metazoa; phylum Chordata; order Ceratodontiformes; family Ceratodontidae; genus Neoceratodus; species Neoceratodus forsteri. Next base: position 1,205,911,754 of record CM057450.1, on the reverse strand, counting down.
ACCAGTATATACAAAAGAGCACTGTTTGTATGGTAACCCTTTTTTGTTGAACAGTAGGGCGTGTAGTTCACAATGAGGCCTATTCACAAAGGTATGTACGAGATACTCAGGGCACGTACACAACGCGAGTAGGGGGATACACGCACCGGGAATGTAGGACATGGGCGAGCGGTATGCACGAAATGTGTGTAATAGCATGTGCAGGCCCACCCCATGAACATGCATGGGGTCAGGGCTCTGTGGATGCATAGGGGTGTGGCCATATAGTCCACCTACGCAGCATGCCATATGAGCATGCATGAAGCCACGTACATCCGAAAGTGGCACACAGCCACAGGCATCGGCCTACACAGCGTTGAGGAAGAGGTAAACAGTGGGCACCTAAAAGAAGCACCTAGGGGCACAAACAGCCCTCACAGGCGACGGCCCCAACAGAATGGATGAGCCACCGTGGGGCCCCAAAACAACAAGGCATCATGACCGCCGTCCACACGCCTCATGTCACGTGCATCTCACGTGCAGAGCAGCACAGGGAACACTCAGGGTTGCAGCTGGCCAGAACCAACATTGGCACACTGCCGCAAGCTGCTGTCCCCCCCCCCACCCACAGCAAGGTACACAACTACACAGAAAGCCCATACCACAGAATGACTGCTGGCATGGCAAAGTACCAAACACAGTATACACAGCACCCTACCCCAAACACAGGCAGCCACAGGTGAACATGAATGGCACTGGATAGGGCAACAGTAACCTCCATGCATGTGCACAGCAGGCACATGGGACCTTTCAGCATGGTTGCCTGCATACAGTGGACCGTCCACACCACAACCCCACCCACAGCACACCCCAGTGGCCACATGCAATCACAATGCTGGCACCAATGTTGCACAGCATGGCATGGCCCATCCCAGAGGGAACCCCAGTCCCACACCAATCACATACGTCCACACCTGCGACAGTCACCAGCGCTGGTGTGAACAGTACAGTGGCCATCATGCCACCAACTGCAAACATGGCATACATACATGGACAGCAGCACACACACCACAACTACCATGCATGCCTGGACTGCACAGTGGCAGGATGACAAAAGAACAAGGACCAGGCAAATGCAACAAGAATGCCTTTAATGCAAACCAACAGGTAGGAGGGGTATGGGAAGGGACCTGGGAATAGGACAGCACACAATGCAATGCAGGTTATAGAATGACACTAGGAGGAATCAGAGGACTTTCAGGTGCTGTAGCTGGTGGGTGGGGGGGTGGTTTTGGTGAAGGGTCACTCTGTGATGACCAGCCCCCCTACTGGACCTCTGTACCCCTGAAATGACAAGAACATATAGGAGGACGACCATCAGACACAGGGGGACACACATGTGTGTATTACACACATACACCAACACTGACACAATGAACACACACACCACCCACCTTTGATGGCACCTGGATGGCCACAGATCCTTGCATTCATCCTTATACATCACCTCATGGAGCATCCTCCATCAGGACAGGTACATGGGCATGTCTGGGTGCCACCTCTCCCTCTACGCCTGCTGGCCACAACCTCACCTGCGGTCCTTCCCCAGGGCCAAGCAGCTCAGGACCATCATCGCTGGCCATCCAGGTGGGGCCTGTAAAACAGCACAGTGAGTACGCATAAGCCAGGGAACCAGTGGCTGAGCCATCCACCAACAATACAAGACGCGTACAGTACTCATGTTTGCTTCTCCTAAACCTCCCAAATGTCCCCATCGGGAGGGTGTCCTGATAGCAGGTCAGTAACACAAGATTAAGCCACTGTGGTAGGCTGTGCTCATAATCACTGCTGGCCCCACTACAAGCTGCACATGCCATCTTCATCCACATGATAGTGACACCCTGCCACGTGCTCCAGGCAGCATGGCAGAGTACATGCCACAGCCATCCCACGTGCCCACCCCCGCCCCTTTAAAGGGTGTGCATCAGCAATAGGCAGCCATGGAATGCACTCTGCAGGACACCTACACTGCCACAGGTGATACGACTCAGATGCAGCAGGGTGCCAATGGATCCAGAATGTGCCCAGCTGCACTGATGCACATTGTCCTCATTGAGGATGCCATCAAGTGGCTGCAGTGATGGAGACAACAGGGATGGACAGGGGTGATCCAGAACAGGCTGCTGGCACAGACACTGAGGGACACAGAATACCTCCAGCAGTTCCATGCTGCCCATGCCACACTGCAGTACATATGTGGGCTAGTCCAAGACCAGGTCCAGCCCTCACAGTGTGGACCAGAGCTATGTCCATGGAGACAAAGGTGATGTGTGCAATGCAGTATTATGCCACAGGGTCCTTCCAGAGGATGACGGGTGATGTCATAGGCGTGAGCCAGGCATCAGTCTACAGGGCACCGCATCAGGTTCCCCATGACACTAAGGGACATCAGGGCTGTGATTGAGAGGTTCCATGAGATGTATGGCATTCCCAACACACTGGGTGTGATAGACTACACACATGTGGTAATACTCCCTCCCAGGTGGATGAGAAGGCCTACAGGAACTGAGAAAGGGTTCCACACTATCAACTGCCAAGCTGTGTGTGATGCCACGGGCATCTTGACCAATGTGTATGCCAAGATCCAGGGTCGTGCCATGATGCTTACATATGTGACAACAGTGCCCTCAACAACACATATTCACATGTGCTGAGGGGTCTGGGTGCCTCCTAGGTGAGCATTGCCAAAGTCTGCTATGGCCACATGTTCTACAGTGTGTCTGTGGTCATGTACTACTGTTGTGTTCCTTCACCTCCATGGGGACAGTGGATATCCACTGTGAACGTACCGCCTGATGCCCTACTTGGTACTGCAGCACACAGCAGAGGAAGCCTACAATCAGCACATATGAAGGTGAGAAACATAGTGGAATGCACCATTGGGCTCCTCAAGATGTGCTTCTGATGCTTGGACCACAGTGGTGGGACGATGATGCTACCACCTGAAAGGTTGTGCAGAGTCTTCACCACCTGTGCAATGCTGCACAACATCTGTGTGTGTTAGAGACTGCCCATACCCCAAGAGGGCCCACCACCCGTACCCCCTGCCATGCCCCCTCCAGCCCTGAATGCCCCATAGCCCACGGACAACCATTGGCAAATCTGACAGGCCCAGGCAGGTAATTAGATGCGCCACTGCTGGACTGTGTGACAGCACATGCTGTCTGGCATAATGTTGTCCATGGTACCTTCAGGCAATAGGGAGCTTGCCATGGGTGCAATGATGACACCACACCGCTGAGCACCCATGTGCCCCAACCCACACGTGTCCTCACTGTGTGCTGTGGCTGGCACTGTGTGCTGTGCTGTGCTGTGCTGGTTGAACAGGGGGGCCTGCCATGGTCTATGCTAGGTGGCCCATCCATGTGGCCATGTTGACCTCTCATCACTGCCCATGCCACATCATGGGATGGGTGGGCTCAGTGGATGTATGGGCCCCATTGGGCTCCTATGCATCCATGGCACAGGCTGGGCCTTCCTTGCATGTGTTTGTCATGCAGCATGAGTGTTGTGTATGATACCCTCCACCTGTGTGTTCAGTGCAATGTGTCATGCATGCCGATGTGTGTGGTGTGTGCGCCTGGTATGTGCTGCATCAGGGTTGGGTGTGGGCCTCAATGTTCATGGCCTGCATCCTCCCTGAGCATGTCCTGTGGGACCTTTCCTGGTGCCCCATGCCTGGCACTGCTCCGGAGTACCTGCCTGTGGCTGCTTGATGCGCTGTGAGTGCCGTGGTACCCTGAGGACCATGGCCCTGGGAGGACAGCTGGTATGCTGTTGATGTGCCCAGGTTTGCTGGTGGATTGCCATGGCCTTGTAGGCCTGGGTGCATCAGGCGCAGTGGGCTGGCCGCCATATCCAACTTCCACGACTGCTGCCGCATGTGCCACTGTCCAGAGGAGGGCAACTAAAATGGTGCAGGGTCTGCACCGTAAGACATATGAAGAGAGACTTAAGGAGCGTAATATGTATTGCCTCAAGGAAAGGAGAGAGAGGGGGGACATGATAGAAACTTTCAAGTACCTCAAGGGAATCAACAAAGTCCAAGAGGGTAGCATCTTTCAAAAAAAGAGGTGTGCAAGAACAAGGGGGCACAATTTGAAGATAGAGGGGCGGCTCAGAGGTAATTTAAGGAAGTATTTTTTCACAGAGAGGGTTGTGGATGCATGGAACGGCCTTCCAGAGGAGGTTGTGGAGTCAAAAACAGTGGTGGAATTCAAGCATGCAAGGGACAGTCATAAGGCAATTCTAGGGGTTGGGGGTAGGAAGAAGTAGGCTGCTGGTTAACTAGGAACTGCAGCTTATCCATTAGGTAGGGAAATGGGCAGACTGGGTGGGCCAAGCGGTCCTTGTCTGTCATCAAATTCTATGTTTCTATGTTTGTGGCAATGGCTGAGAGGGCATTGACCTCCCTCTCCTGGGCACAGATGCTGACTGCTAGCTCTGTAGCAAGGCATACCCCGGCAGTGAGCGACTCCGCTATGCATCCCTGTGCCCGGACACCAGCAGTGAACTCCTCAGATATGCACTACTGTGCCCTTGTGGATCTGGACAGGACCCCTGTGAGCCAATCCAGGGCCTGTGTCTGCTCCCTGGTTGCCTGAAGCCTCTCCCGCTCTAGCCTCCGTAGGTCATGGTAGTATATGGTTAGGTAGCTACTGGCCAGTGTTCATCTGACATGTCTTGCAGGTGGTGGTCTGGCAGATGTCCCCATGTCTTCATCCTGGGGTGTGTCTTGGGGTGCCCTGTGTGTCCTGGGCATCACTGGGTGTTGCTCCTGTGCTGTGCTGACCTGGACTGGTGCTGCACTGCTAGGCAATGCAGGGGTGCATGTCTCTTCCTCCACTGTTGTTCATTCTGATGCCTGGCTGTCTGGGGCATGTGTTTGCTGTGGCTCTGTGCCCCCAGTGATAGTGGCCTGTGTCCCAGTGCTGTGGCTCGGTGGTGCAGTTTTGCTCGGTCCAGGGTCCCTGCAGGCTGCCAGTGTGGCCTACACTGGTGCAGCTGGCTGTGTGTAAGGATGCATGTTACTTGTTGGGGGGATGGGCTGCCATTAGTTGCTGCAGTGGGTATGTGGGTTGTGCCATGTGCATTGCCACTGTCCTGTCACCTACTTTCCAGTGCCCACCTGCATGAGTCTGAAGCTCTCTGGCCCAATGACCCCTCTTCTGGGCTGTCATCATTGTGTACCGTGGAGTGGAACAGAGACTGTAAGCATGGCCCGTTGGGACCATGTGTGTGTGTACCACTGGCATGCAGTGTCCATGATCCTTACCTTGCATGCTGTCTATCCCACTGGTGTAGCTGGCTGTGTGTAAAGATGCATGTTACTTGTTGGGGGGATGGGCTGCCATTAGTTGCTGCAGTGGGTTTGTGGGTTGTGCCATGTGCATTGCCACTGTCCTGTCACCTACTGTCCATGGTGCCCACCTGCATGAGTCTGAAACTCTGGTCCAATGACCTCTCTCTGGACTGCCATCATTGTGTACTCTGGGGTGGAAAGAGATTGCAAGCATGGCCCGTTGGGACCATGTGTGTGTGTACCTCTGGCATGCAGTGTCCATGATCCTTACCTTGCATGCTGTCATATCCATTGGGCTCCCCGACCCTCATGACATCGCTGATGGTGTTACCCACCAGCCTTTCAATTGGTGTCAGCGGTGGTTCGGGGGGGGGCCTCTACCTGCAGCACCTTGGGACTGCCCTGCATGGCTGAGCTTCCATTTTAACTGGGACTGGAGATCCCACCACATGTGCTTGATGGGGGAAAGCGTGCAGGCCTCTGTTCCCATGGCATTGACCGCCACCTGTATTTCCAGCCAGAATCTCACCTTGGTCTCTGCCAGTCTGGTCAGGGATCTTGTCCCATACAGGATGTCATAATTGTATCGGATGTCCATCACCAACATGGCCACCTGGGCGCCACTGAATTTGGCAGACTGGGGCCACCTACCCCTCCACCTTCTGGGTTGGACATCTCCCACAGCGGTCAATGTGGGCTGTAGTGGCACTGCATCTGCCCACCGATGATTGCTCACATTCAAGCACACATGCTCCGACTCCATGTTTCTTCTGCACCTCACTTACCAATGCCCACATAGCGGATCTGCACCTCCTTATATGGTGGGGTCAAGGGGCAGGGAACTGTTCCTGCATGTCCTGAGGCCTGCCTCTGCACGAACCTGTGTGCCTCTCTTGTCACCGCCCCTGCCCTCCTGGTGCTGTACGCACCTGTTTGTGAATGTCATGTATTCTTCAGGGTCTGCACGGTACATAGCTGCACGACCTTACTTACGTATGTTGACTTCCTGTGTACCGCCAGCACCTTTGTGAATAGGCCCCAATATGAAGGAGCAGAAATTAACAATCTGCCTGTCTACAGTTTTCTAGTTTAGTTGTTTTTGTTTTCCAAGGCATGTTAGCTGCTTTTTCTTAAAATACAGTACATGGCACACTTTCAATTATAATGTTTCAAGTTACCTAAACCACATTTAGAAGAGGCATTTTAAACTGTTTTTGGAACTCTTTCTCTTATTTGGCATGTGAATAACTGGCTTAATTTCAGTATGTTTATTTCTTCAGGTTTACCCCTGACAGTGTAACAAAATTAGGTGACGGGTGAAGTGCAATATTGTGACTGTTCCGTTTTTAACCTTTTACTGAGCAGTTATTTTGTAAACATATATCCAATAAAATAAATGTTTTAAAAATGTAGGTCTGGGCTGGCAGGAGAGTGCTGCCTGCTAATGTGCTGCCCAAGAGACTCAGGACTGAGACTTGATCCTGACTGCCATGCTTCAGGATGGCATCTCTATAGGCATGCTGCAGTATGCATAAGCCCTGGGGAGGGTGGGTAGAGTGGCTTGCTTGACAGCAGCTCATCTAGATTGGAAGGAACTTGGTGACCATACAAAGCCAGTTCCTCCACTGCACACCTGTGCAAGAGTGGTACAAATTTGCTTTGTCATGGGGCAGAGGATGGTTATACAGGGAGGGAAGCCCTGCCATTAGTCTTATATCAGCCACCCACTTCCTGCTACTGGTACCACCCTGTCCCTATGCTTGCATAGTATATTTACATCCTCAGTTAATCCTCAACCCATTGTCTGAGCCCTACTGGAGGGAGTAGGTTGCAGAGTATGACCAGCTCTCAGGGGTCTGTGTTTGAATGCTGTATGGTAGATGGAGGCAAATGTGGCAGCGAGAGGGGCCTGAGAAAGCTGTCAGGTAGCCAGCACAAAGGTAGGGGCAAAAACAGTAAATCTAAAAACAGCAGAAGTGCAGCCCAGCTTCATGGTCCCAAGCAGTGTGAGACTGCTCTGGAACTCTGGCAACCCGAGTTTGTGCCCTGAGCTTGGGACAGAAGAAGCAGAGACTGGCAGGAGCATAGAAGAACATTCAGAAGGAGGCTCCACTGATTTAGTGGTAAACTGGTCTGGAGGTGGTATGGTGGCAATGCACTAAGCAGCCTCGAGACCATATGCTGCCAGGCGCCCCTGAAGATGTCAGGGCAGGTTTGCTCATGATCTGATCAGCTGATACTGTACCTCATTGGACAGGCAAGTAACACAGTTTTTTTGTTTTGCTGGACCTCTCCCCTCCCCAGGCATCCCAATCTGTTGGGCACAATAAGATCTGCTACCGTAGAACCCACTTGCCACTCACTATCTCCAGGCTCCTAGAATCTGATTCCTCTGATGGCTTCCAGTTTTGAAGTTACCAGTTGTGGGGTGGACTATCCTGCTGCAGTTAGGGGATGAAGCACCTTGATAGGCTGAGGACTATGGGATGCATTAGATACAGTAAAATATCATCTGCACAGGCAGAGAGAGAGAGAGAGAGAGAGAGAGTAACTAGAGGAACCCACAGTAATGCCCAGAACCAGAGCATCCAATTTAATTCTAAGAAGGAGGGGTCCAAATATAAATTAAATAAAAGGGATAAGAGGACAATCCGAAGGGTGCCCTCTCACAGAAAACCAGGTTGGAAAGGACCCCATTACAGATGATATGGGCAGAAGGAGAACAATATAACAACTGTACCCATTTGATGTAGGCATCCAGGTTACCAAACCATCACATTATGGAAAAAGGTAGTTCCAGGGCACATGATCAATGGCCTTCTCCACATCAGGGGAGACCAAGGACACTCCTGGAGTCTCATCCGAGGTGCAAATAAGATGAAGTACCTTGCCAAGATGATCACTCAGTAACCATCCCGACATAAAACCAACCTGTTCTGGACCAATAAGATGATGCCAGACTCTCTCTCTCCAGGCGATGATCTAAGATCTTCATAAGGCTCTTCAAATCAACATTCATAAGAGAGATAGGCTGTTAATTTTCAGAAAGGGTATTGTCATGACCTAGTTTGGGAAGTACAGAAATTTTAGCTTCTAAAGGAGAAGAATCGGGGATACCTTCAAAAAAAAAAAAAATCCTGAAAAGATGAGTTAAATGCGGTGCAAGGTCTGCTACAAATATCTTATAAAAATTAGTGGGGACCCATCCCGATCCTGGGAATTATCAGGTTTCAAACAACCAATGGCTGCAAAACACTTCCTCTTCCAAAATGGGACCCTGAAGAGAAGCCACCTGCATGGGACTGAGACAGGGCAAGATAATAGGACCGAGGTGGGGGGGCTTAGGGTCACTTGTGTAGAGTTCCTGATAAAAACCTCTAAATATTTCAGCCATTTCCTGGGCCAAGACCTTCAGGGTAGGTCAGAATGAGGCCCAATACCCCTGATAATTCTTTGCGCCTCTTACTGGCAGAGATGGAGGGTGAAAAGTTTTCCAGATTTTTCCCCTTGTTCAATATATGTAATCCTAGAACAGATGATGGCTAACTTAGCCTTTTCCTGCAACAAAGTCACGTATGGGGCACAAAGAGAGTTGAGATGACACCAAGTGGAGTCAGGTGTAGTCCAAGAAAGGGAACACTCCAACCTCCTGATTTGTTCTAGAAGGGTCCTCACCTCAGACTCTGACTTTTTTTATTGTTCAGAAGCCAACCGAATAAGTTCACCCTGCCACACAGCTTTGGCAGCACTCTATAAGGCCTGGTCCTCTGCATGGAGGTATGCTGGTGCTGCAAGACAAACACAGAGGGATATTGGTGAAGCATTACCCATGGCCTCTCTGCCCCCCTGCATGCCGCCATTGACACCTGACACTGTGTTGCACTATGTGTCTGCGTCCACACATGCATGTTGCTGTGGGCATGGCATCAGGCACACCTACACGTCACTCCCACACCAGGCATGCCTGGTGGCTGATCATACCGTGCAGTGATGGGCTGTCACCTGTCTGGAAACCACCACCAGGCACACCTCCACCGCTGTGCGCTGATGGTGGATGACACAAGCTCCTCTGTGGCTGTCAGGTCATGCCTGTGGCACCACTGAGTAGGCCCTCCCTGTCCATAGGCCTCAAAAGGGTATTGGTCTCAGCTGCTGTGAAGTTGGACCTGCACTTGTTTGCAGGCCCCTGACTCTCCTCTACTTCATTGCCTGACATTCTGCCACCTGTGGATATGAACAGCACAGTGGGTCATTATCAGCACATCACTGTGCAGCCCTCTGTTGCAGTGTTGTAATAGGCGCTGTTCATCCATGTTGCCAGTTACTTCACCTAAAGGGTTGCAATACCGGTCTCCGTGGCCTGTGCTGTTCCGTGGTGCTTATAAGGTGCAAAGCATGCAAATGAGCCTGTGCACAATGGTAATGATATGCTAATGCTCCCCACTGCGCCATTCATTGGCTGATGAGGTGATTTGCATATGGTGTCTCAAAATCACAAACTTGTGCCGTGTGCAATAGGGTTGCATCAGAGCAACTCCGTGGTGCAACACTTGTGCATGCATGGTGTGCGTACCCACAGTGCGTATGTGTGCAGCACGGACCACAGTGTAATTGCGTGTCTTGAGCAGCATGCGTGATGCTGTGGCACTGCACATGCAGAGCAGGTATGGTATTGCGCATACGCGCACTTCCTGGCAGCAGTCCCTATCGCACACCTGCGCACTGCATGCGAGGTGATGACCTCTGACCCAAGGGTCGTGTACGTGACCCCATGCCCCCGCTAGGCCCCAGCGTGATGCGCATGCCCATGACTGCACTATGGCCCTGCACTGCACACTGTGGCCGTGCATCCACATGCTGCGCAATTGCAGCCTTGAGTATCCTATCGTGCATCCTGCACATGTGGTAGACACGTGTGCTGTTCCATGACCATTTTCCTCTGCATTGCGGCTGGTGACCATGGCACAGGGTACTGGCAGGAGTGCTACCAACAGGTCAGAGGTGGAACTTATTAACCTGGTGGCGTGGTGCAGCCCTATGAGGGGCAGCTTTTGGCCAGGTGCCACTCCAGCAGGCCAGGGGAGATGTGTGGCACAATGCATCAGAGGCCCTGGAGAGGAGGATGGGTGTGGACCGCACACCAGAGCAATGCTGTCACAGGTACGGTGACCTGAGCTGGAGGGACCCTGACTGCCTGAAACTGCTGTAGGCCCACGCCCAGTGAGGTTCAGTGCCACAGCTAGGTAGGTGTGCACATGTTGCATGTATGCCCAGGTTCAGTACTGCAGAGTTTGGATGGCTGTGCAGCATGGCCCACAGCGGTACATCATTGTTCTGGTGGGCACTGCGTGTCATGCTTGGCTGCTGCACATGTTGTAGCCATGCTGACGTGGGGGCCTCAGGATGGACAGGGACATGCCCAGTGCACTGCGGGCTGTGTGGTGGTGGGGACTCCTACAAGCATGATTGTGTACTGATGTCCACCTCTCATCATTCCCTCCACAGGGTTGGAGGACCGTAGATGGACCAGGGTAGTGGCAGCAGCCAGGCGGTGCCCCTAGCAGACAACAGGCAGCACCCGCTGCAGTGAGGGGCAGGTAAGCACTGTCACATTCCTTATCTGTGTCACTGTGGGATAGCAGTGGGGACAGGGAACAGCCATGGCTGCTTCTGCTATGTGCCTGACCAGCTGTGTCTGTTGCACAGTCCATTCTGCATGCCACTGTGGCCTTTCCTTGGCCACCGTGTACCGGGTGTTGAGGGGGTGGGCATGGCATAGCTTCCACCATTTGTGATGCAGCATTACCATTGCTGTGTGCCATGTGACCATCACCGTGCGATCATGTGCCAACTTCACTGCACCATCCACCTCTCTGCACCACCGTGGTGTGCTGTGTGGATGGCTGGCATTACCCTCCATGCGAGGTTCCATTCCAGTCTCTCCAGGGGTGTGTGCCCCTGCTGTCCAGTGCGCACTGTGGGTGGGTAGGGGTCCTTGGGGCATTGAACTGATTGCCTGTCGTGTCCCATCCCCTAGGTGTCAGATGGCCAGCAGCATGGAGGGCTCCAAGGGCACTGGTGAGGGCACTGTGCCAGATACTCCTGGTGATGCGGAGGGTCCTACTGGTGGTCACATCCATCTGGAGGATGATGACAGCCATATGGAGGGAGCTGCGGTGCAGAGGGAAATTCAGGCGTGGCCGGCGTTAGGCCTTTCTTGTGTATAGCCCCCTTTTCCCTCACTATCCCTATTCCCAGGCAGTCCCCCTTCCTATTGTACAGCCCCTGTTACCTGTCCCCATCCTACATTCTATCTCCCCTGTCCCTAACCCCTGTTCAGTTGTATTTTGATCTCTGTGTTTCAGATTTTATAAAGCGTTTATTTTGCTACATGCCTGTGTCCGTGTCTGCATTGCAGGTGGCATGTGGAGCCATGCTGGAGTAGTCAGGTGTTGGTCCATGGTGTTGGCACAGGGAGGGGGCATGTGTGGGGTCACTGGGGTTCCCTGCTGTGTCCAGTGGTGTGTCACATTGTGGTGGAGGCTGTCTCTTGGGTTTGGTGGGTGTGTTGTGTGTCTTCACAGTCATCATGGGGCTGTGGTCAGGGGTGGGCAGGCGGGTAGGGCATGAAGGTTATGCACAGACATTGGTGACCTGCTGGACCAGTCCACCTGCTGAGGTGTGGACATCTGAGTCCACTGTTGCGCTCCCAGTCCCATGGTGTGTGGCCAACTGCCTGGGTCCTGCCTCATTCAGTGCCTGGCATCGGTGCTTCCTGTGGGGGTGTGGGGCATGGGTATGTTTGGTTCCAGAGACAAGGGGTGGAGCGCCTGCTGCGGAATGGCATTGGCCACGGCCAGCTGGCTGGTGGCCTGTGGGGGCACCGTTGGCAGCCTTGCATTGGCCATTGTCCCCACCTGTCAGCTGATGGCTGGGCCACCATTGTGTTCTGGGATGCTGTTCTGGTGCCTGCTCCTGTCGCACAGCTGTGGACCGCTATGATTGGTGCAGTGCACAGCACCTCTGTTGGTGGCTGTCCTCCATCATGTGTTGCCCAGTGTTCCCTCCTATTCCATGCCTGTGTGTGTGCTGGTATGCCCTGCTGGTGGGTTCCTGTGCCCATTGTCACTGTACCTCCTTGGCTGTGTCCCTGGGCCTCTTGCATTTGCAGTGCTCCCTGAGTTTGTGCACAGGTTTGTTCTGCACTTCCATGGTTGTGCCGGCACATTTCTGGTTGTGCCATGGCATATCTTTGCCATATTCAGCCAGCTTGCGCTGGTGCATTTCAGGTGGTGCAACTTCCAAATATGGTACCCGCTTTGCCATGGCGTATCGGACTTGCGCTGCTCCAGACCTGCGCCGGCCTTTGGCGTAATTCTGAATATATTGGCCCTTGTGTTTAGTGTCCAAGTCTGATCTTTGGTATCCTCCAGTTGAAGTTCAGCTTGCAAATACACAGAATGATGGTCAGAGATTACACATAATTTGATGGTAGGCAGAAGCTCAGTGCTAAGCAAAAAGTAATCGAGATGGGAAAAAGTCCAATGGACAGGGGAATAAAATGAAAAAGAGTGATCATGGGGGTGTAAAATTCTCCAGGGGTCCACAAGATCTAAGGTGTCCATTAGGTCCTGGAGTGTCCTCTCACCCAGGGAAAGTCCCATGTGATGGCGTTCCAATCTATCAATAACAGGAGTCTGGACCGAGTTCCAGTCTACACCAACAAAAAGAGGGTGCAACAAGAAAAGAGTTAGTGCTGTCACTAAAGACATAAAAAGGGTGGGAGAGTCCTTATTAGGACCATAAATAGACCCTGGCACCACCTCTTGCTGAAATAATCTCCCCCATAAGAAATAAATCAGAAGAGTAATTAATCTCCTGTAATAGAGTAAAGAATACATGGTGGGCAATTAATATAGTCACCCCACCCTGTCAAGTGCTATTACCTGAACTGAACACCTGACCAACCCATTCCCATCTAAATCTAATGATCTGGCCCCTCAGAAGATGAGTCTTTTGCAAACAGGCAATTGTACAACCCAATCTGAGAAGGTACTTTAAAACACAATGGCCTAGATATTCAAAAGAGTTGCGCCATGTGCAATAGGGTTGCGCCAACGCAAGTCCAAAATTGCGCCATTCTGCAATATTCAGTGGGAGGCAGTTGCGCCCCCAAAATCATGCTGAGCAACAGCGCAATGATAATGAATGTATGTGCAACTGAAGGGGGAGGAACCATGCATAAATGGTGCAGTGCGATATTCAACAACATGCACCATGCGCAATAGGGGAGCCAGCGGAAGTTGCACCATAGCAGAAATGAGCCAAAATAAAAAGGAGCAAGGGAGAGGCGCAAGAACACTACAGGGAAGCCACAAGTTGCTGAACTATAGCCAGCCACACAGGCAACACTCACACACACAGGGCAGGATAGGGAAAGGGCACCTGGAACCCACAGGCTCAGGGGAAGGTGTGGGGAGCCACACTGCAGAAGAGGGAAGTGCCACACAGCAGTGAGGCCAGCACAGTCAGGTGTTCCTGGTGCAGGAGAAGCAGCAGCCAGGACAGTGGGGGGAACACAGAAACAGCTGCCAGGGGATGGGTGAACACAAGCCTGGGACATGGCCAGTTCCACCATCCAGATGGAGGCTGTAATGAGGGGAGTGAGAAGGCGGGCAGCAGGGGGCACAGCCATGGAAGGGCCTGGCTGGCATGCCCTCAACAGGCAGTACTGAGCCCACACCAGCTTTGAGCTGTATAATGATATGGAGATCGTGGGCCGGTACCACCTGAATCGGGCAATTCTGAGGCGGCTCTGTGATTTGTGCAGTGATGTGATGCAGGCACCCAAATGACAGAGCCATGCTCTGTCAGTGGAGACTAAAGTGACAGCTTGCATATGCTTGCTTGCCACGGGTACCTTCCAGAGACCAACTGGGGACACCACAGGCATAACCCAGTCGGCTGCGTCACGCCACCTTACCCAATTCCTCAGCGCACTGTTGCCACATGCTGCGGAGTACATCCATTTCCCCAGCACACCGGCGGAGCGCACAGCAAACATACAGGAGTTCCACAGGGTAGCATGTATGCCTGGAGTGCTAGGGGCACTAGACTGCACCCATGTAGCCATCCGAACACCACCTGGCTCTGAGGGGGCCGCATACATGAATCGCAAGGGCTATGCTAGCATCAACTGCCAGGTGGTGTGCGATGCCAGGGGGCACATAATCAATGTCTGTGCCACTCACCCTGGGGGAGCACATGATGCCTTCATCTGGCACCAGTTGGCATTGTGCCACAGATTCGACAGTGGTGACATCCCCACTGGCTACCTAGTGGGTGAGTATGCAAACCACACGGACAAACATCGGGCTTGGGAGGGGCATGGTCAGAGGCAACATGGGTAGTGGCCTACATGGCCCAGGGCAGGGCGATGCTGATCACCAAACTAACCTCCACCCTCTACACACAGGTGACAGTGGATACCCACTCCATCCCTGGCTGCTCACACCATACCGGCGGCCCGCGACCCCATTGCAACAACGCTACAATGAGGCACATACCACCACACGTAATGTCATTGAGCAGGTGTTCAGGATGCTGAAGGCACATTTCCGTTGCCTGGACACCTCCGGCAGTGCCCTACAGTATAGCCTCTCAAAGGCCTGCGGGCTATTTCTGGCCTGTTGCATCCTGCACAACATGGCCAACGAATGTGGGATAGCCGTACAGGCTCGAAGAGGGGACAGTGATGAGGATCGCTGGAGGACGCTTCAGTGGCAATGGCGATGTGCAGCGCCCCTTGGGCGACGGGACCCCGACTGCTCTGGCTGGCACAGCTGCACCAGGACACCATCATGAAGGAGCACTTCAGCCAACCCAGGTAAGTCATGGGGCCATGTGAAACCACCAGTGGCTAAGGCACAACCCACAAGCACGCATGGACACACACCAGGGGTGCATGCCATCAAGGGAAGTGGCTGGGCATGGAACCACACACACCACCAGGGATGGGTGAGGTCTAACATGGCATGCAGACAGACACACACACATATATACACACACACACACACACACACACACAAAATGCACCAGACATGCACAAAGGGTAGGAGGCACACCAACCCAGAACACCAGCCCTAGCCACACACATGTCCATAGACCACCATGCCCACTGCCTGTCATTGTGCATGTGTCAGATGCTGGGCAACATTGCACATTGGTGTACAGCATAATGCATGCATCATCATGCACATGCAACTGCAGATAGCAGCCGGGAGGGTGTGCAGATGGACTGTGTGTCTGCGTGCAGGGCCGGGTACCCACCAGTGCATTGCCCGCTGAATGACACAATGCACACAGGGCAGCATCAGACAGTAGCCACTTTGGGAGACAGGTCAGTCACATGCCACAGTGCCTCGGCCACCACGGATGCGTGGGCGGCCCCGCCGAGACCCGCCTGCAGTGACAGGCTGACCACTGGCCTCATGGGGTGGCACCGATGGTCCCCCAGGGGTTCCACTGCATGAACACAACCGTGCTCGCGCAGGGGTCTGCAGCACACTGAACATGCCTGCGCCAGGCATGCTCAGGATGCCCACAGCTGAACCTGGTGTTGACAAGGAGGGTGTCGCACGACGCCGGGAATGGGGGGGTGGATATTGCACTGCGCAGTGTCTGCGCCGCATGGGCAAATAACTGTGTGCCCCCTGTGGCCATGACAGCTGTGATTGTATGTATCAGCCTGTCAATGGCCGCGGTCACATCCTCCCATATTTTTTTTTTTTTTTTTTATTTAGTTGTTTTAACCTGGTATAGCACACTAAGCTGATAACTTTTTTACAGGAGCGACCTGGGAGCACAAGGAGGTTAAGTGACTTGCTCAAGGTCACACAGTATGCAAGTGGAAGCTGTGGGATTCAAACCCAGGTCTGGTCTGCTGGATGTCACCAGATTTGCAGCTCAGAGCCTTAGACCACTGCGCTATACTGCCTCCTCCCTGCCAGAAGCAGAGCGGTTTCTCTGCTGCGACGCTCCTCTGCCCACTCCAGAACCTCACTCAGTGCATCCACCGCCATCACAAGCTGCATCTGCTGATTGACTGATGCTTGCAGTATGCTGGTGTGCTCATCCAAGAGGTCATCTGCCTGATCGGCATTCTGTCTCTCAGGGTGTGCGCAGCCCTGATGCTCACCACCCCTTGAGGGTGGGCGCTGCACACCAGGACCAGGCCTGGGCATGTCCACAGGTGGTGCACTGACGCCGCCCCCTGACACTGTACCCCCAAGCTCATTGGCCGACTGCTGATGCTGCCCCACCGGCTGCCGCTCCCCAGGGCTTACTGGTGCCATCGTAGTGGCTGCAACAGTCCCACTGTCCTGTACACACACCAGTGCTGCCCCACCGGTACTGACAGGCACAGGCTGGGACTGTGATGACACACAGGCCTCCATGGCGGCACCACCCACAGCCATGGCTGCGATGTTACCTGCTGTGTGGCCATCCTGTGGCACACACATGTCACTGCCCATGACGTTAGCAACATCATCATTGGTGATGGACCCGGCACCAGCCCGAGTCACAGCATGCTGGCATCCGTGGATGCTGGTACGCTGGGACATGGGCAGGGCCTCCTCCACACCTGTTCCAACAACATCAGTCTGGACATCCAGCGGGCCCACTGTGGAACTGAGCCACGATTCCTGTGGAGGTGGATGGGTCCTCCTCCATCTCCATCTGACTGGCCTCAGTGGAGATGCCCACCACCGCTGACCCATGCAGACGTTCAGGAGCTGTAAGGGAAAACAAAGTCACGTTACTGCATGTGACCTACCCTGTCCCCCCCCCAATAGACAGACCAATACCTACTGCATGCAGTGACGGGCTACCACCCGTCTAGAATCCACCACCTGGAACACCCTCAATGGCACAACGCTGCATGCTGCCAGCAACCCCTCTCCTCCTGTGGGGTCAGGCATAGCACCTCCGGCTATCCTCCACCTGTCGCCGATCATGCTGCCCTTATGGCAGCCACCTTCTCCTTAATCCTCCTCCTGTCTGTGCCCATCTTCTTCTTGTACTCCTGCATGGAGTGCTGGTGGCTGCCATGCAGGTTCACAGCATGTGCCACTTCCTCCCATGCAGCAGCACGGGCCTGTGGTGTTCCCTGGCGTCCGCTGAGAAGCAGCTCCTGGTCCAGGTAGGCCTCAAACAGGGCATCCGTCTCTGTCTTTGTGAAATTTGGCTTCCTCCTCCTCCTCCAACAACTCTGTTCCTCTTCTCCCGCAACTCGCTCAGTCATGATTCAGCCTGTGAGAATGACAGTTGTTACCTGTGACTGTTCAGTCCCATGCATGTCCCAAAATCCACAGTAAACACTCCCAAACAGCATGCAACTCACCAGTAGACTGCAGTAACCGACTATGGACAGTGCAGCCCAATGTCGCACTTTTATAGCACAACCCATGCAAATGAGGTGAGGTGCAACTTTAAGAGGATGCAAATTGCAGTGCTGCGCCATTGAATGGTTGCTTAGCTGATTTGCATATGACGGTTGAATATCGTGCTTTTGCACTTTGCGCAATGTGTTGGACGTGCTGAGCCAAGGGCGCAGTTCTGTGACATGTGCAGTACACACCTAACTGTGTATGCCCAGGTTGATGACGCAGGCACCTGCTGTGCTGCTGACGTGCTGTGTGCGGGAGGCAATGCAGGGCACAGCCACATTGTGCCAGTGGCGCTACAGTGATGTTCACCTATATGGCGCTGTGGCACTGGGGCATCGTGAGGCGCACTGGGGCAACAGCGCGTAGGCCACTACTGAGGAGTCACACAGGCACCCAATTGCACTACATGCATTGGGTTCCAATCGCGCTGTGGCTGTCCGTGCACCAGAGACCCTTGACCCTGTGCCCGACCTATGCCCCCCAGGTGTCATGCGTCAGGCATAGATGCACCACTATCATGCTGTTCGGTGACAGCACGATAGGGAATGGCAGCGCTGTGCTGTGCAGCATCTGCACATGGTGGAACTGCACTGCAGAGCGCCATTTTGACCCTACCGAGCAAGAGAGATGGCGCAGAGGAGAGCTGCCCAGTGGAGCCAGATACAAATGGCAAACTTGGTTGCCATTGTGGAGCCACTGTTGGCCCACTGTTTGGTGAGGCACCCTGGACAGGTCCAGAAGTCAGGTGTGGCAGGAGGTGGCCGATGCCCTGGAGGAGGCCACAGGAATGGGGTGGATGGTGAAGCAGTGCTGCCACAGATATGGGGACCTGAAGGCGAGGAACCGGACTTGCTTGCCCGCCTGCGTGGCATGTGCCAGGAGGGCATGGTGTCACAGCCAGGTAGGTGTAACATCCATGCACTTTAACTTCCATATGGGTATCACGGTTGCATGTGTCCGAACATGGGGGACCATCTGGTGTTGGCTGTGGTGGTGTTATCAGGGTGTGGGGTGGGTGGGTCTGGCTGCGTGGGATTGCACACACATGGGGCAGGGGACTTTGCTACAGGATTGTACTGATGTTCTTCCCTCCATGTTTGCACCTTAGGCCCAGAAGAGCGACGGCTGGTGAGGGAGAGGAGGCGCCAGCTGGAAGACCGTCCACTCCAGAGGGGCAAGGTCCACAGAGGCAGAGGGACCAGCCTGATGATGGTGAGTGCCTTACATCCATGATTACTATTGCATGCTGTGTAACAGGGTGGGCAGTGGGGCATGGCCACCATCCATTGACACCACTGCCATGCACGCAACTTGTTACAGTCAGCACTGTCCAGTGGCACTGCATGTCTGGGAGTGCGTCAATAGTGGTCCATGTGTGCACTGGGTACACGACTGTGCCACTGTCTTCGCACCTCATAGCCATGTTACTAAACAGCCATGGTGGTGCTGTGCAGGACTTGGCTGGTGGGTGTGTGCAGCAGTCCACATGGCTGTGTGCGCCTGGGTGGGCAGATCTTGTGGACGCGATCACTGTGGGTGGTCACACACCATCACAGAGGCATGTCCCATGGCCGTGTGCCATGCACAGTGGGTGGGCTGTATGGGGCTGTGCATTCACACCTATTGACTCTGCTCCCTTGTCCTAGGTGGATGGCAGTTGCAGGTGATCAGGGAGATGCTGCGGGAGATACTGAATGTTGCGAGGGCGTTGCTGGAAATCCTGCAAAGGATCGACAGGCTGGGGGTCAGGCGGCGTCATGGCAGGAGGAGCAGCCGGAGCGGTCTCCCACTGAGCTTCACAATGCCAATGATTTCCCCTACCCCCCTGGACCCACCCTCGCACCCCTCCTTCCCTCTACCATTTGTTCACCCCTGCCCCTTACCCACCCCCACCTTGTTTGTGGCCCTCCCATAGAAACATAGACTTTGACGGCAGATAAGGACCACTTGGCCCACCCAGTCTGCCCATTTCCCTACCTAATGGATAAGCTGCAGATTCTAGTTAACCAACAGCCTACTTCCTGCAACCCCCACTATAATTGCCTTATTTTATTTATTTTATTTTATTTATTGGAATACAATCGGAATTACAAACCTCTGAGTCACAGACTCTTTGCAAAGGCTCCACGTCGGTTACAGGGGTGGAGGGTAAAACAAATGCAGTAAAGGACATACATAGACAGGCAGTATTTACAGTAACAGTACTGAGGAGCAGTCCAGGCACAACTTATATACCGTGAGGGTATGAGGTAGCATTCTTGGAGTCTCAGGCAGGGACTTGTTAAGCACTAATACATGGGGCCTAGAGAGACCCTGAGTCACAAATGGGGAGGAAAGGGAATAAAAATGGGTGGGCAATGTTAGCCACAGTCACATTTTGCTCTATCATGAAGTAGAGCCTTGAGACCTG
The DNA here is from genome assembly GCA_016271365.2 of Neoceratodus forsteri. Lineage (NCBI taxonomy): Eukaryota > Metazoa > Chordata > Ceratodontiformes > Ceratodontidae > Neoceratodus > Neoceratodus forsteri. The sequence continues at coordinate 1,205,891,554 of CM057450.1, read as the reverse complement.
TTTTAAATAGTGAGATGCTGTGGTGTCTGTCCCATGCACATTTGAATTCCCCACTGTTTTAGACCCCAGGAAGGTGGTTCCATGTCCACCACTCTCTCCATGAAAAGAATTTCCTCACATTACCCCTGAGCCGTCCCCCCTAACTTTAAAATTGTGCCCCATTGTTCTTACATCACTTTTTCTGAAAGATGCTACCTCCTGGACTTTGTTGATTCCCTTGAGGTACTTAAAAGTTTCTATCATGTCCCACCGACCCTCCTTTTCATCAAGGGTATACATATTAAGCTCTCTCAGTCTCTCTTCATATGGTTTCTGATGTAGACCCTGCACCATTTTAGTTGCCCTCCTCTGGACTGCTCCATCCTGTCTATGTCCTTGTGTAGATGAGGTCTCCAAAACTGCACGCAGTACTCCAGATGGGGTCTCACCAACTGTCTGTATAGAGCGATAACCATTTCCCTTTTTCTACTTGTGATGCCCTTCCCTATGCATCCCAGTATCCCCCTGGCTCTCCTTACTGACTTCTCACATTGCTTACCCACCTTTAGGTCATCTGATATGACTACACCCAGGTCCCTTTCCATTATTGTTGTTGTTAGTACCTCCCCTGCTATTGTGTACTCTTCTCTTGGATTTTTATTTCCCAGGTGCATTACTTTGCACTTCTTTGCATTGAATCTAAGTTGCCATATGTCTGACCATTCCTCCAACCTTGCCAAGTCCCTTCTCATCCTTTTTACCCCCCCTTGTGTATCAACTCTGTTACAGATCTTTGTGTCATCTGCAAAGAGGCATACCTTTCCTTCCAGACCCTCTGCAATGTCACCTATAAAGACGTTAGAGAACTGGACCCAGTTCTTCAGAATGTGTTCCATTCACTATTACCTTCTATGTCCTGTTGTGCAGCCAGTTTACTACCCAGGCTACCACCCTGGGACCCACTCCCAGGCTGGCTAACTTGATTATTAATCTTTTGTGCAGGACTGTGTCAAATGCCTTGCTAAAGTCTAGGTAGGCCATATCCACAGCCCCTCCCTGGTCTATTACTTTGGTCACCCAGTCAAAGAAATTGATTAGATTTGTCTGACATGACCTTCCTGCTGTGAATCCATGTTGTTTTGAGTCCTGTGCCTCGCTGGCCTCTAGGTATTCAACAATTCTTTCTTTCAGAAGTGATTCCATTATTTTCCCCACCACTGAGGTCAAACTAACAGGTCTGTAGTTTCCTGCTTCTGCCTTGCTCCCACTTTTGTGAAGGGGAATCACATCTGCCCTCCTCCAGTCTTCAGGTACCACCCCATCTTCCCATGATTTGTTAAAAAAGTGTGGTTAGTGGTGTCACTAGGTCCTCCCTTAGCTCTTTTAGGATTCTAGGGTGAATCCCATCAGGTCCCATTGCTTTGTCCACTTTGAGTTTTAGGAGTTCTTTCAGGACTCCTTCTTCTGTAAATGGACTGGCTAACCCCACTATCCAGAGTGCTTCTACTGTTTGGTTTAGGTAACTCCTCCTCTTCTTCTTTTGTGAATACTGAGCAAAAGTATTCATTCAGTATCTCTGCCTTTTCACTGTCTCCCTCTGCCCACCTCCCCTCTCCTTTATTAATCTTCACTATCCCTCCCTTAACCTTTCTATGCTCCCTAATGTACCTATAAAAGGTTTTATCCCCCTTCTTAACTGAGTTGGCTATCTTTTCCTCGGTTTGAGCCTTTGCTTTTCTGACTGCCTTCCCCACTTCTTTCTGCTTTAATTGATACAGTTCCCTGTCGTGCTCCGACTGTGATTCCTTATACTTTTTGAATGCAGCCTTTTTCTCCTTAACCTTCCCTGACACCTCTTTTGAGAGCCATAGTGTTTTTTTTATTCCGCTTTGTTTTCTTTATTTGTTTCACACAAAGGCTTGTTGCCTCCATGATGGCAGTTGTGATTGTTCTCCATTGTTCTTCCACCCCTCCTTTCTGGCCATTTGCTAATGCATTCCTCAGGTATTCACCCATTATGCCAAAGTCAGCCCTTCTAAAGTCCAGTATGCTTGTCTTTGTATGGCTTGTCTCCATGGTTGTGTTTATTGTGAAGCACACTGTGCAGTGGTCGCTTGTTCCCAGATGTCTACTGACTTCTAAGTTTGTGATCCTCTCTCCATTTGAGAGTACCAGGTCTAATATTGCTCCCTCCTGAGTGGGTTCCACCACTAGCTGTCTAAGGCAAGCCCCCCTGTAGGGCATTGAGAATGACCCTGCTCTTGGATGTGGCTGCAGTCCATGTGGCCCAGTTAACATCTGGCATATTCAGGTCCCCCATCAACAGTATCTCCCCTTTTTCAGCCATTTTGAGAATGCCCTCTATCATTTTCTTGTCCATTTCCTCCCCTTGAGACGGGGGTCTGTATACAACCCCTGTGTGGACTGTGATGCCATTCTCTGTCTCCAAGGTAACCCTGTCTCTAAGGTGACCCCCCAAACGTTTGTAAATATTTGTACATAGTTTTGTTTGATGTTTTTAAATACATTTCTTTTGATATGACTACTGTGGTGGTCTCTGATTTGCAGCAGGCTATAGGTGCTCAGCTGCAGTGGTGTGCATGGCATCAGGGGTGGTGCAGTCATGGGCATGTGTGTGTGGCCATGGGGAAGTGACTATGGTGTGGGAGTAGCTATCAGTCAGTGTCTGTGGTGTGTGTGTTGTGCCCTGTGCACTGGATGACTGTGTGCAGTGGTCCATGGTGCATGCTCTGTGTCCATGGTGCACCTGTCAGCCCGTCCATGGCCTGTGCAGCTGACACTCTTGCATGCCTGTGACCTGCACGGTCTGCTGGCATGTCAGTGGTGACTGTCCATGCAGGACAGCCACTGTACCCCTCACAATGCTGGGTTCCCTCCTGTCACTGGTGTGGTGCATGTCTGCCTCGAGTGAGACTGTGGCCTCTGCTGTTGTTGTCCCACCTCCATGCTGTGGCTTGTGTGTGTTGCAGGGGATGTGCACCACTGTCTGTGACTTGTGCTCCAGGCAAATACTGGTGGCGTGCAGCTCCACAGTGCCTGCGCAGGGTGACTGGCACTCCTGTGCCATGGAGGAGTGCTAGCCGTGTGTACACGATTTCCATGGCCCCATGCTAGGGGCTTGGTTGCCCGCTACTGCGTCCTAGTGTTGGTGTGTCCTTGGGTATGGTTGGGTGTTTGTCCATGCACTGTGTTGCATCCGGTGTGGTGCATGCTTCCATGCACCACTGTGGGTGTATGCGCTGGCTGTTGTGGCCAGTGCTGGGTCGGGTTTTGTTCTTGGGAGGGTGTGCATGGTGCTGTACCACTGGTGGTGGGGTCTGAGGCATGCTCTGTCATGTGTGGGGTACCTTGTGTGCCAATGCATGGTCAGTCTCTCAGCTGTACCTCGGGGGGGTTGTGCATGGTGGCACTGTGTATGCAGTCGTTGCATCGCTGTGTGCTGCCACCCACTGATGGGTGCTTGTGGTGGGGCTGCCTTGCATGGTTTTGTGGTGCACAGGGTTGCATTGTCACAGTGGGGGTGGTGTCATGCATGGGGTATCCTGCACTGGTGGACACTGCTCCTGGGCAGGGTGTCTGGGGGTCACGGTGCAGGGTGTGCTCTGCATTGGTGGGATGGTGTGGCATGGGGTGGTCGGCCCTCCTTGTGTGCCAGTCACAGCTTGTCAGGGGGTGTGATGGGGCACCATAGCCCAGCTGTGGGTTGGTTGCTGGTCTCCATGGGCCAGCAGTTATTCCAGCCTTCCCCCAGTTGTGCAGTGCATGGGGCATGGGGGGACGATGTCTGTTCTGCTGTGTGTTCCTCTGCCCATCTGTGGCATGGGTGGTGGGCCCCTGCATCCCTGGTTATGCTGTTGCATTGCTGCCCTGCTGCTGGGGGGGCATCCCTGGTTGCGCTATGGCACATCTGGACTGCTCAGCTGAACATCCCTTGTTGCGTTATGGCGCAGGTGGTGCGATATTCAGTCGTCGCTGTAGGCTTATCTTGGCCAGTGCAGTTTTGAATATTGCTCTCTGCACATGGGTGCAATGGACTTGAGTTGTTCCTGCTGTTGCACTTTTTAGGCTGAGTTTGAATATCTGGGCCAGAATATATAAGCAGTTAACAGCAAATGGGTACTGCAAAATAGTACAAAACCCACCACTAGAATAACAATTAAAATACAGCAAGTCAATAAATCCTCCCGCCACCTCAATAACCCCATAGAGACCTAGGAGGTAAGAAAATAAATTCAACATGAACAGACAAACACTCCATCACCAAAATATAACTCCCAAATTTAGCCACTAGTACACTGGTCCAGATGATCGAAATCCCACCCAGTTGGCCCACAATGTAGTGGTGACAGGGTGCGCGGATCCCCATCAACTCAGCTAAATAAACATGTGACCTTCCCCCCAAAGGTGGAGTTAAAATTGAAGCAGAACTCCAACTTACAAGAAATAACCTAAATGGAGCCACAGTGGAGGTGACAAATCAGTGCATTAGGCTGAGAAACAAAGTCAAGAGAAGGACGAAACCACTATGGTTTTCAAAAGATGTAGCAGAAAAAGTACTGACTGAGCCCGACTGAGTGCCTTCAATGAATGAGTGCATGCGCTCATTCATTGAAAGCACTCAGTCAGGCTTATTCATTAAAACAGTCAGTCAGGCTGCCAGCCAAGGAGGTGAGTGGAGGCTGGCCGTGGCCCCCTGGGGTACTGGATGGGGGAGGAGTGGGGTCACCACTGACAGGTGGGGGCCACTAGACTTCAGAGAAAATTGTTTTTCTTTTTTTTTAATCAAATGACTGATGATGTAGAGTCTGGATGGCGGCACTAATGAATGATGGGGGAACGGGGTGTGAATCTTGGGGGGGAGGGATTCATTCTTCATATTGGACTGGCGATCAGCCAGGGGGGTGGGACCACTAGACACCAAGGACATTTATATTTATTTTTAATTAACATTCTGGATAGAAGGATGGATGAATCTCGGTGGCGGGTGGGGATTCTTCATATTGGGCTAGCGATCGGCCAGGTGGTGGGACCACAAGACACCATGGATAATGGGGATTTGTAAACATTTAGTTTAATGTTGACCAGGAGGGGGAAACACTTTTTCTTTTTAATTTTTAAATATACATGCATTTTCATCCCTTTCAAATGCAGAATTTCACCTGCAAGCAGTGAAATTTCACCTATGGGTGGCGAAGTTCCACATTTTGCAGGTGAAATTCCACATTTTGTACTAGCAAAATATTCCACAAAATGAGCGAAGTTCACAAAATATTTCGCAGGGTGAAATTCTCAATTTCGCTGGAATTTCACCTTCAAAATTAGATTTTGCTGCATCTCTACTTTCAGTATAGGAGAGGAGGAGAGGTACAAGAACGAAGGGGCACAATTTGAAATTGAAGGGGGTCAGGATAAGGGGAAATATAAGGATTTTTTTTTCATGGATGGGTGGTGGATCCATGGAATAGCCTGCCCCAGGAGGTGGTGGGAGCAGGCACAGTGGGGAGGGATTTAAACATGCATGGGATAGGCATAGGAAACCCTAGAGGTGGAAAGGAGAGGCTATAGCAGATGACCAAGTAGGGTTAGCAGCTGCCAATGATGGTAGGGTATATGGGCAGAGCAGATGGGCCTAGCGGTCCTTATCAGCCATCAGTTTCTATGTTTCTGTGTTTCTATGTAAGGTGCCCCAGATGGTCGACAACTCAAAAGAAAATAAAACTAAAAAGATGGAGACAGGTAAAGGGTATCAGATACATGGCTGGTATACCGATCAGGCAAAATCTGTAAATGGTGTACTCAAATAGTGAGTAATCCAAAGATACCAACCAATTAACCAGGTAAAGCAAAAAAAGGGAGGCGGAGGAGACCCATCCAACAGCTAGAACCTAAAACATGAAAGTGCCTAAAGAACAACAAAAATGGAGATCAGAGAGTAAGGTTAAAAAAAAGAAGCCCATAGTGACAGAATCAGAAAATAGCAATGGTAGCTCAGACAACAGTGGCAACAGGTATCAAATTGCGCCCCCACTCACACAGAACGAGAGGATGCATGAAAGGCTGATGGAGAAAAGGCAGGGGATATCAGAAGAAATAAAGATTGCAGCCTAGTATGCAAAGCAAAATACATATTAAAGTACCATAAAAATAAACAGAAAGCATTACTTTTTTTTTTAAACACATTTTTATTAGTTTTCAAATTCAAATACAAACAAGACAAACAAGACAAGCAGCTCCGGCATCCCAGGGTACACAATCCAAAAACTGATTGTGTGAACTATATACAATAAAACTATTTACACACACCAGGAGGCATCCACCCCCCCCCCAAGTCATACCAACCCCTAAACTTGACAGTGTTCCCATAGTCAGGCCACCTATTGTTCGCTATACCTAGCTTCCCCATGTCCTTCCCACTGAGGTCCCATGCAGTTTGGCATGAACTCTCCTGACCAGGTTAGAATTAAACTGTAACTTGTATGGGGGTAGAACCTCCCCGTGCCCCCCCGGAAAGAGAGAGAATCCCCAACCCTCCAGCGCTAAGACAGACCTCCCTATTACCACTCAAACAAGTCCCCAAGTCTTATTAGACCTCTTATCAACTAAATCTGTCCCTAACATCTCCCTAACCTTACTATATGCCATATTTCCTTTGATTTCAGGTTTTTAGCTAAACACAGCCCCACAGACAGACCTGTGTCAGTCAGATATCTCTTTATTGGGAGTAAATTGCCTCCAACGGCGCCCACCTTTTAGTATACAACTCTTTCTTCCCCTCGAGTATACATGCCTTTTGATTCTGTTAAGGGCCCCAACAAGATCTCCCACCCTTTTCTCGTACTCATAGAGCTGATCATCCTTCCAATGTTGAACCACAAATGATTTGACTACGAACACAATTAGAGATATATGATATTTTGATACAGTGCCCCTCATTTGCGAAAGATCCCCTAAAATAGAAATCTCCGGTATAATATATTCTGAGTAATCAAGCAACGGGTCCATCTGCCTCTTGATTTCTCCCCATAAGGGCGAAATTTTACTACAATTCCATAACACATGTAGTAAATCCCCCTTCTCTTGACCACACCTAAAACACAGGTCTGTCTGTCTAAGGCCTCTTTCAAATCGTTTCACAGGGGTAAAGTAGAGATTGGAAGCAATAAAGAAATGCAGACTTCCATATTTAGGTATTGTTATATATTTGCTATTTTTCCACATGCTGGCCCAATCAATGCTTTGGGGGGCCAACCTATCGACCCAGTACGACACCGGTACGGGGGAGCTCGGACCAAAAAACTCTATTAGGACTCTATATATCTGTGATAAGGGTCTAGATTCAGGGTCAACCTCCCTCAGCCCGTCCCAATTAAATGAGCCATCTGATAGTCCCCCCCTTTCTCTTTAAGAACCCCTCCAACAAGTGTGTAATTTGCAGTCTTTGGAAAAAGGGCATTCTGTCACACTGCACTGGAAGGACCACTCTATTACCTTGAATGACATCCTTTAGGTGTAGGCCCGAAGCCCACCCAACCAGTCTCCCCTTAAGTACCTTGTTCCCTATAAGTAGATCAGGATTGCCCACCAGCGGTTGATCTTGAGCCTTCATTTGAGCCTCTTTCTGTGCTCGAGTTAGAAATGACCACCAGGCTTCTGCCCCCTTCTTAACTGGGCCTCCCACTCCAGCCTTAAAACACTGAGCAATATTGGCATATAATGAGGCTTCTGGGGAAAGCCCAGCCTCTCTCATCATATGAGACTCTAAATACAGCCACTCCAGAACATAATCCTCTCCCTCCAGACTGTGGCTCCAGCGGATCATCATACCTAACTGCCCTGCTACATAGTACAAGTGGAGGTCTGGCAGTTTGAGCCCACCTAAATGGGGGGGAGGCGCAAGTCATTATATTTTTTCCTAGGGGGTTTACTCCCCCATAAAAAGTCGGAGAGTACTTTCTTGATCGCTATAAACCATTTTTTGGGTATACTATATGGAGCTAAATACATTGGGTATAGTAACCTCGGTAGCAGATTCATTTTAATAAGCCCAATTCCGGGCCATACAATTCAGGGGTAGCTTATTCCACCTGATTAAATCCCCCTTAATAGCTGACAGCATCCCTTCCATATTGACTTCCGCCCCCAACTCAAAACTCCTTGTAATCCAGATACCCAAATACTTAAGTTTATCCGACACCCACTGGACTCCTACTTGAGCAAAATCCGCCCGATATACATGTGGCATCAGGGGGAGGATCTGTGTTTTGGTCACATTGAGTTTATAATTAGACACTTTAGCAAAACTGTCAGTTAGCTCTCTAGTTTTCTCGAACCCCTCCACCGGGTCCCTTAGATGTAGCAGTATGTCATCCGCAAAAACTGAGAGCTTTAGGCTTTTCCATTATCACTACCCCTTTATCTGTCTATCCATATTTATGGCCTTCAACAAGGGTTCCAAATAAATGTTAAATAATATTGGGAAAGTGGGCAACCTTGTCGGGTTCCATTTTCAATTGAATCTCCCAGGAGACATAGCCGTTAAAGAACTCTAGCCGATGGAGCAGCATATAGTTTTTAATGCCTTTAAGGAAGCCTTCCGAAAAACCATCCTCTCCATTGTATGGCTGAATAAAGGGATGTGAGACCCTGTCAAACGCCTTCTCTGCATCTAAAGATATTAACGCCTAGAGGTAATTGGGAGTCCACTGCATAGCTCAGGATATGATGGAGCTTCCTCAACGATCAAGGGCACCCTTCCCCGGCATAAATCCCACCTGTTCCTGACTAATTATAGCTGGTGCTATCCGCCAGATTCTGTTAGCCAGTATTTTTGTCAGAATTTTGAAGTCCTGGTTCATTAATGCTATAGGTCTATAGCTAGCCAATTCGTCTCTGGGTTTACCCGGTTTCGGGATTAGGGTAATATAAGCCTGGTAAAGAGGGGAGTGGGGAACCCTTTCTTGCATTACACTGTTAAAGAACTCCTGAAGAAGGGGCATTATAGTGTGTATATGGGTCTGGTAAAACTTCGCTGAAAGACCGTCTGGTCCTGGTGTCTTACCCAAAGGTAGTGATTTAATTACCTCTGTGATCTCCGCTACACTTATAGGCACTGCTATTTCCCTGGCCTGCCCCGGATCTAACACCAGTAAAGGGACTCCATCCAAAAATGCCTCAATTTCTTTCTCTCCCACCCTATGTCTAATTTGGTATAGATTTTTAAAGTAAAATGCAAACGTGTCTGCTAAGCCCTGGGGATCTACTATCACCTTCCCCTCATGTCGAATAGATGTCACTGTCCTACTTGCCTCCCACTCCCTAACTCTGGCCGCTAACAGGCGTCTCAGAACATCTCCCTTCAATAAATACTTAGCTTTAATCTTCTCTAGCCAATAATCTATCTTACCATAGGTGATATCCCCCAGTTCCCACCTTAAACTTCTAAGCTCCCCATCTATTTCCTCTGTTGACCCCTCCAAGGGAGTCAAAAAACTTTAAGCTCTTAATAAAAAATCCTCCTTCGCCCTCCTCTGCCTGTTTCTCTGAGCTGTCAGCTCCCGTGTCATTCCTGCATACAGAACCTTACAAGTTGGCCACGCCAGTTTCCTATTTAACATTGTGGGTAATTGTTGCTGTATAATATGTATCAAAGCTCCCTCAAGTTCATCTTTAGCTACCGGGTCCACCAGTACCGCATCACTTAACCGCCATCGAAATGGTCTAGGTGCACCAATCTTCACTTCCCACGTTAACTTAATTGGGGAATGATCAGAGAAGATTCTAGCTTCCATCTCCACCCCTTTGATACCCACCAGTACCTCCCTGTCAACTAAAAAGAAGTCAATAGGATACTGAGTCTTGTGTGCCGCCAAGTAAAATGTCATATTGTTGCCCCCCATAGCATGGGTCCGTATTGGGTCCACAAGCCATAGAATCTAACATTTTGTTCAAGGCCACTTGGGCCCTTGTTAATGGCCTCTCACCGTGGGATTCTATCCACCCAATTATCCCCATAGACATTCCAGTCCCCTGCTATGATAAGTGCATGTCCCGAAAAACCAACTATATCCCTCTCTATCGAGGCAAAAAATTCTGGGTTGGGAGGCGTCGAGCTATATACAGAGGCTACTAGAGAAGCCCTACCATATAGTAAACCAGATATACAGACCCCTCTACCGTCGCTTCTTGCCATCACCTGATCTATACTATACGGGCATGACTTCCTAACTAGGATTGCTACTCCTGCTGAGGCCCTCTCCTACCTGTTCCATAGACTTGACCCACCCATACTCGCTTGAGAGTACTCAATTCCTCAGTCAATAAATGGGTCTCCTGTAAAGTGACAATATGGGCCCCCAACTGATCCAAGTGTCTCATAATAATGAGCCGCTTACGTCTAACCCTGAGACCCTTAACATTCCATGAAATTAATCTAATATTCGCCATTCCCATAACTGAATATCGTAGTAGGACTACTGAACCCAAAAACCTTGCCTGAGCCTGCCCTTTTTGTCTCTGCCCAAGTGGATTCTCTCTCTTTCCATAACCCCCAACCCCTTGCCCCGATCCTCGGATCGTACCTATGATTCCTCGGATCATCGATGAGCTCCTTCCCAAACCACTCCCCAGCCCCTCTATGACCTCAAACTCTCTGGAATCCAACTGTAGTCATCTTGAAACCAAATATTACTTTTTCCTTCCACATTAACTTTCTAAATATTAATCTAGCTCTATCTGCCTATCAGATTACCATTTTGAAACCATCGAGGTCTATTGTCCTCGTCCTAGCCCAACCGCACTATACCCCCTTCGCCCTTCACCTAAACTGGCGGACTGTTAGTAGGCAGAAAATCTTTAATAAAACAGACACCAGGAGACCAATGATTGGGGAACTCCTTTTAGAGGACCCTTCTAGCAGCTCAAAATTAAGTCCTTTATTTTTCAAATACCCGGGTCCCTCTGTCCCTCCTTGCCCAGCCTTTTCCATCCATTCCCCAGCTCCTGACACCTATTTCAGCATCTCCTTCTTAATAAACTCATATTAAACCCAGCAGAATATACAATAATGCTAAAGATTCGGTCCCTTCCACTTCTCTACCCCTTCCTCCCACGTTCTAAATAAGGTTTCGACCTCAACATATTCACTTAGAAACTAAGAGAGAATAAAATAAGGATAAGAATTAGCCAGTCCACAGTCCCAGCCCAGGAAGATAATCAGTTCTCTTCCGGATATCTGGAGCAAATCAAGTCGGAGCTATAAATAGATCTGGCAGCTCTACTCGCAGCCCTTCCAGTGCTTCCTTAGCTGTGAGGTATCGTTTCTCTCCTGCCTGCAACCGAACCACCAATGTCACTGGGTACTGGAGCCGAAACTTGATTCCCGCCATGTATAGCTTCTTTTTAATGTCCACATATTCTTTCTGTTTTCCTCTCACTGTGGGTGTTTGGTCCTGAAACATCCACAGGGTGGCGCCGTTCCATTGCAAAGATTTCTTTTGCCTTGCTGCCGCTAGCACAAACACTTTTTCTTTATAGTTAAGAAAGCGCATAATAATAACTCGGGGCCTAGCCCCAGGTGGTGGTACCTCCCTCAGAGCCCTATGAGCTCTCTCCAGGTTGTATGCTTCTCCATAAGGTGACGGACCAAATAACTTAAGTAGCATGTCCTGGATAAACAGCACACAGTCTGCTCCTTCTGCCCTCTCTGGAAACCCTGCTAGGATTAAATTGTTCCTCCTACTCCTCGACTCTTGATCTTCCAGCCTTTCTTCCAGCTTTTTGACCTGCCTCTTGACCAATACCAACTCCTGTTCTGATGTAGAAATTCTTCTCTCCTGAGACGCAATCCTGACTTCTCCGTCTCCCATTCTCTGGGCTAGTGATTGCAGTGCTGGCTTAACTGCTGCAAAATCCATCACTAGCCCCTGGAGCAGCTGTTTAATCTCTTGCAGGTCTCCGTTGCATGCCTGAGACTTTTCCTCTTCTCCTGCCACCTCCTCCTGCTCACTGGGGGTGGGGGACTGGGGCTTAGGCCTTTTGGAAGCAGGGGACCTCCCTGCCAGGGGTTCGACACTCTCGGTGTCCATATCTGCTTGAGCGCATGGCTTAGAGTCTCTCAAAAATGGCCGCAGCTTATCACAATGCGGACCCGGTAAACTCCCTTCTGCCTTCAACGTTTAGCCCTCGACCCGGTCCATGAACCTTTACTCTTCGTGGCTAGGTGATTTACCGCTGATCAGGTAAGCCCAGGAGAGAATTGAATTAAATAACTAGCTGCGGGCCTCGGAGCAGTTTGGAGAGCGTCTCGCTCGGTTCAGCTCATCACGTGATCTCAACAGAAAGCATTACTGAGCACCCAACAAAGTTCTCATGTGGCAGGTAGAAAAGAGGAGATACAAGAAACAAAGCCAGAAAGCAGAGCATTCGAGGCCAGAGCCAAAGGAGCCAATTAAAGAAAATGCATAGAAAGGTTTGCAAACTATATGCAAAAGAGAAACAACTGCCAACCAAAAAGAGAGGAAAAAGTAAAAACAGAGTAAAGACCCTACAGGATCCCCCGGGAGCCTCCAAATGTTGCGGAGGTGTCCAGGTAGTATTTAGTAATATGGTATGCAAATGAATAAAAATCTTTAACATCAAAAAAACAGTAAAGACAGTGACATGACAGAAAATCCAAAGGAAAAACCAGACCAAAGGGAGAAACGAGACCAAAGCCAAAGGCAAAACCTAGGAATCAAGTCATAGAAAAATTAAACAGTTACAGAGAGGAAGAGGACAAAGGAATAAAAAGCAATAAACATCAAAGAGGCCTAACCCACATGCCCTTGCCCCATATCATCATACAATACACGAACAAAGAGACTATTAAAAAGTAATAGGTACTAGAAATCGCTGAAGCATCATGATAGGAAAACATCCAGCAACCAGAAGGGCAAAGTGAAGGCAGACCTAACACATTACACCAAACACAAGGCAGCACCTACGTTGAGTAAAAATCATTAAACATTCTACAACTACAAATGAGCAAAACACATGATAATTTTAAACCAAATGAGCAACCAAGTCCCACAGAAGAGTCTGTGCAGCCTATTAGGTGTGGGCCTTACCAAACAAATTTGGGAGCAACTCTTTCAGTTCAACTTTCGCCCCGGCAGCTGTGGCAAATATCTTCGGTCCAGTAGACAAAGTGACAGATAATCTTGCTGGATAAAGCAGCCAGTTATGAATCTGTGCCTCCTGTAGTTTTGGAAAAAGGTCCTGATATTCCCATCTTCTCAATATTCCCATCTTCTGGCTCTAAAAGTGGGAGGGAGATCCTGGAAGAGGGTGATCTGTCACCCTTCCCATAAAATATCTTGCAAGGAATGCACCTTGCAAAGGACGTATTGTTTTTCCAGATAATTTAGTAGGTGCGAAATAATAGGTCGAGGGTTCTCACCCTCCGAAGGATTAGGCCACAGAGAGTGGTGGGCACACTCAATAATGTACAGTACTGAGGTCCATACAGGGAGGGTCCAGCAACCTTCTGTAACAATTTCTGAGTGAAAAGTAACATATTGGATTCCTACGATGACTCAGGGATACCCACGATAACCAAATTATTGCACCTATTATGACCTTCTAAGTCCTCAATGCGCTCCTCTAACTTAGTCACCCAATGTTTAAGGATCACCATCTCTGGCTCGGCTTGCTCTTGATGCCATTCCACAGATGCTAGCCTGGCCTCAGCATCGCTCATCTGGTGAGTCAGCCTCTAAAGTTGGTCAAAAGTACACACTTAAAAAGGGCTTCCTTCAAAGTGTCCAGCTCCGTAAGAAAACAATCTATTGTGAACAATTCTGAAGAAGGTGAGGTCGGGGGACAACAGACCACCTCATTGTATGGGCATTAAGGCTCTGGCTGACAATCCTCCAGGATCTGTGGTGCAGAATGCATAGCCACATCATCAGAGTCAGTTAACTCGTCAGACTCCATCAGAGCCCAAAAAAAAGTATCCTGGTAAGATAAATAAAAAACAGAGTTCACCCTTCAAAGATGAGAAGGTCGCCGAAAAATGACTAAATTAAAGTTAGCTAGTCAGTCTTGGCAGAGATTCAGAATACTGCAGCTTTTCTCGAGCCTGAATCACATAACTCCCCCAGGAGGATGGATTTTAAAGAAATGGGAGACTGCTTCATCAACTGTCTCATGGGGGGAATTGCCATAGCAGGGTAGGTACTATGGGGAAAAATGAAGGAGGCATAATTAAGGCAATCAACCTCTACATGAAAGAAGTGAGTAAAAGTAGAAGGAAAAAGAGACCTTTATGGTTCTCTAGGGATGTAGCCTAGGTGGTGAGGGGGAAAAATGGTGGCTTTCAAGAGGTATAAGGAAATGCTGAGGGAGGAACACAGGGAGGTATACCAAGCAAAACAGGAAAAGCAGTAAGGGGAACAAAGGCACAGACAATGGAAAGGATAGCCAAAGGGGCAGCTAAAGGGGATAAGATTTTCTTCCAGTACTTAAGTGAGAAGAGGATAAAAGGGGAGGGATGGTGAGGATAAGGAGAGTGGCAGGGGGAGGCTCTATAGAAGAGGACCAAGAAAAAGCAGACATCATGAACATGTACTTCTGCTCAGTCTTTACAGTAGAGTGAGTGGGGATGGGCCAGCAGGGAGCAGCAGAAACAAAGGAGGGAAGGGGGACACAAACTCTTTTTCAGAGGAAAGAGTCCTGAACATACTTGCTGCTCTGGAAGTGGACATTGTGATGGGACCAGACGGGATACACCCAAGCGTACTAAAGGAACTCATGGAGGTGCTAGCTTCCCCACTGATGACATTACTCAACAGCTCACTGGAACAGGAGTAGTTCCAGAGGACTGGAAGAGAGCAGATGTGGCCCCTTTCCATAAGAGCCGCAGCAGGAGGAGGCTATCTACTATGGGCAGCTGAGTGTCACATAAGTTGTGGGGAAATTCATGGAAACCCTGCTAAAGGAAAGGGTGTTCAAGTATCTTGAATCTACTGGGCTATAAGACCAAAGACAGCATGGATTCATTGGGGGCAATCATACCAAACAAATCTGATTGATTTCTTCTACTGGGTGACCAGGTGAAAAGGTGAGGGAGGGCAATGCACTTGGCTCATCTGGACATTAGCAAGGCATTCAACACTGTGCCACACAGTAAACTGATCAAGTAATTGAGTAGCTTAGGGCTGGGGCCCAAAGTGGTGAACTGGGTAAGGAACTGGTTAATGAATAGGAGACAGAGGGTGGTTGTTAACAGTACTCACTCTAATGAGGGGAGAGTGACCTGCACGGCTCAGTACTGGGACCAGTCCTCATCAATGTCTTCTTAGAAAATGGGCTGGGGAAATTCTTCATCCTGATTAGGCAACACCACCAACCATCTGGTTTGGTATTGTGCAGCAAAGACTGGGAAATAATGAGTCACAGTCTCTGTCTTCTTTTTTACAGTAAAAATCACTGTGCCCCACAGAATCCTGAAAATCTGACAGCGATTTATTTCTGTTGCTTAGTAAGTCAGTTTCTCAGAAAGCCACCCTTCCAATACCTCCAATCTCAGTATCAGTCCCATAATGTTAATTTTGTTTAAATAGCGACATTACTGTTTTTTTCTCCACATACCTCAGAATACATTTTAGCTGCTGTCCATTCTCAGTTCTAACCATCAGCTGTTACATAAGAGATATACAAATGCAGCGCCATGACTTCAGATGCTGAGAGTACTTAAAACCTTGCTGTCGACTGCCAACTGATGGGAGGTAGGGGAACACAAACCACAAACTGCCTTTTTCATTCAGTTCTACTCCACCACAACACCAACAGAATACACTTCTTTGCCTTATATTTGTGTTTTTTATCTTTCTGCTCCACAACATGTTTCATTGTATTTCTTAATTTGCTGCATTTGTCCTTATTGTATTGTAATTGTTGTATGGTCCTTACTGTACTGTAATTTACTGTATTGTACCTTTGCTTGTCACTATTGCATTGACTGTCTTGTAACCTCCTAGGTTGTACCTGAAAATAGGCAAAACTGTCTAGTGTGCTCACCTGGTCAATAAAACTAATAAATAAATACATACATACATACCTTAGTGCTAGACACTTGTGCTACACTTGAAAGTGGGTGACAGCTTGTTTTCAAACTTCCAGTCCTTTTGCAATCACCATTGCAATCTCACCCCCCCAAAAAAAAAAACCTGAAAGTAACTCAAGGGTAGGGAAGGAGAAGCACAAACTTTAACAGCACTTCTCAGCACTCATTATTTACTGGTGGATAGGCTGCAATTCTGACCATGGGCTCCATATTCAAATCAGGCTGGTTGCACGCGCAGATGAATGCACCACACAAAAAAATTGGACCACCCAGCTCTGAGGCAATATTCAAACAGAATGCATGATTGGAACAGATCACGCATTCTGTTTGAATATCAGACCCTGGGTGCACGGTACAAAACAGGCAGCCGCCATGTTTGGCACATTGCATCCAGGGTGCGGGGCTGAAGACCATCCATAAGGGAATGCATGGTGCACACCTGGATACGCCGTTTCCCTGAAGGGCGATATTCAGCCAAAATATGCTAATGAGCTCATTGGGCTTACTTGGTACAAAAGGGCCTCATGCATGCCCATTATGGGCTCATTAGCATGGCAGCATCCAGCTAAGTGCACCGGGCCAGCCCTCCTCCCAGCCCCAATGACAGTAGAGAACAAAGTTCACCCGATCCTATTTGCCATAGTGTAGTGTCCCCCCTCCCCAGCCCCCAAGGCTGTAAATAACAAAGTCCACCCTATCCCTGTTTCCATAGTGCAGGGTCCTTACCCCCATCCCCAATGTCTGTCCTAATGCAAAACTGCCTGATCTCCCCTTTTCCATAGTGTAGGGACCCCTCCCCTACCCTGATCACTATTATAAATGATAAAAATTCCAGATTCCCTTTTCCATAGTGTAGTGGCCCCCCTCCCCAGCCCCCAAGGCTGTAAATAACAAAGTCCACCCTATCCCTGTTTCCATAGTGCAGGGTCCCTCCCCCCATCCCCAATGTCTGTCCTAATGCAAAACTGCCTGATCTCCCCTTTTCCATAGTGTAGGGACCCCTCCCCTACCCTGATCACTATTATAAATGATAAAAATTCCAGATTCCCTTTTCCATAGTGTAGTGGCCCCCCTCCCCAGCCCCCAAGGCTGTAAATAACAAAGTCCGCCCTATCCCTGTTTCCATAGTGCAGGGTCCCTCCCCCCATCCCCAATGTCTGTCCTAATGCAAAACTGCCTGATCTCCCCTTTTCCATAGTGTAGGGACCCCTCCCCTACCCTGATCACTATTATAAATGATAAAAATTCCAGATTCCTTTTCCATAGTGTAGTGGCTCTCCCCAGCCCCAAGGCTGTAAATAACAAAGTCCACCCTATCCCTGTTTCCATAGTGCAGGGTCCCTCCCCATCCCAATGTCTGTCCTAATGCAAAACTGCCTGATCTCCCCTTTTCCATAGTGCTGGGGACCTCTCCCTACCCTGATCACTATTATAAATGATAAAAATTCCAGATTCCCTTTTCCATAGTGTAGGGACCACCCTCCTATTCCAATCACCATATAGTCATATGTTATCACAGTCACTTTCCATAGTGTAGTGAGCTTCTCACCCCCAACCTGGTCTGCAGTACCTCACCACCCCATCCCCCCCATCATGACCTGCTCTGTTTGACCACACCTCTACTCCTGCCATGGCCAGTCACCAACTAATTGGTCATGGAGCTTGTACGGTACATACAGTCCATGCTCATGGGTTGTGGACAACCAATGAGCATATAGTATTTACTGTGTGCACTCCATGACTGATTAGTCATTGTCTGGCCATGGCAGGGTGTGGAGGGGTGTGCCAGTCGCCGATGCAGTTTGGGATGAGGTATGTCGGGTGGTGGGGTACTGCCAACTGGGGTGGGGGTCACTACACTATGGAAAGGGACTCATCTTACATATGATTCATATGGTGATGGGGCAGGGAAGGATGGCTCCCTACTCTATGGAAAAGGGAATCGGGGATGTTTATTATTTATAACAGTGATCAGGGCAGGAGAGGGGGTCCCTACACTATGGAAAATGGAATCATGGATTTTTATCATTTATAATAGTGACTGGGGCAGAGGAGGGGGTCCCTACACTATGGAAAAGTGGGATTGGGCAGTTTTTCATTACAACAGACATTGGGGATGGGGGGGGGCCTGCACTATGGAAAACAGTTTGAGCAGTCTTTGATTTTTAGTCATTGGGGCTGGAGAGGGGGGATCATGTAACAGGCCATGGACTGTGTGTGGGGCACCACCCTGCCCTGCACAAAGTTAAGACAGGGTTTTGGTGTCCCAACATTGTGCCAGTGCATCCACCATGTCTTCACCAGAGGAGGTCTGAATATTGCAATGTGGGGAATGCGCATGAGGGACCCCTCATTTGCTTAAAAAGGGACAGTTGCATTTCTAATGCACAATATACTTTACAATTAAAAAGTACAGACTGCACTAGAAGAAAAAGCATCCTGTAGTTTTATGATATGCACTTTTTCAAGAAGTTCTCTTGAAAAAGTCCACATCACAAAAGTTTGGAGGGGGCGCTTTTTGGGTAGCACAAGATTATGGCACTGGGGAATGCATGCCAACAATAACGGTGACCCAATCCCCAACGCATGTCTCGAGGGCTACCGTAGGGTAGGGTAGCCGGATGGAGGGGGGGGTCAGTGAATATAGTGACAAGATGCCGCTATACATATACGCTCAAAGGGGGAAGCGAGCATGCACAGAGAGGGGCAGGAGGGGTGGTGTCACAGTGGGTTGCTAAGCCAACCCCGTGGTGGTGGTGGTGGTTGGCTATGCTGGTCAGCAGGGTATTGGGTTCAGGTCCAGGCACTGGTGCGTTTTGTTGTGCCTGAACCTTTTTTTTTATGTTTTCATCCCCCGACATGCACCCCTGGAGTTGAGAATCCTTAAGTAGAGGGGTGTGGCGAGAAAATTCCCATGGAGACACAATACACATAAAACATTAAAAAGTAAGTCAACAGAACCGTTTGCTGTCTGCCCTGGTGTCAGAGTGCCAAACAAGAATTTCGGGCACTCTTAGACTTCATAACAGCGATCGCCTTTTAGACTTTCACCGTTATCACATGTAACCGCTTTTTGTACTAGTACCTTCTGTAATCTTTTTCGTTATGAAGTATATTATGCATTGGAAATAAAATTGTCACTCTTTAAATAGTTCAAAAAGCCTTAGTGACATTACTTGCACAGACTTTGGTTGAGTATGATGCCAGACTTTTTTTTGCTGTGGCTGTATGTAGTTAGCCTAGGCACACACAGCACCCCCCTGGAGCAGCTCTTGTTGTGTGCTTTAATCCTGTAGTACTACCCTTCTGGTGGGTGCTGGCTTGATGTAGCGTGGTCACCACTGCATCAAAGCCTGAATTGCTTCCCACCAGAGGAGGCAGTAATACAGCAGGATAATCACAGACATTATCCATAGGGTTGACACGCAATGCCTCCATATTGCATTCCAGACCATGTTAACCAGAGGTAGGGAGTTAGGCTTGGGTCTTGAACCCAGGTCTCCCATGTGGTGGTTGAGTACACCACCAGCGAGTGCCACCAGGTTGATGGAGCTGTCATTTATTTTGGAGTGAATCTATTTATTCACCCATCCAATGAGGCTCCACCATCTGGTTCACACCCCCAGCCCTGTTACCCAGCTTTCCATGGACTTACCAGGTATCCAGTGGTACAGTCAGCAGGTCCCCTAACTGCTAGTACAGGATTTGGTTCTTCTGGGGTGGGCCATGTTTTTTTTTCAAGTCTGTTTATCTCCCCCAGGCACCGGAACTCTCTCGGACCTATCCACTCACCTATGCTGCTCTACCGCCCATTGTGAACCGTGTCCTCTTCAAGGGCATTATTTTCCCCCCGAGCCCCGAGGAGGGTGAAGGGCCGAGAAGTCTGAAAAGGCAGTGGCAGGGTTCCAGTATTGGACATGTGGCAGTTCGGCACCGGGATGGCTGTCGCCTATCCGGGCTGGTGGGGCTGTTTTACATAGTTTATGCCCCAGACGTGGGATGTGCAATGCTGTCAGCCCACAACGTGGGTGTTCCCACTCACGTCTGGAAGGCAGCCACCCAGCGTCTTCCCTGTTTGTGAGCCCCTGTGCACCGCAGTGCCGCTGGTCTCCACCGGGGGCTGCTGCTGTGCTGGGCTACCATGATCCCTCCCCGAGAGAGGAGAGCAGTCCTTCGGACGCCGATCCTCTCTCTCCCTGCCGACCCTGGCAGTCCGGGCTTGTTCCCGAACCTGGGCCGCCGGTATGGCATGAGGTGTGACGTCCAGTGCCTCAACCCTCAATGCCACCTGGCCTGCAGGGGCGGGCCATGTTGCTAGTACAGAGCCCGTGAAGAGTTGAACCCTCACATGCACATCTCAATTTTCCTGCTGGATTTTCTCCCCATACTGGATGCTAAAATAAGGGTGCATGCAAACTCAAAGCACACCAAGTCTACTGTCGGCATCCTCCCTCCCTTCCAGAAAGGTCACCAAGTGGCAGTATAGCACCAGAGCTGACTGTCCTCCTTCCCCAGAGGAGAAAGTGTCCTCTGGGATGCTCAGTCCTCCTCCCCGGCCAAGCCCCAGTGAGCCCAATTCAGTTCTGACCCAGGGTGCTGGCATTGTAACTGGTAGTACTACCACTTCCCAAATGAGCCATCTGGAGTTGGCATTTTTAAAAATAGATCTCTCTCTCTCTCTCTGAAGATGGAGAAGGAAAGAAAGTGGGACAGAGAATCCCTAAAGGGTTAAATCATTGCTGGCAGCCTGTCTGCTAGAATGCTACCCTGGAAGGGCAGATCATGGAGTTTCTGCTGCACTGCAATGTATAGTTCTAGAGTAGCTCGGTCCAGTGGCTGGGACTTCACAATGTGATGAGGTGATGGGGCATGGTGAGGGAGTGCAAGCCTGGTGTACCCTCTAAGGTAAATGTACTCCCTGAAGTGTGAGTGCCACCCCAGCACACAAGTAGTAAACCCTCTTGTGAAAATCTAGTGCAAAAGGGCACTGTTGAATTACGTGTAATTACTAGACTGATGGCCAGTGAAAGTGAGGATCGGGAGTGCTCATGCACTGGGATGCCCCTGCTGGTGAAAGGGCAGGGAGAGCCCAGGAAATGTGCCAAAGTACAAGCCATGGAAAGTGGGAGAGGACATTTACTGTACTGCTACTGGAGTGTTGTTCAGACATGATTTTTGAAGCATTATAATAACCTGCATAGAAGCTGAATGACTGTGATCCTTGAGCAAGGAAACTGAGTATTTTACCCATGAATTCAACCAACACCCTGGTAAAGAGAGTCAAGTGCTTGAAGACCAGTTTGTCCATGTGTTCTGTTTACCCACAAAAGATGCCTATGTCCAACATCTCCTAAACGCAGTGAGCATCTGATCATGTGAGCAGCTGGGTTTCTATAGCGACAGAGGAACATTCATTACAAGTCGTCCAGCCATGGGGAGGGCACGTTGTGCCAGTCACCTTGGAGTGCCACTACTTGGGTGCTGGTGGAGAAGGGTGATATTATATGGTGCTAGGATGAAAGGATGGCAGAGACTGGGAAATATTAATATACAGTGCAAACAAGCAATTTTTGTCAAACAACACAGCAGCTGGTCATGGAGTGGGGGGTTGTCCCAGCTGTCCACTGTGGGAGGAAAAATATTTTACAAATGTTGTGTGGAGAAGGAGGAATTGGGTGAAGACAATGGGTGCGGTATAGGGTAAATGTTTAATGACTGGGGTCTGCAGTGAGCTAAGCAGGTGGGGGAGCAATTTGTTTTAGTGCTTTTTATTGTAATGAATAGTAGTTCCTGAATACGAATAGTCTCCTATTCAGGAATGGCTCACAAGTATTCAGAAGCCTTACTGTTCATGGCATTCAGGAAATACTATGCAGATCCTGCACAGCCCTAATGTGGCTGTGTGGCTCACAATGCCATGGTGAGGAAGCATCAGCAATACAAGGGAAAATGGAAACAGAAATCTAAGCAAGAAACTGCTTCAATCCAACCCCCCCCCCTTTAGGCAGGTGGATGGTAGGAGCTACTGTTTATTAAAAGCTGTTTGTAGTCTATATAATTGGAGCAGTGGTATCTTACATCCATCTGCCCCCTGTGAATGACAAAAAACAGAGACTGTCAAAGTGTAGATGCAGAAGGGTACAAGTTGTGTTATTAAGGCAAAATGGTTACCACTGAGATAAAACAGGATGACCCTGGGTCTCAGCAGCAGGCTGGATGGACAGTCAGGTTAAACTGAGACGGTCTGTCAGTGAGGGGTCAGAATTTGGATATGGTACCCCTGGTAAACATGTATATGACCGAAATAAGAGTTATCAATGAATATAGCACTTTATAAGAGAAGAGACAAATATGTATATGACTGTAAAAGAGGAGTCATGAATGTGAATAGTATTCCGAAAGAGAAGTGAAACATATTTCTGTGACACCGACAGAGGAGTGACTGCCTGTTAAACATAATTGGACTATGATCTCTGGATCCAGAATATGAACTTGTACAGTTTATTTGCCAGTAGAGGAACTGCTGTATGTGCTTAAACTGTCTCGTCTGTGAATTCTTTGGATGAAGAATAGGTGAGTGTTAGGGTGCCCTAGTGAAGCTCCAGCTTGGGCAAATTTATATATATGGAAACACAGAAACATTGACCAGGATGACAGAAAAAGGCATTCTGGCCCACCCAGTCTGTCCAACCCTACCTATAACTTGTGTGATGACCCTAATAACCATCCACCTCTACTTACCCCTCCCCTGTTTTACTCCTTCCTGCTTTTATCAAGCCCTTGTGCCTGTCCCACCCATATTTGAATACACTCAATGTGTTGGCACAGTATACCTCCTCTAGCAATCCAATCCACTCCACCTGTCCAATGCTTTTTCAATGAAAAAGAATACTTGCAGACATACCTCCTGAACCTACTTCCAGCTAGGGCTGAGCACAATGTATCTTCCACAAGTGAAATTCTAGAGAAATGCTAATTTGCTTCTGCAAGATTTCATGAAATTTTACCAAAATTGCAATTTCAGTTTTCCATCTAATTTTTAAGTGTTACTCACATTGCAACAAGTTTGTTATGTAAGGCTTAACAAGGCCAATGCAGATGTGTACCAAGTTTCAAATCTTTAACTTGAAAGGTGACTGAGTAATAAGCCTCTAAACCTTCAGAAATTTTAAAATTACATGTCACAATTATGTAAACTGCAGAATTTCTAAATTATTAGTCCAAATTACACCACTTTAGCGTGGCACATACATATTAGTTCCAGCTTTCAGATCTATATCATTAAAGGTGCCTGAGTTATAAGCCTCCAAACTTTTGGAAATTTTAACATTGCATTTTGCAGTCAGGTAAACAGTAACTTACAATTGAACCAAATACCTCTCTATTTAGAAGTTTCTATGAGTCTTCCAAGAAAGTATGAGTATACATGTTCAATTATCTAGCTCCAGAGGTGGCTAAGTTGTGAGCATAGAAATATTTTCCAAAATGTTCACACAAATCATAAATTTCCAGATTTTGAACCCATATAACTTCCCCATCCCTCATGCAGATGTCATGAGACTTGGCACCCTTTTGGACTACTCCCAAA
This sequence comes from Neoceratodus forsteri, assembly GCA_016271365.2. Classification (NCBI taxonomy): domain Eukaryota; kingdom Metazoa; phylum Chordata; order Ceratodontiformes; family Ceratodontidae; genus Neoceratodus; species Neoceratodus forsteri. Next base: position 1,205,867,864 of record CM057450.1, on the reverse strand, counting down.
CAATACACTTGCCAAACTGTGCCACATTTCAGATCTTTAGCTATAATACTGAGTTATTACCAATTAAAGAATTTTGGAAATCCCCTCCAAATTCACAAAACTTTGCAGAATTTCACAAAAATTTCACAAAAATCGGAATTAACTAATTTTGCCCAGTCCTACTCCTAGCCTATATGGCCCCATCATATGCAAATGTATTCATGGCATGGTGGGAAGAGGCATTAATCTTCAATAAAGCAAGGAACACATATAGCAATAACATTTGGGGTAGATTTATTGATGATCTACTGGTTGTGTGGAGGGATGATACAGTGTCAACCTCTCAGTTTGTGGATTTTTTGAACAACAATGATGTAGGTCTTAAGTTCACTTTGATACACATGTTCACAAATACCATTTCTTGATTTATGTCTAGAAGGGGTAGATGGTCAAAAGTGTTTAGCAATGTACACAGAAAGCCCATATCTGGTAATATGCTGTTGCATGCCAAATGCCCACCCCAATCACATGAACAGAGGTATTCCTTATGGATAGTTTATCCATTTTAAATGTAATTGCACTTATCTATGTGATTTTGAAAAGGAGAGTGAAAATTTTAAGTTTTCAGGGTTTTGTTCCCCATGTATTACCTTGCATTTATTGGCATTGAATGTCAGCTGGCATATCCTGGACCACCTTTCAAGCCTTTCCTAAGTCCTCCCTCATTACGTGGATCCCATCCTCACTGTCCACCCTCCTGCAGACCTTGCTATCAACTACAAAGAGAAATATCATCCCCTGCACTCTTTTTTTTTTTAAATTCAAAGTTTATTCATTTTCACAAATACAAGCCGGAGCAGCTGTTTACAATACATAATGACATTTCTCCTTCAGGCCATCCATAGAATTATGAAAGAGACTGCTCCCCCCACCTCCTCCCTCCCTCCCTTCCCAGCACAGCTCACCATCTAGATGGTATCCTGAATGGCCATCCAAATATATCTTAGATACTCAGCAGCGTGTGTAAAGGTTCCCAAATGCTATTGTATTTAGTCAACTTGTTATTTAGACTAGCCATCATCTTTTCCATCCTGAGGTTGAGCAAGATCTCCTTGAGGCATTCAGAATAAGATATGTCCACACTATCCTTCCAATGCCGAAGAATTACCTTTTAAATCGATAATGAGATTAAGGCCATGTGGTACCTCCTAGATACAACTGATATGGAAGCATAGTCGCCCAGCAAGCACACCTCAGGACAGAAAAGATCAGAGAGGCCCAATAAAGGATCCAACCTTCACCGAACCTCATTCCAGAGAGTGGCAGCCTTTGAACACGACCAGAATATATGGTACAGCGTACCCTCCTCTTGTCCACATCTGGAACAGAGGGCTGTATCCTTGAGACCAAATTTATGAAGTTTCTGAGGAGTGTAATATATGTTGTGCAGTGTATGGAACTGCACCAATTTCAGTCTATCCTGTTTAATATATTCGTGGGCATTTTTCCAAAGAGCTGCTCCATCTATTTCTAGCCCTGGGAAGTAAACAGCCCAGTACGTTTTGGGTATGAACTTTTTGGGATGTTTGCAGTCGTATAGACATTTAGAAATCTTGGACACCGAATATCTGTGACCCACAAGTGTTCGTAGGACATCTTGGAACCTATTCTTTTTGGAAAAGGGAGAGATCGGGCCAAAATCATTTACTAATAGAAGCATTAGCTGGTAGACCTTAAAAATGGACTTGACAGGTATGGCAAGCCTGCTCAAAATAGTAGTGACCTGGAGCCATGGGCCGTCCTGAGCCACTAATTGAGCAAGAGTGACATTGTCGAGCTGTGGGAGCCAAATCCTATTAATCGGTTTGCCATCAATCTTTATGTTAGGGTTGCTGCAGACCGGTTGGGCCAAGTCCATCTCCTGCCTATATTCCATGCTCGCACATATCTGTGTGTGCACCTTAACTGAAATTGCGAGTGGGGTGAGTCTCAAGTTTGGGGGAAGATCTTTCAGCTTAATATGCAATAAGGATAATGGTGTCAAACCCCCCTGCTTGATATAGGACAGCTCTATTCGCAACCATAACAGTAAGCTTTCTGCAGCAGCAAGCCCCTCTTCACCCTCCAGCCATCTTAAGTATTTAACCATATGGCTCTTCAGTAATAAAAATAGGGACAGGAGGCGGAGACCCTCTGTCCTTTGGGGCAGCTAGCTTGTGATATGCAATTCTAGGTTGTTTTTCGGCCCAGGGAAAATTAGTTATTATTGTGTTAATTTTGCGGAACCATGCATATGGAATCCATGTGTTGAGCAAGTGTAACGGATAAAAAATCCTAGGGAAGAAATTCATCTTGATGAGATTTACACGTCCCCAGAGTGTAATGGGTAACTTGGACCATCTTTTCAAGTCTCCATCCAATGTTTTAACTAAATCGTCCAGATTGAGCTTGAAAAGTTGGGTTGGAACCTCACCACCTGAATCCCCAGATACTTCAAAGAGTTCAATGACCAGGACATTCCACTCTGGTTAACTAGGGCTTTATTCACTCTATAATTGAGCAGGAATATCTGAGATTTGTCTATGTTCAATTTGTAATTGGAAAGCATGTGAACTCTTGAGTCACCCCAACAGCGCCGGTATTGAATTACTCGGGTCTGTCAGTTGTATGTCATCACGTCCCGCGTACACGATATTTTAGTCTCTACCCTTGATGACCACCCCTTATTAGGGACACTGCTTGATCCATCTAATCAGGGGCTCCAGATATAAAATAAAGAGCAACGGTGAAAGGGGACAACCCTGTCTGGTACCAGAGTATAATGGAAACTTATCAGAGATCACTCCATTTACCATCACCCTAGCTGACGGGACACTATAAAAAATTCTGATCCACTTTGGAAAAAGTTGGGGAAAGTTTCATGCATTCAAGGTCCGGATAAGAAAATTCCAGTCTACCCTGTCGAATGCCTTCTCCAGGCCCAGGAAAACTAGAACTGCCTGGTAAGGGCATTCTCGACGGAGAGAACATGCGACAGAGTCCTTAGGTGATCTGTTGACGACGCCCTTGTACAAATCCGACTTGTTCTGGCCCGATCATATCAGGGATAACTGACAAAAGACGATTTGCTAAGATCTTGGCTAGGATTTTAATGTCTTGATTCATTAGAGATATCGGGCGGTAACTAGCAGGTGACTCTGGATTTTTCCTGGGCTTTAAAATCAGCACAATTAAGGCCTCCCACATAGTTGGGTCAGTTTGAGCCCCTGATAGGATATAATGGAAAATGGACAGTAACATGGGAAGTAGGAGATTTATGAATGTTTTGTAAAAATTCGCTGAAAACCCGTCAGGCCTGGGGGATTTGTCTATGAGTAGAGCCTTTATGACTTCAAAAACTTCCTCCCTAGTTATAGGGGCAATTAGACGGTCCTGTTGGTAATTTTTCAGAGAAGGTAAGCCGGTAGCCCCCAAGTAATAATCAATATTGGCATCTGAGGCCGACTCTTTGGGGCTATACAACTTGGCATAATATCTTTGAAACTCCAAGACTATATTATCAGTTGATGTTAGGAGTGTTGGTGGTCGGGGAGCTGAATTGCCAGAATGTGCCAGTTCGCTTCCATTTGTCTGATTCTCAGTGTGAGCAACTTTCCGTCTTTTTCCCCAGTGTCAGAATATGCTGCCTTAGCCCTGAGGATTGCTTATTCAGCTCTATCCCTCAGTAACTCTAGATACTCCTCCTTAAGTTTGATTAATTCCTGTTTTTCAAGATTAGTTAGAGGTGAACTAACACTGCCTTCTTTGTCCTTTATTTCCTGTAATAACCCTTTCAATTGTCCCTCTTTTTGTTTTTTCCTAAAAGTAGCTAGGCTGATCAAGGCGCCCCTTATAAATGTCTTAAAGGCTCCCCACAGTATGTCCGGTCTCTCCACAGAGCCAGAATTAAATTCTATAAACTGTTGGATGTGTTCACTGATTACTTGGGCCATTTTCTCCTCTTTTAGCATATAATTATTTATCTTCCATCTGAAGGATCTCTTGGGCGTATCTAGGGACACTAGGTGGCAAACTACTAGAGCATGGTCAGATGGGGGGCCGGGTTGTAAAAAGGCTTTGGCCACTCTGGGGAGAAGGCTGTGTGAGAGAAAAATATAGTCAATGTGGGATGAAGTGTTGTGGACTGGGGATGTGAAGGTGAATTCTTTATCTTTAGGGTGGAGCACTCGCCAGATATCACAGAGAGCATACAGTTCTAAAAACTCAGATAGAGCTCTTTGAGCTGGTGAGCGTGCTCTGCTCTTAGAGGCAGAGTGGTCCATTAAGGAGTCCATTACCACATTCATATCCCCACCCACCACCATTGGCAATGAGGAGTATGGCTGCAGGGTGTCGATTAACTTCATGAAAAAGTCAGGAGTCGGAATTGGGCCCATAGATCATCCCCAGCAGGAGCTCGTAGCACCAAAATCCATGGATAAAAGGAAATGGCCCTGTGGGTCTTTGATTACTTGTTTCGGTACAAATGGGACCTTTTATCAATGATTATGAGAACCCCTGCACTATTAGTGGTTCCTTCTGCAGAGAAAACATGCCCAATCTGCATTTTTCTCATCCACCTCGCCTCACATATAGCAAATGGGACTCTTGGATAAAACCAATATCAATTGATAACAAGCTAAAATGCTTAAGAACTTGGTAAAGCTTAACCCGCTGCCTCAGTCCCTTGACGCTCCAAGTAGCAAACTTCATGCCGTGGCCATATACAGCACTTAAGAAGTAAGAGAAGACCTAGCGGAGCCTAGGTCTCTGGGTTCCACAGTAGTAATGCTATACCCTTGAGCTGTGCTGAGGACCCCCTCCTCTCCCCTTTAACCCTCCTCCTTGAACACCCCAGACATTAAAGATAAACACCACACTATTATGATTCCCCAATCCACTCCCCAATTACAAAACATACCTCCCCCCCACTTTTCGTACTACTAAGAAACATATCCCCTGCACTCTTATCCACACTCCTACATGGCAAATTAAAATGTTCAAGAGGATTGGGCTCAGCAACAAAGCCTCTAGTATGCCACCTGTCTCCTCTTTAACCTCTGAGTGTTCCCCATCCATTCTACATTCACCCTTTTGGCCAGTTTAACACCCATTTTGTTACTCTTTCCTCCACTCTGAGATTCCTCAGTTTCATGACCAGCCTCCTGTGGGGAACTGAATCAAAGGCCTTACTGAACTCCAGTTGTTGGCTGCCCTTTGTACTCCAATTGTTGGCTGTCCTGTGTACCCCAATTGTTGGCTGCCCTTTGTACTCCAATTGTTGGCTGCCCTTTGTTCTTAATCAAGAATTCAGTCAGGTTTGTCTGGCATGATCTCCCCTTCTGAACATGTGTTGCTTGCTATACTAAAGATAATTCACTTCAAGGAAGTCCACCAGCCTTTCCATTAGAAGAGCTTCCAGTAATTTCTCCACTATAGCTGTCAGTCTGACTGGCCTAGTTTTCTAATAGTCCGTCTGCTATTTTTTGTTGAGAGGCACAATGCCGGCTGTCCTCTGATTTCTGGGGGCTCCCAGTGTTTAGTGAGCGGATAAAGATGTCCACTAGCAGTGCTGCAAGCACCTGTACCACATCTCTTAGTGCTCTTGCATGCGTCTCACCTTGACCCATCAAATTGTCCACTTCTAATGCTCCCAGACCCTCCTGCACCCTTTCTTCAATAATCTTTGGTTCTTACTCCCCACTTACTGGGCCTGACTGCACAGTCCAGTAGTAGACCCCTTTCCCTTGTGAATACTTATGAATACTGAACAAAAATATTGGTTCACTAGTACACCCTTACCCCTGTCACCTTCCTCCCATCTCTCTCCTGTCTCAGCCTTTCAATTCCCACTTAAGTTGTGTGCTTTACCCACATATAATGTAAGAATGCTTTACTCCCCTGTTTCATCCCTCCAGCATTTCTTAGTTTTCCCCTGGACATTAATTTCTTCACAACCCTACTGGTTTCCCTAATTATATTTAGGTATGTTCCCTGCCATCATCCTTGTGGCCCAGTTTGTACTTCATGAATGCTCATCTTTTCTCTCTCACTGCCTTTCCTATCTCTCTCTCTTGAACCATTATGTTTTCTTTGCTTTGCTGTATTAGCTTATCTCCCATATGCAATGTCTTACAACTTCTTCCTCCCCATCTTAAAAGCTTTCCATTTATTGTCCATTGCCTCCAGCACGTCTGTTCTCCCCATGCTCTCTTCTAATATTTATTGCATCCTTCCAAAGTCCACTTTCTTGAAGTTTCATACCTCATTTGGCTATGTGTCCTGCTGACTTCTATTTGGATCTTCATCCACAGTGTCCCATAATCAGTTGTACCAAGCAGCTCCAGGACTGTGACATTTTGGATACTTTCCCAATTGATGATGGCCAGATCTGGAATGGTTCCCTCCCTTGTAGGGTCCTGGACTAATTGTGTCAGGAATGTTTCCTGGCATGCTTCCTCCAGGAGCTGATTTCTTACACTTGCCACCACCATGACTTCATATTCCATATCCAGCATTTCAAAATTGTACATCAGCAGCACCTTCCTGCATTCTGCTGTCCTTCTGACAACCTCCCAATACATGATCCTCTGTGTTCATATGTTCAGGCTGCTACCCCATTTGGCAAGGGGCACTGGACAGTACCAGAACCATTACTCTGCTTCTTCATGGAGTCACAAGTCTTATCACAGTTCTACTGGTACAACAGCCACATGGTCATGTACAGGAAATCATAACTCCATATGTCCCAGAAATGAACTGCAATCTTTTGGTCCACCTGGCACAACTTTATCATGGTACTGGATCTTCACCCAGGGACTACCCAGCACTCCATGTCCTCTTTGCACTGAGGTGTGATAGCAGTAACTGGGACAAATAATGATGAGAAAAGCACATGGCTTCTGCCTTGGTCCACCAAAGTTGTTGTGCTGCTATCTACACTGTCCCCTGTGATGTGTGTTGGGTTGGGATAATCTTCTTAGGTGGCAGGGAGTTGGTCTAACCTTTCTGTCTTGGCCTCTTGGTTTCTATTTGATTCCCCTGATGGTAGCATGAGTCCACTTTCTGAGCAGATGGCCATCTGATTCCAACAGCTGTAAATGGCATACTTTGTCTGGTGTCCCATCAGGACATCCCTGATGTGCTGCTTGCTGGAGTCTGTAGAACACACACACCATTGTCCTGATTGCCACTTCTTCTCCAGCAAGTGGCAATCAGCAAGTGGCACACACACCATTGTCCTGATTGCCACTTGCTGGAGAAGAAGTGCAAGTGAGGTCCAACAAAACATTGCTGTTGCTCTTCTTGAACTGTTGACCTCATCTCTGGACTCAGTGATGGGAATATTGAGATGCCTGCATCATCCTGTTCATTAGCAGTCCCTTGATATGCGTTTCAGTTCTCAGTGCTTGAGTGTAGGGTGCCTGCTGTGTTGGCGTGCCCTTGAACTGTTCCTCTCTACCTGGCTCACACAGTATGACCTCTTGGTATCCTGGACCACTCTTTCTGCATTTTCCACACCTCAGTGCTCAAGTACATGCAGAACTGCTTCTCTTTTTCTCTTCTGGCTGGCATCACTCTCATTAGTAATTTAGTCATTTTTATCTGCGATACTAGTGCTCAGATGTAGCTGCCACTTATGGACATATCTGCTGTCAGGTCTGTATTAGTACTGGGGATATGTATTGAGATAATTGCAAAAACACCAGCACTTCCTCCCACTCTGAGGCAATGGGGACAAACTTACCTCTACCATTATATCTGGTTGCTACAGTGTTAGCACAGCTCCCACATGAAGGCACAGACTTTACTCCAAAGACCAGTGCAGACCACAACACTTTTCCAGATCCCAAATCCAGAAAATTGGAGCAGATGAGGAAATGCTGGTGCTGCCAAAATCCACAGTCACAACAAACACATAACTGTTCCATTCTTTGTGACCCCAAAGGCACTAAAAGACCCACATCAATGACATACTAAAGGTGTAAAATACACCAAAGCCTTTATTAAATTTAATAAATATAAATAACCAGCCTCATCCACAGTGCTGGACATAATCATCACTTCAAGACAAGACCATATTGCACACTGTGATGTCCTAATGGACTCCATTAGTGATTATCATCTGACCTTCTACATGGGGAAGTGGAACCAGGATGATACAAAACCATCTTTTAGATCTTATAAAATTTTGATAACCCCAGTTTCATGAATGACCTAGAAAACATTCAATGCAACAAGCAGAGTGTAAACAAATCTGAAGGCCATGCATGCGAATGCTGGAAGTCTAGGAATAAGATTCCAGACCTAAAGGCCATCATAGCAAAGGCCAGCCTGGATATTGTGGCCATTACTGAGTCAAGGTGCACAGAAAACCATGACTGGGACATGGCCATACCAGGCTGTGCTGTGTTTAGGAAAGTCTGGGTGGAAATAAAGTAGTGGGTGTGGTGTTTTATGTGAGGAAAGCATAAAGTGACAGAGATGACAGAGAATTCTGTGTGACCCTGAGCAAGTCACTTAACCTCCTTGTGCTCCCAGGTCGCTCCTGTAAAAGCTTTCAGCTTAGGTGTGCATACCCGTTAAACAACTAAAAAGAAAAGAATTTGGGAGACAGAGGCACTGTGGGTCACAATGGAGATGGTGAATGGAGCCACTATTCACACTGGAGTGATCTACAGACCTCCAGCACATGAAGAGGAATTAGATAAGGTACTGGTGATAGCCATTTAGCAAGACTTTGACCTGCCAGATGTAGATTGGAGCCTCCCAGCAGTGGCTTCAGCTAGAAGCAGTGACCTCCTGGCCTTTCTGCAGGAGTATTCCTCAGGTAGCTAGTAATGTGAACCCACTTTAATGGGATAATACTGGACCTTGTACTCACTAACTGGGACAGGATTGCAGCGGAGTGTGGGAGGCCACCAGGGGACCAGTGATCACCATATAGTGTATTATAAAGACGGATACAGAACTGAACCACACAAGGGGAGGGTCCTGGACTTCAGGAGGTCAGATTTTGAAAGCTGGATGAATGACTCAAGGATGACCTGGTGGAGGAGATGGCCTGGGTGGGTGAAGAAATAGTGGGCAAAGCTAAAAAAGAACATACTAAAGGCAACAAACCTCTGCATCCAACAAGTGAGAAAACAAGAGGAAAAAGGGACCACTAAGGTGCTCAAAAGAGATAGCTGAAAAGTTAAAGAGTAGCATTCAGAAGGTATAAGGAGACACAGAGGGATGATGATAGGGAGGTGTGCAGTGGAAACAGAGTGAAGCACGGAGCAGTAAGGAGCACAAAGGCAGAAACTGAAGGAAGAATAGCCCTGGAGGTAACAAAAGTGACAAGACATTTTCAGGTATGTAAGTGAAAAGCGGAAGACCGGGTGGATTGTAACATTAAAAGGGAAGGGGAACTGGGGCAGGTGTGCTTGCAGTGAGCATGCATTTGAATTGAGCAGCATGAGGAAGCTGCACCTTCTCCTCCCCACACGCCAGCACATTAGGAAATAAATAAGCATTTTTTTCTCACTCAACACCCTGTAGGGAGTTTGGTGAGGTTGCTTTCCAGTTACTTCTGAGAGAATGGGGAATCTTGGCTTCTAGAAATAATGATGTTGTAAGTTCACTTTTTGATCATTTTGCTATCGATGGCATCCTGAAGCAGTCTAGTGCAGCTGCATGAAGGTTAACACTACCTGTCTATTGCCAGAAGACTTGCAGTAAAGGTCTCACAGAGTAGAGGTGCCTCTGTGTTCAAAAAGTAAAGGAAAAGAGACAAAAAAGGTACTTTTTGAAGCATTGAGGGAAAGAGAGAACACCTGCAGTATATCTATAAGAGACCAGAACAAGATGACTATGTCTACAGGATTCCCAAGCAGAGCAGCAGACAGACTAGCATTCTGTCTGACAAGTGCTGTCAAGATAAACTTTCCTTCTTTTTTTCTATTAAATGTTGTTCATTGTGAGACACTAAACTCTAAAGAATATTAGAGCCCATGGACACAAAAAAATTACCTGACAACTTGTGGGTCCTTCCTCACCTTTCTCACATACAAGCTGGTCAATTAATTGAAGTACCCCCATCTCTTTTCTTAAAGTTATTTGTTGTTCTCAGCTAAAATACAAACCGGCCAATGTAGACTGAAGAGCTAGAACAAACTTTGGGGGATAATGGAAAAGATAAAAGCCAACAAACTACTTTAGAACATACAGAGGGGAAAAAAGTAAAACAGCCAGTTAATTCTTTGGATGAAAAGAATAAAGCACCAAAAGGAAAAAGTCCAAAACTAGCATTTAAAACAGTCACAAAAAAGGACAAGATTTCACAAAATCAATTGCATATTAATTTCCCCCTCCAAACTAAAAGTGTTTGGTCAAAGATGGAAGCTAAAAACACTAATGAAACACAACAAGTTAATAATAATCGAGAACAGGACAATAATGACAATAATGATGATAATTCAAAAATTCCTGAACATAAACCAGAGGGAAAGCATTAAGAAGAAAGAATGACCTGAAATAGGCTATTGCAAGCCATTCAAAGTGATGTATCTAAATACAAATAATCTGAAATAACTGCCATGAGTATGTCTGCTGATGCTGGCCCCTGTTCTCTCTAAAGAAAAGAAAGCTCAACAAGAAGAAAACTAAAATGAGGATTCTCCTCCAGGATGTGCAAAGAAACATTTAGACATTATTAGCAGCAGTCAGGAGAGTATCTAACATTTAAGTTCTATTCCTGACACCCTTCAAGAATTAAACAAGAAAACGAAGGACTTTCAGAGAGCAGTCACCAAAGAACCTGCTAGATTAACAGCCTTGAAGGAAAGGCAATCTCCTCTGGAGGATAATTTAAACCCAGTACTTCATGAGATAAAAACATTAAGACAATAGCAGGATCAGTTGAAGGAATGTTTAGATGATCAAGGAAAACAGAGCAAGGAGAAAAAATATTCACATGTATGGAACACTACAAATCTGGAAAAAATCTTCAACTTTGTCACAATTGGCTGACAAACTATTTTTGGCAATTACTTGGCAGTTCTTCTGGTCCCCCAATCATTATAGATTGAAGTCACTGGACAGGAAAGGTTTTAGACAGAGGTGGTCCTAGACCAATTATTGTGAAATATTTAAAATCAGAGGACAAATTCTGAATCATAATTACCATCATCCAACAAAGGCTATAAATTCAGAGATCAATCAATATCTATAAAACAAGATTTTTCTTACGAACATCTACAAAAAAGGAAAATGTTTTTGTCAATACAACAGATTCCCTGGAAAGAAAAGATAAAGGCACATCTTGTCTACCCAGCAAATCTGAGTCTTTTTAAATAATCAGATTTTGTTGTATGATGCACAAAAAGATGCTATAAGAGACTTAAAACTATGTTTCCCTAATGTCTTCAAATGAGTTTAATTTCTTAACTGACTTTGATGTACTAAGAAAAAAAAGAAAAGAAAGGACTTTTTTTTGTTGCTTTCTTTCTTTGTATGTTTTCCTCTCTCTGAAGTAGGAAGGTAAAGTGGGATATGATGTTATGAAATTAGTTGAATGATAATTTCAAGACAAAGGGGTTGAAATGTCTTAGTTGGTTGGGGTGGGTGTGGGAGGAGAAAGGCACAATTTGGACCAAGGCAAGCTATGCCAAGTGTTTATCCAGAAGATGTACTGGAATAATTCCATTATGTGCAAAAAGGGAGTGGAAGTACATGCTCTATCATTTCGCTTTCACATTCTTAATTGTTCTTCTAGTTGAGGGTGGGTGGGTTGGGTACAGCATAAAAACACAAGGGAACTTGGGAGAGTGAATTACAAGGAAAACATAGTTTGATGCTGGCACTGTTATTTCATCTACTTAAATGAGAATCAGATTTATTTTTATTTATTAACCGGGAATGGAGGACTAGACAATTCTGTTTATTTTCAGTCTTGTCCCAGGAAGGGGGATACAGATGGATGCCAGCTGACATTGAACCAGATTAAGCTGTTGGTGGTATTTTTAGTGAATGGGGGAAATTTGGCCAGGACAATGGGGAAATTCCCCTGCTCTTTTCGAGAAGTGCCATGGGATCTTTAACATCCACCTGAACTACCACCAGAACAGACAGATGGGACCTCAGTTTAACATCTCATCCAAAAGACAGCACCTCAGGAGTGCAGCAGCCCCCCTCATGCTGCACCACAGTGTCAGTATTGGGAGCTAACCCAAGTGTCTGGTGTAGGGATAGAACCCACAGCCTTCTGATCTTCTGGCCTCAGAGGCAAGTGTGCAACCTGCTGAGCCACTGACGCTGCTAAAAGGGATTACATTAAACATCAATAGAACTGCCTCTGTAGTCTAAAAAAGCTAGATTATTCAGATATATGAAATCTCATGAGATTATGATAACTTACATACAAGAGACATATTTGAACACTATTGAGTCTCACAGACTTAAAAAAACATGGATAGAACAAATATTTTTGACCCATACAAATAAACGAAACAGTAAAGGTACAATCATATTATTGCAAAATAATTTTCCTGGAAAGGTTGTAGAAAATAGAATAGGTAAGAAAGGAAGAATTCTTCTTCTAAGAATTGACTTGGGAGGTATTCCCTTATTATAGGTTCAATATATGCACCATTTTTAAGCTACCTAAGTTTTTGCAGAGATAAACAGATTACTGTTGGAATGGGATATAGAAAATCTTATATTATGTGGGGATTTAAATTGCTTACATGATAGTCCTAAGGATAAATCTTCTAACTATAAAAGTTTGGACAGATACAGATCTAGAATCCTTAACAATTTTATAGAGACTAACTTATTAATATATTTGTGTCGAGAACAAAATAAATATTTAGTACAATTTACTCATCAATCCAGATGTCATACAATCCATTCAAGAATAGATTATGTTTTAGTATCAGAATCATTATTAGCAGCAAGTTAAATAATTTCAGCATCAATTAAAGTTGGTACTATCAGATCATAATTCAGATCACTTTGGGTTAATTAGCGACACATCAAAAAAGCAATCGACTTGGAGAATAAATAATTCATTGCTACAAGATGAGGTTTTCACACAACTTAGGAAAAAGGGAAGGGGGACTGTGCAGAGGGGAACCAGAAAAGACAGACATCCTGATCAGATACTTTTGTTTAGTGTTCACAGAGGAAACAGAAGGGGAGGGGTCACATAAAAGTAACAGAAGGAGGGAGGGAGGGAGGTAGACACTAGTCCTTTTTCGGAAATGCCAGTCCTGAAGGGACTCACTTATCTGAAGGTGAAAAAAGCAATGGGACCAGACAGGTGCATCGAAGGGTATTGAGGGAGCTCAGGGAGCTACTAGCTACATCTTTGACAGTCCTATTTAACAGCTCACTGAAAACAGGAGTGGTTTCAGAGGACTGAAGGAGGGCGGATGCAGTCCCACTACACAAAGGTGGTAGCAGGGAGGAGGCTGGCAATTACTGGTCAGTCAGCATAACATCAATGGTGGGAAAGTTAATGGAATCACTACTGAAGGAAAGAACTGTGGAATATCTTGAATCCAGTGGGTCACTAGACCCAAGGCAGCATGGGTTTATAAGGAGGAGGTCATGTCAAATGAATCTGATAGATTTCTTTGGCTGGGTGATAAAATAATTAGATGAGGGTGAAGTGGTGGATGTGGCCTACCTAGATTTCAGTAAGGCTTTCAAAATTGTTCCACATAGGAGACTAGTAAGTAAGCTGGGTAGCTTAGGAGTGGGTGCAAAGGTGCTAAACCAGACAAGACATTGGTTATGAGATAGGCGACAGAGGGTGGTGGTAAACTGATTTCACTCTAATGAAGGGAGGGAGACCAGCGGGTGCCTCAGGGATCAGTGCTGGGACCGGTCCTCTTTAATGTCTTTATAAGTGACATTGAAGAGGAGCTGGAAGGGAAGGTCTGCCTCTTTGAGGATGACACCAAAATCTGCAATATGGTGGACACTTTGGTGGGGGTGGAAAGGATCAACAGAGACCTGAGAAAACTTGAGGAGTGGTCAAAGCTAAGGAAGCTGGGTTTCAATGTGAAAAAGTGGAAAATAATGCACTTAGGGCACAGAACGCCAGGGACGGAGTGCAAAATAGGTTGATTGGCATTGATGACTACCAAGCAGGAAAAAGACCTGGGGGTAATCTTATCTGATGGCTTAAAGTGGCCAGGAAGTGCAACAAGGCCATCTGGTGGGCTAATGGGATGCTGGGGTGCACAGGGAGGGGTGTTATCAGCAGAAAGAGGGATGTGGTGCTGCCTCTGTATAGATCACTGGTAAGGCCCCACCTAGAGTCCTATGTCCAGTTCTGGAGACCACAGGACCAATTCATGAAGGATGATGCAGGGCTTGCACCAAGCCCTGTGTTATCCTCAGAGTTTGGCACAACTGTGCCAAAGCCCTCTGCGCTACGCTGTCCACTTCTCAAAGAGCTGGTGCAGTTGTGATAGTTTCATATTATGGCAGCTTGCATCACTGCTCTGACACAAGCCCCATAATATGGGTCCACCAGTGGTGCACAGGTAGACTGGGGAGCTGGTCTAACTTGCTGAATTTGGCACAGGGGACGTGTTGCTGGGGGGTTGCGGCAAGCATCTTTACTGAATCACACTTGCCTCGTGGTTTGACACAAGTTGCCCCTTGTGCCACACACTCTTCTGCAAGTCCTCTGTGCTAATCCAAATCCCTTTGTGAATTGGGCCCCACATCTACAGAAGGAAAAGACAGAGTGGAGGCAGTCCAGAGGAGAGGCTAAAGGACCTCAATATGTACTCTCTGGAAGAGAAGATGGAGAGAAGGGATATGATAAAGACCTTTAAATGACTCACAGGGGTAAATAACGTAGAGGAGGGAAGTGTTTTTTGGGGAAAAGGATGCTCAAGAACAAGGGGACATGTTATGAAGCTGGAGGGATTAGATTTAGGAGAGATGTGAGGAATTACTTCTTCACAGAAAGAGTGGTGGTTTCCTGGAGCAGCCTTCCAATAGAGGTGGTGGAGGGAAAACAATTGTGGGGGACAGTAATGCATTGACTAGGCACAGGGGAATCATAGTGGAAAAGGTGGGGGAAGGGAAACAGAGCTGTAGATGCAGCATGATTTGTGGTAATAATGTAAGTAGGGAAAAATGGGCAGAGTGGGTGGAGCAAGCTGTCTTCATCTGTTGTCAAATTCTATGTTTCTATGTTTCACTGTGCCAGGCTTCACTTAATCCTTAACATGGATAATGCCTGGGACTTTTTTAAATTGAAATTCATGGAATTTATACAGCAGAGACGCACTGGTAGAAAAAAACAGTCAATGCAAGTAATGCCCCCGGTACTCTGTCACCTTAAACAAACTGCAGAGGCAGAAAACAATGCCTGGGTTAAAGCAAAACATCCAATAGCCAAACTGACGGGACAGATTTAAACCCTGAGGATATCATATGTCTAGTATATAAAAAGCCAAGGCACACTTTCTATCCACCATGTTTGCAAAAAGCCATGTCTGTAACCCAAGGGACTTCTGGAGACAAGTCAAAAGTTTGCTCTGCCCTGCTTGACTCCTTTTGCTTGATGGTACACAGGACAATGACACAAAAATCATTGTTGACCATTTTAATGAATTCTTTGTAACAATTTGATATTGTAAATCATCAACAGACAAGTAGCAACCAGAACAGGCTGGGTGAATTAAGTGAGCCAAGCAGTCTGTCCTCTCCCAATAATAACACCTCCAGGGCCAAAGCTGGTAATAGCATGCTAGGGTAACCAACATATACATACCTGTCTATCATAGTACTTGAAGTGATGAAGGCTCTACTTGCAATAAATATGAACAAAATTGGTTGTATTGATCGCATCACTAGCAAACTATTAAAATCTGGTGCATCCATTGTCACTTATCCCATAGCACACAGATTCAATATACCACTAACTCCAAGGGGAACTTCCCACTGAACAAAAGCGGGCCCTGGGCACCCAGAAACACAAAAGTGCTAATAATTGGTAACAATCACCCCATTCCCTTGCTTCCCATAGATACAGAAATCCTGGAAACTCATGGCCACTGTATGAGTTTACTACTGAAAATAAAATTTTTAAATTCATATCAGTCCAACTTTCATCCAACATAGCACCATCACAGCCCTACTGAAGACAACAATTAACAACCAAACTGCCATAGATAAGGGGCTATTCACAGATGCTATGTTCATTGACCTGTCTGAGGCATTTGACTCTGGACCATGTGCTCCTCCAAAGCAAACTGAATGTACTGGGCCTAAACAGTTTGAAGATAAACTGGCTCAAGAATTATCTATCAAACAAGCACCGCATTGCATCCTTTAAATGGGTAAAATTAAAACTTGAGCCCACTGTGTCAGGCATCCCCAAGGTTTCCTGTTGGGCCCAATCCTGTTTTCATTGTTCATTAATGACTTATAGTGTGGGTCTTAGAATGCCTTGCTCCACCTCATATGCAGATAATACCATTCTATATAACCATGGGAGGAATATGTTCTCAGTTAAAGCCTCTTTTCAGCACAGTTTTGATAAGGTTCAATTCTTCTTTGTACAGAATAGTCTGATGCTGAATACAGACAAAAACAAAATAATAGTTTTTTGGTCCCAGAAGAAACTCAGATACAGTAACAGACAGATGATTATAACTTCCCTAGACCATTATAAATTCCAACTCCCTACTGTATATAGATATCTGAGCATATGGATGGACCCCCATCTCAGATGGACCCTACACATTGACAATCCAATTAAAAAAATTTGGCACTAAAATTGGCTTCCTGTACAACAATAAGACCTGCTTTGCTACCCTTGCATGCATGCACATTGTGAACACAAAGTTAACTCCTCTATATTTGACTATGGGGCATACTATACGATGGGACCAACAAATCACTCTAAGCAAGTTAACTGTCCTCTACAATAGGATTGTTCACTTTGTACTAAATATACCCCAGGTTAGCTACCGCTACACACTATATAGCAGAATGAATTGGCTGAACCTAACTGACTATAGATGACTTCATCTGCTACACCTCATGTACTGAGGTACTGCAAGTAAAATGCATGACTACATCTTGGCCCTGGTATAGCCAAGACCAGTCCAGCAGGTGCTAAGATCTGTAGTATTACTGGAATATACTGTCCCTCACATGAATGCAAGCCTGGGCTACAGTTGATTTTCCCATGCTGGCCCTCAGGCTTAGATCAACCTGCGTATTGGCCTGTGCTGGTCCACACTCAACCCCAACATGTTTGGCACAATACAAGAATGACACATTCTGCACTGTTCACAGTCTACACCAATGGCATGGATGAATACACACTGTACTGAACTATGCTGCATGCTTAATACTGTATGATGGGGTTTTGTCAATCCATATGAGATATACATGGAAGGTACTGTAAAACTTAAGATTTTCACTAGCAAATCATTTTCACTATTTTCACTGAAGCACTAATGTGTGCTGATTAGTGCTATTAGCACATTTTTCCATTATTGTGAATGCGGCGC
The DNA here is from genome assembly GCA_016271365.2 of Neoceratodus forsteri. NCBI lineage: Eukaryota > Metazoa > Chordata > Ceratodontiformes > Ceratodontidae > Neoceratodus > Neoceratodus forsteri. The sequence goes on along the minus strand of CM057450.1, from coordinate 1,205,850,315 downwards.
TTGCAATTTAGTGCTAAATTAAATTTACACAATTATTGTTGCATTTGCATTTGTGTTAAAATTACTTTGTGTGAAAATAACTACAGTAGTTTTACAGTAACTGTAATCTGCTGCTCTGTAACAGTCGGGTAATGAGTGCCGCTCACCATATGAGAAATAAGTGAGTCATTAAATATTGTTGTAAAATGTACAGATCGTACTCTCTGGTGGTCCAGTAGCACTCACCCCTCCACCACACTGAACCCTTGCCAACCCAGCTCCCCGTCATCGGTGGGTGGCTGCAACCCCCACATACTGCCCAGCTTGCATCTGAATGATAGTTACAGTATGTTGCAGCTTGTTGGTTCACACTGTGGACTATTTCTAGGGCATATGTATTAGATAGCCACAAATATGTGAATGACTTCATCTCACATATTTGTGGTTGTCTAGTACAGTATGTTTGTAGGCCCATTGGTCCACAGTGTGGACCAATGGGCTTATAGCTCATACTGTAAGTCGTCATTCGGGCGGTGGCCAGGTGGAATGCGGAAGGTTGCAGCCACCCGCCGGGAGACGGGGGGCTGGGTGGAAAGGGGTCCTGTGTGGGTGGGAGGGGTGGAGGTGCCAGTGGATCACTAGGGAGTATGATCTGTAGGGATTACCCACGATCAGGGTTAAGGGGCCACTAGACTACCAGGGATTGCAATGTTGCATTTTACTGGTGATCGGGGCTAGGGGTGAGGGGGGACCACTGGACTACCAGGGATTGTGTTTTATCTACTATTACCCACGATCATGGGTATGGAGCGGGGATGCCCCAGGACCCCCTCACTCCCACCGTCATTCTGTGCAGGGCACCAGGCACATTTGCCGGACTGCCCTGTGAGCATATACAAATGGGGCCATACTGGCATGCAAATGGACACCTTTCACCTTCATATTATGCCCCATTTGCATGCCCCTTCTGAATAGCATGGGTGCTGGCGCATCCCTGTGCTCCCTATCTGTGGCTTGCACTGGCACAGTGCCACTGCACCATGGGCAGTCCATGCCATATTCAGTGGTGCTGTGCCATGACGCATCACCATTGAATATCATCTGGTCCTGGTCCCGGTGCATCCCAGCTGCGCTGTGCTCATGCCTTTGCTCATTGCCAGGCACAGTCTGAATATCCGGCCGTGACATATGAACTACATATTTACTGGAACATTTTTATTTTTACTTACTGGATTTTGTTAACTGGGTAGACTTACTGAGACAACCATCCCTTTTGCAGTAGTGACCCAGAACTAACTACCTGTAGGGCAGGAGAGAAACATGCATATAGTAGTGTCATTGCAGTAGCAATACATTTCTCACATTTTAGTTGCAAAAGATTCAGTGTATAGTTCACTGCATTTTAGTTACAGAAACATTGATGCTCACATAGAAAACTACGCATGGATGAGATTTATAATCTTCCTTTCTTTCCTTGTGTAAAATTTACAAAGGTATCTCCTTCTACACTGTATTGGCAAGCATTGTATCTTGTGCATGGAATAAAGCTATTTGGTCTTGGTAGGCACTCTACTCCTCTCTGACCCATTTGTCAATGAAATAGCTCTCTGACAATTCATCAACAGATTGATAACCCTACACAAATTACCTATGACTAGCGACCAGTACTGGTAGAATAAACGTGATCATACGCTCTTTTATGCTGTTACTCTTTAAACAGACTTGCAGATACATACACTGCCACCATGGCTGAGCCAATCATTCACATCATCAGAAGGCTGGCCATGGGGGACACTGGAAAATATAGTACATTGACATGGCTGGTGGGGGGGGGGTCACAGGATCAACCAGATAAAAATAAAACTAGACAAATGTAAGTAACTGAAAAAATATTTGATTGCATTTTGCTTAATCGGGCCCTCACGGTCCACATAATTTTTGCAGGAGAGCTGAGAGTTCCCGTTTAATCCATTATGTTTAAGGCATCTCAGAGAAAAAAAAATAATCTTGGTTACCTCTGCAAGAGCTTACCAGGTCATGTTGTCACATAGGCAATGTTGCAGGGCAAAACCGCACAACAGTAACAGCATGAATCCCCAAGTTGCCCTCCCCAGAGGAGGGTATCTTAATGAGGGGGTCTGGGGGCACAACCTCCATAATGGGTGGTGCGGGGGCAGAGCCCCCCACAGAAGACAATTATTTAATTGCTTTAATTCCTTGATCGCTGTTTTAACAGCATGGTATAGTGTAACACTGTTTTTGTATGCGACAACATGACCCATGCCGTGCAAGAGAGGTCTCAATCAATCCACCTGCCTTATTGGCAGGGGGTGTATACAAAATTAATCCTCATAAATTTAAAGAAGAACTGCTCCGAACCTGTAAGACTTTTCCTGATAGAAGCCATTTATTAAGTACTGGTTAAAATTCTTCTATTATTCCATCTATCCAAGCCTTTTAGTAACCTCAGAGGGGGGTTCTGCTTTATGATCTGGTGGTATGCTTGATGTAGTTTATATCCCACTCAGTCACAAAGTTCTACAGTAGAACATGGATGCATTGTGTCAACAATAGAAGAGTAGAACAGGGACATAAACTACATCATGCAGTTCTAAAATGGTTCTTACCAGCAGCATGTAAACCATAAACACCCAATAAGATAACTTACAAACCTGGATACCTTAAGCATAACAGAATTTAAACTAGTATTAAAAAACACAGCTTCTACAGGGAAAATGACTTACTGTATATCTTCAGTGCAGTTCTCCTGTATGCCAGGATGGTTCTGATGAAAGAGGTACATAGATGATGATGGCAGAAAAAGGCTGGTCGACCCATCCAGCTGGCTTACCCTACCTAATTAAACTGCATTGGCTGTATTGGCCATCTCTCCTCTTTTGTCTTTGTGCCACACCTTTCTAACTAATCCCAGATATCTGTCCTATCCCTGCTTGAAGCTGCTCACTGATTAATCTTGTACCACCTCCTCTGGCAGCTTGTTCCACTTGTCCACCACACTTTCCAAGAAAAAGTGCTTCTGGACATCCATTTCAAATCTCCTTCTGCAAGTTGCAGTGCGCTCCCTCATTCCTGTATTTGCGCTCAAGAAGCAAAGTTCCTTGGTGTTCACCCTATTTATCCCATGCAGGTACTTGGAAAGTGGTGTTGGCCAGGATGCAAAACAAAACTGCAGCATACTGCTGTAGAGTTACTGCAGTAAACAAGAACAATTCAGCATGATCAGTAGAGGTAGAATATGTGTGATCATGTGGTCTTTACACTGTTACTCTTAAACAGACATGGAGACACCTAGATGGCTCCCATGGAATAGCCTGACATGTGCATTGTCAGAGGGCTTGTCACTGGGCACACAGGGGAATGTTGCACATGGACTTGGCAGGTGGAGGGTCGCAGGATAAACTAGATAAAAAATAGAATTACACAAAAGTAAGTAACAGAAAACATTATATTTTATTATGTTTTTCTTAATCGGGACCTCAAAGTTCTTGACCATTTCTGCAGGAAAGCTATGAGTTCCCCTTTAAATTATGAAATCAGTTAAAGGCCATTTTTATAAACATGGATGGGAAGGTTACTGATCTGTTTTAAGTAATATCTGCATTAATAGCCTCAATCTCATGTGTGCATCCCTCTTCACCCTACATTGATATTCTTGTTTATTTGTGAACAGTTTTGTGTATAGTCCTTTTCCCTACCCTCAGAACAATGGAAGTGGATTGTGTCGTTGAAACCTTTTTTCCTATTATATATGTCCTTTACTTTTCTTTTTGCTTTTATGGTGTTTTCCCTTTCCTTTATAAAACTACCTCATTATTACCTGTTTTCATCCTTATACTGTATATATTTATTATACTTTTTAATTATTTTTTGAAAATGAGTGAAATGATTCATCAGATGCTCTAAAGTTATTTGTTAATCTTTTTTTTTATTTATTTTATTTATTTATGACTTTGGTAACTGGGTAAGCGCACTGATCCTAGGGACCATTTTCAGGCATGACCCAGGCCACGTAAGGTGGCACAGAGCAGAAACATCAGAATAACAAGAACATAACAAGAGCAGGTAATACATAGTGAAAGGTTACATTTGTCAATACATGGTGGCAGTAGTTGAGGAACAACAAATAACAAAGCAAACTAAGGCTCATGGTGGTACAGTTTCAGTAAATAAGAAAACCTATTTGGCCCCACCCTTGGAACCTATAAGGGGTTGGGGGCTAGTCTATTTTTATCTAGTTTATCCTGCAACCTTCCACCTGCCAAGTCCATGTCTTTCTTTTCTGTCTTTATATATTGTTTCAATTTTTAGTTTATATAGTTTTTCTATATAATTGATAAACATTTTCATTTTGACAAGAAAACTTGATATTTCAAGGAAAGTGCTCAATGACAAGACATTTTAAATTCATATATGATGTATAAATTTTGATATAATCATAAAGGTTCCATGTCAACTGAGCTAAACATAATACAGCGTGGTAAAAACAGAGTCAGCAAAACAGCACAAGACAAAACCACACTTCTCAAACCAGTTACTGCAAAAACAACATAAAACACATTTCTCACAGATTTACTATTCCAATATCATGCCACCATGGATTTCCTTACAAAACTAACACTTCTCACATAGATTTACTGTTCTAACACCATGACGGCTCCCATGTTTCCCTGTACAAAACTAACTTGCTTCTCACACAGATTTACTCTTCTAACAACACACCCCCATGAACCATCACTCATGTGAAATCTGAGGTAAAAGGCATATCAGTGGACTCAGGACTGACAGCACGTGATTAAGACACCACCTTACTACATGGGGTCACACAAGTGTTATTTTGAATGCCACACTCTTCTGTCTTTCAACATTTTGACCCTGCACTATTGACCACGCTCCTTTTGTCCATGCGAACTTGACGTGATACCATCCTAAATGGCCTTTATATTTTTCTCATCCTCAGCAGTACAGTAGTATTTCATTTCAGACATCTGCTGCTAATCTACCTATAATAATTTCATTACTAATCATTACTTCCTTTGAGATATGAAGTTTCTGCAATGTAATATATTTTGTGTTGGTTATAACTTAAATGTTTTTATACACTTATATTAGCTTTGTGAACATTATTAATTGAAAGTGATTAATGTATGACTTTTTTCAACATTGGGTATATATTTAACCATATCAAATAAAACCATATTTAACTTGTCAAAGGATCCAAGTTCAAGTTCATTTGGACGTTGCTTTCACATTTGTCAGACAGGTAGCATTAATATTATAAAAGGATTGAAGGAAAATACAACTTATCTTTTATATATTTTATAGTTAATAGTTAAAAGAACTATAATCCAGAGAGTATAAGCTGGGTCAGTACACAGAACATATTTTTGTCAAAGAACAAGCAACAGCTCGGGGGAGTACGTAGACTTGGACAAGAACAGAAGCAGAAGGCACAACCAGTTATTAAAATATTTTTTGCTTTAGAATGATTACTTTCTACACACAAACTAACACAGCTATTTACATTCTTTTTTTTTATATCTGAAAACAGGTATGTGATTAGAAAAACAGGATCCAAATGAACCTTTCAAAGAATGGGGCCAAATAAAGAATTTTTCGATGTCTGGCAATGGGCCTAGGTTTGTATAAAATGTTTTCTAAATTCTTTCTCCATATTGTTACAGGTGCACACACATAAGTGGATAGGATTACCATTTTACTTACTTATGTAATTGTCATTTAGAGTACAGCAGGTTTTTCCTTATAAATACAGTAATTTATAAAGGAAACAAGTAATATACTGGGATTGTCATACTAGCAGTTTGTTCATGGGGAAGCTCTTACATCAGAAAAGCAATATGCAAAGTAATAATAATGGCTGGGGTGCATACTGGAGCAATGAAACAGAGAAACAACGAATATGTATTAGCACAACTTATCCCAGAAAGAAAAGGAACTGAATTTAAGTATACTGTGAACTTTGTAGGAATTTAGAAAGTAAGGAAGAATAGACTGGGAGGAGATATTGATCAACAGGTTCTTAAATGAGAATCTTATTGAATTTACACCTTTAGAGCCAGTAGAGGGATATGACTGAATGGCTCCTGCGCTGGTAATATCTGCATCCTGTACTAGTGTAATCTATGTCCTGCAATGTCACAATCTGTGTTCTGCACTAGTGCAATCTGTGTCCTACACTAGTACAATTTGTTCCCACACTAGTGCAACTTGTGCCCTGCACTAGTGTAATCCATGCCCTTTGCTGGTATATTATGTGCCTTGCACTGGTGCAGTCAGTGCCCTTGACTGATGTAATATGTGCTGGTATAATATAAGCCCTGTAGTGGAGCAATCTGTGTCCTTCACTGGTACAATCTGTAATCATTGCTGATATAATATACTGTATGTGCTTTGCACTGGTGTGGTCTCTGCCCATCACTTGTGCACTTTGTGTCACTTGCTAGTATAATACATGTCCTACACTGGTGCAATTTGTGTCCTGCATCATCCAATTTGTGCTCTGAAATGGTGCAGTCTACATCTTGCAGTAGTGTAATCTGTGTTCTGCTCTGGTTCAGTCTGTATTCTGCACTGGTGCAATCTGTGCCCTTGCAGATATAATATGTACCTTCATTGATGCAATCTGTGCCCTTTGCACAAATAATATGTGCCCTTCACTGGTGCACTCTTTACTCTTTGCAGGTATGATATGTGTCTTTCACTGGTGCAATCTGTGCCCTTTTGCTGGTGTTATATGTACCCTTCACTGGGGCAATCTATGCCCTTTGAAGGTATAATACGTGCCGGTGCTGTGCACTGATGGAAGGAGAAGCTGAGGCTGTGTATCTGCAATGAGGTGGGGATCTGAGCACTTGAAATAATTAGTGCATTTTATACAAATGTCATTGCTCCAACTTAATGGTTTGGGCCCAGAAAGGAAATTGTCTAAATGTCTAAACAATGGGTAACTAGTTTACAAGTATATTACTATGGAATGTTCCATAATAATGTAGAGGAATCTGGAGGAGTCTGTCAAGTTTAGCAGAAAAAAAGATTAGATGGTTAGAGGCAGCCATGCATGAGATCTCTGTGATGCATGCGGGCTGTCACAACTAACCTCTGCACCCACTAGACCTAACAGACTTAACCCTAACCGAAGCACCTTGCTGGACCTCATGCTAGTTAATAAACCACATGAAATTACGATATAAGTGAACACTGCACCATTGCCTGTAATGGACACTCCCCTCAGGTAAAGTCAGCCCCCAATACTATATTGAAGAGATTCTTGAAAAGTCTCTGTCTAACCACATTCCTGCAGGACCTGGGCAATCTTGTTTGGCAGAAAATTTACCTAGCTCCATCTGTCAACGAGGCTTTCAACATCTTCCACAAACTACTAAAGGAATTGCTAGACAAGCACGCCCCCCCCAAGGCTCTTCAAACCCAAAAACAGACCACCTGGCTGGTTCTCCCCTTTACTGAAGAAAGCTCTCAAGGACAGAGCTGCCTTTGGAAAAAAGCCACGAAATCTCATTCAGAAGCCGACTGGCTCATGTTTCGTGCCACCAGAAATGCCTGCACCAAACTTATTAGATCCAAAAAAGCTAGCTTCCAAGCAGCATTGGAAGATAACAAGTACAACGCTGCCAAGTTTTGGAACATTTTCAAAGAGGTTGAAGGCCACACTACCGTAGTCTCACTCCCCACCAAAATAGTGTCTGGGGACAATGTTTTCACTGACAAAGCTGAGATCCTAAAACACCTTAATGATCATTTCGCTACTGCGGACTAGCCTTGACACCTCCCCAATCAGCAAACTGAGTCCACATGGGATACCACTGTGACAGTAGACCCTAATGCTAATTCTACTCAGCCATTCTGCTACCTTCAGTTTCCGACCTGTTATGTTCAAGCAAGTTGAGGACCTTCTATTGGTGTTGGACACAAAAAAGAGTGCTGGTGCAGGCAACATCAAACCCTTCTTCCTAAAAATTGGGTACCGTCATCTGACTGCCCCCATTACCCATCTATTCAACTCCTCCCTAATGCAAGGCACACTACCCAACCTATGAAAAACTGCACACATCATCCTCTTGTTTAAATCTGGGGACCTGAGTGACATGAATAACTACCAGCCAATCTCCTTACTACTCACTCTCTCTAAATTACTTGAAAAAATTGTTAACATTCAAATCAGAGAGCACCTGGACTCACAGAATCTGCTAAACGTCTCTCAATCAGGTTTTAGAGCTAAACACAGCACGGTTTCGGCCCTTACCAAAGTTACAACAGATTTGTCAGACAGCCTTAGACTCCAAGAAGCATATGTTTGCTCTCTTCCTCGACCTCAGCAAGGCATTCGACACGGTGGACCACAACATTATGCTTAATGCTCTGAGTGACATCGGTCTCGACAGTGCCTCCATTAAATGGTTCACCTGCTACCTTACTAGCAGACATCAGCAAGTCAAAGCCTCAGGTGACCTGTCTCGTCTAAAACCATTGCTGTGAGGTGTACCTCAAGGCTCCATTCTGGTCCCAGTCCTTTTTATAATCTACATCAATAATCTTGACTCAAATCTACACACAGCTACTGCTCACCTGTTTACTGACGACACTGTCCTCTACACTGTCAACCCCATTCTGGACTTGGCATTTGAGGACCTACAGCAGGATTTTATTTCTCTACAGTATAATCTAATTAAACACAAGCTCCTACTCAACACTAAAAAAACTAAAGCTATGATTATCTCCTCCAATGCAACCCCTGGCCCCTCTAGCAATCACAAGATCTTAATCTGCTAGCGAACCCCTTGAAACTGTTGACAACTTTAAATATGTGGGTTCTGGCTAGACAGTAAACTTAATTTACTATGTCACCTGAATGAGGTCACCAAAAACTAAGACAACGCTAGGCTTGTTCTACCGCATCAAACACCTCTTCACCAAAGATGACAGGAAGAGGCTAGTGGAATCTATATTCATGCCACTCCTGGATTATGCCGACTTCCTGTATGATAACTGTCCCTCCTCAGTGCTTAAGTAAGCTTGACACCTCTACCACAGGGCCTTGAGGTTCATCCTTAATCTACCTTCTCGCACTCATCATTGTCTGCTCTACCATGAGCTGGATGGCCCTCCCTCCCCACACGGAGGAAAATAAATGCTCTCTCTGGCTCTACAGAACACTGTCTGATAGGCTTCCGTGTACATCTCGAACCTCTTCGAGTGTGCCAAGGTGCTTACAGTTTGCAAAGCTTCTCCCTATTTTGTCTTCAGACACCAAGAGTTAAAACATCCACGGTTTGACTGCAATTACTTTCTCCTTCCTTCCTTCCTATGGAATACCATGCAAAACTCTTAAACTTTATACCTCCTGGTCCATTCTCCTTCAAAGCAATGATAACTGATTACCTGAATGATACCTGTAATTGCTTTAGATGACCCAACTTCGTAACCTCCAATACTTTTGGCGCTTACTCTGGTACTTAGATCACCTTGTTCCCAGTCAGGGAGCTCCCAGTACTTGCCCATCCCTCTCCTGTTCCTCACTCTTTCTCTCACTCTGTCGTTCTACCTCCCTCTCTCTCTCTCGTGCCCTCTCTCTCCTCCCTCTCCTACTCCCCCTTCTCTCTCTCTCTCTCTCTATCTCTCTCCTCCTCAATCTCTTTCCTTCTCCCCTCCTCACCTCCTCCTCTCCCTCCTTCCTTCCTCCCTCCCTCTTCTCGTTTCTTCATGTTCCTCCTCTCTCCTCTTCTTCTATTCCTCCCCCCTCTCTCTGTTCTTCCTCTCTCATTCTTCTTCCCTCTCCCTCTCACTCTCACTCTCGTCCATCCTTCTCTGGCCTAGTATATACATACATGCAAATAATTTTTATTGTGATGTCTTTACTAACTGCATTTATTATGACATCTGTATTTTTATGATATGTACAATTTACTCATGTACTATTGAGATTGCCTACTTGTGTCTGTATACTTTTGATGTCCAGAACCACCTTGAAAATGAGCTTGCTCAATGGTGTCTATGCCTGGTTAAATAAAGTTGATTGATTGATTGATGAGGCATAGCGCTGATATCCAGAACATGTGAAAGTATTAACATTCTGGGGGGGGTCATATGTGCAGAATAAAGTATATCATTTTTGTGTAGAGCTCTGTATGAATCCACATTGTTGCAATAATGGGTCATCAGTTGCCAATATTAAAAGTGTCAGTGGCTCAGTAGGTAACACACTCGCTTCTGAGGCCGGGAGATCAGAGGGCTGTGGGTTCAGTTCCCACATCTGACACTTGGGTTGATATCCCAGTACTGACACTGTAGTGCAGCATGAGAGGGGTGCTGCACTCTTGAGGTGCCATCTTTCTGATGAGACTTTAAACTGAGGTTCCATCTGCCTGGATTGGTGGTAGTTCAGGTGGATGTTAAAGATCCCATGGCTCTTATCGAAAAGAGTAGGGGAATATTTTATTGAAAACTTAAAACAAAATATACAAAATCATGTAACTTCATACAAAATCATAATGAAAGAAATCAAAAACAGAAATAAGTAATACAGCATACATGAACAACAAACAAAAATAATCCTTATTGGTACATAACCCCCATCCCATCTCCACTAAAAGAGTAGGGGAATTTTTATTAGAAACTTCAAAAATCAAATAAATACACAAAATGTTAATTCACACAAAAGAATATATAAACCATAAGAAAAATCAAATAAGTATTTCAGTCATACAATTATTAAAGTACTTCCGTAGAAAGCTGTAAAACTCAAATACATCCTAATACTGAAAAGATCCCTCACCACCCCCTACTAAAAGAGTAGGGAAATTTTTATTATAAACTCAAAAATCAAAAAATATACAAAGCAGTGGAACTCACACAAAGGGAAAATACAAATTGTAAAGAAATCAAATAAGCATTAAAGCCATATAATGTCTGAAAATAACTTAATAATAAACTAAAGCATATCCTAATACATAAAAGGTTCCCCCCATCCCCACTAAAACAGTAGGGGAATATTTTATGGGAAAAAAAATAAAATACAAAATCAACAAGAATGTATTACATCATACAAAATCATGAGAAAACAAATAAAAGACCTATGGTTCTCTCCAAGCGTGCGGAAAACAATCTAACAAAGAAACCTCACCCTGTATCTAACCAGGACATATTCCTCCACCATAATTTATACAAATCAGGTAAAAATTTATGCTGCTCCATAACCTGCCACTTCGATATTGCCTTCTGTAATAACAAAACTACTCGTTCTCCTGTCAAGACTTGTTGCCACAGAGACCAACCACACCTAGCTAACCATAGCTGATAACTAATAAAACTCATTAATAGTTGGATTGTAATATCATCAAATTTGGTCCATGCTCCAGGGAGCACCCCATTGAGCCAAATCCATGAAGGTTGATCCTGAAAGAGGTTTAAAGGCCATGTTCTGTGAAATAATTCCCAAAACATCATAGCAAATGGGCACTCGAATAGAAAATGAGAAAAAGTTTCTATGGATTCCATGCAAATATTCCCTCTAGGACATGTACGTTCATTAATGCCTTTATACTTTAAATTGCCCCGAACCCCCAATTTTTAGTGGGTACATAACCAAATAAAGTCTCTCATAAAATATGGACATCTTTGCTGGATAAAAGGAGTTGATCAGAGAGTGTTGGGTAGCCGATAAGTGACATACCAGGGGAGACATAATAAAGTTTCCCATTATCCAATTATACATCGCTTTTTTTGAAAGTATACAAAGAGAATTTTTCTGAAGTTTCCATGCTTTTATTTTACTTATTACACTCAAGAAGTGTCCTGGGAAGTGAGCCACCCATGTCTGTCGAGGGAGAGGAATAGCCGGATCCCAATCATCAAAAAGGGGCCCAATCACATCCTCTACCCACAGGATCCAATCCTTTGCAATATTTGTCAGTAACGGAACAAAATAAAAAAAAATAAAAGTTACATAAAATAAAACTATCAGGTTTAACATACCCAAGCCCTCCTCCTTTATAGGTAAATAAGTCACCCCTCTCTTGACAGGATTCAACCTGCTACCCCATAAACATTGAAAAAAAACACTATAAATTGAGGCCTCCATATTTAACAGTGGGGGAAAAACAGCGGCTAAATACAAAAAATGGGACAATAAAAAAGTTTTAATTAGAAAGATACGCTTCCCTTTAGTCATCTGCCATTTATTCCAGCGGGCTACTTTTCCTGCAGCTGATATCAAAAGTTGTTCCCAATTATACCGCTGGGGATCATCCCCACCAAAATAAAAAAACAATATTTTTCTATAGGTCATATCTATAGGAATTTCCCAAACAAGGGAGACATCACTGGCATCATACCCTAAGGGCAGGTTCCCACTCTTCTGTGTATTGATTCTAGATCTGGAAAGATTAGTAAAGTCACATAAGAGGTCACGAGCGGCTACTGCAGAAGATTTGTCTGCCAAGAAAAGTTCTAGATCATCCGCAAATGCCAAAGCAACCACCTGCTTATCCTCTGATCCCACTGAAAGTCCAGTTATTGCTTCAATCCTATATAATGCATGCAATGAAAGATCAATAGATAGGACATATAATAAGGGGCTGAGAGGACATCCTTGCCTCAACCCCCTGTGAACAGAAACTGCATTACCTACCCAACCATTAACACTAGGAATAAGACTTATTCCTGTATAACAAATCTGTAACCACCTGATAAAAGGAGATGGAATTCCAAAGGACCATAATGTTTCCCACAAATAGTTATATTCAACCTGATCAAAGGCTTGAGATTGATCTAAACATACCAAATGACCAAATAATTCCTGGTTGTCTCCCTTATGTAGAATTTCTCAAATCAAAATTAAAGCATCCTGAATCAGTTTTCCTGAGATGCTACTATATTGGGATGGATGCACTACCAGATCTATGACACTAGCCAATCTATTACTAAGAACTTTCATAAGAATTTTATAATCGGTATTCAGAAGCGAAATTGGCCTCTATTGTCTTATACCTCCCCAATTCCCTCCCTTAAAAATCAAGAGCAAAAGGCCTTCCAACATACTCTTCAGGAGCTGCTGTTGGGATAAGCCATCATTTAAACACATACAAAACTCAGGTCCTAAAACATCCCAAATACTTTTATAAATTTCATGTGGGAGGCCATCAGATCCAGGTGTAATAATTGGTTTAAGTGACCAAATTACATTTTTTAATTCAGTGTGTGAGATAGGTTCAGTCTAAAGATTCCCAACATCCTTAGGTAGCAGGGGTAAATTTAGTTCACCCAACCACTGTCTCATTTTTCCTACCGATAAATTCTGGCTATCAAAAACCTGAGAGAAATGAGTTGTAATTTCATGTAAAATACCTGCTTTTGTATGCACAGTATTACCAGAAGAGGTATTCAAATACTCCAGATTATGGCAATCACGAAAAAGTTGCATAGAGTCAAATGGCAGTGTGTCTTTCCTCTTACCATTCGTGCCATACTTCTGCTGATATTCTAAAGATTTAAGGGCTTCAAGCTGTTTCTTTGCCAGTAAAGTTTTTAGATATTTAATCTTTTGCAAGTCCTCCGCTCCTAAATTAGGGTGGAAAGACATCCAGAAGGCAATATTTTTCCTCAAAGAGGTTATTTCATCATATTTAAATTTCCCATTAATACGCCCTATTGTACGAAAAAGGGAACGTAACTCCACTTTTGTGTCTTCCCACCAAGTAGTATTATCATCATATAAAAAAAATACAGATTTTCTTGCTTGCAATACTGCTAAAATCCTTCACATACTACTGGAATAGACAATAATGAAGTATTCAATTTCAGGGCCTGGCCCTTTTACCTCAGGGACATCCCTAAGGACTAATGTTAATAGCTTATGATCAGAAGTAGCTACATCTTGAAGGAGAGCATTTCAACTTTTATAAAACCAGATACAAAAAAATAATCAATTATAGAGGCCCGTGGACCACAAAAATATGTGCTACGCTCTGTTATCGGGAGAGAACCAAAGGCATCTGTCAAGTCCGCATTGCTAATCAGATGAGTCAGGCACTGAGCACAGTATATTTTTTTATTTGGGACAGGAGTAGAACACTGGGCCACATTAACATTAAAGTCCCCTCCTAAAACTATCAAATGGGATGTCTGCAAAAAGGGAGAAAGAGAGCGAAAGAGCAGTACTCTCTCATACTTTGTTTGAGGTGCATAAATATTTATAAGTCTAATCAATTGGTGTGCCCATAGTAAATCCAGAATCAAAGCTCTGCCTGGATGGACCTCTAAATGACGCACAACCTTAACCTTAAAAGAAAAAAAACATATCCCAATCCCTGAACACTGATCCTCCCCGTGGGACCAAATACTATCCCCCCAAAGCCATGCATCCGAAGCTGCAGACCTCTCAGCTGCTGAGTGTAACTGGACATCCTGAAAAAAAATACAATCCAGGTTAGCATGCAAAAAATAAGAGAAAGTACTTCATCTTTTATGCAGAGATTGAATGCTGTTAACATTCAAAGAAGCCACTCAAAAGGAAAAGGGATCCATAGATTTAAACAGGCAGGGCTCTTCATTTTACTTTACTCAAGGCTCTTGTTACTCTTCCACTTTTTGGGCCCTGAGTCGAATGATCAGCAGGATCCAGGCAATCCCTCTGAGAGTTTGCCACCATTACTCCTGCAACAGATAACGTCACAGGGTCTAGGTCCTGAGAAATGTCAGACAACACAGTGAATTTATTAGTATCTTCCACAGGGGTCACCAGTTCAGGTTTCCTCTGTTTGCCTTTCAGTTTAGCTGATTTCCCTTTCTTACCCTGTACCAAAACAAAGCCTGAACCACTGGCAGTGGATTCGGGGGGAGGGTTTTCGAAAGGCAGGATATTAAGAAGATCAGTAGGATTACCCTCATGTAAAAGGGGGCCAATGTCAGGTAATTGGGGTTCCTGGCCTTCCTCCTCAGTCAAGGGGCCTGATACAGGACTGTTCCCACTAGCAGATACCCCTGAAGTGGAGGATATGCGGGTCACCACAAGGCCTGGGCCTTGCTTTACCGCCAGACGAATATAATGATCCTGGACTCCAAAATCAGTGTCCTCTGTATTTCGTGCAGCAGAGGGGCAATCATCAAAGATATGACCTAGTTCATCACAAAAGTTGCACTTAGGTTGTTTAAAGCAGTGGGCACTAGGATGACCTATATCTCCACAATAAGAGCACTTGGAATGTCACAAGAGGTGCTTATAGTCTAGATGAGCCACATTTAAAACATACCCGTGGCTGTCCAGGGTAAAATAGAAAACCTTTATCTCGCCCAATAAAAAAGCAATTAGGCAAATGTATCAAGTCCTGCTCATTATGGTGCAACTTTATACGGAATTTCCACCCTCCATTCCAAAACCCTTCAGTATCCAGAATGGGCATGGGATTACCCCAGGACATCGCATCTCTTTCCCAACCAGTGCACAATGTCCACTATATTAACCCCCTCATTTCTAAATAAAATAGTAATTACCCAAAAAGGTTGCTTAGTAAGGGGGAAAACTATAAAGTCTGATCACAGAGGATTGGTTTTTAGATTCATGTATCTACACCAAAAAGTTTCCAGCAATGCAGGAGTGCGGAAGCTGATATCAAAGGTGAACTCCCCCTGTACATGTATGAGAGTGTAGACCTCTGAGGGGGAGAACCCCATGCTTCATTTCAGTAGGACTTTGCCCACAAAAAATCTGTCAGGGGGGTTTTTGCGAGGGCCTACATAACGTAGACAAATCGCATTTCTTCATTTTGCTAGCTCCGCTGGTTTGTGGAAATGACTAGCATAGAAGGGTTTAACAGGATCCCCAGAATGGAGGGCAAGTGTGGGATCAGAAACAATAGGTACAACTGGGGTTTCCCTCAGGGCCTGGTGCTTCAATATCTAAGTGACAAGCAGAAATAAAGTCAGACTGGGAAGTAGATACAGGGGAATTAACAGCACAAGAATCAGAAACAGCACTTATCTGCTCCTGTATTTGAGAGGCAGGTCCAGTATTGGGCTTCCAGTGCCCATCAGAAAGAGGAATCCAACCTGCAGCAAGCAGGGCCTTATCGGGAGACCAAGAATCCACTTCTCCTGTACTCCAATCCCGCTGCGGTGATAAAGGAAATGGCTCAGGGTTTTTTTTGGAAGCATCCTCCACTGTTAGCAGCTTCGCAACCCACCCTGAGACTTCTGCGCCCGGAGATATGTCTAAGCACTTCTGCTTCTGATCCTCTGCTTGACGCAGTCGCTAAGACGTCAATTGCTCGCTTACATGGAGCAACTCAGCAGCTAAACACTGCTGTTTCTGCTCAAGACTCAACTGATTCTCCAGACTTTCTGTGATGGGACCACCGCTGTGGACGTTCTGCTGGCCACCCACCTGGTGCATTCCAGCCGTCCCCTTAGCGGTTCCATTCTCTTGAAAACTCATAATGTCTTGTAAATTCTCCTGGGCTCACACAGCCCCATCCATCCATTCTTCACTAGTCCTGGCAGTTCCCCCAGGATCTGGAACAGCAGCCATCTTGAAGTCACCAACAAAAGAGTCCCCTGCTCACAGGAAGCAGAGTAGGGGAATTTCCCTGTGTCCTGGCCAAATTTCTCACATTCACTAAAAATACCACCAACAGCTTAATCTGGTTCAAGGTCAGTTGGCATTCACCCGTATCCCCTTCCCCCGGGTTGTGCCTGAAAATAAGCATGTCTAGTGCACTTACCCAGTCAACAAAAAGTAAATAAAATAAATAATAATATTACCAGTCCCTCACCTTTCATAAACCTTAAATTCAGTCAAAAAATATTTAAGAATAAAAACAAAATATTTTTATTACAGATGTCAAGTTTTGCTTCCTCACAGTAACTGTGCACCAGATTTTAGGATGCCTTCTATGACTGCTATTATTAAAATTACAATTTAACCCCTAAGAAGAATAGAAAAAAAACATGCTGTACTTCTATGATTTACAAAAAAGTTGGCACATTTTGGGAATACAGTTTCATATAATAACTTAAGAACTTCTGCTTAACTCTGTTTTTCCCTCCTGGCACTGTAGTTGTTCCTGGGAAATGAAAATACTTTCAAGAAAAAAAAAAATGCTGAGGTAGACACAAAAACTCTTTGCTGAGTTCCTACTTTGACAAATTACTGTAAGTAGATTCTATCTGTTTGGGGTTGTCAGTAGTAATGGATAGATGTAGTGTATCAATTACTTGGGGCTTATTTTTTCAACTATTTGAGAAGCTTCTGGCCCTCACATCTTACAGAAAAGACATATTTAATAAAAATGATCTGCCATCACTAGAAAATCAATTGTTATTTCTAAGACAAACAGTATTCTCAGAGCTGTGATGTTGATGATGCTGCCAGAAAAACAAATGCTGTGTGTTTTTCTGCCTTGGCTAGAGGAACACCTTCAGGCCACTGAAGAGATATTTTCCAGAAATGGTTTCTCATTTCTTGTGTGTTTAGGCAGGCAGTGTGGTCCAGCAGATACAGCACTGGATTGTGAAACTGAAGATCCCGTGTTTGCACCCCTAAAATAGAAACTGGTCCATAGAAACAAAGAATTTGTTGGCAAAAAAGAACTGGTAGGCCCGTCTAGTCTGCCCTATTTTCACTGCCTATTCTGACACCTAGGACTCTATTTAGTCACTGGCATCCCTTCTTCCTCTCTTGTCATGCCTTTGTGCCTATCCCACACATGCTTGAAGCTCCCCACTTTTTTGCCCCACCACTTCTTCTTGCAGGCTGTTCTAGGCTTCCACCACCATTTCTGTGAAGAAGTATTTCCTCACATCTCTCTTAAACCCCCCCTCCAACCTGAGCCTCACTACATGTCTCCATGTTCTGGTGCTTTCCTGCCTCAGAATGAGACTTCCACCGGCACTTTATTGACCTGTGTGAGGTACTTATAGGTCCCAACTATGTTCCGTCTGGCTCTCCTCTCCTCCAGGGAGTACATGTTGAGATCACGTAGCTTCTGTTCATATGGCTTCTCAGTAACCCCTATACCTAGCTCTCCTCTGGACTGCTTCCATCCTGTTAATGTATTTGCAGAGGTGCAGCCTCCAGAACTGGACACAGTACTCTAAGTGGGGGTCTCACTAGTAAGCAATATGGTGGCAACACCACCTCCCTCCTCCTGCTAGAAATCCCTCTCCCCATGCACCCCAGCATCCCACTAGCCTTGCCGACTGCCTTATCTCGCTGCCCTGCCACTTTGAGATTATCAGATATGATTACCCCAAGTTCCCTTTCTTGCTTGGTGACTGTCAGTACCTCCCCCCATCTTATACACAACTCCTGGGTTTCCCCACCGCATGTGCAGTTTTTGGTATTGAAACCCAGCTGCCACACCATAGACTGCTCCTCTAGTTTCCCTACATCCCTTTTAATTCTTTCCACCCCTAATGACCCACTGTATGACCTTGTTAAGTTCACTTGACCTCCCCCTGCTTCAGTTCTCTGAGTTTGTAAAATGGGACAGATGTAGAACCCCACTGAAAATAAGATGTTGCATTTCAACTGAGCCATCCTCTGAAATGAAATGTGCAAAGTTCAGAAACAACCAAAAAATTGTGTGTGTGTGTGTCTGTATACGTGCATGTGTGTGCATGCATGTGTCTGTGCCCTAGTGCAATAATTACACTACTGACATTTTACCTGTTGCTAAGCAAGCCACATGTTTGGATCCCCTTTGTATGGCTGCATAGCATTTCTATGCAATAGTAATTTAGATACGAGTAAGAAAGGGGGCCAGAAGTGGCAGACACAATGGGGAGGCTGCTTGAGCTATAAATGTGGAATTATCTTCATCTCAAGTCAGTGTTTTTTTGTCTCCCTTTCTCTTTAATCATGAATGCTGGATATATATACTGTATATGCCTCCTAAGTCTTGTGAGGGTTAAACAGTTTACTCCAAACAGAACCCACCTTCCCTCAACAGAGCTGCTGTAGATCAGCACAGCCTCCTGAGTCACTGCTGCAGCAGACATTAATTCCTTCTTTATTTGCAGTCTTCATTTTTGCCCCTGCTCAATCCTCCAATGCAGTCAATAGCACCCTTCTCTCTCTCTTTCACTGGATTTATTTTATTTTAATATAAAACATGCATGAATGGGCAGTTAATACTTGCATTTACATAAAAAAAAGAACTATCCCCAGGTGTTTAGCAAAACAGAGAGAGCAGTGAATGGCTGACTGATTTCCAAATGAGTTTTTATTGTAGATAATGGAGCATTATCTGGCAATTTCTGCTCCTTTATAAATAAATAAATCAGTAATTATTAATTTGGAAAAAACATGGAGTCTGTTGAACTGTCACCATGGTAACCAAATAACAATTGGTTCAGTGGAAATATGACATTGCCTAAATGAAAATATCAAAGAATATGAAAAGTTTTATCGAGAAACAAAGAAGCTATAAAGAGTGAGAGGGAGATAAGTACACTAAAGATGAGGAAAACAAGACTAAAGTTCAAATACAAAGTTACAGCCAGAGACAGGCCAGAGAAAGAAGTCAAATGGTAACATATGAAACACCTTTACAGTCAAAAAAAAAGGAAAGAAAGATGGAATAAGTGGGAGCAAAGAAGGGATGGAGAGAGATGTTTTGGCAAAGCCTCGTCAGCCTGAATTGCACAAGGATTTATATACCCATGATGCCTTACTCTGGGAATGAGGCTTGGGAGTAATGTGTATGTTTTGGAGATATGCATACAAACAAGAGAGAGAGAGAGAGAGAGAGGAAGGGAGGGAGAGAGAGAGAGAGAGAGAGAGAGAGAGAGAGACTGAGAGGAGAGATAAGGAATCAGGAAAAAGGTAAAATATTTTGTAAATAGTTGTTGTCACCTTTTCCCATGGTGGGCCATGGTTTGTGTGTACATTCTGGACTGCCACCCTGGTGCTATTTGGTGGCTGGCATATAGCAGAAGGAAAGTGTTTGACTGCTTCCGTGGAGGGCAGGATGTCGTGGGTCATGTGGCACCCTGCAAGGTGACCAGAGATAGTACTGGCAATGGCTGTGAATGCAGCTGCTCACTCACGCTTCTGATAAGAGAAGGGTGCAGCCATGGCAGGGATGGGGAAGAGTGAAGAAAAGAAGCTGCCATTACTGCAGGAGACACTTGGACAAACCAAACAAATACTGGAGACACAACTTAGGTTCCAGCTCTTCAATACCATTTATTTCAGACTTTAGTACCCTACTGAGCTCCTTCCTATGGTGCTGCTCCTGCACCTCTACCATGCCTCCCATCCCCAGTTACCACAGCCCAGCCCTGGCAAGGCACCCATAGCTGAACTTCCATGGTGGGGCTCTCCTCCCAGATAGGATAAGCATGAAATGAAGTCTACCAGATGGAACCCATGTGTGATCCAGTGTTTAAAGCCCTAAGCAATGTGAGATAAGGGATCCATTATTTGAATCCCATGACAGCCACAGATGCACTGTATTACCCTTAACAAGCCTCCAAACCTCCCTGTGCTAAAGTCTCTGCCCAGTTATAAAATGGAGAGAAGCAGGACTCAAGTTGAGATGCTAAGGATCAGGAATACCAGCATCACAGTGTGGAGTGCTTCATAGATGTTGTCAAGGTGCCTGTCATTGAAGGAAGAGGGCAAAGAGCACTGTAGGTGTGGTGATATGTTATAAGAGAAACAATACACACCACATAGTGCATTGTTTTGCATCCCCCTATTTTTGCCCCTCCACTCTGTCCACTACTCCAATATGAGGTTTCCTGGCTGCACCCTTCCTCAGTCCAGAACAGTAGGCAAACAGCTGACTTCAGAGTGAGCAAGCGGTTGCCACTCTTGGGTCAACTGGTAGAGGCTGTGCAACTTATGCAATGATGCATGCCAGGACATGTGTCATGCTGGGATAATATCACACCTCAGGTTCATTTTGAGGCATAAAACCATAGGCTGAGTGCTTTCAACCACCTGAGAAGTAACGTTATCCCAGTGACACATGCCCTGAAGTGCCATACCATGATTATAAAATGGATCCATTTATACGTTTATGGTTGTAAGTAGGCTGTTTTGTGAGCATTAGTTTCACCTGTGAGGTTGAGCTGGGATAACATCATGGGTGAAACTGGTTCTCTACCAATCAACTTTCAGCATTTTTATTATCCATTTTATAATGCCAGGTAACCCATGCTTTTCCTATATGGAAGTTGAGCACCTCACCTGTGACTTACACCCATCCCCTAGCCATCTTTGGTGTGGGATTCTGGGGCTCAAAGCCAAACCCAGTCTCCTAGGTGGCACTGTCACCATGTCATAGGGCCATCAGAACATGTTACTGTTTCAAACGTCGTGCCTAAAGATGGGCAGGCAGCCACTGTGGTTCCTTAACACAAAGGGGATGATAGCAAAAATCAGGGAAACTACAAGACGCCACTGATCCTGACATCGGTAGTGGGAAAACATTTAGAGACAATTATTTGAGAGGAAACAGTCACATTCTTAGGGGCAACAAGCCTTATGGATTGAAACCAGCACAGGTTCACCAGTGACCAACTGTGTCAGAATAACTTAAAGCAGTAGTATTTGTTAGTGACCATGTAGTTTTCTTCAGCAGTAATGTATTTCTGGCAAAAATATCAAGACACCCATTTTTTCCTTTTTGTTTCTTCATTCCTGAACAAAGATACAGGATTTTGAAGTTTTTAAAAGTTCCCACTATCGTGCCACACTACCATGAAAAAAATAAATATCGTGGCACAGTGCTGGCTGTTTATCATCAGAAACATGTGGTAACTCCACCTTAATATATCCACATTATGAATCTAGCTGTTAGATTCAACAGGTATTCTCAACAGAAGATTTTTTTAAAAATTGTGAATGACAGCCATCTTTAATACTGTGAGTCATTAATTACAAAATTAGCTGTGAGAGCTCTTTTGACAATATCTGAGAAAACTAAAAATAAATTTGGTATAAATATAAGGATATTCAAAATGCTTTTTCACCAAACAAACAAACAAACAAGCAAACAAACAGACTATATGATGAAATGTTTTGCTAACAAATGCTGCTGCTTTAATGTACATTTTTTAATGTAGTGACCAAAATGGCAGATGGTGCCTGGCATTGGGCATACTATACCTAAATTTCAGCAAAGCCTTCAGCTTGATACCACATAAGAGACTAGTTAGCAAGGTGAGCAAGCTAGGGCTAGGGGAAGAAATAACTGGCTGGATAAGAAATTGTCTAACTGATAGAACCCGGTGGGTGGTTCAAAATGGTAAATTCTGTAAGGATGGGGCAGTAACTAATGCAGCACAACAGAGTAGTTCCTGGGTCCACTCCTGTTTAATATGTATATTTATGACATACTGTAAGAAAGGGTATAAAGGGCAAGATAAGTCTGTTTGCAGAGGGTATTGAGCTCTGTGGGAGGCTCAACAATGAAGAAGGAATTAATCCTATGAGACTGGAAATGAGGAAAATGGAGAAGTGGTCCACTATTTGTCGGTTGAAATTCCACACCAAAATGTGCAAGGTGATGCACATAGTAGAAAGAAATCCTGAAACAGTTTACTGTATTTATGAGATGCCATTAGAGGGCATGGAGCAGCAAAGAGAGATCTGGGGTGGTCATCATCAATAGCCTCAGGCTGGCTTGCCAGTGCAACATGGAATGCAGGAGGGCAACAGAATGCTGGGGTGCATGGGGAGAGGATTTCTGGCAGAGGGAGGGAGGGAGGTAATGTTTCCTTCTATGAAGATCACTAGTGAGATCACATCTGGAATACAGTGTGCAGTTCTGGGGCTCGCACCTAAGGAAGGACATGGATGGATTAGAAACAGTGCAACAAATGGCTATGAAGATGATCTGTGGTCAGCAGGACAAGACATACTGTATGGGAGGGGGGACAGAAAAGTCTTAAAATGTACCAGTGGAGGACAGAAGGCACAGGGAGATCACCGTTTCTAGTTCATGGCAGGGTTCAACAGAGTAAACACAGTAAGTTTATTCAACCAGAGAAACAAAACGTCACTTCTGGGGGTATAAAAAAAGGCATTCAGAAATATTAATTCATGAAAAGGGTGGTGGATGGTCAGAACAAACTTCCTGACAAGATTGTGGAGGCAATAGTAATAGTGGGTTTCAAGAGGAAATTAGATGAGTATAAAGGAGTTATCAGAGAGGTGAGGGCAAGGGAGATTGGGAGGGAGGTTCAAGAGTGTCTCTGAGTAGAAAATCTAGGGACAAGCCAGATGGCCTGTTCAGGTCTTTTTTGCCCTCTTTTTTATGTTTCTAAAACTTCTGCCCAGACTTTGGGGGGGGCAATTAAAAAAGAGAGTATGCAGGATTTAGGAAATTTGAAGGCCCAGGTCTGGCTTGTACTGGATAGCAGGTTTTAGTGTGTGGTGAATTGAAGCAGAGTTGCTCATACTTTAAAAAAAAATGCCCCCCCAAGCTTCTTTCCCCACCTTAGCTCTTAGGCATGTTATGGTCCCCCTTCACTCCGAGATGACATATGAATTAGTAGTGCTCATATAATAACAAAGTTGTTCTGACCAAATTGTGCCAGATTGTTGGAAAGATCCAAGATTAGATCTAAAGTCCGTTCTGACTATCTGACACATTCTGGTCACCTGAAAAGAAAAAAAAAACAGTTACTGGCATACAGTGGCAGCCCCTCCCTCACTTCTCCCCCTGTAAAATATATGTAGCCTATTCCAAAAAGGGGGCTTACCTTGGCTCTGTGTCCTGGAGCTTTTGCCTGCTGCTACACATTGACTATCAATCTGGTCCATGGCTGGCAAGCCACTCTTTCTGTTTGCTCACCTGGTTCACACGAACTTCCAGATGGGTCCAGGGAGTGCAAATCAGCATCAGAGGTCTCTCTCACGTCATGGCTAGCAACACAGCACAGCATAGTCCACTCTCCACTGAGCTGGCCACTACGAACTTCACAGTTGGGGCCAGGGTAACAACACACATACTTTGCCACTAGTTTCACTTCCTGGGCCAATTCAGTTAACATCTACATGTCCAGAGAGCCACTCAGCATCTCTCACTCCCTCGTTACCCAAGCACCTGATCTTGCTGCTGCTGGTGAGCTGCCTGGGCACCCTTCCTCTCAGTCTCACAGACACAGCAATCGGGACTGGGAGGCATAAAACAGGGCAGCATAAAAAATATATATTTATATATAAAAATTAGGTCACCTGACCTCCACAGACATGCCAAGTGAGTTAGGGAGTAGTGGAAGACCATGCCATGGCTTGAGGCAATCAAGCCTCATAAGCATTTATGGCTGGGTGAGGAAGGGGATGCCACTAGACATCAGAGATGTTTGTTTCAATGACAGAGACAGTGAGTACAAAAACTTAGCACAGATTGGATCAGTCAGATTTTGCACCATCAGATCCCAGATCTGATCTCAGATCGGATCTTGGATCAGAAAATGCAAAATCAGGCTGATCTAAAATCCAAGAAATTGGCTGAATTTTGAGGTATCAGATTTTTTTGGGATTATATCTGAGCAGTTCTAATACTGTATGAACCCCAACACCAATTCATGGTGTAGGACCTGACAGAGCCAATGGGGGGATCCTAGTTTACCCAATTTTTTCCTTGGTCTGTCTCTTCCCTGTGGCACTATTCAACATTACACTATGGCCGCAGTGACACATAGCATCCCAGAAATGGTATGGTTCAATTTGGCTACTACATCTAAATCATCCCATTCCAAGGCAAAAATATGGGACTTCAGAGGAGCTGACTTTGATAAGATGGCCAACAGAGTTAAGCTAGCCCTGGCAAAAAGAAACACAGGTGAGGAGGTACAGGCAAAGTGGGCAAGCATTAAGGATACAATACTTGAAGCAACATCCCATTGTGTTAGACAGAAAAGGAAGTGTAAAGAAGAAGGAAACCACTTTGGTTCTCCAAATACAGTAGCAGAAAAGGTCAGAGCCAAAAGGCTGGCCTTCAGAAAATATAAGGGAACACAGCGGGATGAAGATAGGGAGGCATACCAAACTGCCCTAAGGGAAGCAGGTAAGGCAGTAAGGCAGGCAAAGTCCCAAACTGAGGAAACACTAGCACGGACAGTAAAAGAAGGTGACAAGACTTTCTATAGATACATTAGTGAAAGGAGAAAGTCCAGAGGGGGTATTGCTAAGCTTAATGGAGAAAAGGGAGCATGTGAGGAGGAGGACCCTGTAAAGGCATCTATCCTAAATAGATACTTTTGCTCAGTATTTACTGAAGAGAAGGTAGGGCAGGGCCCACAGCTCAGCATCATGGACACAGCGGGAGGAGGTGAGCACTACCCCTTCACAAAAGAAAGGGTCCTACAAGAGCTCTAAGCTCAGGGTGGATAAGGCAATGGGACCTGATGGCATACATCCCAGGGTACTTAAGGAGCTAAAGGAGGAACTAGCAGAGCCTTTAGCAGAATTGTTTAGTAAGTCTCTGAGCACAGGAGAGGTCCCAGAAGACTGGAGAAGGGCTCATGTGATCCCACCCACAAGAGTGGTAGCAGGGAGGAGGCGGGAACTACAGACCGGTCAGTCTTACCTCAGTAGTGGGCAAGATTATGGAGGCACTCCTTAAGGAAAGGATAGTGCAACACCTGGAATCCATAGGGCACAGGATCCAAGACAGCATGGGTTTACAAAGGAAGGTCCTGTCAAACTAATCTCATAGATTTCTTTGACTGGGTAACCAGAGTGGTGGACCAAGGGGAGCAGTTGATGTCGCCCACCTTGACTTCAGCAAAGCTTTGACACTGTTCCACATAGAAGATTGATAAATAAGCTAGGTAGGCTCTGGGTGGGTCAGAAGTTGGTCAACTGGGTGGCAAACTGGTTGACTGGCAGAAAACAGAGAGTGGTGGTAAATGGTATACAGTCAGAAGAGATGCAAGTCACAAGTGGGGTACTCAGGATCAGTCCTGGGGCCAGTCCTATTCAACATCTTCATTAGTGACCCCAAGAGATGGACTAGAGGGTAAGGCTTGTCTGTTTGCAGATGACACCAAGATCTGCAACAGAGTAGATGATCCAGATGGGGTGGGCAGAATGAGAAGAGATCTGATAAACTAGCAGAATGGTCAGAAGAGTGGCAACTGGGATTTAATGCAAAGAAGTGCAAAATCATGCACATAGGGAAGAGAAACCCTGAAGCCACTTATAGGCTGGGAGGGGAGTTGCTAGCAGTCACAAAGGAAGAAAGAGACTTGGGCATCATCATCACTGATGACCTAAAATCATCCAAGCAGACCTCTAAAGCAGTAGGTAAGGCTAGGGGGATGTTAGGATGTATTAGTAGGGGTATCACAAGTCGTAAGAGGGAGGTAATAATCCCTCTGTACAAGACATTGGTTAGGCCCCATCTGGAGTACTGCGTGCAGTATTGGAGGCCACACCTTCACAAGGACATTAACCAAATTGAGGCAGTCCAGAGAAGGGCAACCAAAATGGTGCAGAGACTGCATCAGAAGACATATGAGGACAGATTAACGGAGCTCAATATGTATACCCTTGAGCAAAGGAGGGAGAGAGGTGATATGATCGAGACATTTAAACACCTTAAGGGCATAAACAAGGTGAAAGAGTCTAACATGTTTAAATATAAGAAAATAGCAGGACAAGAGGACACAGCATGAGATTAGAGGAGGCCGATTAAGGGGAAGTGAGGAAATTCTTTTCACAGAAAGGGTGGTAGATGCATGGAATGGCTTACCACAAGAAGTGGTGGCTATGAATACAGTGCAGGGCTTCAAACAGGCATGGGATAGAGCATAAGGGAGCAATGCAAATGACTATGAATAGATAGGTCACTGACAGAGCAAAGGCCGATGGCACATTTATAAGGTAGAAAAAGAAATGGGCAGACTGGATGGGCCTTGCGGTCCTTATCTGCCGTCAACTTCTATGTTTCTATGTTTCTATGTTAGAACATGGGGGCAAGCATCTACAGTGCACTATAGGAGCTGCTGATGCTTTGGGTGCACAGCAGATTCTCCTTAGCCAGAGAAGCCATGCCAGCATTGGTACACCCTTATCAGGCTTCCCATCTCACAGGTACCCACGCCCATTCCTGAATCTGTGCCATCTGCATGGTAGTGTGATGCACAACTGCTGGGATTGTTCAAACTTTTATAAGTGAATGAAGGCCCAATCCTTTGGGTTACAGCCTGACAATTTTTCTGTGAAAAGAGAAACAAGACACATACTTTACCTTTAAAGGAGAACTGTGCTGAACCTGGAAATCCTTTTCCCAGTAGAAGCTGTTTTTTTTACATATTGCTTCCAGTTTTGTTATTGTTCCATATATACCTACCTATTAGTGACATCAATGAGTGTTTCTAGTTTACAATAGTGTGTTAAGGTGTTCCCTGGAGTGTTTCTGTAACAACAAGGTAAATTTATATTTTTTTTGCCCCATACATGATGGCCAGCTATAAAATCCACAACAAAAAACATGGGTTGCTGTGCTTAATCTTAAACTACACAGTGAGACTTAATCCCTCTTTATGGAAAGAAATCCATAAAGCATTAGTTTGTTTATTGTAGTTATACCATCCATGTTTTAGGTGTCAACATGAGTGTAAAAGAAAAAGTGAACCAAAAACATATAATTTGTCATGATGTTTGCTTCATTTTTTTCTGCAAATGCAAAACTAAAGAAAAAATTACAATACCATGACACCCTCTTAAACTAACATTCCCAAAACTGGGGGAAATGCTTGTATGCTTTTGTGTGTAAAACCATTTCAGTACCATATCATTTTCATATAACATTTTGCATAGATGTAGAATATGGTTGTGAATGTAGCAAAGGAAATAAATATAGGGGTTGCCATGTTTCTTTTAATTATATCTGATTTCATATTTGCAGTATCAGAGGTGGTAGACTCAGGGCAAAAATAATTGAAAAATTTACAGTAAAAAATAAAACTTGACAGAATGCTATTCAAAAGTACATGCAGAATGACAAGCACTGAAATATAAAAGAAACAGAGTAACCAAAGACAGACAGGTGCTAAAAGCACCTTGAATGATGCAAATAGCTGCAGTTGTGGGAGCTAATTTATCACTGCCATCCTGTGTATAGTCTTAGCCGAACATGACATAATAGGATACATCATCATTCTAATAATTCTTGTGTATATTTAAGAATGCACTTGTGCTAGTAAACAGCCTTTAAGACTTTTTCAGGTGCATTAGAAAAATGGGAATTTGAAAAACCAGGGAACATTTCTAAGTGCCATTTAGATCTGTAAGATGTAGATTATTTATGTCTCTCTAAACCAAAGAGTTTGGTAGTGGAACAGGACTACATTGTGCCTATAGTGGAAGAGCTGAGCAAGAACATAAACTGCATCATAAAGTTCTAAAATGGTAGTCACTACTTTCTGTGTGTAAACCAGAAACACCCACTAGGATAAAAATACAAGCCCGTAGACATGTAACAGTAACAGAATTGGAACCAGTATTTAAAAATCAGTTGCTTCTTTGAAAAAATGGTGCATAGGTTCAGTGCAGTTCTTTAACAGTGAGAGAAAAAGGGAGAAAGCAAGAGACTATGGCCCAGATATTCAAACTGCGCCCAAAAAGTGTGCAATAGTAGGAGCAAGCGCAAGTCCATTGCGCCCATGTGCAAGAGGCGTGATATTCAAAAACTGGGCTGGCCAACCTGCGCCTACAGCCAACGACTGAATATCGCATCACCTGCGCCATAGCGCAACCACAGAGGGGAAGCTGAGCAGATCTGATGTGCCATAGCGGAACGAGGGATGTTCAGCTGAGCAGTCCAGAGGAGCCATAGCGCAACCAGGGATGCCCCCCAGCAGCAGGGCAGCAATGCAACTGCACAACCAGGGAGGTAGGGGTCCACCACCCATGCCACAGATGGGCAGAGGAACACACAGCAGAACAAACATCGTCCCCCCACACCCCATGCACTGCACAACTGGGGGAGGGCTGGAATAACCACTGGCCCATGGAGACAAGCAACCAACCCACAGCTGGCCATATGATCACACACCCCCCTGGCAAGCTGGACTGGCACACAAGGAGGGCTGACCACCACGTGCCACACCATCCCAATGCAGAGCACACCCTGCACCGTGACCCCCAGACACCCTGCCCAGGAGCAGCATCCACCACTGCAGGAAACCCCATGCATGCCACCACCCCCACTGTGACAATGCAACCCTGTGCAGCACAGAACCATGCAAGGGAGCCCCACCACGAGCACCCATCAGCGGGTGGCAGCACACAGTGATGCAACAATGGCATACACAGTGCCATCATGCACAGCCCCCCTGAGGTACAGCTGAGAGACCGACCATATGTCAGCACACGAGGTTTCCCACACGGGACAGGGCATGCCCTGGACACCACCACCAGTGGTACAGCACCCTGCACACCCTCCCAAGGACACACCCCAACCCAGCACTGGCCACAACAGCCAGCGCAGACACCCACAATGGTGTGTGGAAGCATGCACCACACCGGATGCCACACTGTGCATGGACAAACACCCACCCATACCCAAGGGCACAACAACACAGGGACGCAGTAGCGGGGCAACCAAGCCCCAGCGTGGGCCCATGGAAACTGTGTACACACAGCCTGCAGTCCTCCATGGCACAGGAGTGCCAGCCACCCTGCGCAGGCACTGTGGACCTGTACGCCACCATCATTTGCCCGGAGCACAAGTCACAGACAGTGGTGCACATCCCCTGCAACACACACAAGCCACAACATGGAGGTGAGATGACAACTGCGGGTGCTACAGTGTCACCCGAGGCAGACATGCACCACACCAATGACACGCGGCAACCCAGCATTGTGACGGGTACAGTGGCTGCCCTGCATGGACAGCTACCACTGACATGCCAGTAGACCATGCAGGTCACAGACATGCAAGGGTGTCAGCTGCACAGGCCATGGATGGGCTGACAGGGGTGCCATGGACACAGAGCATGCACCATGGACCACTGCATACAGTCATCCAGTGCACAGGGCACAACACACACACCACAGACACTGACTGATAGCTACCCCCACACCATAGTCCCCTCCCCACGGACACACACACACATACCCATGACTGCACCACCCCTGATGCCATGCACACCACTGCAGCTGAGCACCTATAGCCCACTGCAAATCAGAGACCACCACAGTATTCATATCAAAAGATTTGTATTCAAAACATATCAAAAGGAACTATTTACAAACCTATGTACAAAGTTGGGGAGGAGGGCCACAAACAAGGTGGGGGTGGGTAAGGGGCAGGGGTGAACAAATGGGACAGGAAAGGAGGGGTGTGAGGGTGGTCCAGGGGGGTAGGGGATATCAGGGCCAGAGGGATGATCAACAGGAGCCCCGCTCCCCTCTCTGGCTGCTCTGCCTCCGGTGCCTTCTCCAGACCCCAAGCTGGTCAATTCGTTGCAGGATCTCTAACGAAGCCCGGGCCACATTGAGGATCTCCCGCAATGCCTCCCTTATCTCCTGCAGCTGGCAGACACC
Organism: Neoceratodus forsteri; assembly: GCA_016271365.2. NCBI lineage: Eukaryota > Metazoa > Chordata > Ceratodontiformes > Ceratodontidae > Neoceratodus > Neoceratodus forsteri. Next base: position 1,205,819,774 of record CM057450.1, on the reverse strand, counting down.
TAGGACAAGGGAGCACAGTCAATAGCTGTGAATGCACAGCCCCATACAGCCCACCCACTGTGCATGGCATACGGCCGTGGGACATGCCTCTGTGATGGTGTGTGACCACCCACAGTGATTACGTCCACAAGACCTGCCCACCCAGGTGCATACAGCCATGCAGACCGCTGCACACACCCACTGGCCAAGTCATGCACAGCACCACCGTGGCCGTTTAGTGACATGGCTATGTGGTGCGAAGGCAGTGGCACAGCCATGTACCCGGTGCATACATGGACCACCATCGACGCACTCCCAGACATGCAGTGCCACTGGACAGTGCTGACTGTAACAAGTTGCATGCATGGCAGTGGTGTCAATGGATGGTGGCCATGCCCCGCTGCCCACCCTGTTACACAGCATGCAATAGTAATCATGGAGGTATGGCACTCACCATCATCAGGCTGGTCCCTCGGGCGCTGTTGACCATCACCCCTCCTAACAGCCCTGTCATCCTGCTGGCACCGCGTCTCCCTGGCCAGATGCCTCTACTCCAGCCCTGTGGTGCAAACATGGAGATAGGAACATCAGTACAATCTTGTAGCAAAGTTCCCCTGCCCCATGTGTGTGCACTCCCACCCAGCCAGACCCACCCACCTCATACCCTGATAACACTACCACAGCTAACACCGGATGGTCCCTCTCCCGTGTTCCGGACACATACAACTGTGATACCCAAATGGAATATAAAAGTGTTTGGACGTAACACCTACCTGGCCATGGCACCGTGCCCCTCCTGGCACGTGACCGCAGGCAGGCAAGCAGGTCTGGTTCCCTCCTCCACAGGTCGCCATACCTGTGGCGGCACTGCTCCGCCCCCTTCCTGTGGCCTCCTCCAGGGCATTGGCCACCTCCTCCCACACCTGGCTCCTGGACCTGTCCAGGGGTGCCTCCCCAAACAGTGGGCCATAGAGTGGCTCTACAATGGCCACTAAGTTGGCCAGTTTAACTTGGGTCCACTGTGCAGCCCTCCTCCACGCCATTCCACTTGCTCAGTCAGCTCAAAATGGTGCTCTGCAGCGCGGCTCCACCACGTGCAGATGCTGTGTGGTACAGCGCTGCCATTCCCTATCGTGCTGTCACCGAACAGCATGATAGTGGTGCACCCATGCCTGACGCATGGTGCCTAGGGGCCAAAGGTCGGCACAGGTTCAAAGGGCTCTGGCACACGGACAGGCACAGCGCCATTGGAACCCAGTGTGTGTAGCGCGATTGGATGCCTGTGTGCTACCTCCAGTAGTGGTCTACCGTGCTGTTGCACCAGTGCACCTTTGATGGCCCAGTGCCACAGCGCCATATAGGTGAACATCGCTATAGCGCCACTGGCACAATGGTGGGCGTGCCCTGCATTGCTTCCCGTGCACAGCACGTCAGCAGCGTGGAAGACGCCTGCGTCAGCAACCTGGGCATGCGCAGTGAGGTGTGTACTGCGCATGTCACAGAACTGTGCCCTTGGCTCAGCACGTTCAACACAATTGCGCAAATCGCAACAGTGCGATATTCAGTCGTCATATGCAAATCAGCTAATCAGCCATTCAATGGAGCAGCACTGCAATTCGCATCCACTTAAAGTTGCGCCTCACCTCATTTGCTGGGGTTGCGCTATAAAAGTGTGACATTGGACTGCACTGGCCATAGTTGGTTACTGCAGTCTATTGGTGAGTTGCATGCTGTTTGGGAGTGTGGACTGTGGATTCTGGGGCATGCATGGGACTGCACAGTCACAGATAACAACTTTCATTCTCACAGGCTAAATAATGACCAAGCGAGTTGTGGGAGAGGAGGAACACAGTGCTGGGAGGAGGAGGAGGCCTAATTTCACCAAGGCCGAGACCGATGCCCTGTTTGAGGCCTACCTAGATCAGGAGCCACTTCTCAGTGGACGGCAGGGAACACCACAGGCCCGTGCTGCTGCATGGGAGGAGGTGGCATGTGCAGTGAACCTGCATGGCAGCCACCAGCACTCCGTGCAAGAGTGCAAGAAGAAGATGGGCACAGACAGGAGGAGGATAAAGGAGAAGGTGGCTGCCATCAGGGCAGCATGAGCTGCGACAGGTGGGGGACAGCCGGAGGTGGTACACCTGACCCCACAGGAGGAGAGGGTTGCAGGAAGCATGCAGCATTGTGCCATTGAGGGTGTTCTGGGTGGTGGCTTCCAGACGGGTTGTAGCCCGTCACCGCATGGTAGGTCATGGTCTGTCTATTGGGGGGGCAGGGTAGGTCACATGCAGTAACGCGACTTTGTTTTCCCGTACAGATCCTGGGCATCTGCATGGGTCAGCGGTGGTGGGCCTGTCCACTGAAGACAGTCAGCTGGAGATGGAGGAGGGAACATCCACCTCCACAGGTATATGTGGCTCAGTGCTACAGTGGGCCCGCTTGGCTGTCCAGACTGATGTTGTTGGAACAGGTGCGGAGGAGGCCCTGCCCGTGTACTAGCGTGCCAGCGTCCACGGATGCCAGCATGCTGTGACTCGGGCTGGTGCCGGGTCCGTCACCGATGATGATGTCGCTAACAGCAGGGGCAGTGACACGTGTGTGTCACAGGATGGGCACACAGCAGGTAACATCATGGCCATGGCTGTGGGTGGTGCCGCCGTGGAGGCCTGCATGTCATCACAGTCCTAGCCTGCACCTGTCAGCACCAGTGAGGCAGCACTGGTGTGGGTACAGGACAGTGGGACTGTTGCGGCCACTGTGGCAGCATCAGTGAGCCCTGGTGAGCGGCAGCCGGAGGGGCAGCATCAGCAGTCGGCCAATGGGCTTGAGGGTACAGGGTCGGGGGTGGCATCAGTGCACTGCCTGTGGACATGCCCAGATCTGGTCCTGGTGTGCAGCGCCAACCCTCAAGGGGTGCTGGGCATCAGGGCCATGCACACCCTGAGGAACAGGATGCCGAGGAGGCAGATGACCTCTTGGACGAGCACACCCGTATACTGCAAGCATCAGTCAACCAGCAGATGCGGCTTGCGACGTCGGTGGATGCACTGTGTGTGGCTCTGGAGCGGGCAGAGGAGCGTCGCAGCAGAGACACCGCTCTGATCCTGGCAGGGATGGACCAGTTGAGGGAGGATGTGACCGCTGCCATTGACAGGCAGACACAGGCATTCACTGCTGTCATGGCCACAATGGGCACACAGTCATGTGCCCATGTGTCGCAGACACCACGCAGTGCACTGTCCACCCACCATTCCCAGCACCATGCGACACCCTCCTTGTTGACACCGGGTTCAGCTGTGGGCATCCTGAGCACACCTGGCACAGGCATGTTTGGTGTGCTGCAGACCCCTGCGCGAGCACGGTCGTGTTCACGCAGTGGAACCCCTGGGGGACCATCGGTGCCACCCCATGAGGCCAGTGGTCAGCCTGTCAGTGCTGGTGGGTCTCGGCGAGGCCACTCATGCATCCGTGGTGGCCAGGGCACTGTGGTGCGTGACTGACCTATCTCCCAATGAGGCTACTGTCTGGTGCTGCCCTGTGTGCATTGTGTCATTCAGCGGGCATTGCACGGGTGGGTACCCGGCCTTGCACGCAGACACACAGTCCATCTGCACACCCTCCCGGCTGCTGTCCACAGTTGCGTGTGCATGATGATGCCTGCATTGCGCTGTACACCAATGTGCAATGGTGCTCAGCATCTAACACATGCACAAGGACAGGCAGTGGGCGTGGTGGTCTGTGGACATGTGTGTGGCTAGGGGTGGTGTTCTGGGTCGGTGTGCCTCCTACCATTTGTGCCTGTCTGGTGCATTGTGCGTGTGTGTGTGTGTGTGTGTGTGTGTGTGTGTGTCCATGTGGCATGTTAGACCTCACCCATCCCTGGTGGTGTGTGTGGTTCCATGCCCGGCCACTTCCCTTGATGGCATGCACCCCTGGTGTGTGTCCATGCATGTTTGTGGGTTGTGCCTTAGCCACTGTTGGTTGCACATGGCCCGTGACTTACCTGGGTTGGCTGAAATGCTCCTCCGTGATGGTGTCCCAGTGCAGCTGTGCCAGCCGGAGCAGTCGGGGTCCTGTCGCCGTAGGGGGCTGCCCATCACCATTGTCACCGGGCGTCCTCATCGTCCCCATCGCTGTCCTCTCTCTCGACCTGTATGGCTATCCCACATTCGCTGCCCATGTTGTGCAGGATGCAACAGGCCAGGAATAGCCCACAGGGCCTTGAGGGGTTGTACCAGAATCGCCAGAGGTGTCCAGGCAACAGAAATGTGCCTTCAGCATCCCGAACACCCGCTGATGACATTACGGTGGTGGCATGTGCCCATTGTAGCGTTGCTGCGATGGGGTCATGGGTCACCGTAGAGTGTGAGCAGCCAGGGACGGAGTGGGTATTCACTGTCACCTGTGTGTAGAGGTTGGAGGTTAGTTTGGTGATCATCATCGCCCTGCCCCGGGCCATGTAGGCCACTACCCATGTCACCTCTGACCATGCCCCCCAGGCCCTATGATTGTCCATGTGGTTTGCATACTAACCCACTAGGTGGCCAGTGGGGATATTCCCACTCTCGAATCTGTGGCACAGTGCCAACTGGTGCCAGATGAAGGCATCATGTGCTCCCCCAAAGTGCGTGGCACAGACATTGATTATGCGCCCTCTGGCATCATACACCACCTGGCAGTTGATGCTGGCATAGCCCTTGCAATTTATATATTGGGGCCAGGTGGTGTGCGGATGGCCACATGGGTGCAGTCTATTGCCCCTAGCACACCAGGCATATGTATCCTGTGGAACTCCTGTATGTTTGCTGTGCGCTCTGCCGGTGTGTTGGGGAAATGGATGTACCACAGCATGTGGCAGCAGTGCGCTGAGGAATTGGGTGAGGTGGCGGACGTGGTTGACTGGGTTATGCCTGTGGTGTCCCAGTTGGTCTCTGGAAGGTACCCATGGTGAGCGAGCACATGCAAGCTGTCACTTTGCCTCTGCTGACAGGGCATGGTCTGCCTTGTGGGTGCCTACATCACATCACTGCACAGCCTCACAGAGCTGCCTCAGAATTGCCCGATTCAGGCGGTACCAGCCCACAATCTCAGTATCACTGTACAGCTCGGGCTGGTGCGGGCTTGGTACTGCCTGGGGCATACTGCAGGCCCTTCCACGGCCACGCCCAAGCGCCCGCTCACACCCTCATTAAGGCCTCCATCTGGATGGTGGCACTGGCCATGTCCCTGGCTTGTGTTCAACCCCCCTGGCAGCTGTTTCTGTATTCCCCCGCTGTCGTGGCTGCTACTTCCCCTGCACCAGGAACACCTGCCTGTGCTGGCCACACTGCTGTGTGGTGTACTTCCCCCTTCTGCACTGTGGCTCCCCACACCTTCCTGTGTGCCTGTTGATTCCAGGTGCCCTTTCCTGGCCTGCCCTGTGTGTCCCTGCTACCCAGTTTTCCCTGCTAGACTTTGCCCTCATGTGGCTTCCCTGTAGCGTTCTTGCACCTCTCCCTTGCTCCCTTTTATTTTGGCTCATTTACGGTATGGCGCAACTTCCGCTTGCTCCCCCACATGGTGCATGTTGTTAAATATCGCACTGCGCCATTTATGCATGGTTCCTCCCCCTTCAGTTGCGCATGCATTCATTATCATTGCACTGTTGCTCAGCGTGATTTGGGCGGCACAACTGCCTCCTGCTGAATATCGCAGAATGGCGCACTTTTGGACTTGGGCAGGTGAACCCTATTGCGCATGGCTCAACTCTTTTGAATATCTGGGCCTATGTGTATGGATATGGGGAGCAGGTAAACAGCTAAAATGAGAACATGATAACTATTGTCATCTAGGGAAGTAGCAGCAGCAGAGAAAGAGATAAGGGAAAGTACACAACAAGCATTCATCATTGTCAATGCTGAATGTTTGCTTGTTGTGACAGTGTGACAGACACTGTTGAGATGAATGCAAAGGTAACTTGGTTTTATGCAATATGAAGCACAAACGTCTAAGCAGACTCTTCATTAACCACATCAGTCAAATTCAGGGTGACAGCTGTCCACAATGTCAGGACTGTGCTGCTCAAACTAGACACAGAAGTCTTTTTTCACTAAAATTCACACATAAATATCAGGTTTCGTGACTGGCACTGGATACCAAATCGGGTTCTGTTGCCCAAGTAAGGTATCAATAATGCTTAACACCCTTGTTAGGGGTGTGTGAGTAAAGCATAACATTTCCCGAATGCCACAAATAATCAGTTGTGTATTACTCAGAAAGAAAAACAAATAGTCTGTGCTGTTCTTTGCTATTCAGCATTTTGCAGTTCGGCAGGAGTTCATGATCTCCCAAAATTTTCTGTCCAATCAGAAGCCACTTTGAAAGTTTATTGAAGGTAGGTCACATGACCCAGCACTTAGAAGCTTCATGCAGGACAGACAGATGATTTGAGTTGTTGCAGAAAAAAATCTACTTCCATCCAGTTGTTAAAACTAGACAAAATTTAGAAATCTTGACTTTTTGTTTTGTGCTATCTTAAAATCCCAAGCTAGAGAGGGTTGACATGTTACACTGTAGGGAAAAATTAGGATTTTAAGAATGGGAAAATAGATGGGCTGTTTAGTGGTTGCTGAAAGAGAGACAGGAAGGCAGGTCCCAACAACACACACACATACACACACAAATACACATGCAAGCATGCATGCGCATGCACGCATGCACACACACACATACACACACACACACTCACACTCTGTGTGTGTGTACTGTACTAGACAAGCATTTGTCAATGCCGAATGTTTGCTTGCTGGTATTAGCATTGGGAATGCAGGAGTTAGACAGATGCAGAATAGGAATGGCAGTGAATTATTGAACTCACGCCAACCTCACCTCTACCCTGCAGAGAGCGACAGGCATTGGGGTATGCGTTTGAGTCATTGCCCATAACATTCATGCCATTTCACCTCACCCTATCATGCAGACACCGACAAGTGTTGAGGTGTGCCTTGGGGTGTTCAGCTTTACAGTCACCCCATTCCATAAGGACATACACTGAAATGGGTGCAGTATAAAGAGAATGGGGTGAACTCTGGGGCCAAAGAGTCCAGGACACACCTTGATGCCTGTCACTGGCTGCAGGGTGGGGGGTGGAAGGAATGACATAAGCATTACAGTCGGCAATCCAAAGGCACACCCCTGATGTCTGTCAGTCTGTACAGAGCAGGACGTAATGGTTAGAAACCCTAATGCCCCGGGCGTTTGTTGGTATTTGCACTACAAATTTTCAACATGGCCTTTTTATGACCTACACCTCATGAAAGCATTTGGGACCTCTTCTCATGAACAGTGGCACTGTGATTTTGTTAATGTGTCCCAAACTTTGAGTTCTCACAGCGACTGTGCCATTCTGCACCAGATGTACGAAAACACAGATCGGGCAGGATGTGAAGAATGACAGCTTTACCACTCATAGGGAGGTGTGAAGAGATGGCTATGCTGAAAATCTGTAGTGAATATATTAAAAATGCTCGAACTTCTGAGCATACTTGGAAACTGCGCAACACATGCGTGTAACATGGTCATTTAGTGGAATTATTTCACCAAATTTTCAACATAGGCATTTTGTGATCTCTGCTCATGAACACTGTCACTATGATTTCCTTCATCTGTCCCAAACATTAATTTCCCACAGTGACCGCACTATTCTGCTCCAGATGTGTAAACGCATATTTCAGGCAGGATATGAAAAATGACACCTGTGCTGTTCATAAGGAGATGCAAAAAAATGCCAGTGTTGAAAATCTGGAGTGAAAATATTACAAACGCGCAAAATTACGAGGGTGTGTGGAAACTGCGCAACATACGCTCGTAGCACAGTCATTTCATGGACTTTTGTCACTAAATTTTTAACATAGGCATTTTAGCACCTCTGCTCATGAACAGTGTCACTGTGATTTTCTTAATCTGTCCCGAACACTGACTTCCCACAGCGACCGCGCTATTGTGTGCTGGTAGTGCAAAAACACATTTTGGCCAGGATGTGAAAAATGACAGCTGTAATGTCCATAAGGAGGTGTGAAAAATGTCAATGTTTAAAATCTGGAGTGAAAGTACTACAGGTTTGTGAAGTTACGAGGGTGCATGGAAACTGCACAATGCACACTCGTAACACAGTCATTTTATGGATGTTTGTCACCAAGTTTTCAACATAGGCATTTTAGGACCTCTGCTCATGAACAGAGTCACTGTGATTTTCTTAATCTGCCCCAAACACTTATTTCCCACAGCAACTGGGCTATTCTACGCAGGAAGTGCGAAAACACATTTTGGCTAGGATGTGAAAAATGACAGCTGTACTGTTCATAAGAGGTGTGGAAAAATGCCAATCTGGAGTGAAAATATTACAAATTTGTGAAGTAACATGGGTGCATGGAAACTGCACAACGTACGCTCATAACAGAATCATTTTATGGCCTTTCGTCACCAAATTTTCAACATAGGCACTTTAGGACTTCTGCTCATGAACAGTATCACTGTGATATTTGTAATGTGTCCCGAACACTGATTTCCCACAGCAACCGCACTATTCTGTGCTGGAAGTGCGAAAACACATTTCGGTCAGGATGTGAAAAATGACCACTGTACTGTTCATAAGGAGGTCTGAAAAAATGCCAGTGTTGAAAAACTGGAGTGAAAATATTACAAATTCGTGAAGTTACAAAGGAGCATGGAAACTGCGCAATGCATGCTCATAAAACAGTCATTGTTTTGGATTTGTTTCACCAAATTTGCAATATAGGCTTTTTGAGATCCCTCCTCATGAACAGTGGCACTGTCATTTTGTTAATCACTCCCGAAAGGTGATTCCGCGCAATGACCATGAAATCACCTTTCAGGACCGAATAACGCAGTGACAGTGACTGTATTTATGAGGAGAGATCCCAATAACCCCATATTGAAACTTTGGTGGCAAAAGTCCAAAAAATGGGCGAGATATCCACATAAGTTAAACCCTTTTTATGCCATTATATAGCTTACTGGCATTTCTTCAGTTCGCGGTCGGCTTTGAAGAGTGCAGACGTGTTCCTGGTCCATCGAAGATCATCGTGCCAGGGTCCAGAAGTAAGTATGGGGTAAGGGGGGTGTGGGGAGGTGAGGTTCACAGAGGGTGAGTGCGGGTTGGGGGAGGGGGAACTACAGACTGCAAAGGACTGTTTTCTTTATTTCAGGGACAAAAATAATTAAAAAGGACATCGCAGGAAGGTTTTTTTTTCAGGCTTCATTTGTGCACACTAAGGAGGGCTCCCAGTGTGTCACCTGCATTTTGGGGAAGGGGGCACTTAAGCCAATGGGGATTGGGCCCCCTGTCAGCAAATAAAGACTGTTTGGAGGGCATGATGCCAAGGGAGATTGGGCACCCCCTTGGCACACAACAAATAGGGGGGACATTATGCCGACAGGGGGATTGGGCACCCCTGTCTGCTTACATGGGACTGAGAGGCAGCGGCTCTATCCACCGCCATGTTCACAGAAATGTTACACCAGGCAAGGTACCACCCTGCAATGATGGGTTGCCCCCTCATTGCAGTGGAATTGCTGATGCTGCAATGATGAGGTGGCCCCTCATTGCAGCGGCCAAATCGTTCCAAGTTGGTGGCACTTATGCAGAAGCAGTGTCATCATGACACTGGGCCTGCATTGGGTGCACACCACCAAGCCCACAAATGCAATGCTGGCATTGGCTGCCACACTGCCACACCTCCACAACCCGCTTCTTTCCTAAGCTGCCACATAATGTTTCTTGCACAAGCACACAAGCAAACATAACAAATGAGGTGTAAACCTGCAGTGTAGTTTGTTTTAATTAAAGACTACCAGCTTACAAGATTAAGAAAGGTTTTGCAGGGATTTATTTTGATTAGAGATTTAAGTTTTTTGTAACTTAGTTGTTGCCTGAAACAAAGAAGAAGTCTAGTAGTGTAACTGAAATGCAGTTAGGTTAGGGATGTTTTTTCTATTGTTGTTGGTGGATTGGCTTCGTGTCCAAGAAAAAAATTAAACAAAATATGTACATTTTTTTCCCTTCAGTTAGCTGTTTTTCTGTTCTGTGTGAGTGCATGGCTGTGCGCACAAGACATTTTTCTACATTTGTGGCTGTGTGCCTAAGAAGAAATTAAAAATAATTCTGACAAATTAGTCAGGCTTGACTATTAGTTAACAGTGGGACATGTCAGCCCATCATTGCTGCAATGACTGAATCACCTGATTTCATAATAAATATAATTGAAATTTAATATCAGAAATCTTCTTGTGTGGAACCCAGGTTTTGTCTCTCCACAACCACTAAAGCAAGTGCAAGTGCACCATAGCTGGTAAGGTGGGATTAGTCAGCTGACTCCCACCACTTCAGTCAGCTGCTTTTCTGTTACGTGTTTGTGCATGGAAGGGGCACTCAAAACTTTTTTCTAAGTTTGTGGCTGTATGCCCAAGAAGAAAGTAAAAACAAAAATATTATTTTTCTGAGCATTTAGTCAGTTTTGACTATCAGTCACTGAGACTTGTCAGCTCAGCATTGTTACAGTGGCTTGAGTGACTATATTTCATAATAATATAATTAAAATTTAGTACATCTTCCTGTTAGGATCACAGCCATGGCTGGTAGAGGACATGGTACTAGAAAACATAGCTGGTCCAGCAGCCTCAGCAAAACTGCAGTAGAAATAGAGCAGCAAGCAGCAGAAGATGGTGAGCATACTGCAGAGTGACACTTAAGGTGCATTCGCCATACAAATTATGTTTTATGCCATCAAAGCCTGCAGTCTCCTTCAGCACCACTGATATCCAGTGAGGATGGTGACTGAATATGAGTGACTATCAAAACAGTGACTCATATTCAGCACTTTCCTCATGGGCTAACCTGCAAGGGTAGCTACCCTACGTGAAAGTGACCATAGGGAAGGGTGACTGGAAGGAGGGGGATAGTGAGGGGAAGGGGAGGGATAGGGAAGAGGGTTTGTGAGGGGGTAGTGTACCTGCTGCAGCTGAGCTAGCCATATGGTGTGGTGGTGGGGGTGGCTAGCTAAGGCACATCAGATACTGGGTTTGGGGCTGGGTGCGGGAAAGAATTTTGCCACTGGCCACCGCTGTGTCTTTTTTTTTTTAAGTCTGGAGTGTCACCCCCTCCCCAACATACACCCCCCCCGGAGTTGAGAATCCTTTAGTAGGGGTGCGGGGGGGCACAGCCCCATCCCGCATAAATACTTGGACTCCTTGCTAGATTTCTCTTCACTGGCTTGTGTATATTGCCGATTTGCTTTTCGGTGATATACACTCATCATAATAGTGGTCACTGTTTTGTGATCGCCATTATGACATGGAACCAGCACCGCTATGGCATCAGCTGACACCAGGGAGAAAAGTAAAAGTAACATTAAAAGTACTAGTAGTACTGCTAGGAGGATATCATAATTAACTGCCACCAATACTAGCAATGTCAATGTTTCCTCTTCATCCCTTGCCACTGCCACCAATACCACCAGGACAAAGACATCCCCCCGTAATAACCACCACTACTCTGATCCACCACCCATCCACTAAGATGACTACTAGTATCCCAATTTCTGCTGCAACAGTGCCCTTGACAGCCACTGCTGCCACTGTGACCCAGACCACTCCTGCCAGTGTGACTGAGACCACTCCTGCAACTGTGACTGAGACCACTCCTGCCACTGTGACCTAGACCTCACCTGCTATGGTAACCATGGCAATCTCCAGCACTGCTATGGTGACACTGGGCACTACTACTACTACTGTGGCCCCAGCCAGTTCTACAACTATTTTCAGTACTGTATCTAACCCTACTGTGGCACCACTTGTTTCTTGGCCTGTCTCCTCTACTGTAGAACTTGTTATTGCAGATGAGGAAGAGGCACACTCATCCAGGTCTGAGCACTTTCCTCCAGGAGATTTGCTCACTGTTACTGACACATCATCTGAGGAGGCTAAGCTAAGCAGCTTTGATGATGAGGCAAAATATGCCACAAAGCAAGAAAGTCAGGTGGTTTAAAAACCTCAACCTCTCAAGGTCACAGTGGCAAGAGAAAAAAAGACATGTCTCCCTCCCAAAAAAAAAACCTCGACAAGCTGTCCTTCAGCACTTTGTTCATCAAGCTCCATCCCAGCCTGAACACCCAAGTAGAGCAGTGCAGGGGCACCAACGGTACCAGGAAAAAACCTGCAGATGCAGGTGTAAACAAGAGAGTCTGGTGGGGGCCAACAGACTGGTGGTGGTGATGGTACTGGTGACATTAGCCACATGAGTGGTGTCAGGAGTGGTAAGAGCATGGTATGGTTACTAAAAGAAGATAACAGAAAGGAAGTGTGTGCACTGTGCAGTACCAACATCAGAATGTTGAAGGCAAATTTAACAACCACTTCCATAATGAACCATCTAAAGGTAAAACATCCCTAGGTTTTGAAAGTATCAGGGTTGGTGCCTGTGGTTCCATCAGACCCATCTCATGGTGACGATGTAGGCAGTGGTGCTGGTGGCACTGGCAATGCCACTGAACATTCTGCCTCTGAAAAAAATGCTTCTGTACTTGCTTCTGCTACCACTTCATCTCTCACAACACCAAAAGTCTTCCATGTCCCCTAAGCACTCCCACCAGGCACCTGTCCCTTGATGTCTGCACACCACCTGGCAAGCATGGAATGTCCCTCGTCTATGGTCATTGCGAATAGTTGAAGCATTTCAGACCAGAACTAAGTACCTGTCATCCCATCCAACAGTTCAATACATCACACAGCTCATATGTGAAATGATGGCATTGGGTCTGCAACCCTTTTCACCTGTGGCAGGCTATGGCTTTCACATATTTCTGAAGCACTTGCAGCCATAATATCAACTCCCATCATGTTCCACATTTTTACACACTGTGGTGCAAAAAATATATGAGGGTGTGAGAACAACAATTGCCACATTACTCTCAAAGGCTAAGGGGGGAATTTTCCACTGCACCTTAGACATCTGGAGCAGTACTTATTTATTTATTTTCTGTATTTATTGAAAACTTTGGAGATTACATTTTAGCACAAGTGCGCATTCACAAAGGTTCCACATCAAATGCATAGCCACAAAAAACATTACAAGTACAATAAGCAGTTCCAGAGGAAATGCAGTCGAGTCAAGCTCAAAGAATAGCACTTAAAACAGAACAGTTACACACAGTTTCGAAAAAATCGATACATATTGTATAAACAGTCGCAGGATATATACAGAGAGAGATTGAATAAAACAGTTTAACAGTTACAGCTGCACTGGACTGCAAGGGCAGATTGCAAAGATTTCTTAAACTGATTAATCTTGGGGAGATTCAACAGACTATCAGGAGGTTCAGTTAAACAGTTTGCAGCCCTGACAGCAAATAATCACTTTCCCAACTAAGTACACTGGAAAGAAGGTTTAAGGGCATTCCTGGCTATGTTTCTGGTGTTGCATTGGTTGGAGACAGTACAGAAGCAATGTGTTAAAGCTGGTGGTGTTAAGCCCAGGAGCACCTCTATGGCTAACAAACAAGTCTGGAGCTTTATTCTGCAGGATAAAGTTAACCCATTAGTGAATGCATAAATGGTACAACTCTGAGTGCAGTTATATGCACCAAGTACAAAGCAGCACACTGTGTTACAGATCAGTTTTACCCTGTTTAGCTCCATGTCACAGGCAGCTGCATAGGCAGGGAGGCCATAATCTATAAATAACAGAACAGAGCTGGCCACAATATGACATCTAGCATCCACAGTGAGACTGTTCCAGTTATGGTATGGGGCACCCAGTCTTCTCTTAACTATGGCCACCAGATTGTCAACATGGGGGCACAAGATAATGTGTCATCCAGAGTTATCCCAAGGCATTTGAAGGTCTCCACCAATTCAAGGTTTTGTCTTAGGCCATTTTAAATGATGAAAGGTGGAACTTTCCTCTTAGGTGGGAGGCTAGAGAAGAGCATGGTCATTGTTTTTTTTGTAATTTAGGACCAGTTTGTTAGTGACCTAAAGTTAATTTGGAGGGCGGTAGTGAGGCTGTGAAGGTCAGGTTTTTGGTACATTTCACTTCATTTTTATTTGTTAACCAGGTAGTGACAACCTGGCCGAAGCCCTTTTTCAGGTCCGACCTGGACAGATAAATATAAAAACAAGTACATAACATAACAAAATACAAAAGGACAATAACAAATATACAACAAACAACATCATCAATCATAACAAGTACAGATTGACAGTGATAGCAAATATTGTTTAAGTCTAGACTTAAACATTGAATAAGAATTCACTGTTCTTAAAGAGGGGGTAAGTCGTTCCATATACTCGGAGTCTGGCATGGAAATAAACATAAGCCATAGTTATTTTTAGCAGAATGGGCTACCAACACAAGGCTCTGAGTTGATCTTAAATGGGCTTGCACATCACGTACCAAAACCAAATCAGTCAAAAGAGACAAATCCTGGGCATAAATTGGATGATGAGCCATATTACCCAAAGCATGCATAAATTTGAACTGTAGTGAAAGCCAGCCCAAGGAAAATTACAATGAACAATGGTGGGTCATAACTGATACATCTAAAACAAAATGGCAAATGTTGTTGTAAGTAACATTCAAAATCTGCCTCTCCCTAGCTCCCAATTTACTATACATGGGAGAAACATAATCCAAATGAGGCAAAAGAACTCCATTAGCTTATTTTCGACGAGAGTCAGAGGACAAATAAGACTTAAATTTGTAAAGTTGACCTAATTTACAGTTAATTTTCCTTTTTACCGATTTTACTTGAGAAAAAAAAATTAAAGAAGGATCATGTACAACTCCCAGGTACTTAAATTCAAAAACCTGGTCTAGTAAATTACCTTGAGCATCATGAATTAATAAATTTATATCATGACGTAGCCGAACAGAGCTACCAAACAACATTACTTTAGTCTTATGAGCATTCAGGACCATCCTGTTAGTAGACATCCAATCACATAATCTCTGGAATTCATTTTCCAAAACTAAATTTATGTGCTCAACAGATTTGCCCTGATAATACGAAATCAAATCATCTGCATATAATAGGCACGTACACCCAATAAATATTGCAGGAACCTGATTAATGAACAATGAGAATAATAAAGGCCAAGAATGGACCCTTGGAGTACACCACATACAGCAGAACAAGCAGCTGATGAAATAGATCCAATAGAAACATATTGGAAATGACCCCACAAGAAATCAGAACAGTTGATAGATCATTTGTATAGAGGAGTATGTTGGCTGTCTGACAGGCATTGAGCTGTTGATTTATGAAGAGGTCAAATAGGAATTGGTCCATGATAGAGCCCTGGGGGAAACTAGTAAATACTCCCATAGAAAAACATTTATCAATCATCACATGTTGGGAGCAATTGTTGAGACAGCTTTGGAAACAATCATCTATGTTCTGTGGCAAACACAGGCCAAGGAGTTAAAGTAGGAGCTTATAGTTGGCCAGGTTGAAGTTCTTAGTAAGGTTGCAATATATATTATAGAGGTGTGGTAGCTCCTCTATAGCTAGGGTTGAGTCGGCAGTTCAATGTTAAACCCAATTTTTGCACAGTAATAACTTTGCCATCATTTAACAAATTAGCACATAATTTGGCAGGCATGGTCAGGCAGCCAGAGTCTCAAGATGTGGAAAGTTTTGTGATGGTGTCTTGTACAGTTTTTGAGACACGGAGGGTCACAAAAGTGAAGAAACTTACTTTTTTCCCTATACTTAACATTGGGAATTTTTGCTCTCACCTACAGCCTAGACAGTGTGAAATTTCTTCATGAAATGTTCAGGAATAATGGGACCTGTGCCAAGCGTGTACCTTTGGATGATTTGGTGAAAAAATATTGTACAGGTTTTGAATTATAATGATTTTTGGGATAACGTAGAACTTCGATTAAAAAAACTGCGACTGATAAAAAGTTTGCAAGTGCTAACATGTCATGCTTTACTGTTTCTGTATAGAGAAATACTGATCAAAAAAGGTCAAAAAATAGATCAAGAGCAGTTATTTTCATGATTTACTTGCCATGGGGGGAAAAACTCTCAAGATTGCCGCCATTTTCATTTCACCATTTT
This sequence comes from Neoceratodus forsteri, assembly GCA_016271365.2. NCBI lineage: Eukaryota > Metazoa > Chordata > Ceratodontiformes > Ceratodontidae > Neoceratodus > Neoceratodus forsteri. The sequence continues at coordinate 1,205,803,674 of CM057450.1, read as the reverse complement.
AAAAACTTAAAAACAGGAAATTATAATCAAAGTATATATTTTTACAAAAATAAACACCTGAACCTTGCTAAACAGGACCCGTTTAGCTAGATACTTGTATTTGTTTCTGTATAAACTTGCCCGAAAGACCTTTTCTGGACACCCCAAACCAGTAGCCAAGCTTAGCGAGAGGAGCCCTTGAGCTGCGTTCTCTGCATGAGAACACTAGGATTTTTTTGAATGCTGCTGCTGCAGTTGGAACTTGTGCTGTGGGCTGCAGTGTGAGCTGTGAACTGTCTTTTCCCTGGTGTCTAGTGGCACCCCCCACACAATTGCCATCCCTAGCAATGTGTAATGTTGCCCTGGTGTCTAGTTGCACCCCTCCACCTTTCCAAACGCCATCCTCTTAATCATGTAATCTTTCCCTGGGGTCTATTGGCACCCCCTACCTGCTGATCCCTACCCCTATATTAAAATGATATATTTCCCTGGTGTCTAGTGGCACCCCCACCCACCGATCACTGCCCTAGTAATAAACAAAATTGGTTACACTTTATTTTAAGTGTCCTTAACTGCACTGAAACTACTATGTAACTGTTCATTTTTACTATGAGAAAAGAAAAATTTTATAAAACAATGTAACACTGTGTTACTTCTGTGTAGTTACATGTAACTACAATATAGTAGTTAACTAGTTTCACATTTGCGATGTGGTGTAGTTACACAATTTGCATGAACTGGTAATTACGCAATTACTGTTACAACAGCTGTTACATGTGTAGTTACACTTCCAGCATTAATCAATTTTTCTGTTGCACTTTGCAACAGCTGTTACATGTGTAGTTACACTTCCAGCATAAATCAATTTGTGCCAAAAGAGAGACAGTTGAGGTTGCATTTGTAACTACCATATCATGCAATTTGAATAGCTACACACCAGGAAGGGTCCCTATCTGTGTATCCTTCACCACCCACCACCACTCCACACAGCAGATCGGTGGTAAAGGGCATGGTATGTAGCCATGCCCCACCCCAGCCACCCACCTGGGCCGTAGCAGGCCAGGAGTGTGGGTACAGAAGAGGTGTGGGTCAATGCCACAGAAGCCTCACATTTCTTAGTAACTACAGCATTATTACAAGCCAATAAGTAATTATATAAATTATTTTTATTGTATAAGTAACACCAATGTAGTTGTATAGCAATTAAGAATATTAGATTGCATGTTAATTAAGCAGTAAGTGCATGAGGGACTGATTTCTGAAGGAAAGCATGCATCAGAACTACAGCATTGGCATTCAATATAAGTGTATAGTAGTTACACCCTTCTTCATCTGCTTTATTTTAAGTGTCAGTTTCTGCGTACTTACTTTGTAAATACATGTTAGTTAGTCATTAACTGTGGAAACAATACCACAGATGCAGCACCTTCCTTAGTAACTACAGCACTGTTACACACTTCTTCTTACAGTTTAATTTAAGTGTCTGTTTCTGTGTACTTACTTTGTAAATACATGTTAGTCACTAACTGTGGAAACCTTGCCACAGAAGCAGCATGTTCCTTAGTAACTACAGCACTGTTACACCCTTCTCCTTACACTTTATTTTAAGTAGCAGTTTCTGCATACTGACTTTGCAAATAAATGTTAGTTAGTCATTAACTGTGGAAACAATGCCACAGAAGCAGCACATTCCTTAGCAACTACAGCACTGTTACACCTTCTTACACTTTAAGTGTCTGTTTCTGCATATTTACTTTGTAAGTACATGTTAGTTAGACATTAACTGTGGAAACAACACAGAAGCAGCATGTTCCTTAGCAGCTTCAGCACTGTTAAAAGTCAATAAGTAATTATGTAAATTAATGATTTTTTATTGTATAACAATTTACAATGTTAGATTGCATGTTTATTTTTAGTTATTTTCTTTTTTGGTCGCATAGTATACAAGTGGTAGCTCTGGGATTCGAAACCAGTTCTCCAGGTTTGAGGGCAGTGCTTTTAACCAGTAGCTTCATAAGGGAGTGATTTCTGAAGGATAATTTAAAGTGTCAGTAACTACACTGTAATTACTGTATAACTACACTGTAACTACACTATGTAGTTGTTAACTAGTTTCACAATGTGTATTGTACACTTACATAACTTTCAATGTGCTGCTTTTGTAAGATTGACCCACATCTCTGCTGCACCCACACTCCTGTCCTGCTGCTGCCCAGGTGTGTGGCTGGGGTGAGGCATGGGCTACCCTTCGATGACAGTCCTAATTCTTCTGTACTATTGACTAAATTGTCCCATTGTACAATGCTGAACAGTCATCATAAGACTGGTTGTACATCATGTATATTGCACCCACATTTTAGTTGCTACTCTATTGTGTTTCAACTGTATTCTTGCACTTAATTGTACCCAGCTGTACTCAGTATATTCAATGTATTCTATTTCCTGTACCTTTCTCTGTTAATGTAAGTGTATTGTCTGTATTACATATGTACCATCTTTATGGCCTGGGTCATGCCTGAAAATGGTCCACTGAATCAGTGCACCTACTTGGTAAATAAAAAAACAAAAAGACAAACAAACAATAAATAAATAAATATCACTGATCTGCTGTGTGGTGTTATGGTGGGTGATGCCAGATGCACATGCCGGGATGCCTCCTTAGCCATTACATGCCCTTTTCACTAGCTGAATGAGGTGGCAGCCATGGCACTGTCATTCACACCAAGCTACCACAGCCCCTAACTATACCATGAGGGTTGGGGCATGGTAGCGAAGATGTACATGTAACAACTAAGGAAGAGTCCCTGCATGTGTATCTGGTACCAACCACCATTACTCCACACAGCAGGTATTTGTTTACCAGGGAGGCTAGTAAGGGAGGTGGGGGTGGTGGACCCACTGACAGGGAGTGACAACCATTCTGTGTGGTTCACACTCAACATGGGCAGGGAGGCAGTTGGTACAGGGACAAGAGTGGTTGACTTCAGAAAGGCTGACTTCAGTAGGATGGGTGAAATCTTAGGATAGTACCTGGCAGGAATTCAGTCTCACTGGAATGCAAACCAGAAATGGGAAGAAAACTACATTGTGGTTTGTGGAGGCTATTGGGACCTGTACCAAACTGCAGAGCTAGAAGGGAAGATCTAAGAAGTCAAGCTGGATGAGTAGGGAAGTTTTAAATAAGGTGAGGGCAAAAAAAGCAGCATTCCATACATACAAGAATTTTGGGGGGGGGATAGGGATGAGTACATGAGGAAGTCCAGAGAAGTTACCAAGGGTGTTAGAGCAGCCAATTCCTCCAGGAAACTGAGGCTGGCTCAGGGAATCAAAGATGGGGAAAAGGACTTCTTCTGACACATTAGGGAAAGAAGAAGCTGCAAGGATCAGATAGTGCAGATCAAGAAGGATGGGGGTGGGCAGAGAAAGGAGCAGAACAGGCAGAAGCACTAAATAAGTACTTCTGTTCCATATTCATGAGGGAGAAGGGCAGGCAGCTTCTGCAGGGGGTGGGGAGTGTGGCAGGGGGAGGGGTGACAGATGGAATTATCACTGAGGGCAGGTATTAGAGGATCTTAGGCTCTGAGGGTGGATAAAGCACCAGAACCAGACAGCATACATCTGAGGGGCTGAGGGAACTGGCAGAGGTACTGGCAGGGCCACTGGCAGACCTATTCAATACCTCCCTGGACACAAGGTGCATGCCACAGGACTGGATGATGGCCAATGTGGTGCCCCTCCATAAAAGTGACATAAAGGATGAACCAAGCAATTACAGAGCTGTAAGCCTGACATCCATCATGGGGAAGCTGATGGAGACAATCCTGAAGGAGAGGCTGGTGACATTTCTGGAGGATAATGGACTCCATGACAGTCATCAGCATGGGTTTGTCTCGGGAAGGTCCTGTCAGACTAACCTAGTTAAGTACTATGACTGGGTGCTGGTGGAATTGGACAAAGGTCATGTGGTGGATGTCATATGTTTGGACTTCAGCAAGGCTTTTGATTCAGTGCCACATAGGAGATTGGGGGGAGGAATTGAGGTATGGGGGGGGGTTTGGACTAAGATAGTTAACTGGATCAAAAATTGGCTTCAGGGAAGGCAGCAGAGGGTAGTGGTTGGGGGGAGCTCTCGTCTCCAAGGGCAGTTACAAGCAGGGTGCCACAGGATCGGTACTGGGGCCAGTGTTGTTTGGGATATTCATAGCAGACATCTTGCATGGCATCAGGAATAAGATCAGCTTCTTCACTGATGATACCAAGTTGGGGGCAGTGGTGAGTGACATAGAGGGATGGCAGGAACTACAAACTGACCTGATTAAACTGGAGGAGTGGTCGGAGGAGTGGCAGCTGGGGTTCAGTGCTAACAAGTGCAGGGTGATGCACTTTGGAACAGAGAACCCAGGGAGCAGCTATCAGCTGGGTTGAGTACAGCTAGGTACCACCGAGGAGGAAAAGGATCTAGGAGTGGTTGTAAATGGGAAAATGAATAACTCAGGCAGTGCAGGAATGCGGCAGCAGAGGCCAACAGGGTGCTGGGGTGTATTTAGAGAAGAATCTCCTCCAGGAACATGGAGGTGATCCAGCTTCTCTACAGGTCACTGGTCAGACCACAGCTGGAGTACTGTGTGCAGTACTGGTGCCCATATCTAAAGAAGGCTATCAGACTACCGGAAGTGGTATGGCACAGAGCAACTAAGATGATACAGGGACTGGGGGAAGACCATATGAGGAGAGGCTGCGTGACTTGAATGTGTACTCCCTATAGGAAAGGCAAGATCGGAGGGATATGATTGAGACCTTCAAGTACTTAAAGGGGATTAACAAGACAGGAACAGAAGGGATATTTAAATTAAGCAGGGGGAGGGACACAAGAGGTCATGGTATTAGATTGGAGTGGGGTAGATATAGGAGGGAAATGAGGAGACACTTTTTCATGGAGAGGGTTATGACAGAATGGAACTCTCTGCCAGAGGAGCTGGTATCCTCAAGACAGTGGGGGTTTCAAAAGGGGATGGGATAGGGTGAGATAGGAGGTTATTGTTAAGGGGAAGGGAAGGGAAGGGGCGGCTGCAAGGTAGGTGTGCTAGCTGCATATTTTAGCAGACTTGATAGACCATGTGGCTTGTTTCTGCTGGCAAATTTCCTATATTCGTACGTTCCTAGGTGCACTGTTACAATGGACTGCTTTCAGGCATGACCCGGGCCATAAAGATGGTACATAGATAATACAGACAATACACTTACAATTACAAAGAAAGGTACAGGAAATAGAATACACTGAATATACTGAATACAGTTAGGTACAACTAAGTGCAAGAATAGTTGAAATACAATGGAGTCGCAGCTAAAGTGTGGGTGCAATATACATGATGTACAATCAGTCAGTCTGATGACTGTTCAGCATTGTACAATAGGACAGTTTATTCATAGGTAAAGAAGAGTCTCTCCAGTTACTGTTGCCCCGAGAGGGGAGATCCCACAGGGTTCAGGGGGCAATCCTGTCCAGGACAAGTCCTACCCCACAAAAAAAGTGAGTGGGGGGAACTTATATAAGGAGGGAGAAAGAGAGTCCCCATGGTCCCACTCCTCTCTACCCCACCTAGGGGAGATCCCCCACCACAGGACCAGACCACGCCCAGGAGGAACCCTCCTGGCTGAGAAGGGAAGGACCTACAGAGAGCTCCTAAGGCCAGGGCAAGAAGCCCTACTTGCCCTCCATCCCAGGGTGGGCCCTCTGTCACTTAGGAAGGTAACAGAGGACCCAAAGGCACCAGTAGGACCCAGCCCACGACTAGCCTCAAGGAGGGGAAGGGCAAGCAGAGAGGGGGCATTGCCCAGGGACTGAGGCCCAGAAGGGAAGGTGCCAGTGATGAATGGTGAAGATATACAAGATGATCAAGAATGATGACAGGTACATAGTTTTCATATCTTTCCTTTGTCAATCTTCACCATTCATCACTGTCTGGGTGAGTACCGCACCACCTGAAGGGGGTCCAGCACTTCCCTGAGGGACATGAGTCTCTCAGTCTCTTGTGGGGGAGGACCATGAAAGGAGGAGACTCATTACAGGCCAGTTAGGCCATGACTGGTCAGGGTGAGATGGGGTCTCCTGTTGCTGGGAGACGGTAATCGCCCGGTATTTCTCAACTTGCCATGTGGGAGAAAAGGTGGGTCCCCTGGAGAGCAGAAACAACACCCTACACCATGCCAAGAGTGACAACCTTGATAGATGAAGCCATGCTGTCCACCTAATGCAGATCGCTGTCATCATAAGACACCCTTGCCTGGGGCCTTGTGAGCCTAGGCCCTGCACAGAGAGGGCAATGGCCTGTCTGGTTTACTTCATATCAGGCAGCAATGTCAGCACCTGACCTAGCATTGACCACAGATGCCTATTGTAGGCAGCGTGGTGTGCCTGATGAGTGGCAAAGCTGTGCATGATACCAGTCAAAGAGAACACTATCCATCTCCAGTGGTCAAACTCCACAGAGTCCAGATCCAGGGACTGGCTGCACACCAGGTGTCTATGTCCAGAAGGAGTATCCAGTACCCTCACTCCAAAAGTGGGATGAGGCAAGGTCCCTGGAGATCCCTGGTGTGTGCAATACCTGTGTTTGCAGTCCATAGGGGCTGGAGTTAGGACAGATTGGCACTGCCAGGTGTGGGACAATGCTTTCTGCAAGGGAATCAGCCAGGAAAGGATGACCAGGTGGTCCGCACTGAATTCACTAAGGAAGACATGCATCATCCACTCAGTATTGCATCTTGCGATGTAGGATAAGTGCAGATTGCCACTCAGCCTCGATGATACTGTATATGATCAGCATCTGAGGACAGATAGACAGAGGTATCCTCTTCCTTGAAGGAGGAAGATGAGGAGGCTGATGAATCTGAAGAGTTCAACTCCAACAGCTGCAGGGGAGATAGGCAAAAGACCTGCTCATCCATAGCCACAACATACCTGAGGAAGGCGGCAGCAGTGGCTTTGAACTGCTCCCAGGCCAAGGGTCCTGAAGCACCCACATGCCCTGGAAAATGAGGGGGCTGCAGAGACAATGGAGAGACACACTTCACCTTATCTGAGTGACCTCTGCCAGGGGTAGGGGCCCTCACTGGTGATTTTGGACCTCCTGGGGATTCACTGGTCTGTGCAGTTACTGGCTGATGAACCAGCTCAAAGTGGTCAGGACTGAGCCCTAAATGGGAAACTCCCCTGTAAAGAGACTGTGGCTGCATAGAACCAGAAGGGTGGACCCCAACCTCATCCAATAAGCCTCCTTTGAAGGGGATGAGGGAGAGAACAAGGGCTCGGCACTATGACACATCCCTGAACCCCCAAGGGTCCCTGGGGAAGGTCATTGTCCCATGTCCCACCTCTCAACCCCTCTCATTTCTGAGGTTGACCTCTTCCTCACCCCCAAAGCTAGGGCCTGCTCCAATCCCGCAGGCCTCCTGAGGAAGGCCACAGAAGAATGACTCCCTGTTCTGGCCGGGGGGGGGACAGTACCAGGACTGACAGCTTTCCAGGCTCCTGAGACCCAAACCACCAACCCCTCAGATGGAGGGTCACTACTGGCAGGCACGCTCCTGATGTCACCACTGGCATGGGAGTCAGCACCCATCATAATCTCCGGTGCCAAGGGAAGGGATGCCTGGGAGGGCACAGAGTTTCAGGGCACCAGAGAACCCTCCAACTCTGAGGAGCTGGGCAGCCAGTCTAGATCAGTCTCCCAAGGGTCTGGCTCTGGACAGAAGGAGATCCAGAAAAGCTCCAGAGAAGCAGCCCCAGAGGTTTTCCCACCTATGGTGCCACTTGCGGTGCAGCAGGAGGGCCCAGTATTGTTTATGGTGATGATCACCAGAGCCGGAAATGGTGCCAAGATACAGAATGGCACCAGTGAGTGGCACTAAGGAATCATCTGTGCCAGGCCCAGCAAGCGTGGCCATGACACTGGGGGAGCCTGCACCTCTTATGAATTGACTGCCTGTGCTTTGCTCCCGGCCTGGCCCCCGAGATGCCTGGACCAATCCTCCAGCACTGCAGAAGACACCGCCTCCCTGGCAAGGCTAGAAGAAGAGGAGGCCCCCCTCACAGGTCTGTATAGAATCAGGAAGGGATCCACAGGAAGGGTGGAGAGACCTGCGCTTGGAGTCCCTCATACAACGCTGCCCTCCGAAAGTCAATGGATCATGACTGACTTTCCACACGCAGTGCTCCATGGTCCATGTAGAAGCAAGCATCACAACTATAGATACTGTGAGATGGACCCAGGCATGTGAGGTATTGGTCATGCTGGTCCGTGATGGACATCTGCCAGTGCAGAGACACTGGCGCATTGGAGGCCAGCCTGCCTTGGAAGAGCACTTTTTGTCCCTGGACAAACCCAACATGACTTGAGGTAACTAAAATAATAATAAGAAACAGACTTGGTGCTGCTTCAAGAAAGAAAAAGGAAAGGTCTTACCGGATTCCTGCAGAAAATGGTGCCAAGTTACTAGTGAATGGCGAAACTGGAACAGAGTAAAAATGGTATCAACAATTACATCGAAACAACTAACTAGGCTGTAATGTTGTAGATTAAATTTCTTCAGCAGGTGCGAGGTGCTGCACTCTTGATGGCAGAAGAAGAAGAACTGGGGCTGAGGAGGAGTTGGTGATTGTTGCTGGCCAACCCGCATGTGCCACGTAATGCATTGGCCTCAAGGGCAGCATCTCCACCGGTGCTGGCTCCTCTCCCTACAAAATAAACCTCACACTGGGTGCTGTGCCTCAGGCTGGCACCCAGACAGTGATAAATGGTGAAGACTGACACAGGGAAGATCGGTAGTACTGTGCTGTAGTTACACAATTTGCATGAAGTGGTAGTTACTGCAGTTACTGTTGCCTCCCTTCTGCCTCAAATCAATTCTTTCTGGCAAATGTAACTATGTATGTTGCACTTTGCAACAGATGTTACACGTGTAGTTATACTTCCAGCATAAATCCATTTTTCTGTTGCACTTTGCAACAGTTGTTACATGTAGTTACACTTCCAGCATAAATCAATTTGTGCCAAAAGAGAAACGGTTGTGGTTGCACGTGTAACTACCACTTCATGCAAATTGTATAACTACACGCCAGTCAAATGTGAAAGTAATTAACAACTACATAGTATTTACAGTGCAGTAACAGTGTAGTTACTTCACAGAAAATGTGTGTCTAACTAAATATGCAAATGTGAAACTAATTACCAACTACATTGTAGTTACATGTAACTACACAGTACTTGCATAGCAGTTACATTGTAGGTATACAGTAATTGCAGTGTAGTTAAGGACACAAAATAAAGTGTTACCAAAAAATGTCCTTGGTGTCTAGTGGCACGTCCCACCTGCCAATCACCTTCCTTGTAATAAAATATTTTCCTTGGTGCCTAGTGGCACCTCCCACCCGCTGACCACTGTAACCATAATAAAATAATATATTCCCTGGTGTCTAGTGGCTTCTCCCAGCCACTGATCGCTTCCCTAATCTGTAATAAAGAAAATGGTCCCTTGATGTTTTGTTTTTTTCATACCTGCAAAAAGAAAAAAAAGGTCCCTCGCCAGTCCTTCTCCCAACCCTCACCTTCCACTCAGCACTCACCATCTCACACCCCCAGTACACCCCTACACACCTTCAATCACCTGAACAGGTTCCAGGTTCAAGATTCACTCTCTGATTAAAGACACATCTTGTTGCTAGAACCACCGACTGCAATATGAGAAACTAAGGTAAATGGTATTCAGTGTATTTCAATTTGATGCACAACTCAGCCATTTTTGCATATTTTGACACCAAATTTTCAATGTGGCCTTTTGGGGACCCCACCTAATGAACAATGTCAGTGGAATTCTGAATATCTGTCCCAAAAGGTGATTTCATGGTTGCTTGGCAAAATCACCTTTCAGGTGGGATTTGAAAATTTTCAACATCCTTGTTCATGATGTGGGGTCATAAGAAGCATATTTTGAAAATGGTGGGTCAAAATATGTAAAAATGACAAAGGTATGCACATGTGCTGAAATTTTGCTAAGCTTGCTCGTAACTTTGTTAATCGTAAATATTTTGACCCCAGATTTTCAACATAGACAGTTTTTACACCACCTCATGAATGTGACAGCTGTAATTTTTCAAATCCTGGCCAAAATGTGTTTTCAACGTGTGGTGCAGAATGACGTTGCAGGGGCATGGAATTATGTTTTGGTGGGGATCTGAAAATTCTTAGCATGGCATTCATGAGGTGGGGTAATAACAAGGCTATGCTGACAATTAGGCTGCTGTTTTGGCTGAAATGCAAGTGAATGCCCCAGATGGTCCTGTGCATCCACAGGCAAATGAGAATTTGATTATAGTGTTTAAAAAAGTAAGGAAATAATTTGCAAAAAACTGTGTTAATGTACCAGTTAGAGTAACCTAATGCCACAAAAGTAGGGAAATGTGGCATTAGGGTTCTCACCCTAATGTCCCCAACCCCCAAGCAGCAAAAGGAAGAAACATTAGGGTTTTAGATCTCCAGAGTCTTGGTGAATCAGTGGTGGAGTCTTCCTTGGGGGTTGCAACCCTAATGCTCCCCCCCCAGTGAGCTCTACGTGGAGAAAGGAGATCATGTGTGATGTTGCTTGCTCACAGAATGGGGTGGGAATTAGGGTTGACAACCACCAAGGAAGACCCTACTACCGATTCGCCAAGACTCCAGAGACCCAAAACCCTAATGTTTTTTCCTTTTGCTGCTTGGGTGAGAAACCCTAATTCCACATTTCCCTACTTTTGTGGCATTAAGTTGCACTAACTGGTGCATTAACCCAGTTTTTTTATAAATGATATCTATCTATCTATCTATCTATCTATCTATCTATCTATCTATCTATCTATCTATTGTCCTATTATAACCCTAATGTCATATTTCCAGGTTGTGCCTGAAAATAGTCATTTCTTGGCTAGTCCACCTACCCAGTTAACAAAAACTAAATCAATCTATCTATCTATGTATCTATCTATGTATCTATCTATCTATCTATCTATCTATCTATCTATCTATCTATCTATCTACATATCTATCTATCTATTGTGTATAGTGGACCCTTATTGCACATGGAAACTGGAGGTTCTTAAAATGTTGTTATGCTGCAGTTCAAAAGGTCATGGAACATGATTGTACCATGCTGCAGCAGAACAACATTTTGAAAACTTCTAGAGGTTCCACGTGCTCAGTTTCTTACCTGTACTTGGCAGAAAACAGCAGGCTCCACACTCCTGGTGGTGGCAGTAGAAGCAGCTCCATCAGAGTCTGTCAAGATGCCGGATCAACCAGATATTTTGCTTAAATGCAGGATCAACCAGATAGTTAACAAAAAAAGATAAGAAAACGAGCAATCCCCAAACCAACTCTCTCTTGCTTAGCGAGAACTATGGCCGCCATTTAATTTTTGTTGAAAATCCCTCCCACATGGAATTGACAGCCAATAGCAGGCTGCACATCTAACATGGATGTGTCTGCTCACTACCAACCACACACAACACCTAACAAAGCAGCCCTAACTCAACGAGCATGACAGAGCAACAAACCTTTTGTTTTTTTGTATTTTAAAAATTAAAAAAACGTAAAAAACCTAATTGGAAACAGGGACTATGCACTATAAAAAATAATACATGGGCAACCATGTGCAACCAGCCGTTTGTGCCACCTCAGGGCACTGCCATTTTCTTAATTAGTCCCAAAGGGGGATTTCATGCAGCAACCACAAAATCACATTCCGGGCCAGATTAATGAAAGGACAGTCACAGTGTTAATGATGTGGGGTCCCAAAAAGCTCATGTTGAAAATTTGGTAAAAAAATACCTAAAAATGGCAAGGCAAAGTTATGAACATAAATTCAAAATGCCATTGAAATACATTATACGGCACTTACCTTGATTCTTCATTTTGCGGTTTGGATTTGAAGAGTGTAGACGAGTCCCGGTCCACAAAGGATGACACCGGAGAACTCCAGAGGTAAGTATAGGGTAAGGGGGGTTGCAGAGAGGTGGATGCTCAGTGGTAGGATGGAGATGGTTGGGTGGGCAGCGGCTATGATAAGGAATGCTTTTCTTTGCTTTAGGTGTGAAATAAATGAAGATGTTGTAGGACTGTTTCCTTTTTTCTGTCAGACAAAAAGCACAATATTGCCACTGTCTGAGCACACTGAGAGTGGTCTCCCCATTGTTCTCAGGTGCTGGGGCAGAATAAAATTTAAAAATTATGAGGGGACACTGGGAGTGGGCTCCCCAATGTCCCACACTGCAGGGGTAGGGGTGGGGTGGGGAATACAGTATTTCAATAATTTGGGGACACTGGGAGTGGGCTGTACAGTGTCCCACACTGGTTATGAGGGGATGTCAATGCCGACTTGGGGACTGGGCACCCCGGTGTCAGCAACTATTATTAAAAGATCTGTCTAGGGGTGGGGAGAAGCATCCGACACCGGGAGTGGGCATCCCAGTACTGGATTATTGTTAAAAACCAAAAAGTTAACAACAGAGACTGCAATCAGAGGGTGGGGTGTGCCAGTAGACACCAGGGAATAATATGGGAGGGACGCTACTAGAGACAGTGATCCACAGGTGAGAGGGGGTTGCCACTAGACACCAGGAAAAAGAGTGGGCATGCATAATTCTGCAGCCGGCAGCATGACTCCCAGCTGTGGCTGCAGAAGTCAAGAAAATGCAGCTGTTCTCATATAGAGAATGCAGCAGAAGTGGTACTCTTACAACCCTGGGCACCCGTGATTTCCGGTGTCAACAAAAGGTGTTTCTGGACACAATATAAAATGAAAACATCTCAATGTAGCTAAACAGATCCTGTTTAGTTAAGTTCTGATGTTTCTTTTTTGTATTACATACATTTTTCATGTTTTCTTTCTTTCTGTAGCTCTCGTTAAGAGAAAACAAAATGGCAGACAAAACAGAGCACTGTAAAAGAACAGCAGTCTCTATATGGAGGAGTCTCCCCCTCCTCCCATTTCTACTCCCCCCTTTCTTGATGCCTCCCCTGCGCTCTGTATTCCTATGCACTACTGATATCTTAGACTTGTTCTACTGCACTTTATGACATTTAGATTTGTTTTCGCTGCACTTTATGTATACCAGATTGTATGTTCTTGAGCTTCCTGTTTGGATTCACCTCATTTTTGCTCATTTGATGTGCTATTATACCACTCTGTACTGCATTTCTGTACTCTCTCCCTCTCCCTTTTCATACTGTATGCTTGCTCTCAATCTTCTTGTTTATTGAGTTGCCTCCTATTGGCCCATTTGATGTGATAATACTTGTTTTGAACTGCCTTTGTATATCCGACTCCCCTTCCCCCGGGTCGCACCTGGAAATGAGCCCTGGCTCAGTGTGCCTTTCCTGGTTACCAAAATTTTAAATAAATAAATATGTGCAAAAAAATCTTTGTATGTATCACACAAAAACTTTCACATATATAGGAAATAATGGGAAAAAAATAAATTAAATAACTTTTGAATGCATTAATATTTTTGCACCAAACCTTCAAAAGGCACATCCATGGGCCAAAGGCTTTCAAGCAATATCTACAGCCATTTCTGAGAGACACGAGGACAACGAAATGAGAAAAAAGTTGGCAATTTTAGGGATTTTTGAAGTTCAATAACATTTGAACCGTTCAACAAATTCACATGAAATTCGGCACGTCAACAGACCTACACCTGGCACTTATTCATGCTACATTTTGTACAAATCCATTGAACAGGTCAGAAGTTATTTATATTAAAAAATTCCACTTTAACATTAAACTGTCCTCTCACCCTAACTATACTGGCGCTACCGTGCCAGTATAATACATATACATATATATATATATATATATATATATATATATATATATACATATATATATATAGAGAGAGAGAGAGAGCTACAAAAAGATCACCATTGTCAAGGGGCTCATGAACATAGTTGGTGTATTCCAACAATGCCGTGTTGGTGTTGTGTAGCTTCCAGAAGCCATGCCTCTGTAAACACTGGACATTGTGGTCTCAATTTTCAAAGTGTGGTGCAGGGCTTGTGACGAGTCCTGCATCAAGACACTTAGCTTCTGGCAATATGCCAAACCCCTTTGCCATAACTATGCCTGATTCTCCAATCTCGGGCACTGTTGAGACAGTTTCCATGTTTTACGGCAGCTTGCGCCAAATATCTGGTGCAAACTCGTTAAAAATAGCCCCCAGGAACGCCGCAAGCTAGATCAGAAAAAATTGGTCTAACTTGCAGCACCTGGCACATGGGATTGAAAATTCTGATCGCCATCTGGATGATTGCCGCAAGCCCCATGCGCCATATCTTCAGCATATCTGGGGCTTGTGGCTGTCAGAGGCTTTGAAAATTGAGCATTTTTTTCGGTATGTGATAAGCTGGTTAGAGGCTACTCTGAAGGCCCTTGGAAAGGGGGGAAAAGAAAAGAAATGGGTCTGTAATTTGCAAGGCTAGTGCAGTCTTTTGAAAACTAGTGTTACCAGTGTGGATTTCCACTTCTCAGGGAGCTGTGAGTAGCATAGGGGAAAAATTAACAATCCTAGAAATGGGGTGGGAAAGTTTCTCTACCAGCAGAACAATATGAGCTGAATGAATACCACACCCAGTTTTACTGACTACTCTACTGATGTATTTTGAGATGTCTTTGACTAAAACAGCCTTAAAATTGAATTTAGGGTACCCTGGTTCAGAGCTCACCATCTGGGAGGCATCAGGACTGGATTCCCTGCAGGGGGTTTGGACAGACTCAGTGGGCATGATGAAACTGAGGTCAGTAAAGGCTGTGTTGAAGTAACTGGCAGTTTTGATATGATTAAGGAACTCTTGACCCTCCACCATGAGCATTTGAGGAGTGGTTTTAACTCCCTTGCCAAGGAGCTCCAAGATGTTATCCATTCCCAGAATCTTTTGTCATTGCACCAGTTCTTGGTCTACTGGTACTTAAAGAAGTCAAACTCCATGTATGCATCTATCTCCTTGACTGCACACTGGTGTGTGCAAAACCATATGTCTCCTGTTGCAGAGTCTAACTCTCCCTGTGTCACTGGGTCTCCCTTCATCCTGCCACAATCTGGTAATCACTCCAAGTGTGCTTTTCTAAATGTTGGTTAAATGGAAAAAGACCACACATCACCGAACATGCTGACATTCATTCAAGACATGTTGCAGTCATGGACTGTTGGTACCAATCTACATGTTTTTTTTATGACTAATAACTGGACAAATAAGCCAAAAGCAGTTGCTGATGGAAATGTCGTTAGCATTCATTGCTTTGCCCACACCTTGAATCTAGTGGTCACAGTGCTGAGGATAGCAAGACTGTCTGCACAGAATGCTCCAGTTGTACTCATCTTCATTACTCTGTAAAGGCAACTGACCAGCTAAGAGAAGTACAACAATGCCTTGGTCTGTCTCAACATTACTTGATACAGGATGGCAATACCAGATGGAATTCATCATACCTGATGCTGTCTTGTCTGCCAGAATAGAAGTGTTCATTTCATGACAGGGCAATGGACTGTGACACTGGGGAAGTCCTAGGCCACCATGAGTGGTCACCAATTGCTCCCATGGTAAGAGTACTAAGTGCATCACCTGCCACTCTGAACCAGGTGATCCCAGCAATGCACATACTGAAAGCATCCATGGAGAGATATGTGGAGTTGAACAGGAAGATTCCAGATGGGGCAGCTATGTTCATTGAGCAGCTGCAAGCTGAACTGCATACCAGGTTTGCAAAAGTGCTGGATAGTCACAGCCAGGTTTGCAACCATGCTGGTGATCCCTGGTTCAAATATAGGATCCTTCACATGACTATGGATAGCCACAGAATGATTAACTTTCGACAAGAGCTGTGTGATGAGCTGACTTGTTGCATGGAGGGATTGGTGACACTGGCAACTGGTATAGAAGGTCATGATAGAGGCAATGCAAGACAAGGCAAATTTATTGATATAGCACTCAATCCAGCAATGGTTCTGAGTGCTTTACAGAGTTAGATAACAATCACAACACAAATACAATACAGCATTAAACAATAATGAAAATAGAATTGGATTATGTCATATTTAAAGGTTGATCAATCAAGAAAGTTTGGGGAGGGAATGCCATCTGGCAGGTCTGGTTCCACAGGTGGAGAATGGGAAGAAAAACTTGTTACTGACAGCAGCACTGATGGGAATGAGTGGGCACTGCTAAGTACATTCCTACTTTGAGAGCAGCAGAACAGGACACAGTCACAGCCTTTTTTCTGCAAAAAATACCATACATGGCTATTTTGTGGAGTCTCTTGAGCCAATTCAAGTTGATCCATTAGTCTACTGGGCACAGAAGATGCATTTATCACCTCACTTGACACAACTGGCTATGAGATACATCAGATGTCCCCTACAAGTGTGCCATCTGAGAGGATGTTTAGCACAGCTGGTGACATTGTTTGAGTCTCATCGTTCAACAGTAGACCATGAACATGTCCAACAGCCTATTTTCATAAAGTTTAACTTGCCATTACTTGGGCACAAATATGAGTTACTCCCATAAAAATAGAAATATGGTCTTTCAAGTCTGCTTTTTCCTGACTGTTTTTCTTCATAAAGTTAACCTGTATATTTTTCCCCTTATGCTTCCTTCCTGTAGTGTTTAATGCACTCACCTTTATTTAAATATAATTAAATACATTAACTTTTTATGAACCAGATGTAACTTCTCTTCTTGTTGCTTTAATACATGTTATTATCATTTATCTTACACACAGCAAGGATGCTGAACATAAACACAGCTATAATGCCTCAAAGACTGCCCTCCCCCACCCCCAGCAAGCCAGCCAAACCCCCTCAGATTTTCCCTGAAACCCCAGTGCACAGATGGTCATGAGAGCCTCAGAGACTGCCTTCCCCCCCAGTAAGCCAGCCAGAGCCCCGCAGACTTTCCCTGAAGCCCCTGTGCACAGACGGTCATAAGGGCCTCAGGGCTGCCCTCCCCCAGCAAGCCAGCCAGACCCCCGTGGATTTTCTCTGAAGCCCCGGTGCACAGGTACGCCATGCTGCAGCTGACACCTGCTTTGGTTTTCTCATCAGAGCACAATGGTGATCTGAAACGCCTGCATTCTTGTCTCACAAAGCAAAGTTGAGCAACAAGACTTACAAACTTGGCACCATCTTATGTGGGCCACACCACCTTTTTCAGTCGGCACAACAATGCTGATAGTCAGTTCAGTCTTATAATAGTCAATTTACTATAGTTTCTGCCCTACTGTGGGGGGAGCTTTAAGTCAATGGGGAATTCATAGCAGTAAGGTGCCTTTCAGTTGTGCTAATTTTCTGTCTTTTTGCTGAGAACACCTGATATCAACTGTTTCTGCACGCCTCTTGGGGGAGCTTTAATTTGAATTGGGGAACTACTAGAACAAAGTTGAAGGCCCCGCCAGCACACCGTGCAGGCTGCCCCACCACCCCGCCATCACCCTAGGTGAGTACAGTCTTATATAGACTGTGTCACGTGTGCTGAAATAACCTATCAGCCCTCTTTCCCATAAGCAGCTTACCTGCTCTCTCCACTAGCAGCCTGCCTCCCACCTTGTTTCAGCAGCTGTCTACTACTCAGTCTTTCATGCTAGCACTAGTGTGTCATTATGGGCTGCAGTTACAGCTACCCCTCAGAGCTTTCTTGATATATATCTTGTAGTAACACCCCTGTGTTGTTGCATCGGGGGGGATGTCTAGAAATTGCGCTGTAGCTAGTACGTTGCTGCCAGTATTGTGCCTTCTCACAATCTGCCTGGCCATTTTTCCTGCTTTCCTCTGGCTGCTGCACTTTTCCCTGGAATCTGCCTCACCCTGCATCACGCTGTTACCTGCAGCACTCAGGACTATCACCACAGCCCTCCCTGGACCTGCTGGGGGCATGGCCAAATTCCTTGGACATCAAGCCAACTGGCCTTCTTTCAAGTCCCCCCTGCCTGGCTATCCACAAAAGGATTAAAAATTGCCCACCTAAACGTTCGTAGTATCTTACACAACCTAGCAGAACTTACTGCCTGGGTGGCACATTACAAACTGGATATTATGGGGATTTCGGAAACTTGGCTGAAGCTTCACATCCCTGACTCATTGTGCACCCTTCTGGACTACAGCCATATCAGACAAGACAGGGCAGGGAATAACAGTGGTGGCGGGGTGCTCCTCTATTACAAGGTGCACTTGAATGTGTCTACTATTGATCACTCACCACCTACATCTCCAACATGCGAGTTCCAGCGCGCACTTCTCCTGCTAGGTTACACAAAAAAAGTACACCTGGTCTGTGCCTACAACCCCCCAAAGGGCGGTGTGCTAGGACTCTCCTCACTACTTGACTGCATTAGCAACAAGGCTGGCTCTAATGAGGTACTAGTCCTGGGTGACTTTAATCTTAATTGGATGGGGCCCGACTCCAAACAATATGAGCCCCTACTTTTGGGCCTTGACCTAAGCCAACTCATAATGGAACCCACTAGGCCCTCCTCTCCTCACGGGGGGATAAAGGATCCCTTATCAACTGGGTTCTGTGCAATAGACCTGACAGAATAATATCCTCAGGTATTCTCCCAGATGACATCTCGGATCACTCTCCAACCTCCTGCGTTTGGGGCATCTCCTCGCCCAAAATCCCCAGTAAAGTGATCCAGTTGAGGGATTATTCAAAATTTAACCTAAATGACTACCTCGTGGACCTACAACAACCCGACTGGTCACGGGTCACAGCCACAAATGACCCTGCACGAGCTCTTGACCATTTTATAGCGGGGTTTGTCCCCTTGCAGAACAAACATGCCCCCCTCACTAGAAGGAGGGTAAGGGGCGCTGTCACAAAATGGCTTCACGATGGCCTATTCTCCCTTATGAAGCTTAGGGACAAATGCTGGGAGAGATACAATGCCTCCCGTAACAATAATGACCTCTTAGAATATCAGCAGCTCAGGAACTATTGTAAAAGAGCCATCCGCTCCACCAAGAGTGAGTTCTGCCAATATGCCCTGCTATCCGCTGCCAGCAATTCAAGGAGCTTCTGGCAAAATATCAAAAATGCAGTTGGTGGGTCCACTAGAGTACAGGTCACTGACATGCTCATTGGCAGGGTCAGCTGCAACAACCCCCTCACTATTGCCAATGCCTTTAACTCCCTGTTCTCTGACCTGCCTGCCTCCCTTTCCCAGTCCCCAACCCCCAAGTCTCCTGGTCCCTCCCTGAATAGACACCCCCGAACCTCCCTTCTACCTAAAATGGGTTTTGGTAAGGGAGACCCAGAAGCTTCTTGCTGGTCTCTCCCCTCACAGCGGGGTGGGGCATGACAGCCTTGAATCTAAACTGCTCAGGCTGGGGGCATCCTTCCTTGCCAGGCATGTCACGCATATCTTCAACACTTCTCTAATCTCTGGGATCATCCCTGACATATGGAAAGTGGCCAAGGTTGTCCCGGTCTTAAAACAGTGTAACCTCAAAGATATCCAGAACTACCGACACATTGCTATTCTGTCTGTGACCTGCAAGCTTCTGGAGAAGGTAGTTGCATCTCAGCTCTCCCACTACCTTCAGAATTACAACCTTCTCTCCCCCGCACAACATGGCTTCAGGAAAGGGCACAGCACGTCTACATCTCTTGCTGTGGTTACCTCGCAATCAGGACCACTGCTGATCAAGGCAATCTGACCGGAGCCATCTTTGTGGATCTCTCGTAGGCCTTTGATCGGGTTGACCACTCCCTCTTCAGCTCCACTCTTTAGTCCCTTGGGTTCTCCCCCGCCCATGCCTGGTTCTCAAACTACCTCTCTAGCAGGCAGCAATACACTAACTTCAGCCATGCCCTCTCTAACCCCTCTTCAGTTAACTGCAGGGTCCCCCAGGGATCCGTCCTTGAACCCATTCTGTTCTCCCTATTCATTAATGAACTGCCTTCTGTCACTGCCCATAGACATACCACCCTTTATGCGGATGACCTCGTCATCCTGGCCAGCTCCCAGGACATCACTACCATTAACTTCTGGCTAAACTCTGACTTTATGCATATTCAAACCTGGCTAGTGGACCATAAGCTTACCATCAATCTAAAAAAGACCCAAGCTGTGCTGTTTGGCTCCTTGATCAAGACAAAAACCTGCCCTGCTCCCTTAAAAATCTATGGGATTGATGGCTCCCTCCTGCAGACTGTGGATACTGTCAAGTATCTGGGCATCACCCTTGACCCGCTACTGGATCTTACCCTGCATATTCGGAACATATGTAAGGCAACTAATGGCAAGCTCGGTCTTGCTTATAGAGCAAAATGCTGCCTCACCCCGGCTGCATGAGTGGCCCTAGCCAGGGGGGTTCTCCTACCAACGCTCTGCTATGGGCTTGTATTCTTTGCCCCGTCTCTAAATCTAGCCTCACAAAATGGGACACTGCTTATAACAATATTTGCTGTTCTGCGCTCCTGGCCCCTTTTCTCATGCACCGCTGTGATCTTTATATGCGACTGGAGTGGCTCCCCCCAGAAAAGCACCACACCTTTGCCCTCAGCAACTTCATCGACAACATTGTCAGAACTGCTACCCCTTCTGCCCTCACTCTTCCCCTCAAACATGGCACTCCAACCTACTACTTAAGACCTAGGGATTCGCTCGACCGCCTGGTTCCAAAAACCCGCACCCTTGCAGGTGATCGGGCTTTCACTGCCTACGTGACGAAAATGTGGAACTTCCTTCCTGCCTTAATTCACTCCTCCTCCTCCCATCCCTGCTTTAAAGCCTCCCTATGGGGCTTCCTGAAATCGGCCTCCGCCTGTCTCTGTGCCTCATAGACCACCAGCTGAGGCACACTTTTTTCCCAGTTTCATACTGGTGGGGGTGTGGCTTCAGTGTTTTAAAGCACTTCTACTCCTGTAACCGGTTGATATAACAGTAAGTTGTCATTTTTGCACTGGGCCCACTCCCTGCCCACCTGTCCCAGATGGGTACCCTGCCTAATCTATCCCTATCTTTTCCAGGTCTCTCTCCTGCACTTTTGTACTCTTCCTGTTTACCCACCTAGCGCCCCGCCAAGGGTATGGCTTACCCTATATTGTTTGCCCTGTTGACAATGTATGTATTATTCTGTATTATGCTGTTATCTACCTAATTATCTATTATATATCTTGTGCTGATATCTAAACTTTAATCAGTTTGTTCCTGAAGTCTCTTATGCTGTTAGCTACCTATTAATCTCTGTTATGCCCGATGTTTCCTGTATGTTAACATTGACTCTTCCTGCTGTTCTTGAATGTGTGTACCTTATAATCCTCCCGGGTCTCACCTGAAAATAGGCACTTGGCTGTCTAGTGTGCTTACCTGGTTAACAAAAGCTAATAAATAAATAAATAATAGCCCCAAGGTGAATCAAAACCCAGTGAGTCTAATAATTTGCTTCTCATGTTATGACATTGTAACAATGACGTTGTGAAACAGGGTGCACTGCACAATGCACCACTCACCACTCCACTTTTGCATAAACTCTACAAAAAACAACATTCCCCAAATCTTCTTGCCTCCCAGTTCCCTCATCGCCGTCAATGGCACTGGGGACCCAGGCCTGTAGGCACCCAAATGGTGAACTAGGACTGTGGTAAAAAAAAATATCATTGAGGTCGATGACAGTATACTGCTTCATCAATGGAGGAGGGGCAACAGCATAAGGTGTGACGACCCATCCATTGGTGCCTGGGATCCCTAGGAGCCCAAAGTCCATGGGACTAGGGGAAGCATCAGGCCATGATAGAGGGGCTGTCATCGATGAGCCAGGCATTGACAAATTAGGGTCTGACAACCCAGGGTTGATGACTGGCTGCCCTGAGAAGCAGGCGGTGGTGCTGTAGTTTTTGGGCATGATGGGCACAGAGACCTGGACAGCGATAAGCATTGGTGCAGCCAGAGCCGATGAAGTATCCCAGAGGAAGAAAAAAGAAGCCATCAGGAATGCCATTGGGGGAGTGGTCCCATTCGCTGTCTTTTTTATGACTTTTCCCTGAAGACTCATCTCGGGCCTTCAAGGCTTGGGAGCTCGACTAACACACCGGTGACCGGGCAGGAGGGACCCCAGAGGACCCTTGCACAGAACTGGCTACCCACTGTTCCCTGAGGAATTTTTTGAGAGAGTTTTTGCATCACCTGAGAATGGTTTGCTTACATTTTTGGCAGAACTCACAGTCTGAGGCATCGTGGTCAGGACCAAGACAGCAGACACAGAGTGTATGGTCATCTGAAGAGGAAATCTTCTTCCGCAGCAGCTGCAACAGAAAAGAGAAGTGGAAGAAGTAATGCTCTACATAAATACAGTAAAGGAATCTCTTATTTAAAAGAGATTCTGTAATGCTAAGTAAAGGAAAAAACAGTAGGCGAAAATGGTGAGAAACTGCATCGGAGCTTCCACGGAGACCCACGCAAACAGAGTTGAAGTCAGGAAAGAACTGAGGAGGGAGTGGGGCCACTCATGCCTTTATAGGGTTGGCGATGTTAGCACATGACATTGGCATAGGCAGCCTCAGTGGTACTGCTGGAAAATCTTCTGTGTGGATCCTGCTTCACCGACAGTGAAGTTCCTACAGTGTGGCCTGATGACTGAGACGCCCACAAAGAAAAGGAGGGTATCAATAGGGCTACAAGTCTCTGTATCCAGCAGATTAGCAAGGGTAAAATGAAAGAGAGACCTCTTTGGTTCTCAAGGGAGGTAGCAGAAAAGGTAAGGGCAAAAAAGCAGGCCTTTTTAAAATACAAAATAACTCAGAAGGAGGGGGATAGAGAGAGAGATCTATCAGGAACAATAAAGGGAGGCTTGGGAGGGCAGTCAGGAAGGCTAAAGCACAAATAGAAAAAAAGACTGTCAAATCACTGAAGAAGGGGGTAAGTCATTTTTCAGATACATAGGGGAAAAGAGAAAGGTCAAAGGATGGATAATTAGGCTGAAGGGGGAAGGGGGTCTGTGTGGAAGATGATGATCAGAAAGCAGACATGCTAAATAGATACTTCTGCTCAGTATTTATGGTGGAAGAATCAGGTAATGGACCAGAGTTAGAAAATAAGGGAGCTGGGGTATCGAAGATGGATACAAGTCCTTTCACAGTAGATAAGGTCCTAGAGAACTATCACATTTAAAAGTGGATAAGGCAATGGACCCTGACAGAGTACATCCCAGAGTGCTGAGGGAATTCAGGGAGGAACTGGTTGTACCTCTGATGGACCTTTTTATTTATTTATTTTTTTATATGGATTTTTATCAGTTTTTTCCCCTTTTTCTCCCCATCCCTGTGCCCCTGGTGTGCGTGTGCACGTGGAGGGATGCACAAGCCACGCCTCGGGGTGCCCTCCTGCTACACTGCCGCCCCCTCCCAACTGCATTACCTGGAACTATGGTGGGGGTGACAACCACCCTGGGAGAGGAAAGCTGCCTTTTGGCTGCTCAATCCTGGTCCCAGCCCCTCTCCCATGCCCGCTCTCCAACAACCCAAGGTCATTCCCGAACCCAGGTCACTGGCGTGGCATGAGGTAATGCATCCAGCGCCTCAACCCTCAGCACCAGTGGGCTGGCTGATGGCCCTTTTTAACTTGCTCTGGAAACAGGGGTGGTTCCAAGAGACTGGAGGAGGGCTGATGTTGTCCCATGGCACAAAAGTGGAAGCAGAGAGGAGGCAGAGAATTACAGACCTGTCAGCCTGACTTCAATAGTGGGCAAGGTTATGGAGATGCTGCCGAAAGGGAGGTTGGTGGAGTATCTGGAGGCCAAGGGGCTGCAGGATCCAAGGCAGCATACGTTCACAGGGGGAAGATCCTGCCAGACTAAACTGATCGTGTTCTTTGATTGGATAACCAGGGTAGAGGAGGTAGACATGGCCTTCTTGGATTTCAGCAAGGCCTTCAACTCCATCCATCATAGAAGGCTAGCGAACAAACTAAATAGTCTTGGGGTATGATCAAATGTAGTTAGATGGGTGAGAAACTGGATGGAAGGTAGAAGTCAGAGGGTGGTGCTAAATGGTGTGCCTTTAGGGAAGGCAAAGTGGCTAGAGAGATGCCACAGGGGTCAGTGCTAGGTCCAGTATTCTTCAATATATTTATCAGTGATATAGGTAAAGGGCTGGTAGGGAAGGTCTGTCTATTTGTAGATGATTCCAACATTTGCAACAGGGTGACACTCGGGGGGGAGGGGGGAGCAAATGAGGTGGATCTTAGCAAACTGGAAGAGTGGTCAAGGGTCTGGCAACTGAGCTTTAATGCAAAAGTGTAAGATCATGCACCTGGGTCACAAGAATCCTGCAGCTAAGTACCAGCTGGTGGAGGGGATGACTGACAGTCACAAGGCAGGAATGGGACCCAGGGGTAATTATTTTTGACAACCTGAATGTGGCTAAGCAGTGTGACAAGGTGGTGGAAAAATCCAGAAGGATGCTGGGGTGCATAGGCAGGGGGATCGCCAGCAGAATGAGGGAAGTCATAATACCCCAGTATAGGTAGCTAGTGAGACCTCACCTTGAGTACTGTGTACAGTTCTGGAGTCCCTACCTCTGAAAGGACATAGTCAAGTCAAGTCATACTTTATATCAGGCGCCCTTCCAAAGCTCAGGGCGCCTTTACAAATTATAACTTAAAATTAATCATACAATGAGTTAAAACAATAATATAATCAGTTAAAATGCTTAAAAAATTAAATTACAACTTCAAAGCGTGGCAACATAGCAGCGTAATCAGATTTCCAGCAGTCCATCAAATACCTGTGCAAGTAAATAGGCTTTAAGAGAACCTTTAAATCCCTCTAAGGTCAGGCTATCTCATATATGACAAGGTAGAGAATTCAACAGGGTAGGAGCCATAAAGGCAAAGGATCTACCTCCAGATGTTTTCAGATGTACCCTTGGAATCTCCAGCAATCCCTCATCAGCAGATCAGAGTGAGCGGAAAGGGCAGTAAGGAACCGCAGATCTTGCAGGTACTCAGGTCCCTGATCATGTAGGGCTTTATAGGTCAGCAACACGACCTTGAAGGTGATCCACCATTGTATCAGCAGCCAGTGCAGTTCCCGCAACACAGGTGTTACATGACTGGACCTGGAAGTTCCAATAAACAACCTTACCATTGCATTCTTCACCAGGTGCAAATGGCAGATATCCACCCCCAGTAGCCCTAGGTAGAGGGTGTTGTAATAGTCAAGACAAGTGGTGACAAAGGCGTGGACCAGATTAGGCAGATCTTTGGAAGGAACCAGGTGCTTTACCCTGGTGATGCTCCTTAGATGATAAAAGGACGACTTGTCTACAGCCAACACCTGAACCTTCAGGGTCAGGCCTTCTACAAATATCACCCCTAGGTTCCGCACCTGGCCCAAGGGATTAAGTGTGGTCCCTCTAAGATATAAACCCAAGGGCTTCCCCCTATGTCCCAACTGTCCTCTGATCACGGTCCACAACCAGTACCTCCGTTTTTCCCGGATTCAACCTCAGCCAGCTGGCACTCATCCAGTTCTGTATGTCCTGGAGGCGATTATTAAACACTGAGACAGTGTCAAACTCCTGGTCAGGTACAAAAGACATGTAGAGTTGAGAATCATCTGCATAGCAGTGAAAACTCAACCCGTACCATCTTATAATGTCTCCCAATGGCAGCATGTATGCTGCAAACAACATGGGGGACAGCACCGAGCCCTGCGGAACCCTGCACGGCAGATCCCATGGGTCCAAGGAATAAACCCCGGACACAACCTGCTGAGACCTGCCCGCAAGGAATGATCAAAACCAAATGAGGACTGCCCCCAGTCCACAGAAAAAACCCAGGTGCTCAAGCAGCACCCCATGGTCCACAGTGTCAAACGCTGCTGAGAGATCTAGGAGAACCAAGATGGAATGCACTCTCTGATCTCTAGCCATCAGGAGATCATTTAGCACCTGCACCAGGGCAGTCTTGATGCTATGCCTTTTCCTGAAGCCTGACTGGAGAGGGTCATAGGTGTTGTAGATGGTCAAATGATCCTCCAGCTGCAATGCAGCCACCTTCTCAATAACCTTGCCCACTAAAGGCAAGTTAGAGACCGGTCTGTAGTTAGCTGGGCAGTCAGGGTCAAGGGAGGTCTTTTTCAGGAGGGGTCGTACTTCCGCCTTGTGACGTAAGCGCCACATATAGGGATATTTCCTTTTTTCTTTTCTTCCTTGAAGTCTGTTATAACAGCAATAATTTATCCTTTTCTATATCTTTTATGCTTTTGCTAAACCTGTACAGGTAGGCCGCCTGTATAAGGGTCCTCTTTTTCTTCTATCCCATGTGCTTTCCTTCTTGTATGTAAACCCTGTTTTGCTCCTCTGGTGCCCTTTGAGAAAGAATAAAACAGTACAGCTGCTTTTGTTATCCCGCAACCTCGTAATTTTGCTGTAGTAGAGTAACCATGTTATGTTTTAACTCATCCCTGTAATTGTGTTTATGAATGAGAGATCGAGGGTGGTGGTAAGAAACAAATAAATAAACCCATTCTAGGAGTATAGCCAAAAGGGGAAAGAAGGAAACACTGTTTTTTTGTCAGCCTGTTTTAGTTTGTAAACACCCCCATTGTGGTGAGGAACAAATTCTGTGCTGCTTGAATGCTCACAGCGAGCACTTGTCCAGCTCGCATGTTGGCAAGCCGGCGGCTTGAAAATCATCTTCCGACTCAGCGGAGGCTTCAAGGAAAACCTCCCCATAGTGAACAGCTTCTCCTCACATACAGTGCTATACATTGTGTTTACGTGCAAGTGCCAGGCAAGGAGGTTGTTCTAACAAAGTATATGACAAACTGAATCTTCTGTTCAGTTGCTGAAGGAACAGCACCTGTACAGTGTTTTCACGCTATCTTCAGGCTGCAATTTTCCAAATATTAAAAATGAAAGAAATACTTCTTTTTCTTGTATTATCTTTCACTTTACAGGCACCCATTGTTTGTTTTTGTGGTTCTTACCAGTATACCAAACAGGGGTGTGCTGTGTTATAAGTCTCGAGGCAGTCTGGTGTCTGGTTCTGATACCTGGCCCTAAAGAGCTGGCCGGCTCATTTTCTTTACTTTTATGGACCAGATATTAGAGGGGAGCAGCCTGCATAGAGACTTAACATTATTTTCTGCTTTAAGCATATTTATTAGAATCCATTGATGCCTTATGGATATGAATAGTAGCTCTAAGGGAATTAGGGGCATAAAATGTAATATATTGTAGAAGAACAGTTAATCTCTTTTGTTTGAAATAAAGGGGTGGAGCTACCCATATCACATGCTTAGTCAAGGTATAAAAGGAGAGCTGCTTCATTGTTAAAAAGGAACTGTAGGGACTAGTCATATACTGTCCTGTCAGTGGTAACACTAGCTGTTTTCTAGTGTCTTTGCACTTTGTTATGTTGGATATGCCTTCTTATACTCTTCTGTTTGATTTATTTGTCATACAGTACGCCTTATGTTTTGTTTATATTAATTTATGCCAAAAGGAATAAAATACCTTGCTATATCTGAAACCTGCTGTTGTTGGTGTCCTCCTTATATCCCACATCCTCACACGCCTCCTTTAAAGGGTCTGGAAAGACTCCTCTCCAATGAAACCCTCACTATCCTAGCCAGGACTGGGCTGATAAACTCAACACACCCTACAATAAAGTGAGTTGGGACTGGATCCAAACTACAGCAGGTTGGCCACAGAGATGATCCTCACTATATCCATGACTGCCAGGTGGCTAAAGGTAGACCAGGTCACCTGGGTACTTGTACCACCCGGTTGATCTAAGCAAAGCTCAATGGGGAGGCACTGGTTGATCTCTGTCC
This sequence comes from Neoceratodus forsteri, assembly GCA_016271365.2. Taxonomy (NCBI): domain Eukaryota; kingdom Metazoa; phylum Chordata; order Ceratodontiformes; family Ceratodontidae; genus Neoceratodus; species Neoceratodus forsteri. Next base: position 1,205,775,830 of record CM057450.1, on the reverse strand, counting down.
TGATGGAGGACACCTTATCTGCAAAGAACTGCACAAACTCCTCACACTTTTCTTGTGATAATGCTCGACTGGATTGCAGACAGACTGGATTGCACAGTCTGTCCACAGTCTGGAAGAGTTCAGCTGGCCTGTTCTTTGCTGCAGTAATTTCCCTGGACAGTAACTCTGCCTTCTTATGGGAAATTGCTGATTGATAGATCTCATAGTGATCTAACAATCTAAGTCAGTCGTCCTCCTTTCGAGTTTTCCACCAGTGTCTCTCCAACCTTCACCCCTGCCTCTTCAACTCCCTGATTGCCCCATCAAACCATGGGACACCTGGGTGCAGAGTAAGAGGGTGAACATGAACTGAAGCAATGACATCCAGTACCTTGGTCACTGCCCTATTATAGGCAAGTACCAGGGATCCTGGGTCAGTGCTATCAATCGGAATACCTGAAAGGTCCAGAACCATCATTAGGGCTTCAGAGGAAACACCTCATAAAGGACGGTACTGTACCATTTCCTTAGGGGCAGGCCTATTTCGGGGATCGCGAAACTGACCCTCAGGGCGTGATGGTCAGGCCAACCGATAGGATCCACCTCCATATCAGAGATTCCATCCCCAGGTGGAACACCAAGTCCAGTGAGTGCCCCCCCCAATGTGTGATGGTGGTAACAGCCCGTGTCAGGCCAAATTAATCCATCATTTGGAGGAAGTCTTGACCAAAAGGCGATAGTTCATCATTGACCCAGGCACTGAAATCCTCCAGAATCAACCATCTGGGGGCCTCTAGAACCAGGTCAGCGATGAAGTCCACAACCTCCTTCAGGAAAACTCTCCCATCACCTGGTGGACACTAGATGAGAAGGATCCTGAAACTTACACCTACACCTAATATGCACTTAAAGGGAGTTGGTCATTCCCACTGGCACCTCTCTGATGTCCGGTTCCTATCTAAAACAGACTGCAACTCCCCCGCCCCTCCAGTCCTCTCTCGGGTGGTGTATCACCGAGAACCCGACTGGAACTGCTGAAGTCAAAATCGGGCCTGCATTTTCATCCAGCCAGATCTCAGTGATGCAAGTCAGGTCTGCAGAGGCAACAAGATCTGCAACCACCGTGATCTTATTTTTAATAGATCTGGCATTGCATAACACCGCCTGAGAGGGACGAGAATCCGAGGATGACCCCCACCACCTGCCTGTCCAAAACAGAGCCCTTGGGTATGGTCCAAGGCAAGGAGGACCTCAATCCTGTGTCTATTTTGCCCCAGGGAGTCAGCTGGTCCTCACTGTCTCTATCCATTCACCCCTTTCCCATCCCCCTCGAGATCTACAGAGCCCCCCACCTCTCCACCTACTTACAATGCCTAAAGCTCAGCATTGATTGTAAATTTCCAAATGAAATGGAGGACAGTCAAATGGATGCAAACCCTTCAGTCTCGAGAGGGAGTACTGCCTGACCGTAATCTTAAACCCCCAACACATTACCCAAATTACCACAGCACTCACTCACTTCACAAACCGCCAACCAAACTCACCCTTACCAAACACCCAACTTACATTAATATAACATAATAACCAAACCCTAATAACAATCACCCCTCAACCCTCAAAAAATCTTATAATAAATCCACTAACTCCCCCAATTCAAAAGATACCCAAATAAATCCTAACCCACACCAAATACTAGCAGCATTGAATCACAATATCAAGTATTAATGTTTTTATATAACCATGTAATAATTTAAACCCCACAGAGCTCCCACCATTGAGGGGAGTGTGTCCAGTAGAGCTTTCCACAAGGCCGGCTCCCACCTGGCTCTGTTGAACGCCTTCCAGTTCTAATATCAAAGTTATTCAATTCCAGTTTAATTCACCAGTCACAGATAACCACAGATCATTTTTTGAATAAAGCAGCGTCCTCACCCTGGGAAGACGATCCATCTTCCCAACACAGATGTCTTCAGCTATCAGAGCAGATATCTCCACCGGTCTCTTGGTGCCCTCCAAAAACTCCTTCCACTCTTTTCTGCTTCTGGCTCTAAAATCCAGCTTGTTTCCTTTTTCCTTTGTAAGGGCTCCCCCCCCCCCTTAGGCACCCTGGGGTCTCAGATCCACACTTACAGCTAGTGCAGGCAGCATCCCTCTGGGTGCACCCCGGGCTCCTTAGCAGGGAAAACATTCCCACACATCCTTTCGACTGATCAGAGGCCAACCCTGCCGGTTGGGTCAGATACCCGGGCAGCCTGCAACTCATATTCAGGTCAGCCCCACTATAGCAGGTTACCACACAAACTTAATGAGATATTACTTTCAATCCAGCCAGAAACAGACCGATATTCATCCTCCAAATAGAGTTCCACAGAGAAGGATGCAGATAGGGAGGAGGGAGGGGGCTATCCCTCTGCCTCTCACTCCGATGGAGCCCACGGCCACAGATGTCTTCCTTTCAGTCTCAATTCGAGTATCACCTTCGAATCCCCTATCCACCAGGAGCCAGGCATTCTCTCACCACATCAGTCTCCGGGACCCAAATGATCTTCGGTCACATCCTCCTCCTCCACTTCAATAGGCACCCAGACCAATCTCCTCACTCAGCTCAGGCCAGCTAAAAATAACTGCCAAGGTGGGGGATCACGTGATGAGCTGAGTTGAGTAGGATGACTCCCGAGCTGCTCTGAGGCCCAAAACTATCTTTTAAAGTTTAAATTCCTTCGGGACCAGTCAGATCAAGCGATTAATATCCCTTCCCGATTTACAAGATGCTGGTGGACTCAATTGGTGGCGATTTGAGGAGAAAAGGGTTTTCTTTGGCGGTCTGAAGTTACGGCTTTTGGGGGCACTGGTGAACACTGCTCAGCTGTGACTAGTAGTTGTAATGGAGCCTGAGTTAGCAGAGCCCCTGGCGGGGAGATCGCCAGCATCCAAGAGGCCAAAGCCCCAATCCCCAACCCCCAGCGATCAAGAAGAGAAGGTCGGAGAGCAAGAGGGGGTGAAAGCAAACAATGAGGACCTTCAAGAAATTAAGCGGTTGCTGCAGGGGCTAGTGGTAGATTTTGCAGCTGTGAAGCCTGCACTGCAATCGCTAGCCCAAAGGATGGGCGATGCGGAGGTCCGGATTACATCACAAGAAAGGAAAGTAGCAACAGTGGAGCAAGAGCTTGTGATGGTTAGAAAGCAAATCAAAAAATGGAAGAGAGGTTGGAAGACCAAGAGTCTCGGAGTAGGAGAAATAACTTGATTTTGGCTGGGCTTCCTGAGATGACAGAAGGCTCGGACTGTGTTCTTTTCATGTAAGATATGCTGTTTAAACTGTTCGGCCCTATGCCATATGGGGAAGCCTACAATTTAGAGAGAGCGCACAGGGCTGTGAGAGAAGTACCACCACCGGGAGCCAGACCCTGAGTAATTATAATGCGCTTTCTTAATTACAAGGAAAAAATGTTTGTGTTGGCTTCAGCGAGGCAAAAGAAAGCAATGCAATGGAATGGTGCCACCTTGTGGATGTTTCAGGACCAAACGCCATCAGTAAGAACCAAACAGAAGGAGTACGTGGAAATCAAAAAGAAGCTATTTCTGGCTGGTATTAAATTCCGGCTTCAATATCCTGCCACACTGGTGGGCCGACTACAAGCAGGGGAGAAAAGATACCTCACAGCCAAAGATGCATTGGAAGGGCTACAAGTGGAATTGCCGGATTTATTCAGGGCCTCGACCTGAGTTGCCTGAGATGAATGGGAGAAACATAGAAACATAGAATTTGACGGCAGATAAGGACCGCTTGGCCCACCCAGTCTGCCCATTTCCCTACCTACTGGATAAGCTGCAGATCCTAGTTAACCAGCAGCCTACTTCTTCTTACCCCAACCCCCCAGAATTGCCTTATGACTGTCCCATGCATGCTTGAATTCCACCACTGATTTTGACTCACAACCTCCTCCGAAGGCGCTCCATGCATCCACAACCCTCTGTGAAAAAATACTTCCTTAAATTACCTCTGAGCCGCCTCTATCTTCAAATTGTGCCCTCTTGTTCTTGCACACCTTTTTTGAAAGATGCTACCTCTTGGACTTTGTTGATTCCCTTGAGGTACTTGAAAGTTTCTATCATGTCCCCCTCCTCCTTTCCTCGAGGCTACACATATTAAGCTCCAAGTCTCTTCATATGTCTCCGTGCAGACCCTGCACCATTTTAGTTGCCCTCCTCTGACAGCTTCCATCCTGTCTATGTCTTTATGGAGATTGGGTCTCCAGAACTGCACACAGTACTCAGATGGGGTCTCACCAGCTGTCTGTACAGAGGGATAATAACTTCCTGTTTTCTACTGGTGATGCCTCTCCTCTGCATCCCAGTAACCCCCAGCCTCCTTGCTGCCCTCTCACATTGCTTGCCCACCTTTAGGTCATCTGATATGACTACCCCAGGTCCTTTCCATTTTTGTTGTTGTTAGTATCTCACCCCCATTGTGTACTCTTCCCTGGGTTTTGTTTCCCAGGTGCATTATCTTGCATTCTTAGCACTGAATCTGAGCTGCCATACATTTGACCATTCCTCTAACCTTGCCAAGTCCCTTCTCATCCTTTCCACCCCACCTGTGCATCAGCTCTGTTGCAGATCTTAGTGTCATCTGCAAAGAGACATACTTTCCTTCCAGTCCTTCCAGAATGTCGCTTATAAAGACATTGAAGAGGACCGTCCCATTACTGAACCTCCTCGGTACCCCACTAGTAACCTCCTTTCTTCTGAGTGGACTCCATTTACTATTACCTCTGTGTCCTATTCTCCAGCCAATTTTTACCCAGGCTGTCATCTTGGGACCCACCCAGGCTGGCTAACTTGTATATTAATCTTTTGTGTGGGACTGTGTCAAATGCCTGCTAAAGTCTAGGTAGGCCATGTCCACAGTCCCTCCTGATCTACTACTTTGGTCACCCAGTCAAAGAAATCTATCAGATTTGTCTGGCATGACCTTCCCTGCTGTGAATCCATGCTGCCTAGGGTCCTGTGCCTCCACTACGCCTAGATACTGGGGACAATTCTTTCCTTCAGAAGTGATTCCATCATTTTCCCTATCACTGAGGTTAAACCAACAAGCCTGTAGTTTCCTGCTTCTGCCTTGCTCCCACTTTTGTGAAGGGGAATCACATCTGCCCTCCTCCAGTCCTCGGGTACCACCCCATCCTCCCATGATTTGTTAAAAGGGTAGTCAGTGGTGTCACTAGTTCTACCCTTAGCTCTTTAGAATTTGGGATGAATCCTCATCAGGCCCCATTGCTTTGTCCACTTCAGTTTTAAGAGTTCTTTCAGAACCCTTTATTCTGTAAATGGGCTGGTATCAACTTCTGTATCCAGAGTGTTACTACTGTTTGTTTTATGTACCTCCCCTCTTCATTTGTAAATACTGAGCAAAAATATTTGTTTAGTATCTCTGCCTTTTCACAGTCTCCTCTGCCCACCCTCCTCCCTTTATTAAGCCTCACTATCCGTCCTTGGTCTTCCTTTGCTCCCTGATGTACCTATAAAAGGTTTTATCCTCTTCTTAACTGAGTTGGCTATCTTTTCCTCGGTTTTGGCCTTTGCAGTTCTGACTGCCTTCCCAGCCTCCTTTTGCTTTAACTGATACAGTTCTCTGTCCTGCTCCTTCTGCATTCCTTGTACTTCCTGAATGCTTTCTTTTCTCTTGAACCTTCACTGCCACTTCCTTTGAGAACCATAGTGGTTTCTTACATCGTTTTGTTTTGTTTATTTGCTTCACACAAAGGCTTGTTACCTCTGTGATGGCAGTTTTTATTATTTCCCATTGTTCTTCCACCCCTCCTTCCTGCCCATTTGCTAGTGCATTCCTTAGGCACTCACCCATTTTGGCAAAGTCAGCCCTCCTAAAGTCCAGTACTTTTGCCTTTGTATGGCTTGACTCTATTGCTGTGTTTATTGTGAACCATACTGTTCGATGGTCGCTAGTTCCCAGATGGCTACCCACTTCACATCTGTGATCCTCTCCATCTCCATTTGAGAGAATCAAGTCTAATATTGCTCCTCTCGAGTGGGCTCCAGTACTAGTTGTTCAAGGCATGCCCTGTACGGCATCTAGAATAACTGCACTCTTCAAGTGGCAGCTGCAACTGCACTCCAGTTAACATCTGGCATATTCAGATCACCCATCAGCAATATCTCCCTTTTTCTGCCATTCTAAGTATGCTTTCTATCATTTCCTGTCCATTTCCTCCCCCTGAGAAGGGGGTCTGTATACAACCCCTGTGCGTATTGTGGTGCCATTGCCTGTCTCCAAATTTACCCACAGTGCTTCTTCTCCTCCCTGTTTACCCTTTTGTTCTGTTGCTTTTATTCCTTCCCTTATGTAAAGAACTACTCCTCCTCCTTTTACCCTCCCTGTCCCTCCTGTAGACAGTGTATCCTGGTATGTTTATGTCCCAGTCATGGTTTTGTGTGTACCATGTTTCTGTGACTGCCATGATATCCAGATGTTCCTCCTCCATCAAGGCCACTAATTCAGGAAGCTTGTTACCCAGACTACGGGCATTAGTACTCATTGCTCTCCATTTTTTGATGGCTTTACCTTCTGTTGCAGCATCCCTCACTGACCGTTCTACCTCAGTCTTTTTCTCATTTAGAATTATTGTGGGAGAATTATGTTGAGTCTTGTTGGACTGGGACTGTTGAAACACTTAGTTGGTTAAATTTAAGTTTGTTATATTTAACCTATATGGTCAAACCTAAAGTTCTAATTTGTTGGTATGAAACTTGGATATAGAGATAGGGGCAAGAAAATGGTTTGGGTAAATATGGGCTTAGCAGAAGGAAACCACAGGGAGGGGTGTGCAACTTAATTTGCCATAAGATTGGTGATGGAAGGTAACGGTCGGGAGGAGTGCGCAAGGGTGGGGTTAGCACTGATACTGGGGCACACATGGAGACCGGGGTGTTTGCTAAGTGAGGTGGAAGGGCTAAAGAGGATAGAGGCAGGGATTGAGGAAGGTCACTAAGTGGGTTGGGGGGGGCCCAGAGGTGGAAAGTATGGAAGGGGTCCTGCGTCTGAGGGACAATAATTATAATGGGGTTTGAAAGAGTAAGGTAGGTTATAGGCCATGAAGAATGTAAGCTGTAAGTAAAAAGGGACATGGAGGATATATTTGAGAGGGACTTGAAATAGTAGGGTTGGCTTTATCGTTGAGAAGGGCCCCTTTTTCTTTCTGGACCCCTTTGTGGGATTATGCTGCTTCCTTATTTCTTTATTTTGGGGCCTTGGGACCTCCCCTGCTTACCCACATCCCGATGTTCCAGAGAAAGGGAAAGGTTCGATTAGAGATAGGCTCAGGACAAGAGCCCTGACCATAAGGATATCCCAGAGGGATATTGGCCCTAGGACAGGAACCCTCAGTTTAAGGGGAATTGCTCGTGGGAGAATAGATTAGCTTAATATGCCTCCCAATAGCTATAGTTAGGGAGAGAGACCACTATGGTTTATAAGGTTAGAGAGGGGGGAAGGTCTTTCTTGAAAGACTGGTCAGGGGGCATAGGTAGAGATTGGGTGGCTGGTCGACTAGTCGACTAGTCAAGGGTCAGGAGGAAGGAATCAAAGATAAGGCAAATAGAGCAACGGGTCAGTAGAAGCTTCGCAGGGTATTTAAAAGGTCCCGGGGAGCAGAAGACCAAGGAGGGCAGGGAGTGGCACGGGAGGAGCTCATCGATGATCCGAGGACTAGAGGACGAGCGATCTAGGGATCGGGGCGAGGGGTATTGGGGAGGGTTGGGGAGAGAGAGAGAGAGTCCCTGAGGGTAGTTGCTAGGAAAGCAGGCTCGGACATGGTTTTGAGTGTCAATTGTCCCAATATAAGTCCTTGGCACTGTTAATGGTGACTATTAAATTGGTCTCATGGAATGTTAAAGGGCTCAGGGGTAGACGTAAAAAGTTGGTCATCTTGAGGCACTTGGATCGTCTAGGAGCACATATCATGGCTCTACAAAAAACATACCTTTTGACAGAGGAATTGAATAGCCTTAAATGATTCTGGGTGGGACAGGTTTTCGGGGTAGGCAATGAGAGGGCCTCTGGAGGAGTTGCGATTTTAATCAGGAAGTCCTGTACATATAGTGTTGAACAGGTGGTCACAAGAGAGGACGGTAGAGGGATCTATATCTCGGGGCTGCTCTATGGTAGGGCTACCACGGTGGCTTCCATATATGGCCCAACGCTTCCCAACATGGAGTTTTTCACGTCAATAGAGAGGGATATAGCTGGCTTACCGGGGCATGCTCTCATTTTGGCAGGAGATTGGAATGCTTACTCCGATAACAGCAATGATAGGATTCCACCAGCTAGAGGACCGCTAACCAAGGCCCAAATAGCTTTGAACAAGTAGTTAGAGGCTTTGGCTTTAGTGGATCCGGCACGGACCCACACGAGTGGACGTTTGTGCATGACATTTTACTCAGCGGTGCACAAGACTCAATCTCATATTAACTTTTTTCTGGTGAATAGGGAGGTACTTATGGGGATTAGAGAGCTGATGATGGAAGGTAGAATTTTCTCAGACCATTCTCCGATTTCATTAGTTTGGGAACCGAAAGTAGGCCCATCCAGACCCTTTCATTGGAGGCTGAGTGACGCCCTATTGTCGGAACCTGGGACTAAAGATAAGCTTGAGGGAGCCCTACTGGAAATTATTCAGCAACAATTACCCACGATGACAAACAGGAATCTGGCCTGGCTGGCTTGCAAAGTACTTTTTGCAGGGTTGGCTCAGGATCTGACAGCTAAAAGAAATAGGCAACGGAGGGCAAATGAGGATTTTATTTTAGGGGCTATTACCTACTTGACACCTTTAGAGGGGTGGTCAGAAGAAATTGACGGGGAACTTACAAGTTTAAGGCATGAACTGGAGGACATGGCTTCTGGCAAGATGGATTTTTGGTTGGAAAAGATTAATGCTAAATATCTCTTGAAAGGAGATGTTCCGGGTCGGCTGTTGGCGGCTAGAGTCAGGGAGTGGGAAGCGAGTAGAACGGTGACGTCTATTTGATACGATGGGAAGTTAATTACTGATTCCCAGGAACTAGCAGATACTTTTGGGCACTACTTCAAGGAGCTATACCAGATTGGAAACATGGTAGGGGAGGAGGAGATTAAGGCATTCCTAGAGCAGACACCTCTGCCCGTGATAGACCCTGTACAGGCAAGGGAATTGGTAGCTCCTATAGGAGCAGTGGAGATTGTAGAGGTAGTCAAATCTTTGCCTGGGGGTAAGACACCGGGTCCGGACGGCCTTACGGTGAAGTTTTATCAGACTTTTATTCAGATTCTACTACCCATACTCCAGGACTTTTATATTACTATAATGCAGGAAGGGGTGCTCCATTCTCCCCTTTACCAGGCCTATATTACTTTAATTCCTAAAGCGGGGAAACCCAAAGACACGCCAGCCAGCTACAGGCCCATTGCACTGGTGAATCAGGATATTAAGATCCTCACCAAAATATTGGCTAATAGAATCTGGTGGATAGCACCTGGCATAATTAGCCAGGAACAGGTGGGGTTTATGCCAGGGAGGGGGGCACACGATGCCTTGAGGAAGCTTCACCATATCCTGAATTATGCAGTGGACTCTCAGATTCCTATAGCCCTAATATCACTTGATGCTGAGAAGGCCTTTGATAGGGTCTCTCACTCCTTTCTGTTTGCTACAATGGAGAAGATGGGCTTCCCTGAGGGCCTCCTGAAGAGCATTAAAAATTTATATGCTGCACCGACAGCAAGAGTCCTGTGCAATGGTTATATTTCACAGGAAATACAGTTAGAAAATGGGATGCGTCAGGGTTGCCCTCTCTCCCCGATACTGTTCAATATTTACGTAGAACCCTTCCTGAGAGCTATTAGCAATGATAGACAGATAAGGGGGGTTGAGATAGGGGGACGGGAGTTAAAATTTTCAGTTTTTGCAGACGATGTTCTGCTCCATTTAAGAGACCCGGTGGACGGATTTAATAGGATTAGAGGGTTAACTGAGCAATTTGCTAGAGTTTCAAGCTACAAATTAAATTTGGCCAAAACTCAGATTTTACCTTTGACGCCGCGTGTATATAGGGCAGACTTTGCCCAGTTACATACTCAGTAGATGGTGGATAGGATGAGATATTTGGGCATATGGATCACAAGAGACTATGAGGCAGGGGCCGAAACAAATATGGAGGAGATAATTTCGGCTATTAGGGGAGATTTAGTAAGATGGAACAAGTTACCCCTTAATTTCATGGCTAGGCTTGGGCTCATTAAGATGAATATGTTGCCGAGGTTGCTATACCTGGTATACTTAGCCCCATACAGTATCCCCAAGAAATGGTTCAGTCTGATTAAGAAGTTAATCTCAGATTTTTTGTGGGACGGTAAACTACCTCGGAAAAAATATAATGATCTACGATTGCCTCCATGACTGGGAGGAGTTAAGTTACCAGACCTCCAAATGTATTATGTGGCAGGGCAGTTGGGCTTAATGGCCCAGTGGGGTAGGAGTATGGAGGGAGAAGTCTATATTCTGGACTGGTTACATTTAGAAACCCAAATACTGAGAGAGGCAGGCTTATCCCCGGGGGCACCCTTATATGCTAATTTAGCGGCTTGTGTTAAACAGAAGAGGGGAAGCCCAATACTGAAGGCGGCAGAAGCTTGGTGGTCATTTTTATCTGTGACCCAGAGAAAAGAGCAAATGAGGGCCCAAGAACAACCACTTATGGGCAACCCCAACCTAACCATAGGTAACGGGGTAATTAGGGGGAAGAGGGCTAACTGGTTGTCAGGTTTAAGCTTAAAGGAGGTCATCCAGGACAGCAGGGTTGTCCTCCCAGTACAGTGCGATAGAATGCCCTTTTTCCATAGATTGCAACTTACGCGGGTACTTGAGGAAACACTAAAGAAAATAGGGGACCTCTCAGATTGTTCATTTAACTGGGGCGAGCTGTGAGGAACTGACCTGAAAACCAGAGCTCTTTCGCAAATTTATAGAACTCTGCTGGGTTTTTATGGGTCAAGCTTTCCTATAGTAGTGCCATATTGGGATAATAAGTTGGTGCCTCAAAACATTGACTGGGCTAATGTATGGAAGAGCATTAAATATATAGCGATACCCAAATATAGGAGCTTAAAATTTTTCATTGCTTCTAACTTATATTTTACCCCTGTGAAACTGTATGAACGAGGCCTTAGACAGACAGATCGGTGTTTTAGATGCCAAGCAGAGAGAGGAGACTTACTACACGTGTTGTGGGACTGCTGTAAAATTCGGTCCTTGTGGGATGAAGTTAAGAGGCGGATGGATCCATTGTTGGACTACTCGGAGTTTATAACACCGGAGATATGTGTCTTAGGGGATTTCTCGCAAATTGAGGGAGCTACACCTAAATATCATTTATCTCTGATGGTAATGGTAATTAAAGTGTATGTGGTCCAACACTGGAAGGCTGACCAATTATATGGGTACAACCATTGGGTGGGGGACCTTATTGGAGCCCTATCTAGGATTAAGAGGCAGTTATGTTCAGAGGAGAAGAAAGGGTTATACGATAAAAGATGGGTGGTATTGGAGGCAATTTATTCCCACTAGGGGCCACTTGGTTGGGCTCCGGTCTGTTTGTCAGGTTGCGTCTAGCTTATGTTGAATTGGAATGAGATGATAGAGATGCCAAAGGGGTTGGAAGACTACGTTATCTAGGAAGACGGTTTGGATGGGTCTTGGGGACTCTGGTGGAAATAAGAATATTAGGCCTGCTACAAAGATAGGGGATGGGGACTGTCTCTCTCTCTCTCTCTCTGGGGGGCTCAGGCAGGCGTCACCCCTCGAGGAGGATTAATATCTATAAAATGGGGCCACGGGACACCTATTAGGTGGCGATAGCCACATAGGACTAGAGGGAAGTGGTCTGATTTGCAACTTGCTTAATGATACTGCTTTTATATAGGGGTCCTGTTTGATTTAAGGATAATCTGGGTGGGGGGGAGACATCATTCCTAAGCATGTACATAGTTGTAATGTACATAGTTTACACAGTCAGTTTTTGGGCTGTGTGCCTGGTTTGCCAGGTTTTGTTGTATGTTTGTCTTGGTTTTTCCTATCAAAAATTGAATAAAGAGATGTTTAAAAAAAATAAATAAATAAATAACTGCCAAGGTGTTATTTGTAGACCGTGAACTCACAAACAAGCAGTTTCCAAAAGAACAGCCTTGGTCTTAACTCAAGAGATGGAATTCCGAGGAGCTTCTGAAAGCCGGTAAGCCGGTAAGAAAATGCTATATATTGTTACACTTATTTAAACTGCACAAATGCTGGGAGATAAATCAAGTAGATGCTACCAATTTGGTAATGGTGAGAAAAAACAAGTAACGCCATATACATTAACGCTAACTCCTCGAAAAAAGCCACAAATTCTTTTTAAGCTTACTCACTTAGAAGCCCTAACTTATCTAACATTCAGGCTAAAACATCAGCTAACGATATAAAAATATGACATTAAGCATAAAAATTAGAATAGGGCTTAAGCTAAAGGCTCAGGCAGCTCACACACTGCTGCCATCTTGCTCTCCCATAGACAGGGCTGAAGAGGTTCAAAGGAGGGCAACCAAGATGGTGCAGGGCCTACACCTGAAATCCTTTGAGGGCAGACTCAGGGAATTAAACATGTACTCTCTGGAAGAGAGGCGGAAGGGGGAGATATGATAGAGACTTTAAAATATCTCACAGGTGTGAACAAGGTATGGGAAGAAAGTATATTCGAGAGAAAGAGTTCACAAGAACTAGGGGTCATGCATTGAAACTGGAGGGAGACCAATGGGGAATGTCAGGAAGTTTTTCTTTACAGAGAGGGTGGTGGGAGCTTGGAACAGACTCTCGGCAGAAGTGGTGGAAGCTAAAATCATCACAGGCTTCAAGAACATGTGGGATAAGCATAGGGGAATCCTAGCACCAGGGCTAACGCTGGCAAAATATGAGAATCTATAGGGGGGCTAGGACAGTATTACCAGGGTGAACTAGGAGGTCCTTATCAGCCAACAACTTCTATGTTTCTATGTTTAATGCATGCACCTTGATTACAATATAATTAACTTTTTCTGAACCAGATATAACTTCTCTTCTTGTTGTTTTAATACATGTTATTATTATGTATCTTACAAACAGCAAGGATGCTGAACAAAAACACAACTAGAATAGCCCCAAGATAAATCAAAACCCAGTGGGTGCTAATAACTTGCTTCTCATGTTATGACTTTGTAACAATGAAGCTGTGAAACAGGATGCACTACACAGTGTACCACTCAGCACTCCACTTTTGTATAAACTACAAAAACAACATTAACAAAATCTTCTTGCTTCCTAGTTTCAACATTGCCCTAACGTTTCACAGATACGGCTTGTTAGGTTGGTTATTTTTGCTGCTACCATCATTTTCCTATCCCTTGCTTAATTTCATTTATTTACCTCACAAATAAAAAAGACTGCCTGCTTTTATTGTTTTAAAATCCTCCCATTTCATTTCATTTTCTTTTTTCACACATCCGCTTTGCTTCGTTGCCAACCATCAATCCAGCTTCTGCTAGGGCACTGTGGCAGTCCCACAAGGGGACACTGTCTGCTCCTCCACTTTCCAAGAAAAGAGCCATCCATGGGATACTCAGTCCTCTCTCCCCAGGCTGGCACCCAAGTGACCAAGGTCCATTCAGAAACTCGGTTTGTCTGGGAAGTTAGCAGTACTGACGGTATTGTAGTGCTGTGGGTCTGGTTCTTTCTTTTCATTTTAGAAATCAAAACTTTTTTTTTTATTTCCCCTCCTTTTTTCCATCAGGGATATACTTTGTAATCAGATAGGGATGTACCCTGAAAACATACAGGGATATACCCTGCCCTGTAATCAGAGAGGGACATGGGATACACCCTGTTCAGGATCTATGAGCCGTCATTGACACAGCAGGGAGGATTTTTAGTCAAGGCCCATTACACCACATGGTGTTCACCCACCTCTGCTCATCTTGAACTTGGCCCATATGGGCAGCCACAAAACCAAAATATTTTGACTGCACCATGTTGGTCTCCTAGTCGACTAGGGATCACTACAAGGAGACCAACATGGTACTTTATAAAAATTGCTGTTAGGCTTTGCCCTTTGGTCTCCTTGAAAATGAAATGAAAGGATGTAAAAAATGAGCCATATAAGCAGGCATCCTTTTTCATTTTAGTGATAAATAAGATATTACAAGTAAGAAAGGGATAGCAAAATAACAACAGTAAAAATGCTCTCCTAAACAATCCCTATCGGAGAAACAGTGTGGTTAATGTGTGTCATTTTAATGGAAATGTAATGACTTGATGTTGGAACTGTTCTGAATATTTTGGCTTTGTGTAAATTGCACCTACTGACTAGCCTCTCTTAAGCCCCATCGGCCAGGCTGTGACTGATTGCTTTTGCTTGCAGTGCAGAAACAGGCCTAGTATTTAGGGAAAAACACTCCCAGCAGTTCTCCTGAGAAACACTAAAAGTTATCACACAAAAGTGTGATAAAAATTACCCTCTCTATGGCCAGCCCGGTGGCACTGAGGGTTGAGGCGCTGGATGTCACACTTCACTCCACGCCGGCGACAGGATCGGAAATGAGCCCGGGTCATTGGGGGTTGGTAGGGGGAAGGAGGATTGAGCATCCCAACTGATGCTCTCCTCCTTTGGGGTAGGTTACCGGGGGTGCTTCATGCACCTGACGTCCTTGAAGGTCAGTGGGAGCACTGACTTTCAGGGCGTTGGCAGCTCTTATGGCATTGGAGTCAGGGAGAGGAGGATGCTGTCAGGCACTTGGTGGGCATAGTGCATCAGCACATAACCCATCTGAGCTGGCGTCCTCAGGGGATGGAAGGGGACCACTAAGAAAAGTGGAAAACACCCCTCGGAGGTCCTAGATGATGGCCACTCTGAGCCATCCAGCCACAAGATCTACGGCCAGACCCCACTGTGTGAAGGCACTCCACTGAGGAGGAGGAGGAGAAAGGTAGGTCCTTCCTGGGGGGTTATCCAGGCAGTTGAAGGGACCAGTGGAGTAGCTGGGGGCACTCTAGGGGCAGACCCCAGGACTGAGGCAGGGGATGGTATGAGAGGCCCGAAGGAGTGGAATGACAAGGGCAGGTCAGGAGGGATAAAAAAAGAAAGTAAAAAAAAATAAAAAAATTACCCTCTATAGCATTGGATTTAGAGAGGGGAACAAAAAATGTCAAGATTTCTGATTTGTATCTAGTTTTTAACAAGTGGATGGAAGTACATTCTTCCTCTGCAGCAACTCAAGTTGTCTGTCACTCCTGCCTGAAGCTTCTGCAAGTGCTGGATGACATGACCTGCCTTCAGTGAGCTTCTAAAGTGGCCTTTGATTAGACAGGACATTTCAGGAGATCTTGTAGTCTCACAGCCAGTTTCAGTGGTTGAATAACAAAGCATGAATAATGAATAATTGGGACCCACAAATACAGATGCTTGGTGAATATTCAAAATAAGGTATTTGCATGCCCCTAACCCTCATGACTCAGTCAGGACTTTGACTTAACACTAACCCAATATGAATCATGCTTTGTAATGTATCAAGGTAACTTGAACCATGTGCTGCAACATGAATTCCCTTTCTCTGCATCCCTTTACCTTGTCTTGAGCTTGGTGTAACAGAGTCTTGAGTGTGGCCTTGTCCTCATGGAGCTGGTTTAACTCCTTTGTCAATGTTTTTTAAATTTTATTAGAAAGGATACTGAGAATATTTAAATTACTGGTATCAGTCTTTGTGCATAACCACCCCTTCCCTTGATGTCCCAGGTCTGTGTCTCACCATTGAGTGATGTTGAAAAAAACCCTATAGACAGCAAGCAGCTCAGCCCTTCTCTCACCCCCTTGGTTGGCCACCATCTGAATGAATGAGTGCACTCACATCAATAACAATAGTAATCAGCTGATTACTGTTGATGTGTCTGGGCTCATTCATTCAGACTGCATGTGGACAAGTGGGGTGAGAGTAAAGCTGACTCAGTTGCCATCCATGGGATTTTTAAGCTCAAGGACTCACATCAGCTGGGGGGGGCATGCTGAAGGTAGCCATTAGAATACCTGCAGAAAAGGTTAAAAGAAAGGTAGAAGGGCTGTTTATAGGCAGTTTGGTGTTTACAGTGCAGAATGCCGAAACTTAGAGGACATGGTCTGAATTGCACCACTACCACCACCACCACCACTTAATGATGACCGCTAGACGTTCAAAGTGCTCTATCTCAGGTAGAGGGTGCCATGCCAGGGGAGTAATCCACCCATTTGCCTTCCCTTAAAATGTAATTTTTGACTTAAAGGTAGTGGTTCTGGTCTTGTATGGAGATTATTGGTCATGTATAGAGATCATTGGTCAAGGGTAGAAGGCAGCATTCATTCATTTGAATTCATGCACCCAGACATGACAACGGTCATGGACCATGGCTAACTGACAAAGGCAGGAGTAATATTACACTCCCCAAGTAAAGTACTTGCAAATTTTATAAAGTTTAGGTGTCTTCAGGCACTCCCACACCTCAATTATACTTTGTCTCCATTGTCCACACTGCAGCCCATTTCCCCTGTTCCCATCATCATCAAAACACTGATTTGGGGGAAGGCTGTGGTGGCAAGGTTTGCTCCAGGATGTTTCAGGCCTTTTACTGAAAGTTAAATATGTAACTTAAGAATAGACGGTGGGGGTAGCCAGCAGTCATAGTGAGAGGGCATGATCTGCCTGGGCTCTTTCGCAGCACATCTAAATCTAAATACCTTGAGACAATGCTTAATATGTTTAAGCTTTCTCATCACCATATTGTCTACCTGCAAGAGAGACCTCATCTACTGAGCTTTGATGAGATCCAATCATGAGAAATGTGAAAAAGTTAACAGAGGGAGGAGGGCAGCAAGGCCAACAGCCACAACCTAGTAGCAGTAGCAAGCCAGCGGCCCTGATTGAGGTGGGAATGGAGGAGCTATCAAATGAAGAACTGCTAAAAGCTATTCAAACACTGGGCAAAATAGTACTAGCATTAGATAATAAAGTAGATGATTTAAACGTCCATATACTCCTGTGTGAGTCTCAAGCCACATCTGCATTGACTGAGGCAAAAAACCACAGCAAACTCTGTGCTGAAGATGGCTATAGCAACACCCCAAATACTTAAACAAAACTAAACAAAACACTGAGATATAGACTGGAAGCACTGGAAAATGTCACTTGAGCAGTAAACTTATAACTACTTGGCATGTCAGAAGCTATAGGGGGACAATCCTGTGATGTTTGCAGGGTCTTGGTTAGAAGAAAATATTCACCTTGAGTCGGTTCTCACTGTGTGCAAAGCATTCCAGATTACTCCAAGGAAATGACAAGACAAAAAGGAAGCACTGAGAGCACTGTTGAGCACTCTGGCAGGGTCCCACGAGCAAGACCACATGTCTGCTGCGGCATAACATATGGGCCTGATATCCTTGGACTCTGGTGAAAAAAATCTTCATATATCCAGACCTAAGTTTTGTGAACAGGGAATGTCACAAGGCATTTGATAGAACCAGGGTAGCCTTGTGATTGTTTGATGTCTCCCACAACCTCCATTATCCAGCCAAGCTCAAAATGGTTTATGCCTGTAAGCAGTACCTCTTCAGCGACCCTAAAGATGCAGGTGCACTTGCTGAGGAAAAGTTGACATTAGGGTTCAGAATAAAATCGCTGAGGAGGAGGATTAAGACTGATGCCTGTACTGGGAACAATACTCATAAGTACTGTCAGTGTCGGGAGTTGAGGGGATGATGGGTTGTAATCGGGTGCGGCAGGCTGATGGCTCTTTATGAATGGCCTAATGGGACCAATATGGATGTTTTAATTTGTGGTGTGGACTCTGCTATGTTAGTCAAACTCCTGTAAAGCTTCTTGGAACTTTCTCTACAACCAACATGGCACCTACCTCGTGGCACCAGCTTGGCAGCTCAGTAGGTCATCATCTCTCTCAAGTTTGCTTCACGTTACCGTTGGATACTTTTCTCTTCAAAGATGTGAACTTTTAAGTCATGCTGATAAATCTGGCATCAACCACTCTGAATTGAACTTTTAGTTTCCTAATAAAATTGTTACTGTCATAGTGTCTTTGCTAAAACTACAACCTCTGATTGCAAGGTCAAATGTTGATGCAATTTTGCTTACTTACTATGATTCTACATTTATCTTATGTGTTTCTTGATTTCTTCAGTGGGAAGGCAATGCCTCTAATGTTTCAAGATGTATTGCTTAAATCTTTTGGACTTTAATCAGTTGCTTTAAAATAAGATATCTGTGGGGGTAACAAGGCATGAGCACCGAAACCTATGAACGTTTTACTACCCACTAGTGTCTGTGACCCTGCAGCCAAAATAGCCTGGTTTCTCTATGTATGCTAGCTCATCTAGATATGGGTCAACCATTTGTATGGTAAGGGCTAGAATGTGTACATAGCCATTTAGGCACTGTTGTCATATTAAGAGTGTAGTATCTGACTCCCTGATGAAGTATGCTTGGATGAGTAAACAATGTATCCTACAGTAACAATCTGAAATATTGGACTGTTGATGTATGCTTTGACTTGTCAAGGATAAGGTGTATAAGTTTACCTTGTAAACTAATATATTTAAAAAAAGAATGGACAAAAAATGGAAATAGACTAACTTTTTCCTTCTCTGGCATGCAGCTCCTTAGAGTGAGATGCCTGCTAAGGAGCAAAGAGCTTGTCAGTTGCTCTGTGAGGTAGTTTTGCTAACACACTAAAACCAACTTGTTAGCCACGGCTTATTTAATACAATAGGTTCCTTCTGCAAGGGGTCTGAGCACAAGCGCAGGGCAGGCAACCATAGTTATAAACCTTATTTGTACTACAAAACCTTTTTACATATAAACAACATGAATGTTTTAAATTTCTGGACACTGGTTCTGTATTTGGACTGCCTTTTCAGCCAATCAACAACCAACCCCCTAGGCGCTGATCTCTCATACAGCTCTTAACTGAATGTGTCAAGGAGTGAGATGGCAGCAGCAGTAGATTGGGCAGAGTTGTTTGCTGGTTGTAGGGTGTCTGCTCTTCCGGTAGCCTGAGTTGTTGTGGTTTTGAGTCTGTGAAGCTGCCTTCAGTCATGCTTTCCTTCTTCTCAGGATGAGCAGCGTATCTCCACTGCTGGTCATTCAGTGTGTCTGGACTGGAGGTGGGGAATGCGACTGAAAAGTACTCATCCCCAAAAAACCCAACCTGGCACTGGCAGACCAGCAGCAAAATAAATGTTTTTTTATTTTAATGGGTTCACCACAACATATCCAAGACACACTGTCTTAGGGTAGCTGGTCCATTCCACTGGGGTGTCAAACAGACAAGGCATACTGATGAGTCCTGGTAGGACGAAACACGTGTCTATGTTTTCTGTTAGTACCCTTTGCAGACTGTGTGAAAGGCCTTTTGGCACCATGCAGTTCTGCTTAAAGTTGGACCAGCATAACATTCTGTGGTGATTTGCATATGCAGCCCATGATGCTTTGCATTGTGTGGGCATGTGTAATTTTGTAATTTCAGCAAAATAAAGCTACCTGCAGCTTTTTTTGTGTATAAAGACAAAGTAGTTTATGACGATAGAATCATTAAAGAACTTAACAAATGCACAAGCCTTCCCAATCAAGCAAGGCATTATTTCATTTATGTAAACATGATGAATTACTTATTCCTTATTTTCTGGGTATTAAGGTTTTCATATATGACTATTGTGCATAGCGCAAACATTATAACCTAAAGCAATATGTTTGAATTACCTGTTAGTCACATACTTGTAAAACAGATAAGCACATGCAATTTTTATTAAATATGCTTTCTAGAACTATCCTTGAACATAATTGCTAGAACTATACCTGGAGTACTCGAGCCAATAGAGAATGCATGTGCCCATTTAGCACAGTCTCAAGATTTTATAAACAATAGTCTTTTAGATAATCCCCATCCATGTAAGTATCTAATCTGTGCTTAAAAATGTCCACATTCTCTCTGTTAACCAAGTCCACCTGGAACAAATTCCAGATTCTTTCAATACATTCTGAAAAACATTTTCTGGGATTTGTTTTTAAAACTGGAGGTATGATCTGCTATAGGTGCATACCTGGCCAGTGCTGCTCCACAGCCATTGACAAGCATGCAGTGGCCAGAAATCAAGATCACCAGGCACCTGTCTGTGGCCCCACCATCTCTGGCATACAGGATGGGGGGAGTGGATTGGTGCAGATCAGAGGACACATGTGGGCATCCATTCGGATGAATGATCTGGTCTTGCAGTAGATCCTCTGCTCCACGTGGAGTAGGGGATTGTGGGATGGTGTGGGTCTCAAATGTATAAAATATTGGGTGAGTGCCCCAATGGCTGCCCCCAATCCTCCCTGTATGACCAGAGGGCTGTGGCAGAATGATGGTGGGGCTATTTCCTCCTGTGACCAGCAGAGGTACACTGTAAGGGGTGCACATCAGTTATGGCAGGATCCCTGCTGCCATATGATGTGTCTCGCTCACCCAGCACTTCAAACCTTTGTGAATAATGCATGGTGAAGGCATGCTTCCAACACTCCCCCCGACCATCTGCACACATAGCCATGTGACCAGCCAGAGGATCTAGTGCAGAAGGGATGCGCGTCCCTTCTGTGCATGCTCATGGGTCTGCAGGACCCCAGTGCATGGAAATGACCCTTAGGATTGCTTACACACTGCAGTTCCATGGTGCATAGGCAGTCTGCCTCATAGTACATAGGACCCATTATGCTTAGCTATGCAAAACTAAATATTCAGATTTTCTAGTAGCTTATTATCATTGTGAATGCTGTAGAAAAGGAGCAGATTCCCCCAGTGCATTTTGCAATCTTTCTTCACAAGTAAGGTTTTCTAGTCCATTCATCATTTCAGTTGCCTTGCACTGAATTCTGAATTCTTTCTATCTTGTTTTTACCTTCCTTTTTTTTGTCATATCATATTCTATCCACCCTGCAGCCATAGCCCCTGCTTACCTCCAGCCACCGCTCTTCCTTCACCTCCGACTCCGAAGTTGGGGGTGCCCAGCTGGCATATGCAGCTATACCATTGAAAGGGACTCCCCCTATGTCCCCGCGCCACCCAAGGAACCAATTCCGGCATATGCCTCCAATCCAGGCATTTGTCAGCCGGTGAAGCTGCGGCTATCGTGCTGCTGCAGACCCTGTGCTGCCATTTTCCTCCTGGGTTTTTCTGTTCCCCCAGAGTGTGAGCATGCAATAACATCGGGCACAATGCTGACATCTGTCGTACCCTGCCCCTCATGCTTAACCCCACTTCAGTAATGCCCCCGGTCGTCACCAGGGGCCACTACATAGCAATGGTTCCCTGGATCCCTCCCCAGAGATTTGTGAGCAGTGTTCAGACTTTCAATCCCATCCCTCCCCTGCCAAACCCTGGTGCCCCAGGCTTGCGTCCAAACCCAGGTCACCAGAGTGGCACGAGGTGTGGCGTCCAGCACCTCAATCCTCAGCGCCACTGGGCCAGCTGTTTTTGCCTTCCTTATTCAATTCACACCAAAACTGAGAGCCATAACCAATAATTTGTCTAGTGGAACTAGGACCTCTTTTGATTTCTTATGGTATTAGGGAGAAAATCTGCTTTGCTAGAGATGTGAATGATTTGTGCTTTATGTCTCATATTAGGAGACATTTGAATCTGCAGATCCTATTCAGCAGTAGTGGTACCAAGCTTGCTACCTTTGAAGCAATAGCTGTAATTGTTGTAATTTTTTCCAAGGTCCATTATTTTGCACTTATCCTTATTGAAACACATGCCCCACCTCTCTGGCCACTCAGACATGGCATCAAGATCTTTCTGAAGTGCAATATGACCTTTAACAGTATTTACCATAACCTCCCCACCCAGTTTGGAGTCATCAGCAAATTTATTGCACCAGCTGGTGACATCAGTTCTAAGGTCAGAGATATATAAACAAAAAAGCACCGGTCCCAAGACTGATCCTTGAGGACACCACTTGTAACTTTACCTTCATTCTAGTAACCATTTAATCTTACATTTTGAGTTCTGTTAGTAATTCACCCATCTAAGAAAACACAGGCTTAATTAATGCCAGGGAACGCTTGACTAAGTTTCACAATAAGACTGTTGTGGGACATAAAATCAAAAGCCTTATTACCTGTACTAAAATCTGGAAAGACTATGCCACCTGCACTTCCCATATACAGAGCTCTGTTAGCTGTTTCATAAAAATGGAATAGATTTGTTGTGCTATATCTCCCTTTTTTAAAACCATGCTGGAGGTTGTCTGTTATTCCCAATTTTATACAATCAGAATTCGTAATACCTTGAAGTAAGGATCCCATAGTTTTACCCACAACAGATGTTATGCTAATTGGGCTATACATCTTGGGGCTTTGTGGATTGCCTTTCTTAAAAATTGGCACCACTTCTGCACATTTCCTGTCAATTGGTACCTCCCCCAGCTTAATGATCTGTTTAAAATATGCACTAATGGGGTAGAGATCTGGACTGCCAGTTCCCTCAGTGTATATGGTGAAATGCCATCAACTAAATGATAAATTAGGTGTAACTGAAGACTAGGGTTGTTCAGATGTGAAATTCCATGATTGGAATTTCTGTGGAATCGCAGTTCTGCTTCTGAAGTGCTTTGCAGAATTTCTTTTTAAATTTCACAGAATTTTGAAAAGCAATTCTATGCAAACTGTGGAAAAATTTTCCACGGATCATGTAAACCACAGAATAATTTTCTGTGGATTGTGGAAAAAGAATCTGCAGTTTATGTGAACTGTGGATTATTATTCTGCAAAAAAAATTCCGCATGCGGAATATCAAAATTGTACAATTGATGCAATTCAGCAGAAGTGTGTAAAATTCTGCAGAATTATGTTCCATTGGAAGTTCAACATTCCACACAGCCCTACTGAAGGCCTGCATGAAGATCCATCTAGGGCAGTACAGATTTGATCAAATTAAGAAAAGTCAGAAGCTGGGGTATTTTTGATATTACGTTGGTTATGACCAACAACAAATTTCAATTGATTTGTGACACAATGTTGCAATCTAGTAAATGAGACATTAAACTGTTTCAGTATTCTTATACCCAAAATGTATCTGAGTATAGTGTGCTGACTGCTGCAAAGTGTCAACAATACAATTTACAATTTGAGATCAAACTTCCTAATGAAAACAAATTCTGTAGTTACAAAAATATTTGTAGATTGCTATATTATGCCTTATGCTTAGGATTCTCAAGGAGCCTCTTGAAAATAGGTGTTTCACCTAAATGAGGCTATACTGATGTGAACAATTCTAAGTGATTTATTTTTGTTCATACCTGTCAACAGTTGTCCCACATAATGAGGGATGCTCTTCATTGTATCCCTCAAAATTTTTCAGTGTCCTCTGCCCTTCTCACACAAAGAAGTGCTGTAAACTCAAACTTGAAAGAAGAAACTCATATAGAGAATACTGGATGGGCAGCTGTGCACAGCCAAGTGTTCTGCCACAGAGGGGTTCTGATTTTCTTTGACTTTGAGAGCAAAGCTCAAGATGTCCACGGGAATCAGAACCCTGAGGTGGCAGAAAACACTGGTTGTGCATAAAATTGCACATCCTTTTTGTAATATATGATGCCACTAAAAATAATGTAAATACAATTTGATCCTTTAGCTTTCTTTTTATATACAATAAGAACTTGTTCACTGCTGTGTCTTTTTTCAGGGTGCAGGGCTGGTTGCTAGGATCAGTGGTGTGGTGGTATGGTCAGAGGTGTGGTGTGTATTTATCTTGTACCATTTGTGTTCCTATTCCTGTGTATACTGCACATCTGTTGTTTATTCTTTCAATTTTTTTTTGTACCTATTTTTGGCCAGATCCACCTTGCAAATGAGTTCCACTCAATGGTGTCTTGCCTGGTAAAATAAAGATTGATTGATTGGTTGTTATGAACTAGATGTCCCTATGTCTATAGTGTGGACTTCCATTGGCTGTCAATGGCATTTGGGAGGGATTCAAAAAAAACATAGCAGCTGAACTTCTAACTTAGTGAGAAGATGCTTACTTTGAGGAACAGCATTTAATTTTATGAGTAAATTTAAATAGCTGGTTGATCCTGTGTTGAATTTTTTGTGTAATGAAAATATCTGATTGATCCTGGATTTTTTAATGTATCCGGTTGATCCTGCAGCTGTGCTATTTATGCAAGTTATCATGCCACTGAGACAGTCTATCTGATTGATCCTGCAGTTTCTGTTGCCTCGGCTGGTTTAAACTGTTGCTCATGTGCTTTCCAAATCAGCTGGACCACTCTGTTGTAACACAGAAGAGTACAATCATGTTTTATGACCTTTGAACTGTGCTTGAGCTGAAATGGAAATCTGGTTGGAACAACGTTCCACCATGCACTATAATACATTATTCCTAGAGCAAATTAAACTTTCAAAAGACACGAACAACATTCCACCATACACTATAATTCACTATTCCTAGAGCAAATTAAACTTTCAAAAGACACGAACAACATTCCACTATACACTATAATTCAATATTCCTAGAGCAAATTAGACTTTCAAAAGGCACATGTTTGCACAGTTCATAGTTTGTATTTGCAGCATGTAGCACACATTTTGAGGGCCTGTGTATCAAATAGAGTCGAGGACAAACAATTAAAAATTGATCTTGGGGGGGGGGTGCTGTGGGGCACACCTACCGACCAGACGTGTCTTAGATCAGCTCCTCACCCAGCTGACTTTTAAATTATTAAAACTTAAATTTTGAGTGAACTAAGTGAGTTTCTACAACTAGCACTATATTCTATGGGCTGTGCCGCATCTTTGGATATCTTTTCTGAACAGTGGGTCATACAAATAAAGGACCTCAGGGTGGCTCCAAAATCAGACCTACTGAACCAGAACAACACAAGGCAGTAGTTTAGCCCATGGCAGGGATTGAACCCCCATGTTCAGTGCTACAAAAGTCAATGCAAGCAATCGAAAGTAAAGTTGAATTGCTCCTGCCCAGGTTCATGGAGCAAGACTGCAAAATAGCGGAGGCTGTTAAAACGGCTTTCATGGCAGAATCTGTGGTGACTAAAGCCTTAACCATGACCAACAAAATTGTCCAGAAAAACACACAACTCCATCACCACCTGGAGGCCCTCGAAAATTCTCAGAGGGCCCCTAACATGTGCATTGTTGGCCTACCAGAAAATTGGGAGGGGGTCAGTCTGTTGTTTTTTCTTCAGTTCAGTGTGTGGTACATAGCTCAGTGCTCGTGTATGCTTATGAGCTGAATGGTATATACTTGATGTTTATAATTTGAGCTTTGGCATTTTTCTGAATCCCACCCTCTGAGGGATACTGGGTAGGTGTAAGATTGAAGCCCAGCATGGAGGGCGAGACAAGAGTGCCGTAGAAGGAGAAGGAGGCAGGGGAGGATGGAGGGCATTTTGAAACACTCAAAACTGAGTGAGCAGAAGCCTGAGGTCTATGAAGGGGATGGAGGAGGAGCTATTCCCCCTCATTGAACCTCAGGCTAAAAGTCTTCCAATTCAATGTGTAGTACTTTGCTCATTGCTTGTGTATACTGATGAGCTGAGAGGAGTATGCTTGATGTTTATTAATTGAGCTTTGGCATTCCTCTGCATCCCATCTTCTGAGGGATACTGGGTAGATGTAAAACTGAAGCCCCAAAAAGAGAGAGTGAATGATTATCTCCTCCAACTCCAGAGAGTGTGACCTGTAGCATGCAGGAGAGGAAAACCCCCTTTGGGGGAAACCTCTGAGGACCCATAGCTACTGACCTGCCTGTTCTCTAGGCATACTTAAAGGAGAATAATCCTAAATGTGGGCTGAAGTTAGTTAAGGTTTTGTCACTGATGCAGACTATTTGTTTGTCAAAAAGTCCTGTTTCTGAGGTTGATGATGAGCAGAAAGTCAATGCTGAGATGAAGATCTCGGCAGTTGAGGAGATCCATTTTTGAATAAAGTCTTGATGAGGGATGATGGTTAATCCATGACCAGGGTAGCTGAGAATGAAGCAGCTGTAAGCGTACATGTACAGTCAGCATAGTTGAGGAATAAGTGCCATTTTGCAAATATTTGAGGACATAGACAACATAGAGAATGAAATGGTTGGGAGTGTTGCCCAGCAGGGAACAGAGATGAGGTAGGAGTCTATGCAATTGGGAGGCTTGCATGGAGCTATGTAAATCCAGAACATTAGGGTATGATCGGGTACTTGGCAGAAAGGAGAATCGTCTTAAGATGTCCAGGAACTGTGGTATACTCTACCGGAGATGTCCAGCATAGAAACTTGGTTGGAACTGAACCAGAAGGGAGGTGGACTGCAGTAAAAGCATAAAGGAATGATGAAGTAGGGTAAGCCCAGATGCGGTCTAGCTGGAGCATGGACCCTATGGAGTCTGAAGTATGCAGTGGTCGATGCTCGAGTGATTGAGCAGGTGTCAGGTGGTAGTCCAAGGAAGACGAGACCCCCACATGAGTTTGCCTTACTGAAGATGGAACACATTTGAGGACTGAGAAATACCCTTCATGGGCACGATGGATTCGGGATGGCGAGACCCTCCCATGGGTCTGCCATCACTACAGTATGATATGTCTGAGGGGGGGACAAAACCCCCCTGTGGCAGTCTGCCTGTGTTGCAATGAAGTACGTTATGAGCTATGAGTAGGACCTCCTCATGGGGCGCGTATGTCTGAGATGGGGGACCACCCGCAGTCCACCATTGCCGTAGTATTGTATTGTCTGAATTAAAGATGGCGGGACCCCAGTGGTCCGCCATGCAGTAGTAGGCATAGTCCAATGTAAGGAGGACAAGACCTTAAGTAATTCCACCTGTAGTAAGGAAGGAAGATGTGGGCAATGAGTAGAAGACCTCTCACAGGCACGGTTGGCAGACCCTCCTCCATGGGTCTGCTGTCGATGTAATAAGCGTGGATGAATGTCAGCATTCTGAGGCCCCCATGGAGGCTGAGTTGAACTGGAATTCCTGTGAAGGAGGACCGGACAAGTTGAATCGAATGCCAGGGCCATTAATGTGGACAGGCTGGAAGCCGAAATCTTCTCGAGGTATAACAAGAAAGGTGACGAATGTACATGTGCGGTTCTCTGCCATGGCTGCAATTGCTTGATTCAAAAATTGCATGTAACTTATCGTGTCATGAAGTTCCCAGGGTGGTAGAACAGAGTAACCCCATGGGGGTCCACTAGAGGACAGCGTGTCAGTGATTGAGTGGCGAGCTAGACCCCCCATATGGGCTAACTGGTGTGGCAGGACCCCCACGTAGGCCTGCCAGAGGAGTAGTAGAGTGAGTGTGGTGAGCTAGGCCTCTACATTTATTTATTTATTTAAAATTGATGATCAGGAAAGGCACACTGAGCCGAGGCTCGTTTCCCAGTGCGACCCAGGTACATAGTGTACAGTGAGGGAAAAAAGTGACAAAAGGGGAGGGGATACATACAGTATATACAAACATTTTACAAAGCATGTAATATATTTCCAATACACAAACATTTTACAAAGCATGTCATATATTTCCAACAAACTATAATGAGTTGACATGCATATTAAATAATGGAGTGAGGCAAGAGTACACTCGTAGACTAGAGTAGGTAGGTAGAGACTGTGAGGGGCCTCTGCTGCCTGCCATGACCATTGGAGCATTTAGGGCAGTCTGGGGTGGGGAGGTGCCTGAGAAGTTGCATAAATTCAGAATGAGAAGGGGACAGGTGAAGATTGGAGGGAAGGTTGTTCCAGAGATGGGGGAAATGGTACGAGAAGGCAGCTTGGCCGGTTAGAGTGTGAGGGTGGGGTAGGTGGAAAGTGCATGAGTCCCTGTGGCGAAGAGGGTAGTTTAGGGTGGTGGCAGGGGAAAGGAGGGAGGTGAAGTGGGGGGGTAGGGAGTCAAGCCAGTATTTTGCTTTGAAAGAGGTGCTGTGGATGGTTCTTCTGTGGGAGAGTGGGGCAATAGAGAGTGTAGCATAGAGTAGGCAGTGGTGAGTGAGTGGGGTGGAGGCAGTGGCAAAGTGGCAGAAAGAGTTGAGAATGGTGTCAAGGCCGGGGCCGTGCCATAGATTATTTTGGCATAGTCTATGATGGGCAAGATAGTTTTACGTACGAGCTCACAATGGGTGGGGATGAGTATGCTGGCCTTGTGTCGGTAGAGGATGGCGAGTTTGGGCCACAGTTTAGTGCAGGTGGCTTCGACATGCGAGGAGTAGTTTAGGTGGATGTCCAGCCATACTCCCAGGCACTTGAAAGCAGGGACTAGCTCTAGTGAAGAGCCAGCCAGGGTGGTGATCACTGGGAGTGCTGGGAGGTTAGCAAGCTTCTGCCTGGAACCAAAGACCATGGTGACAGTTTTTTTAGCATTGAGGGTGAGCAGGTTCTCAAGGAACCAGGATTGGACTCTGTTGAAGTCGATTTGGAGGTTGGGGAGGATACTGTCGTAGGAGGGGCCTGAGGTAAAGATGATAGTGTCATCTGCATAAAGATGCACATTGGAGTAGAGGCAGGTGGAGGGAAGGTC
Source organism: Neoceratodus forsteri (assembly GCA_016271365.2). Taxonomy (NCBI): domain Eukaryota; kingdom Metazoa; phylum Chordata; order Ceratodontiformes; family Ceratodontidae; genus Neoceratodus; species Neoceratodus forsteri. Next base: position 1,205,747,206 of record CM057450.1, on the reverse strand, counting down.
ATTTATGAAGAGTGAGAAGAGGATGGGGCCAAGTATAGAGCCTTGGGGAACACCAGATAAGATTGGGGGGTAGAGAGTGTCACCTATTTGAACAGATTGTTGTCAATCATGAAGGTACGAGTGGAACCAGGTAATGGTAGGTGGGGCTAAGCCAAAAGAAGTACGTTTGCGGAGTAGCAGTGGGTGGGAGATGGAGTAGAAGGCTTTAGCCAGGTCTATGAAAATGGCGGCTGTGGTTAGGCCATTGTCCATGGCAGAGAGGATAAAATCAGTTATGCATAGAAGGGAGGTGATGGTAGAGTGGTGTTTCCTGAAACTGGACTGTACGGGTGAGAGAAAGCTGTTGGAAGAGAGAAAGTCCGGCAGTTTGGTCTGTATAAGGGCTTCCTGGACTTTGCCAAGGGAGGGGAGGAGCGAGATAGGTCTGTAATTTCCCCATAGGGTGGGATCTCCACCTTTGTGCAGAGGGATGATTTTGGCCATTTTCCAGGCTTTGGGGACAGTGGCTGTGGAAAGAGAGAGGTTTAGTATGTGAGTTAAGGGGGCCACAATAGCAGAGGCTGAGATTTGGAGCAGTTTGGGGGTGGATACTGTCGTGGCTGGATTTGGACATGTTAAGGGAGGCGAGTGCACTGTATACTTCCAGGGGTGAAAGAGGAGGAAGGAGGAAACCAGGGGTAGGGGAGGATAGTTTGGCTGATTTGGGGGTGAGAGGAGGGGAGTCGAGAAGGGCACAGGAGACAAAGAACTTGTTGAATAGCTCTGCCACGGAGGCAGGATCTCAGACGGTGCTGCCATCAATTTTGAGGGCTGGGCATGCCTGTTTAGTAGGGAGGTCAAGTAGGGAGTTGATCAATTTCTTCTTCTTCTCTTGTGCCTTGTTCACCAGTGGCTGGGGTGTCGTCCCCTGACTTGTAAGTTCCCTGCACAGGATTGGCACTGCAGGAGGGGTAGGCTTATCCATAAGACCTGATGGCCCTTCTCCTGCTGTGTTTTTAAACTCTCTGATCAAGTCTGGAAAACAAGCCTCCCACCAAGCATTGCCTCTTGCCTGCACCAGCACCTGTACCTGCCTTTTGAACTCATGTACCCCTCTTCTCAACTGCCTTTCTTGCACTCAACATCTTGTCCAGCTCACCAACTGAAAGAAATAAAAGTGCAGGCAACCTGCCCCTGAATGTCTTAGCTGTCTTTGCTCATGGGGCTGCACTGTGTAACAAAGTTGAATTAATCACACACTGGTGTTAATAAAAATGTTTTTTTCCCCTATGGCAGCCCGGCATTCCACTAACGCTCCCTCCCCCAACTTGTGACTCCTTCTGCCCTGTCCCTGCTATCAGCAACTGCACTGTGTTCTTGTCCTGTTGCCGCTTCACTCCTTGGTCCATTCTGTCCATCTGTCTCCTCACTCAGTATGCTCCCATAGCAGAGATTGCCCTATGCAGCTTGTCCTCCCCACTGGCACATGAAACTCACTGTTGTCCTCACAACAGCACTCCCAGCCCTGCCATTTTCCAAGGGAACTTAAGTCCATGCTAGTTGCTGGCCATCAAGCATCCTGTCACTGCTTGCTGGTTGCATGCAAAGTGGTTTCCCCCATGGCCAGCAGCTCAGCCCCCCCCCAGCACTGTCGAAGTTAATGCTGTCTGTATTCTGTATTTATTATTATTATTTTTTATATAGGTGTAACCCCCTTACAAATGGGGGTTCCCGAAAAGTCTTCCTTGAGCTTGCCTAAATGCTCACTGCCAGGCTGGTGTCCTGCGTTTTAGCAGTTTAAATGTGATTGCCAGAGAGTGCCTGTATAGCCTCTGTGTACTGTCTCTTTAAGGGCTGCCTGGATTGCAGTCATAAGTAATCTGAGAGGGAGCTCTGTTGAAAGATGTAACTATTTTTGGTGAAAATAATTTAGAATGATAACGATAATGTAGTTTGTCTAACCTGCCTTCTTTGCAGCAAGGACTGTTTTGTTTATCCCCACCACTTTCCCCAGGCCTGCCGAATTGGACCAATCAGTACTGGTGGGATCTAAAATGGAGCCGGACTACAGGAGCTGTCTGGAGTCAGAATTTGTAGGAATTGTAGTTTTGGGCTTTTGGCACCTTGTTGCACCTGAAGGGGGCGCTCCTGTTGTGACTGACAGATGAATCAGCCAACTGAACCTTTTGGATCTTGGGGAAATTCCCAGGCTTGCTGGCAGTTGAGTCAGATCTAAGTTGGGAGCTGAGGAAGCAACAGCTGGAGACAGTCTCTGTGGAAAGGCCTGAATTTTGGCCTGCATGCCTGCCTGCTGCCCCTGAGAGGGAGAAGAGAATCAGTTCGGACCGAATCCGAGTTTGTGAGAATGAAGTAAGCCACTGAGTTGTGACCAGGATCAACCTGAAGAAGACTGAAGATTTGCTAAATGCATCGGCCTGTCAGGATTTCCAGCTACCTCTAAACTCCCGGTGTGTGCAGAGACTTTGCGATTGTGACCAGAGAGCGGTTTGCCAGGTATAGTAGAATCTCTTACATGTAAATGTGCTGTTTGTTTATAGTGGGTCGTGATTTGGTTCCCCACTGTGTAAATTGTGTTCTGCTTGCTGGAAGCTGTATCCAGCTCGACTGGACTGAATCCACGTTCATCTCCATATGGCCTGGGCCTTGCCACACTGGCCCTGCCAGACTACAGCACTGCACAGAGAAAGCCATCAATGAGAGACCTGCCTGGGGATCAGCCTCCTGCTCCATGCTTGAACAGGAACAATGCCTCGGCGAATTGTGTGGGCCCTGCTTCTCCTGGCACTCCAGATCAACCACCTGCAGTCTCAATTTTCGTCCAGCCTGTGTCCAGTCTTGCATATCGTGAGTAACCATCAGGGTAGCTCCCTGCAACAACAGCTTGATCTAAGTGTGTCATCTGATTGCCTTGTTGTTTCCTTTCTTTCATGAACTGAGCCCTCCAGCTCTGGATTACAATTAGTATATGTGGTGCATGCTGTTTTCTTCCATCACAGGGCCCCAACCAGCTGCGATTCTGGCCTACCCCTGGCAACGACCCTGGCTAGCCCACCTCTTCTTCACCTGGGTACCCAGAGTGTGTGTGTGTCTGTTTATGGACCCTGAAGTGCATGCATAACTGTTTGATTGATACAGTCTTTAAGCAAATTAACCTGATTACGCGCCTTCCTTGTTCAAGTCCCTTAAATAAATCAGATCTAACTCTTTTTGCATTTACCCTGACTGTGGTTCCAGTTTGTGCAAGAGTACCGTACTGCTGTTATTTGCTGTATATAACCTTGTTTTACAGGGGGTCCCCAGGATCGAGCCAAAGGAGAGCCCTGGTGGTAAGTGCAAACAGTGTGGGTACTTGTGTGGTGTATCAGGGGTATTGTGAAAGTGATTATGGTGCATTGTTCCGGCCACTAGTAAGGAGACAGGGGGGTTACAGTGTCCCGGAGAGCTGTACCCAGGTTAGCTTGACCACTACCAACCCTGACCTCTGGGTGGAGGCACCCATTTCAGAACTCAGGCCCTTTAACCTGCTCCTAGTCAAGCAGTCAGGGGTAGTAGCCCTTGGGATAGTGCCACCTAGGGGTTACATATGATTATTTTGTTTTTTGATTTCCTATGAAGAACTGTTTCTCTGTGCTGTCTCACTAGCTTCATTACTTAGAAACATAGACTGTGATGTCAGATAAGGACCACTTGGCCCACCTAGTCTGTTCATTTCCCTACCTAATGGATAAGCTGCAGATCCTAGTTAACCAACAGCCTATTTCTTCCTACTCACCACAAGAATTGCCTTATGTCTGTCCCGTGCATTCTTGAATTCTCCCACAGTTTTAGACCCCACAACCTCCTCAGGAAGGCTGTTCCATACTTCCTCACATTGCCCCTGAGCCGTCTCCCTCTATCTTCAAATTGTGTGCCCTTGTTCTGGCACATCTCTTTTTCTGAAAGATGCTACCCTCTTGGACTTCGTTGATTCCACTGAGGTACTTAAAAGTTTCTATCATGTCCTCCCTCTTCCTTCTTTCCTCAAGGGTATACATATTAAGCTCCTTTAGTTTCTCCTCGTACGGCTTCTCTTGCAGACCCTGCACCATTTTAGTTGCCCTCCTCTGAACTGCCTCCATTCTGTCTATGTCCTTGTGGAGATGGGGTCTCCAGAACTGGACACAGTACTCCAGATGGGGTCTCACCAACTGTCCGTACAGAGGGATAACAACTTCCTATTTTCTGCTGGTGATGCCTATTCCTATACATCCAAGTATCCCCCAGCCCTCCCTACACTGCCTTCTCACATTGCTTGCCAACCTTAAGGTCATCTGATATGATTACCTCCCAGGTCCCTTTCCATTTTTGTTGTTGTTACTACCTCCCCCCCCATTGTGTACTCTTCCCCTGGGTTTTTGTTTTCTAGGTGCATTGTATGGTAGCCTGTGAAATTGGCACCTGAATTAAGGCACCGTCCGAAACGGAAACGCGATGTGGGCGAAAGCCCGAATGGCGATGGGGAGGACGACCGGATGTGGTGGGGTGGGTGACTGCAGTGACAGGATGTTGCTATATGTACACGTGCATGGGGGGGGAGCAAGTATGGCCAGCGTGGCCTGGGAGGGGGTGGAGGGGATGTTGAAGGTGGCGCTGCGGTCGGCTGCTGAGCTGCACCATGGCATCGGGGGTTGACCTCCGCATGGGGTACTGGGTCCGGGTCTGGGTCTGAGCACTACTGCAGTTTTGTTGCACCTGGCCTGAAACTCGTTTTTTATTACTTTTGCCCTCCTCTGACATGCACCCCCCTGAAATTGAGAATCCTTTAGTAGGAGGATGGGGGCGGCAAAGCCCCCCGCATGGGTGGGGTGGGGGTTCAGCCCCCCACAGAAAGCAATAGAAACATGTCCCCAGTGCCATTCCTCTGTGCACCGAGGGATGTCAGGGTGGCAAATTGTTTTCACTGCTCTGATGTCGCGATACTGCGAATTGCATGTTTACGCGAGCTATCACATAGAACCCAATATTTTGCACTCCTTGCATTGGAATCCAAGCTACCATACTGATGACCATTCCTCCAACCTTGCCAAGTCCCTTCTCATCCTTTCCATGCCCTCTTGTGTATCAACTCTGTTGCAGGCCATTGTCTTGTTACCCCCAGTTTATGAATACCCCTTCAGTATTGACATGCCAAAACAGTTTTTATGGTTTTGGTAAGGCTTAGTCCACACAGTGCCACCATTCCTAAGATTTTGGCATGCACATGTGAGCCACAGCTGTTGTCCACACGGCCACAGCCATGCTCAAGGTGGTGGATCATGCATGTGCCCGGTAAGGCCTGATTCACACAGTGGCCACTGTGCTCAGCATGGCAGCAGTTTGCCTTGCCACATCACTCCCTATTGACTCGGGTGCCATGTCAGTGTAACAGACAGATAGACTTGAGTGTCGTGCAACCAAGCCATGGCACTCACTGTAACCCAGAGTTCCTTGACCATGTCAAAAAGGGGTAAAATCACCAGAAACCTCTTTCCTTGGTCTCTCCCCCCCTCCTAAACCTGCCATGGTTCACCGTATATTTGCTCCTGCATAATGGACCAACACATTTCAAACTGGAGGATATTTTTCAACTAAATACTCAGAGATCCTCACATTAACCTCCTCTTCCAACAGTCTCTCTGTTTAGACCTGCCCCTGTATGAACAAAAACATGGACCCTTCAGCTCTCAGCAGCCTACATTTTCTGTCTTTCTAAGCCCTGTCCTCGCTATATATTTTAAATACCTGATACATAACTGTATTTTTGACTGTTGTATATAACCTTGAAATGTAATGCAGTCATAGAAACATAGAAACATAGACTTTGTTGGCAGATAAGGACCGCTTGGCCCACCTAGTCTGCCCATTTCCCTACCTACAGGATGAGCTGCAGATCCTAGTTAGCAACAGCCTATTTCTTCACACCCCCCACAAAAAATGCCTTATGTCTATCCCATGCATTCTTGAATTCTCCCACAGTTTTAGACCCCACAGCCTCCTCAGGAAGGCCGTTCCATGCATCCACCACCCTCTCTGTGAAAAAATACTTCCTCACATTGCCCCTGAACCGCCCTCCCTCTTTCTTCAAATTGTGTGCCCTTGTTCTTGCACATCTCTTTTTCTGAAAGATGTTACCCTCTTGGACTTCGTTGATTCCACTGAGGTACTTAAAAGTTTCTATCACGTCCCCCCTCTTCCTCCTTTCCTCAAGGGTATACATATTAAGCTCCTTTAGTCTCTCCTCATATGGCTTCTTTTGCAGACCCTGCACCATTTTAGTTGCCCTCCTCTGGACTGCCTCTATCCTGTCTATTTGCTTGCGGAGATAGGGTCTCCAGAACTGGATGCAGTACTCCCAGATGAGGTCTTACCAACTGTCTGTACAGAGGGATAACAACTTCCTGTTTCCTGCTGGGATGCCTCTCCCTATACATCCCAGTACCCCCAGCCCTCCTTACTGCCTTCTCACATTGCTTGCTAACCTTAAGGTCATCTGATATGATTACCCCCAGGTCCCTTTCCTTTTTTGTTGTTGTTACTACCTCACCCCCATTGTGTAATCTTCCCCCTGGGTTTTTGTTTCCCAGGTGCATTATTTTGCACTTCTTTCCATTGAATCCAAGCTGCCATACTGCTGACCATTCCTCCAACCTTGCCAAGTCCCTTCTCATCCTTTCCACACCTCCTTGTATATCAACCCTGTTGCAGATCTTTGTGTCATCTGCAAAGAGGCATACTTTTCCTTCCAGTCCCTCTGCAACTTCACTTATAAAGACATTCAAAAGGACTGGACCCAGTACTGAACCCTGCAGTACCCCATTAGTAACCCCCCTCTTTCTTCAGAGTGGACCCCATTTACAATTACCTTCTGTGTTCTGTTGTCCAGCCAATGTTTTACCCAGGTTACCACCCTGGGACCCACTCCCAGGCTGGTTAATCTGACTGTTAATCTATTGTGTGGGACTGCGTTAAATGCCTTGCTAAAGTCTAGGTAGGCCATGTCCACAGCCCCTCCCTGGTCTACTACTTTGGTCACCCAGTCCGGAAATCAATTAGATTCGTTTGACATGACCTTTCCACTGTGAACCCATGCTGCCTTGGGTCCTGTGCCCCACTTGACCTCTAGGTACTCAACAGTTCTTTCCTTCAGAAGTGATTCTATCACCTTCCCTACCACAGAGGTCAAACTGACAGGTCTGTCGTTTCCTGCCTCTGTCCTGGTCCCACTTTTGTGAGGAGGAATCACATCTGCCTTCCTCCAGTCCTCAGGTACCACACCATCCTCCCATAATTTGTTAAAAAGGGTAGTCAGTGGTTTCACTAGTTCTCCCCTTAATTCTTTTAGAATTCTGGGGTGAATTCCATCAGGCCCCATTGCTTTGTCCACCTTCAGTTTTAGGAGTTCTTTCGGAACCCTTTTTTCTGTGAAAGGACTGGGCTCGACCCCCCTATCCAGAGTGCTTCTGTTAATTGGATTAGGTACCTCCCCCTCCTCCTCTTTTGTGAATACTGAGCAGAAATATTCATTCAGCATCCCTGCTTTTTCACTGTCCCTCTCTGCCCACCCACCATCCATTCTATTTGGCCTCACTATCCCTCCCTTTGTCTTTCTACACTCCCTGATGTACCTATAAAAGTTTAATCCCCCTTCTTAACTGAGTTGGCTATCTTTTCCTCAGTTTGGACCTTTGCTATTCTGACTTTTCTCCCTGCTTCCTTCTGTCTTACTTGGTACAGCTCTCTGTCCTGCTCCTTCTGTGCTTCCTTATACTTCCTGAATGCTATTTTTTTCTCCCTGACCTTCCCCGCCACCTCTTTTGAGAACAATAGTGGCTTTTTCTTTCATTTTGATTTGTTTATTTGCTTCACACAAAGGCTTGTTGCCTCCGTGATGGCAGTTCTGATGTTTCCCCACTGTCGCTCCACCCCTCCTTCTAACCTATTTGCTAGTGCTTTTCTAAGGTACTCTCACATCTTGCCAAGTCAGCCTCCTGAAGTCCAGTACCCTCACTTTCTATGGCTTGACTCTTGTATCTGAGTTTATCGAACCACACTGTTTGGTGGTCACTTGTTCCCAGATGGCTACCCACTTCTAGATCTGAGATCCTCTCACTGTCCCCATTTGAGAGTATGAGGTCTAAGATTGCTCCCTCACGAGTGGGTTCCAAAACTAGCTGTCTGAGGCATGCCACCTGTAGGGCATCGAGAATGGCCCTGCTCTTGGATGTGGCTGCAGCAAATGTGCTCCAGTTAACATCTGGCATATTCATGTCTCCCATCAACAGTATCTCCCTTTTCTCTGCCATCCTAAGAATGCCTTCTATCATATCCTTGTCCAGTCCCTCCTCTGACATGGGGGTCTGTATACAACCCCTGTGTGGATTGTGGTGCCATTTCCAGTCTCTAAGGTGACCCACAGTGCCTCCTCTCCTCCCTGTTTACTCTTTTGTTCAGTTGCTTTTATTCCTTCCCTTACATAAAGAGCTACTCCTCCCCCTCTTCTCCCCTCTCTGTCTCTCCTGTAGGTTGTGTACCTTGGTATGTTAACATCCCAGTCATGGTTCTCTGTGTATCATGTTTCTGTGATTGCTACGATATCCAGGCATCCCTCTTCCATCAAGGCCACCAGTTCAGAGAGCTTGTTGCCCAGACTATGAGCATTACTACCCTCCATTTCCTGATGACCTTACCCTTTTTGCCCCATCCCTGTCCTTATTGCCTTTGTCACTTTCTCCATTTACCCCTGCCCTTCTCCCTATCGACATCTCTAACTTGGTGTTTACCTTACTTACTACCCTGACTTTTTTGGGGGGGCTAGATTTCCCTTCTCCTTTCCAGTGCCTCCCCCCTTGGCTAGTTTAAATGCTTGCCAATGAAGCATTTAAATCTATCACCTAGGATCCTGGTTCCTCTCCTGGACAGATGTAGACCATCACTCCAGTATAGGCCTGCATCACTCCAGGTGGACCCCCTGTCCCCAGTGAAGCCAAATCCCTGAGCTCTGCATCAGTTTTTCAAGCACTGACTGAATCCCATGGTGTGGAGCACCCTAGCCTCAGCTACACCATAGACAGGCAGCACCTCCGAGAAGGTTACCATGCATGCTACTTGTCTAAGGCCCTTCCCCAACCACACAAACTCTTCCTGCACTGCTCTGATCCCTTTCTTAGCCAGGTCATTTGTCCCTAGGTGGACAATGACATTCAGCTCCCTCCCCTGTGCAGCTGCTGCGGCGATCCTGAGAATTCGCTGCCTGTCCCTCCAAGCCATGGTGCCAGGCAGCACTACCTCCTCTCCACTTCCTCCCCAGTTCTACCTTCCTAATAATGGAGTCCCCCACCAGGAGTTGTTTCTTTCCCCTGTGGGGTCCCATGCCACCCTCCTGTGGGTCTCCTTTGTGGAGGTTCCCAGCATCCTCCTTGGTCTCCACTGTGGGTGCCTCCATAAAGGAACCACACTTTGCCAGAATGGCATATAAATTGTGGAGAGGTACAACTGGAGGGATGCGCCTCTGTTTCATCACCCTCACTCTCCCAGTCTTTGTAACAAGGATCCCATTGAAAATGAGCTTCACTCAACTTGGATTATCCATATTCATAAAGTGAATGAAATACAGTGTACTACTACTACTACTACATTAACTGCCAGCAGCTCACCAACTGGCATGTCCACTCACCTAACCTGAGATGTATGTGACTGTTCCCCTTACCTACGCGATCTGCTTGTGCCCTTGCTACCTCTTGTTTTTTTTCTTTTAAATTGGCCACACTGCCTTCATCTTGCTGTCTTTTCAGCAGTGCCTGCCTTAACCTTTTACAAACCCCAATCCTCCCGACCAGGAACGGGTGTGTGCCCACTGTACTAAAGACGCCCATGATGACAGCTTGCCATTTGCTCATCTCCCTCCCTTTCTGCAAGGCTCCATTGCCTTTCCACATCAGTTGGCGTCTGCTCCCTGACCGCCAATGACTCTTGGGTGCAGAGCAGCAAGTGGGGGTGAGGGGGAACAGTGCCCTTTAGGGCTTGTCAAAAACATTAACTTTTTTAACCGCAATTCAGAGCTCCCTTGCTCACACTTACTCCCGGGCACAGAACACCCCTTGCTGTCTCTCTCTCTCTCTCTCGCACTCTCTCTCTCTCTCTCTCTCTCCATGCTTCTTGTAGTGCCCTTGGCCACCACACTTGGGGAGCAGACACAGACCATCCATCACCCATCTAGGCTGCAGTTCACTGCCCTCCAACTTCTCCAGTGAGTCCTCACTACCCTTCTCTTTGTGGAACCCTCTCTCCTCAAACCTTGCTGTTCCTTAGGATCCACCTGAGAAAAATACAGTTCCTGACCTGGATCCTACTGCTATATCCTCCTGATAGTGAAGTTCTGCTACCAGTTTCAATTAGGGGGAACAAGGATGTTGGGCTACCATGTCTCAGTCTTTTTATAGCCTCTTGCTCCTCCCCTCCAGCTCAACTCTCTCCTGTCCCAGAGCAGACCAGCTATCCTAACCTTACCCTCCCCTCTTTTCTCTTCCCCCACTCCCCTCTCACATAACCTCTGCCCAGCAACAGGGAAAGGGGCCACAGAGAAATTCATGTAGGCTTCAAGGAGCCCCTTCATCTGATGTATATTGCCTCTTTTTCTTTAAGCTCCACCCACCCATTATCCTTCCCCTTCCATAAATATTTCCCTGCTTTCTCTCTACCTTTCCTCTAAGCTTGTCTTATTTTTTTCCTTATAGGGGATTCCAAAAGAAGACCTATTGTCAAAATGTTGATTCAAATTCTTTCTTTTTTTCAGCATGCATTTACTATTACCCTTTTGTTCTGTTCTCTGTTATCTCACAGCAGATGAAAACTTAACCTCCTCAGTCACTATGAATGATACTGTGCATGTATCTGCAGTGCATTTAATATGCCTGATGTGCAGTGCATTATATTACACTATGCTTTATAAAGGGGATGGGAAGCATTGCAACATTCACAGTTCCTGTTTGCTCACCTCCTCTCTTTATGCACATATCTATTTTGTTTTTTTGTTCCCTGGTCTTTAAAACCAACTCCATATGTAACTCTCTGTTACACCATAACAGGTGCTCACACCAGTGACATTGCCTGTTGAAATTAGACAGTGGACCCTCATACTGTTACAGATATACTTCTGGAGGGAGTTCAAATGGGTCTGCAGGACCTGAACATGAACAAGTCCTCAGGGCAACTTGAGCTGCGTCCACTGATACAGAGGGAAGTGAGACAGTTCTGGAAGCTCCCATGGCAGACCAATTTAATAAGTCACTAACAACAGGAGAAGTGCTGCAGGGCTGGGGCTGCAGAGTAGACTGGGTTGCCACCCAGAAAGAAGGCTTGGGTTTCACACAATGTACAGGCGCCTAGTCTGGAGTTACTGGCCCCACATTGCAGGACAGCAGGTCATGGCAGGCCTTTTTTGGGGGAGCAGGCACAGGCAGATTCAGTGGTCATTAATGGTGCCCATGACCATTCCAAATGGCCCAAGCATCTCAGCTTCCTGCCAGCAGACAGGGAATCCCACCATTTGGATCTGTTTGGTTAAGAGGATGTTTGCTTCCTCCACTTTGGCCATTCAGGCCCTTAATTACCTGGGCCACATGCTGCAATATCAGAACTCCCTGTGGGCTAAGATCCAGGATGTCATCCTCTCCCTCCCTCCCTGAGGGAACTCCTACGTCAAGTTACAGGACCATCTCAAGGGCATCTCTGATGTAGGTGACCACCTCCTTCGCACCACTTATGATGCTGTAGATGCATCAGCTAGGGCTGCAGCAACCAGCATCTGTCTTTGCTGCTATGCCTGGCTCAGGGTATTGGGGTTTGCACAGGATGTGCAACAGTCTATCCTGAATACCCTTTTCAGAGGTCCTCTGTTGTTTGGGGGCAATGTGGATGACATTCTTACCAAGCTTCAGGCCTCAGAGAGGGCCATTCAGTCAGTCCACTCCCTTTATCATACACAGTCTAGGCCTGCCCAGAAGCAGCTCTTTCACCTTCAACCCCCCCAACAGGCCCAGCAATAGGGTGTAACTCAGGGCAAATGCAAGCCCCCACTATCCCTGCCCTGTCCGCCCCAGCTGACTCCACCAGCAAGATCCCCAGAGGGTGACCTGCAGCCCTCCCACCTCTGCCCCCTCTTGACTCTTTGTCCGACCCCCTCCTTGTGGGTGGAGCAGGAGGTGATGGTAGGGGGTCCTTTCTCCTTCCACCTGCCCACGTGGAAGGAGATGTTTAAAACAATGTTATAGAAAGGCCAGAGGTCTGGGGACCATCAAACCCCCAGAAGCTCTGGGATTTTAGATGCTCTATGATGAATTTTGGGGCTTTTATTGAAGGTAAAACACACTTTTGTTAGGTTCCCCCACTCCTGACTCATGTAAAAAAATTAAATTCTCTGGCTGGCCTCAGGTACCTAGACTTAATAGCTCTTGGGGAGTGCTGGCTGAGATGCCTGCTGGCTTTTTGATATGTACTGTAATCTGCTAGTGGCCATAGGTGCACCACACTCCTTCCCAGAACCCAACTCACTACAACTGAAAAACAAAACCCTTCCTGGCCCACCCCAAGCACCAGAAGCAGTGTTCCCAATTATGCAGTGCCCTCTCTTCATGACACCCCAATGACCAAGTTTTCTTTTTCACACACCGTCACCACCTAAGAGGATCAGATCACTCCCAGTCCTTTGCTTTCTCATGTACTTGTCAGTTATTTAATGTCCCTCAAACTGACAGAAGACATTTTCAGTAGCTGATATGTCCAGGAGAAGGTAACAGTCAAGGTCAAGGTTATAAAAGTGAGAGTCTTCTGCACGCAGTGCATTTACAGTATTCTGGACCAACAATGACACCACCCACCCCGTGGAGTAATTGCAATGTCCTGTGATAGATCTTTTTTTTCCTACAAGGCCCATCTTCCTAAAAAGAAGGCCATCATCAGGTACCCCAATAATAAAATAGCAGCAAGGCGCAAAAACATTCCCGTGACAAGTAAGCAAAGTGAGACGCATTCAGAATGTTCACTCACTTGCCATGCTAATAGGGCCCATCTCACAAGCTAAGTCACTGTTCTGGTGACAGGAACTGGAGACTGGGGCTGGTGACCAAATGCAGCAGCTCATAATGTTTCCAGTGCTTGTCTGTGAACTGGTGACGTCTATTTGGCACCACAGATGACTTGGATGGCTCGGAGTCAGACTCTGTACATCATGTTGCTGCCTCTGCAAGGGACTTGGACCACTCTGGCAGGTGTATAGTGAGAGGCAGGTTGTTGCATAGAGAGAAATTTTTATTTTGCACACACAGCCATGCTCTGAGTGTGGCTGTAGCATGAGAGAGTCTACAGTGGGCAGGGACAGCAAAGCAGATGAAGCTACTGCGGTCAGGGACAGAATGCTAACCAGGTGAGTTTACTGCGGGCAGGGACTGAAGTGAGGAATTGCACAGCACAAATCATCTAAGCTTACCAGGTGACACCAATTCCTGAAAATAGTTGCTAATAACCAACATCCATTTTCCTTCTCTGCACCTCATCTCCTTGGCTACTAGTCAGCTTCATGGTCAGGTGTCTCTCACTATTGTGTCAACATTGTCTGTGATGCACGCTCTTGGGCCACAGCTGCATGTGCAGTTCTCATGTAGAAGGGGTCAATCAGCATGACTCAAGGACATCAGCTGCATGCTGATTGGCCAGTTGGTATGACTGAGGTGGGGGGGGTGATGGGAGAAGGTGGAGGCCAACCATAATGTGTGCACACCACATACAGATTCTGCAAGCTAGTTGAGGGATGTAAATGGACACAGACAGTCTAAAACAAACAGAAAACAAACAAAAAAAGAAAAAAAATGGCGGTTCAAGCTGGGGGGTTCAATTGAACCTGATGAACCCCAGCTGGCAACGGGATTGTGCTAATGCACTGAGTGGTGATGAACAGTGTCCCCTGTACAAGGATGGGAATAGTGAAAATCAGGGAAATTACAGGCCAGCAGTGAGCCTGACATAAATAGTGAGCAATCTGCTGGTACCAGTTATTAAGGGACAAATTGTTGACTTACTAGAGAAAAACAGCCTTATGGACAGGAATAAACAGGAGATATGCAATAGGCTGATTCAAAATATGCAATTTATCTTTATGTGAGAGGGGAAGGACACTAGCTCTTGAGTGGCAGAGCCACAAGTGAGTTCTGAAAGTCCTGCCTCTTTACAATTGATGATGAACTGCATATTTTGAGTTATACCATTGCATATTTGGCTTATGCAACATACATTTACTAGTTACAGGTTTTAAATCTGCTGTTTGAATGAAGATGTAGCTGATTCTCTTTGATGTCAACTGATGGCTTCAGTGCTGCACATCACTATTGTCATCAGCATTGTGAAAGTTACTGTCTGATTGGTTCAGTGTGCACTGTGACATATCCAACTTTGCAAGACAATATTATCTTACTATGTTGGGTTAAAGAGCTGCTGACGCCTCAAAGAATACTTTGAAAAACATGATATTTAGGTACAATTCAGCTTGCATTCCATATATATTCTGTAGATTTCTTCTCAACATTATTTATTACTGTGGAAATTTGCATGAATCATGATTATTATACCTCGAAGTTCATCTGCCTCTATAGCTTACTCCCTGCTTCCAGGTATAATCCTCTGTTGTGACATCACAGTCTGTTGCCATAGGCGTAACAGTGATGTCATAAGCAGTGCATTATGACTTCAGGTAGGGGAAAAAGCAATAGGACTGAATGAACTCTTCAGGAGCAAAGATCCTATTTTCATGCAAATTACATCAGTAATATATAATGGCGAGGAGGAATACAGAACTAATGTGAAATACACACTGAACTGTGTCTAATTGTTATGTTTTGTTGAAGTTCTCCTGAAGGCGTCAGCTGATCTTTAAGTTAGTAGTTTTTGTTCATGCTGTATATCAGAGCATGAATGTTGTATTATTTATTTATTTGAAAAGTTTCACCAGGAAAGTATGCTGAGCAGCAATTTCTCATTTACAGGTGCATCCTGGGGAAGGGAAAAGGGGTAACAAACAAATACAAATGATAGCAAAATCAACAAATACAGGCAAACAGAATACAGAGAGTAACAGTATAACATATTACAGTATAGTAATTACACATTTACACATTTTTAAGTACAAACATGTTGGGGAGTCTGCAACTCCTGAGAGTGGATATGCATAGGACAAACAAGAAGATAGTGGAGGAGGGGAGGTGGGGAGAATTAAGAGCAGTTGCAAGTGGAGGAGAAGAAGTTATGCAGGAGGGAGGAGAAGGCAGATTGAGAGGTGGCGTGGTGAATGGAGGGGGGAAGGAATTCCATAGTTTTTGGAAACAGTGAGAAAATGCTGCTTGTCCAGCAGTGGTGGATCTAAGAGGGACAGCCAAGATCTGAAGTTGTAGCTTCAGGAGTGGGGGTGGGGGAGGGTGGGGAGAGAAGAGGAGAGGTCGGATGGGAGAGAGCAGAACTAGAATTTAAATAAGAAATTGGCACAGTGGGAATGGCGTCTGTCATCAGGAGAGGGGAAGGAGAGAGACTTATAGAGCACAGTGGTGGGTGGGAGGAGGGCGGTAGAGTGCAAACCAACAGAAGGAAGGGAAGAGAGTGTCCTTTCTGACTATGGAAGTCTTGGAAGTGGCCGGTAGACTACATCTACGTGATGTGGGTACATGAGGGGCAGGTCATGCCAACCAAACTTGATTGATTTTTTCATCTCAGGAATAGATATTGGATAGGGGTCAGGCAGTCAACATTTTTTACCTGGATTTCTGTAAGGCCTTTGAATCTGTACCACATAGGAGGCCTATACAAAAGGTAGGAGCCTTAAGATTAATGGAAAGGTTAACTAGGTTCATTGGGTGACTGATACAACTTATAAAATGGGCAACTAATTTCCTGTGTCCTGATTAGTCGAGAAGGTTTGGAAGCCATGTAGTTTAGAAAAGAAACCTCATGGCTTCAGATTTATTCCAGCATGCAGGACACAACTTGATGAAGAATCAATGCCTCTCAGAAAGCTTTTTTCAAATGTTTCTAGCAGCCATCTTGATGCTACATAAACACTGATACCCAAGATTTAGCCTTTGCTCCAATAAACTACAAAACGGCAACTATCTCAGCACATTCTCCCATGAACAACAAACCACATTAAAACATACTTAAAAGCATACTCTAACATCATTTTTGCATTTTAACTCCCATATCAAGAAGGCCTCAACAGCTCCAGAGTAGCTTTCTAAACTATGCCTACCACAAACTCTTGTTGAGAGGTCTAAACCTCACTTTCATATTTTTGATGATATTGGGAATGCAAGTAATCACAGACATGTTGCATTAGAGTAATAAACAAGTTTATCACTACCAAAGGGATAAATCACAGTTGCCTTAAGCAGTTCTTACCAATATGAACCGGGAGCCAGTGCTAAGCGTTCCCTGCACCTCGAGGTTTCTCTGTAGTCTCTTGGGGTCTCTCGGGTCTCTGAGGTGTAAAGCATGTGCATTACATTATATACCTATGACAATTACTATGGTTACTAAAAGATAGAAACATTTCTAGTTACAGAGATGAGCCCTATTGGTTAAATTAGAGGTGGTTCCACGGTCCACCAAGATAACATTATACAATTCTGTGAAGTCATCAGTTTGAGAACAAAAGAGTTGTTATACAGAGTCTTACATAACTCAGTGTAGAAGTACAAATCACCAAAATATGGTAATGCCATCTTATATATTATAATTACTTCAAGGACACAGGTGTCTTGGCATCTAACAAGTAAGAAATACACAGAAAATACATGGCAAAATATATGTGTATTAGCAAGCAAAGTGTATTACAACAATATGCATTCATATCCTGACATCTACTCTTATATGGTAGATGCCCTTAGCCCTAAATATTAGTATAACCTATACCTAGATATTAGCTGTCTATGGTGTACCTCTGAGGGTACCAATTAGGATGCAGGGACCTCATGTAACACTCTCCAGAGAAAATCAGTCCTGTCCCTACAATAAATGGCTGAAACTAGCATCCCTTAATGTCAATTTCCATTAAAGAAATATAGTTTTATGTAACCCTACTCCCTCACAAGCTGGGAGCTTACCTGTTTCTCCTGCCCAACACGGTAGCCTCCCCAACAGATCTCTCATATAGTGTATAGTGGAATGTTTTTGAGGATGGAAATCCATCCCTCGAACAATGTTATAGTATATGGGTGCTGTATATTGTGGTTGGATTTCAGCAATTGCTGAAATCTTGTTGTAGTACAGTTCAAAGGTCAAAAAAGTTGTTGTACTATCATCCTGACGTCACATCGATAGTACAACAGCTTTTTACTCTTGACCTGCCACCTGATTGGCTCACAGGAAGCTCCGTCTAGAAAAAAAAAATGGTGGTACAATGTAGCGAGCCCGGGCAGTGGAGCCACCGACTTTCAAGTCGGGAGTCGGAACACAGAGAACCATGCATGGCTCCCTTTTTGAAAAACTGTTTCCTTTTTTTTCCTCCTTATTTAAAAAGAAAACGATGTGCAGAGGAGAAAGTGAGAAGCCGTATGGAGCACAAGTGGCACAAGTGGGAACGGGAGCAAGCAGGAGCGGGAACGGGAGCAGTGTGACTACAACAAGTAAGAGAAAAAACTAAGTAAAACAAATAAAAACCCATATACTATATAAAACAGTGGATGGGTGAACATCCACAACTAAGTCTGTGTTCCCATCTCGGGCAGTTGATGACATCAGCGAGACCTCTCAAGCTTCGCTCTCGAGGTCTCTATGATGTCATCAACTCCCTCGAGGGAAACACAGCCTTGTTGTGGATGTTCACCCATCCACTATTCTATATGTTGTGCCGCACTAGCTACATCAGTTAGTTTGTTGTGCTGTACTAGTTATGTAGCTACTGCAGCACAACAACATGGAATGCCTTCACACATGTGCATTCCGCAGTCCTCCAATCCACTCGAAATGACTGCGGCAGTGAGACTGGCCCAAGTGGAGAGCCATGCTTAAAAAAGTGAGTAAAAAGTGAGAAGTGAGGACAAATTCATAATTTTATGGTTGCCCATACACTAAAAAAGACAGTGTATGAACAATCATACACAATAGGTTTATTTTTCAATCTCAAGGTTTCCATGGTAATGAGACCTCTCAAGCTGTGCTATCAAGGTCTCCTGTTACCATGGAAACTTCTTGATTGGAAAATAGACCTGTTGTGTGATTGCTCATACACTATCCTCTATACTGTATGTTAATGCCACCCACATCTTCATGTTCCACCTGCTCTCTAGACAGCATATAAAACATGGAGCTCATACCTGCCTCCTTCAGTGCATATGAGACACACTACTGGTGCAGCTAAAGCCACTCTTGCATATGCCCCCCCCCCCCAAGCACTAGTATTTAGATTTCAAGTGGGCTGGAGAGGATACAAGGCAGGCCACTGAAAATGGCAGCATGAATATGCACATGCTGCAGGGGAGAGGCTGACAGTCTTCATTCCTGTTCCACTTATACTGCCTACAACAGGCTGCCCTTCAGGCATGACTTCTTGCTGAAATACCATTAATGCAGGAAAAAATGTAACTAGAAAAAAAAAAACTACACACCAATACTGAACAGGGTGTGTACACAACTACTAAATCTCATTGCTCAGCACTGTATTTTCTCAGCTGAAACTGATCTTGAACACAACACATGTTGGCAGTTTATGGGAGACTTGCTGTATACTTGATGTGCTCTGGTGCTTCTCACCCCACCGGCCAATGTTCATGGGGGTGGGGGATCAAAGTCGTTCGAGTGTTGAGGTTCTGGGGAAAGTTGTGGCTGTTCTTGTTTTCCACTGCCCATTAGAAAATATTGTGGGGCTGGAGCAATAGTCTCACTGGCACTGTTTTGTCCCCTTGTCCCCTGTACCTTTGCATGTCTCTGAGGGCGGAGGAGCAGGAAGATATGAGCAGCTCACTAGCCTTGAAGTTTGTCAGCATGTCAGGCACCATCACACTGTCCCTATTTGCTCCTTGGCCTTGACTTCAGTCCTGGAGCAGAAGACACATACAGTATGGTCATAGAAGAGGCAATCAGTGAAATGCTAGTGGCTGCAGCAACAAGGCTTCAGGCAGGGTCTCAATTTGGGAGGAGGGTTACACAATACCTAATAAAACAAAGGTGCTGATGGGACTAGCTGTCTTAATGTGTGGGGCTGGGTGGGGGAGAGGAGCAGTGGGAGAAGGGATTACGTCAGTTGTGTCAGAAAAATGGGAACGGCATGGAATCTTATAAAAGGGACAGCTTTACCTTAGCAAACTTGATAATTGTAAAATTAAATTGATTTAAAGAGCAGCAGGTGCGTAGGGAGAACTTTAACAAAACATAATATTTAGACACAGTTCAGCATGTATTTCACATTAGTTCTATATTCCTCCTCCCCATTATTTGTTACTGAGGTCATTTGCATGAAAATAGGATCTTTGCTCCTGAAGAGTTCATCTATTACTGTTTCTTTCTCCCTACCTGAGGCCATAATGCACTGCTTGTGATGTCACAGTTACTCCCATGGCAACAGGTTGTAATGTCACAACACAGGATTATGACATGAAGTAAGGAGTAAACTATAGAGGCAGATGAACTCTGAGATAAAAAGATCATGTATTCTTGTAAATTTCCTCAGTAATAAATAATGTGCGGTAGAAATCGATAGAATATATATGGGATGCAAGCTGAATTGTACCTAAATATTATTTTTTTCAAAGTTTTCTTTGAGGCATCAGCAGCTCTTTAACTTCTTCACAGTTAATATTTCATTGTGGTTTTTTTTTCCTGGCCTATGCCCATTTCATAAGTGCAATAAAACACTTCAGGGTGTGGCTTTAGTTTTGTAAACTGCATGTCGAGGTGGTTGAAAGCACTTGGCACATGGGCCCCCTTACATACTTTATTAACCATTTAATCGAACAAGTTACAGAATATAACACATCTTAACAATTACTACCAGAAAAATCAAAATATTTCTTTAGGTACTTTCCTGCAGTCGTATCCAGAGACAATAAAACCACAGGTTACCCTCACTGCATACCTGAGGGTGGGTAGGTGGGGGGATGGATTTAAGGTGGAGGACGGGGGGGAATAGGAGGACAAATAAGTGCATGTTTCTTAAGTTTTGGAGTGATTTGTAAAGAGAATTATAATAATATCCATCACTCATCAGACTTCTATGTGAGTATTTTGTATTGTAGAATTTCTCCAATCTACAGGTATGTTGAAATGAAACATGTAATCTTTTCTGCTCAATGTCTGTAACGAATGACAAGAAAAATCTTCCTAACAATAAAACAGTCAATCTGGAAGCACTTGGCACAGCTGCACCATGCCTCACAATGTACCTGGGTGTACAGTTTGCAAAAATAAACATGCACCCTGTCGTGTCTGATTGCTTACTTAGTGAGTGGTCCAAAAGGGAAAATTTGCTAATGCTAGGGGTTTCATGAGCAGGGTGCTACAGGGGTCTCTTCTGGGGCTGATATATTTTAGCATACATACCATACAAATGAAATTGCAGTTAGGGCTACAGGGTAAAGTGAGTCTATGTGCAGGTGATACAAAGGATTAAGGGGGGGGGGGGGATAGTGATGAGGAGATTAATCACAGCATGAAAAGGGATGCAGAAAACCTGAAGCGGTGGTCCGTAATTTGCTAATTGAAATTCAAGGCCAAAAAATGCAAAGTGATGCAGTCTGGAAACAAAAATCCACAAAATGGAATATTGCATTATTGAAGTCATTGTAGAACACTAAAAGGAGGAAAGAGTCCTGAGGATGATAATTAATAATGGTTTGAAAGCCTCTCCCCAATGCAGTATGGCATATGGGAAAGTTACCAGGATGCTGGAATGCATCAGATGGGGTTTCAGTAGTCACAGCAAAAAGATGATATTGCCACTGTGAGGTTAATTTTCAAATTCTGTTGGAATGGCATTCCACATAATTTTGAAAAATTCTGCTTAGTTCTGTGAATTATATTGGTAGCAGAATTCCAAAATTTCAAAAGCAGATTTTTTTGTTTGGATTAGTAATCCATGGATATGAAATTCTACATTAACTGTAAATTCCTTTTCCACAATCCACAGAAAATTATTCTGTGGTATACATAGAGGATAATGTATGGGCAGCTATACCCAACAAGCCTGTTACTGCATTGAGAGGTTTCTATGGCAACCAGGAACCTTGAGAGCAAAGCTCAAGAGGTTCCCTGGTTGCCATGGAAAATGTGAGATGAAGACACACATCATCTTTTCTAGTGTATGGGCATCAATGCCCATTTCAGACACTCCACTTCCTTTCAGTGAACTGGTGGTTGGGAGGGAGGCGGCAGTATAGATTTGGTAGCAGGCTCGGATTACTGATTCAGTGTGCTGCAGCCATTTCTGTAAATTCAAGTTTAAAAAACAAAGTTTCCAGCTCAGTTGGATAGAAGAAAGCAATTGTGTGACAGCATTCTAAGTTAGAATAATTTCCCACCCTGAAGTAAAAACAAAAAAAAGGTTTCCATTTCTTTGTGCTGTTCTATGATCAAAATCAAATTTATAGACTTTTACAAGTGAAAAGGTACAACTTTGAGCACTGAGTAAGTAGCTGGGAGTGGGGAGAATGAGGAATTTTAAATGTTATGACCTTTGAACTGTGCAGAAAACCTGCTTGGAGTGTGCAAACAGCACTTCGAAATGTGTACAACAGTTTAGAACATACACAACAAGGGTTTTCAACCAGCTGCTTCTTATACAGAACAAAGGTTAATCACATACTATAGAGAAATGCTTTGCAGAATTCTGTGGAGTTTAACAAGACATTATGAAAAGCAGCTCAGAAGCAAAATTGGCAGTTTGCATGGATTCTGCTGGTGGAATTCCACATTCTGCTCAGTTACAGTGCAGAGATGATAGCAGGGAGACCTAGGTTTAAATCCCACCACAGCCACTTACTCACTGTGCGACTTCAAGCAAGTCATTTTACCCCACAGTGCCTCAGTCATCCCAGCAGTAAACATGAGTAGAAGCAGTACTCCATTGCCACAGGGTTTCCCCCAAAATGTGCTACTTGTATTCACAAACTCAAAGGTTTACCCCATTTTCTAACACATGAACAAATTAGCTGATGGAAATGTAAATGAATAGAAGACTATCGGAAGGACACGGATGCTTTCCTGACAGTTGAGTAGCCTGAGCTCTCCATTTGGAATGACATCAGAAAATTCAGGAAAAGTGAAACAGGGTGGAGAGGATCCACACTGGCAGTTATGACTTACAGGTGGGAATCTTTGACCTTTAACAAAAGTGACAACCTTAGAATTAACAGCTTGAGAAAAAAAGTCTGCCGAAAAAACTACCGAGAATTCCACGGGCTGCCAAAAGAACAAATAAATCTGTTCTGGAAGAGCTGGACACAGCTGAAAAAATAGTTTAGTTCTCATTGTTCATTTTTTAAAAAACAAAATTCTTGTAATTCTACTTAAGGCATTAAAGCAGAAAATAAAACATTCAACCAAGGTTCTTTTATTAACAATGTAATTGTTTTTGACAGCTAACACCTTGCTAAAATCTCTCTACCTGCTCCCTGTTCTTCAGTTTTTTCCTTCTTACTTGTTTTAACTCTCCTCTCTCTCCTGGGCAGTGCACCAAAAGCACATTTTTTAGTTGCTTTTCATGCCAAGCTATTCCTTTTTTTTTCTTTTTTGACTGTTATGGTTTTTCTTCTGTTTCCAACATATACATGATGATATCATATGCATGTAATATGATAACACAAAAAAGCAAAAATATTGTGTTGGAAAGGAGGAAAGAAAAATGTTTAAGGGTAGCATTTTGGCTCATAGCCTTTTATCAGGAAATACCTATGGAAGGAGCCAGGCAAGTCAGTTGGAGCAAAGCAAACCAGTAAGGACTAACTCATCTTGCTGTTCAGAGATCATTCTGATGAAAGCCTTACTAGTTGAAATGGTGATTTCTGAGCTATTTTTCCTCTCAGACTATTATTTTTTTTCCATTATATATTGCTTTGATTTTGACTTCTTCCTTTTTTACATGCTGGCACAGGGTTTTGTAACATGATAATAACATACCCTCGACATCATCAGACAGTGGCAGACCTGACTGATTTTGCTTTGCTTTTCCCACAGTATTCATGTCTATAAGGGACTTTCCTCTGTTAGTTTTAGGTTTTGGAATGTGAACAATGTCCTCCTGCTGCCCTCCACCTATACTGTAGTTCTGCCAACCTTATTTGTTTTCCCCAGATGTGGCAGATGAAGCACTCAGTGTCTGGCTGTGTCCTTCTAAAAAATTGTAACCACTCTAATCCAGTCTGCACTTCTGTTTGCAGCATTCTATTTGAACACCCTGTGTAATGATGTCTCTCAGTAGTCAGCTCAGTATTACATTACTACATCCACATCCTTGTAATTGATAGGCTGGCCTGAGAGCTTCAGAATGCTCTGCTTCACTATACATAGTAACATGGCAATTTATGGCTGGCAGGGACAATAGGTCCATCATGTCTGCACCCCCACCACTCCATAAGCAGAGCAGGGAAAAAGTATTCTATACTGCATTATCTAAGTATGGATTGTACAGTATACAAACTCAGCTTATCTTTTTTTTTTTAGCTCAAGTCCAGTACATCCACATTGGAGCTCTATTTAGTTGAATGGGTTTCATGTTCCAAGGGTACTAGAAACCCATTTCTTTAGTACAGACGAACTGACTTCAGTGTTTAAATTCACTGCAGGTATGTCACTTTGTCTATGAACAGAATGACCACCATTATAATCTAAGTAATTTGGAAGAGTAGCGTGGCTCATTTTAATAGGTTGATCTTACACAATATAAAGACCTTAATTCTCATTTTTTAAGTTTCATTTATTTTATTTGCCTGCTTTATTTACAGTACAGTTGATTTATTTACCCGTGATAGTCCAGCTGAGATGAAATATCTATTTTTCAGTGGGGTCTTGCTTTTTACTCATTTTCACAGCTGGGTGAACCGAAACACAGATAGGTTAAATGACTTACTCATACTTATACAATGATTAAGTGGCTGTAATGGGATTTGAACCTGACTCTCCTATATCTCTGGTTTCCCAAGTCTGTGCTCTAACAACTAGGACACATTAACTCTGTTTGTTTACAACTGGAAAGAATTTGGGGCCACCTGTTGGTCCTGTGGCAGCACAGTGATGTGCAACCCAGCTTGCCCGATTCAGAATCAGATTAAGGCTGCTTTGCCTGGGCAAGCCAGCTGGTAAGCTGCTGCTAATGGCAACACAACAAACCCAAGCTGTGTGCTCATACAGCAAACAGTGTTGCTATAAGGCCAATCCCACCCAACCTGGAGAGATGGTGGCATTGCATTTGCCACCACAATGACCATTTGGTGGGTCAGAGGGCTTGACCCTCCCAAGAAAGGCTGCATAATGTGAGGCTGCCAGTGAAGCTCTGTGCTGCCACCTCATGGGTGAAGGGAAGAGGAAAGACCAAGGGAGCGGGGTGATAGCTCAACCACCATCTGAATGACAGCTCAAAAAACAGAAAAGTTACAGATAGAAAATTACCTGAACAGCCAGTCTAGTTTGCCTCAAGATTCCCTACTTGGGAAAGCTCTAGTTTCCATCTGCCCTCCCAGTCTCCTCTTCCCCTCCTCCCTCCCTCCCTCTCCCACTCCCTCCCTGCCTCCCTTCTCCTCCTCCTCCTCCTCCTCCCAGTCTATTCCTCCCAGTCTCTCCTTCTCCTCCTTCATACACTCCAGTACACTTAGACCTTGCACCATGAAGCAAGCTGCTTGTCCAGCCCCTGGGATGTATGAGGACAGGACAACCTCTCCAGAGGCCTGCCATGAGGTTGGAACCATGAGTGAACAGAAAAGACTGGTTAGTGAAGGATGGAGCTGTTTGGTTGTTTGGGCAAGAGGGGGCTGATGTGTGGATGAAGGGGAGAAAACCTATAGGGAAAAAAGGAAAGGATGTACATTTTATTTTGAATTTACATTTTCTAAATTGGTCAATCACTTTTCTACCAGTAATCTACCACCAGAGGGGATAATTTCTTTTTTGGGGCAAAGTCTTTCAAAATATGAACACAAGTTGTGTTTACTTGTGTAAAGAAAGGAAACTGGTGTTATTTAAGCATGCCTCATTCACATTGGTATACCCCCCCCATACAGTGACACTTCTACAGTGACATACATCGATACCGACAATAGTGACGTCACTGTAGAAGTCTGCCCAGGATATGGCAACACTTTCCCCCATCCTGCACCCCCTCCCCGAACCAACTCTGACTCGGAGCTGGAATCTAAAAGTATGGGGGTGCAGGGGGCAGAGCCCCCTGAAGAAAAAACACAGTCCGATGTGCGCAGCTCCCTGCCGACTGCAAATAATGGTCAACATGGAGCCTGGCACTGTGATGCCAGTCGATGAATTAGTTGTCGAACTGGCATCATAGAGCCATTCACATTGTATGAAAATACTGTCCTGTCAGTCTGAATAGTGAGATAAGTGCTAGAGACAGTGGTCCCTCATTTAAAGGAGTGCAATGAAAAGTTAATGAAGACAAAAGATATCCCAAAATTTCAATCCAAAGCTATTAAAAAAAAAAGCCTAACATTCTAAAGTTAACAAACTGAGCCAGAAAAAAAAAGCTCCTGGATTGGATTACGTCAAAATAAAATTTCTGAATACTTCTGCTGAACTTATTTCCCCAACTGTAGCTTTGAACTGTAGCTTGTAACAGAAGTCTAATACAGACTGCATTCCAAGATTACTGAAAATGTGCTAAAGGTGGGAGATGTGAGCAATCCATCAAATTACAAGCCCAGAGCCCTTTTCTCAGTTGTGTCAAAGATTTTTGAATGACTAGTGACTAAACAATTAAATGACTAGAGGCATATGATGTGTTAAGTCTGCACCAATCAGGATTTACAGCTGCGAGATCCACTGGCACTGCACTCTTTGACTTCATAGACCTAGTTACAAGTGTACTGGATCAGGGCAACTCTATGGGTGCAGTGTTTGTGGACATCTCAATGACGTTTGATCTGGTGGATCATTGGATCCTTTTGAGGAAAATGGAAAACAAATTGGCATATCAACAGAAACTAGACTTTGATTCCAATCATATGTGAGTGGTAGGACCCAAAATTTGCTGATGATAAAAATGCTGTCAGAGGTACAGTAGGTTACCTGAATAGAGGTGTCCTGCAAGAATCAATTCTGGGACCTCTTTTCTTTCTATTATATGTCAATGACATTACTAATCAGATTGTACACTCCATTATAAAACTTAAGTGAATGATACTGCATTGGTGTCCAAAGTGAAATGCTACAAAGGTATAAAGGCAAACTTGCAATCTGATTTTAGTAGATTGCAACAATGGTTTATTTCCTCAAAATGGTTTTTAACTCTAGAAAGACACACGCCATACATTTGAGCAAAACAAAGAAGGAAATCAGTGAATCTAATGCATTAAAAATTAAACAATTAGATGGATCTTGCCTTAGAATAACAAATGATTACAGATATTTAGGAGTAACTATCAATAGCTTATTACATTTTGATCAACATATAAATTATCTATGAAAAAGGTAAGTTCAAGATTGGGGGTTCTCAGGTGTAAGGCTTTCTCAATCCCATATGCTGCTAGGGGAACCATTGCCACTTGGCTAATTTTTCCAGTGCTAGACTATGGCAGTATGGCCTATCAGTTCACAAGTAAGGGATTATTAGGCAAATTAGATGTAAGATATAATAACACTTCACACTTTGAGTTACTTTATCCCTATGGCACCCATCACTGCACAATGAATAACAAATCGGCATGGGATTCACTGTGTCTAAGGAGACAGAAACTAAGTGCAGTGATGGCATTTAAGAAAATAAGGGTCAAACACTGGGAAAAAATGTAAAACATTTATGATGCCCCAGCTCCTGGATATAGGTTGAGAGAGATCAAAAATAGGGGAGTATTTACCCCCAAACCCAAAATAATTATGGTAAAATGGTGGCATGCTGTTATGTCCCAAAGCTTTGAAATACCTGAAACCCTAAAATTGGAAACATACTATCAATTAAAACATTTAAAAATACCCTGAGTTCCTAATTGACAGACCATTATAAATGTTATTATAATGACTTGTAATTGAAATTACATTAAAATTAGATCATATGAAACTTGGCATCTGTACAGATTTGCATAGACTGACTGTACAGCCATGTGATAGGTGTGATATATGTATGTTGACCATTACACTGTTACAATTGTTCTCTGTCTTAGGTCATTGGCAATTAAGAAAACCATCCCTCATTGTTCTGTCTCTTTTTTTTTTATTTTAATCTGTAGAAATAGACAATGGTCCAGCGACATGTTCTGCTCCCCTCAGATCCTCCACCCCCACCCAGCAGCCCACACCCCTCACTTACTTATGCTCTGTCCACCAATGTAATCCCCTCTCCACCGGTGAACATCCTGCTGCTATCAATGTTGAGTGCAAAGTAAATGAAAACAAGATAAATGTGGTTGAATGCTTTTTAATGTATTTTGAACTTTTCCATTTAAAAAAAAAAAAATTCTCAAACTTTTCATCATAGCCTTTTTTATCCCACCTCATGAACCAAGTCAGTGAAATGTTCTGCATAAAAGACAATGATTTGTTGAAACGTTAGAAGCACTGCTGCTTTTCTCTGAGCTGGACCTGAATAGGTAATGACACTATTGTGGTGGAAGGAGTCTACAATAAACTTACAAATGGTTAAGTACCTGGTCTTGAACTTTATTTTCTAGAGAGTGTTAGGAGTGCTGTGACTTTCTTTCACTAAGTGAAATGTTTCTAATCTCTTAAAATATGTTTTCACAGTCAAGCTGCAAAATCACCTTTCAGACAAGATATTAAAACAAAATCACTTGTCTTGTTTATAAGATAGGATCATAAATAGACTAGATTGAAAATGTGGGGTCAAAATATCAAAAAACAGCAAAGTTATGAAGAAACATTGAAATTTTTCAATGCTATTCCAAACTTTGCTATTTTTCAATCTTTTGACCCCAAATTTTCAACATGGCCCTTTTTCACCCCAGGTGCATGAACATGGAAGGTATCATTTTTCAAATTCTTCCCAAAACATCTTTTCACACTCATGTCACAATATTATGTTTTAGAATGGATTTCATAAATGGCACCTGTCATGTTCAAAAGAATGGATCATATAAAGACTATGTTGAACATTCTGGGTCAGAATTTCCAAAAACAACAAAGGTATGAAAAAACATTGTGTTTAAGGCTGCCCATTGGCCCAGCCAGTACTGCTTTGTGTTCCAATGGTAGTGACTCATGTTCAGGGACAAACTCAGAGAGCTAAGTGGGAGGCCTGAGGCTGGGAAACTGCACTGCCACCATCACTGGTCCTAACCTGGGCAGGGATGGTACAGTGTTCCACCACATGGGTGACATCTTGTGGCAGGCAGGGAGCCTTCTCTCACAAGGGTTGATGTGCATTTCAAGGCCTGATGGGCCTACCCTCTGCATCTGGAGGTGTGTGGGCACAAAAAAATGGGAAAAAAGAGCAGCTGCAGGATGAAACTCCAGTTGCTGCAGGCCCTGCACCACCAACAGACCCCCTTCTACTGCCAGTTATCCAGCACCATCACCCACCATCCCAGGGGTTTACACTGGAACTTTGGTGCCTCCTTAGATTCCTCTTTGGTGGGACCAGGAGGGGGAAGGCTGTCCTCTCTCCAGAAGCTCTTGTCCGGTTAAGTGGTCCAGTGTCCTGTCAATGGTGTGTCTGTAACAGCTGGTGGATTCATCCTACCCTGTCACCAGGTTTTTCACACATTTTCTTCCACATCTCTGCCACATGCCACACATGAAATCAGTGCATGTCCATGTGGAGACATGCATACATGAACACTGGATCTCCACCTAGTGGTGTTCATTTGGCAGAGTAACATGTCCTCCCCTCCAGTAGAGGAGAGCAGTACCAGGGATGATGAATCCTCTTCCTCTAACACTGGTCCCTGAGCAACCCATATCTCTCCCCAAACCTGGGTTTCGGCATGTTGGGTGGTAGAGTTACTGCCACACCAATAGGCCAGCAATCCAGAACATTGAAAAGACAACTGGATAGCTTATGCTGTTTTTTCACTCCCTACAGGTACTAGTATCTCCTCTTCCTACCCATCCCACTTATTTAAAAAAAAAACTCTATCTATAAGCCCCTCCCACCCAACTCAGCTGACTGGTGTTTTATTCTTCATACTAACCCATCATTCTCTTTTTTTCTGGAGTTCTGACAGGATACTGACAATGCTGTGACAGGACACTGATCCCAGTCTGGCAGGTCACTGACTCCATGAATTAGGTAATTATTGTTTTATGGTTATCCCATCTTGTTTTGTCATATTTAGTTCCTAAAGAGCTGCAACTCCTATTAGGTGTGCACGTTTGTGGAGTGTATAGAATGGGGGGGGGGGCTTTAGGATTGACAATGCCAAGGAAGACTCCACCTCTAATTTGTTTTAGAGTTGGGGGTATGGTTTTAGGATTGGAAACCCTAAAGTCACAATTCCCTACTTTTGTTGCTTTAGCTGGAACCCTAAATGTTGCATTAACACAGTTGTTTGCAAAGAATTTCCTTACTTTTTGAGATAATGTAATGGTATCTTATACGTTTTCAGATAGTGTAATCATATCCTTATTTCCCAGTGGGAGCACAAGGCCATCTGGGCCCTGTGCTCCCATCCCTCCATAGATGTGTATATGTATGTTGCTGTGAAAGCACAGGGCTGTCCGCATCCTGTGCTTCCATTTTTATGACAACAGCAGCCAAATTGTCAATATAGCCTTCTTATTATCCCTTCTCATGAACCCAGTAGTAACAATTTTCAAATCCCTTTCAAAATGTCATTCCATGCCACCACAACATCATTCTGTGCCAGAGGTTTGAAAAGACATTTTGACCAAGATTTGAAAATGACAGCTGTCTGGTTCATGAGGTGGTGTAAAGAAATGACTATGTTGAAAATGTAGGGTGAATATATTTAAAATTATGAAAATTATGAGCCAGCATAGCAAAATGTCGATGGATGTTCATAACTTTGCCATTTTAAGATATTTTGATCCTAAATTTTCAACATACCCTTCTTATGTCCCCACCTCATGAACAAGTACAGTATGGTGAAAATGTTGAAATCCTGCCCAAAAGGTGATTTTGTCAACCAACTGTGAAATCGCTTTTTGGGCAGGATTTGCAAAATGACACCAACATAGATACATAGTGATGAGGAGGGGTCTCAAAAAAGGAATGTTGAACATTTGATGTGAAAATATGCAACAATGGCAAAGTTATGCACCAAAGTTGAAAACCCCATTGAAATATAAAGAAATACACTTACCTTAGTTTCTCATATTGCAATCATCAGTTCCACCAGTAAGACGTATCTCCCATTGCAGAGTGGATCTTCACCCTGGGACATGGTCAGGTCAGTTAGGGTGTGTGGGGGACTCGGGGATGTGTGGGGTGGTGAGTGCTGAGTGGGAGGTCAGGGTGGGGGTACAATCGGCAATGGTCCTTTTTTAAGACAAAAAAGTCATTGAGGGACTGTTTTCTACATTGCAGGAATATAATCAATCAATCAATAAATCAATCAATCAATCAATTTATTGTGCCACCATTTGGTCATTACAATTTTACAAAAAATACACCTAAAATATACAATAAAATAAGTTGCTAAAAAACAATACATATCAGCAGCCAGGGCAATGAATATCAACACAATAAAATACTGTAGATCCCTAGCTGAACTGTTCAGATTGAAGTAATTGATGTCATGCTGTAATCTATTCAGCATAACATGAGCTAAATATAGAGTAATTTCTATTTACAAAATCCCTAACTTATCCTCAGTTTATATATTATGTTCCCATTGGAACCACATTTAATAAATCAAAATCTATTATCCAGAAATCTAATTAAAATAAGGAACATTATTTTAACCTTTAAAACACTAGAGGCCAGAGTCACAAAAAGTTGCCCCCCGTACACAAAATAGTGTTCCCTGTAAGTCTAGTGATCCCACACCTTCCCCCATCCTCCAAGCATCGTCCCCATACACAAGAATTTTTTCATGGTAGTCCAGTGGTCCTTACCCCCTCCCCAGTCCTCTGATTGCCATCCCAGTATAAAAAATAAATTTCCCTTGTAGTCTAGAGGTATCAGCCCCCTCCCCATCATCTGATTGCCATCCCCATAAATACATAGCATTTTCCCTGGTAGTCTAGTGGCCCTCCCCAATTGCCAATCAGCATCCCCGTATATAAATAACATTTACCTGGTAGTCTAGTGGCCCTCCCCAATCGCTGATCACCATCCCCGTAGAACAATGACATGTCCCTGATAGTCTAGTGGCCCTCCCCATTGCTGATTGCCATCCTGTTATGACACCAAAGATCACCCAGGTGGTCTAGTGGACCCCAACCCCCACACCATCAGTTAGTGATGACCCACCACCCACTCCCTCATCCTGAATACACGCCAGTGACCAGCACAGCTCTCCTCACTCCACCACTGCTGGCCACTGACTGAGATCTTAATGAGTGTGTACACATTCAGTACACACTCTTTGAGAGCTCAGTCATTGGCCAGCTGCGGTGGAGTGAGATGGGCTGTGCTTGTCACTGGCATGGATTCAGGAAGTGGAGAAAGGGGTGGTGGGTCATCACTACCTGCTGGGGTGGGGTTGGGAGTCCACTAGACCACCAGGGTAATTTTTGGTACCAATCGGCAATCAGGGCAATCAGCTATCAGGGAGGACCACTAGACTACCAGGGAAAATGTTATTATATACAGGGACAGTGATCAGATATCAGGGAGGGTTACTAGACTACCAGAGAAAATGTTATGTATATACAGGGATGGTGATCAGAAGATGGGAAGGGGGTTGGGACCACTAGACTACCAGGGAAAATTGTAGCCATAAAGGAACAGTGATTGACAATTGGGGAGGGTAGACTGCCACTAGACTACCAGGGACATGTTATTGTTCTACAGGGATGGTGATCGGTAATTGAGGAGGGCTGCTAGAATACCAGGGAAAATGTTATTTATATACAGGAATGGTGATCAGATATAGGGAAGGGCCACTAGACTACCAAGGAAAATGTTATGTATATACAGGGATGGTGACTGGATGATGGGGATGGGATTGGGACCACTAGACTACCAGGGAAACTTATTTTGTATACAGGGATGGCTATTGGAGGATGGGAAGGTAGGGAAAGGACCACTGGACTACCAAAGAAAATTATTTTGTGTATGGGAATGGTGATCGGAGGATGGGGTAGGGGTGGGACCACTAGACTGCCAGGGAAAATAATATGTATATTCAGGGATGGTGACTGGAGGACAGTGGAGCAGGGAAGAGACCACTGGACTACCAGGGAAAATGTTATTTATATACAAGAACAGTGATCAGGGAAGGGCCACTAGACTACCAGGAACATTTTGTATTATTATGGGATAGGGATCGGAGGGTGGGAGCATTATACTTTTGGGGACTGCAGCTGCATTGGCCGGGGTGGCGACCACTAGACGCCAGGGAAACAGTCTAATCATTATGGGGACAGTGATTGGAGATTGGAGGGGTGCCACTAGACACCTGGGAATTATTTATTATGGTGAAGGTGATCCAAAAAAACTTAAGTCCCAAATCCTTTTTTGTCACTCGTAATACTTTTTCCCTTGAATGAAAAAGAATTCATGACAAAGGATCTTAGCAAGTGATGAAAAAGGATTTTAAATGCTACAAAAACACATTCCAGGGTAATTTGTCTACAAAATATTTGGAGAATCCACGTAAGAGTGTTCCCATGAGCAAGATGCATATCTGGGTGTCTCTGGAAGAGGTCATTTTTTAATGTTTCAAATCCTTTCTTTTGAAGAAAACTAAAAACAAGATGATGGAAAATGAGAAAGGAATTTTTTCTTACAAAAAAGGATTGACCCCAAACAAAAAAGAATTATTTTTTGTTTTGCCAAATTCTTTTTTCATTCCAGGAAGCTATCCAGGAGATTGTTTTCCCATTGACTAAAATGGGAAATATAAATTTAATAACTTTGGAATGGATTAATATTTTTTCACCAAACATATGAAATGCACTTCTGTGGCCCAAGTCTTTTCTACCCTGAAAATTTCATATCAAAATTTGAAACCGGCTGAGCGCAGCATGATGACAAACAATCAAGAACAACAACAAAAGAAACAAATGGCAAATTTTATGTTTTTCTTGCCGTCTAGATTGCAGAATCTGCACACCTGACCAGAACAAAACTTGCCACTTCAAGAGATCTACCCACACAAGATCGCACATGCAAAATTTAATTCAAATTCATTGAATAGTTGCGAAGATATTAAAGTGCAGAATTTCAGATTTAATATAGAAAGCCCTGTTCAACCCTAAGTATAGGGGCACTACTGCCTGATGTCATCAGGTCAATTGGCATGAGAACAAAAAAATAACAACAATATTTCCAGTAGTGGGGTAGCATATTCCATTTATGCCATACCTCCAAAACGTGAAAGAAATTTACTTTCCTGACATTTTTTTGCTGATTATAAAATATCTAAAAGGTATCAATAAATGAAACACCACTCATTTTGTAGATAGTTATGTGCTGAACAATGTTTGTGCTCACAGTACCTTGCAATCATTTTTCATTTTAAAGTTATTTGCATTTGTTTGTTGCAAAAAGTGAAAAACATTGAATTTGTTGCTATCTTTTGCAAAGTATAAAAAAAAAAACTGAAAGGTATGTACAAAGGAAACAACACTCGTTTTGTAGATATTTTTGTGCTGAACAAATGTTTCATGCTGACAGTACCATGCTATCATGTTTTGTTTTAAAGTTATTCACTTTTATTTGTCAAAAGTAAAAAAAAAAAGATTTTCTGCAGTTTTTTTGCTAATTCTTAAAAAAATAAATAAAAGGTAGCTATAAATGAAACACCACTCATGCTGTAGATATTTTTGTGCTGAACAACTTTCATGCTCAGAGTACCATGCTATCATTTTTTGTTTTAAATGTATTCACTATTGAATATGATTAGTACAGCTAGTATACATATGAGGAGTGGAACATCTCTCCCTTCATTGACATCAACAAGGAAGCCATTTTAGGGTTTTCAGAGCAGGATTTATGAATCAGGAGAGGCTTTCTTTGCAATTTTCAAATGCTACAAAACTGCATATATCCTACTTTAAGAAATGCAGCTTCAGTATAAATGTAAACAACAGTCTCTCCTTTAGAAGTCTATGGAGTCATTCAAAAAAATGTGTAAAAAGCCGGTTTAGGTGTCCTTTAATGGACAATGGACCCATTTCATATTCACAATGAGGCACTCGGGGGTGTTATGATGGGCTAATGTCCCTCCTCGGATGGTGGAAGCACTTGGCTTTGCCTCATGCTTCAACTCACCGGAGGTGGGCTGTTATCCCACCATAACCCCCTGTCATACCTTATTGCTTAAACAACCTACTCAACCCTAACTATGGTGGCACCACCACACCATTATAATACATATACAGATCAGACAGGTTGGAATTTTGGTCTGAAATTTTCAGGGTAGAAAAGGCATGCTCTTTGGTAGGTCCAGCACAGCCAACTTCAGTTTAAACAAAAGTGTTTATTTAGGGAGTAGCCTAATTCCAATCAAGGCAAAATTCAGACGAGAAAGTCAGATTAGAACAAACAAGGCCCACTCACCCATGTACTGTATAATCAAAATATACAGTATTTCTATTTTATTGCAGGTACAGTGGAATCTGCTTAAATACACACCCATTTTGCAACAAGAAAATGTGCATTTAAGTGGAATGTGCATTTATCTGAACTACTATGTTTACAATGCAGCATAAAGAAAATAACTGAGACCTGACACTGTAATGGCATTCCACATTTATTTATCATAACAATATACTAAAAATGTTAAAATGTACCACTGGGCAGCATTGAACATTAACTTGAATGAAGCACAATGCTATAAAAAAATATATATATATCAAAACTGATCATCTGTTCACATTATATGTATTGCTTGTGGACCCGAGAAAGGAAGTTATCTTAGTTTGTTTGCAACTTTTCAGTGTCAGTTGAGTGATATAGGGTGTTAAATGCTGCTTCACAACTGCTTATAATCACCTATGCACTTAAGAGGTGCTAACTACCTAGGGAGAGATGTGTGGTGAACTGTGAAACTGTGCATTCGGCAAAAATGTGTACTTATCCAGTGTGCACTTAACAGATATTTTTTGTTCTATGTGAATAGTAAAAAAATTGGGAAACAGGAAACGTGTGCCCTGACTAGTATAACCTACATTTTGGAATTACTCCTTCATCAGGGATAGACTGAGATTAACTCTAAAAATAAAGACATTCTTTGTGTTTAACTTCACTTCTTTTTGGTAAATATTTAAGAAACATGTAATTATTTTAATACATGGATACTATCACCACTCAGTCATTATTCATTTCTTTTCCCTGATATCTGATGGGAAATGTTTTCCTTTTTTTAACTTGTTTAAATCTATATGAAATCAGTTCTAAATTTAGTACATATTTCATACACGTATATTCAATACTAATTTCATTAATTGTACACTGCATCGTTGTTTGTCATGCCTCGCTATAATGTTTTGTTAGTTTTATCTCTTAATACATGTTTACTGTGGTCAAAACCATGTTGTAAAGTCTACATTCTATCTGATTTTCCAATCGCCCAAATCATCATTCTATTACTCTTATATGATCTGTAATTAAATACAATAATCGTCATGCCAGTGACTACAACATATCTACCTGTGTTAACGCTCCATCTTAGTTTGTTTTTTTTCTGAAATGTGACATAAGTTTTGTAACAAATTATTTCAGACATTTCTCCCATAATATAATTGCAAGCATGATGCACAAACTTGCAGCAAATAAGTAAACTTACTTAAAGTTGATGTGGAGTGTAGCATGGCCCCCTGCTTTCTCTATCATTGGAGGCAACGTGCTGGTGCTTTTGGAGCTCCCTTTATACTGTGGAGCTTCAAGTTCAAGTTTTATTTATATTTCAAAAGGATAAGATACTAGGCAGAGCTTGTTTTCAGGACTGTCTTGTATACATTGCACATACATGGTATAACATAGAAGACAGATCACATAGTCACAATAGATAATGTATCACAATTAATAGCAATTACATACAACATGAAAAACAGATCACATACAGTCGAGTCACAATATATAATGTATCACAATTAGTATCAATTACATACTGTACAAGAGGATGGTATTCTGAAAGAGCAATTTCAAAACTTTTGTAAGTAGGCATGTTATGTAGTTCTGGGGACAGGGAATTCCAATTAGTTGTTACAACGTAGTCAAAACACATATGGCCATATCTAGATTTTATTTTGGGGACTTTCAATCCCCTACCTTTGAGGTCCCGCAGTGAGTAACCTGTCTTGTTTGATGTTATTCTGTTTGTGAAGTAATCAGGTACCAAATCCCTCATGCATTTATATAAAAAAAAATTACATAAGAGTCTCTCTCTCTCTCTCTCTCTCTCTCTCTCTCTCTATCTAAGTTTCAGAGATGTCCAGTTTACTTGAAGAAGAATGTTACAATGATGGTGCAAAATATAGGGACCTGATAAACCTAAGATAACTCTCACTAATCTACAGTATACTGTAGTCTATCAAGCATCTGTAATGTGCACTTATTTGCTGAGTAATAAATGATACTTGTGTAATCAATTAAATGAATTATTACTGTGTTCACTAATTTCAACTTAGTTTCTTACATCATACAATTTTTGTGTTTATGGAGAACCCCTGATTTTTGTGAGACTTTAGTACAAAGTCCACATGGGTATCAAAGCCTATTTCAGAACTGACGCGCAGTCCCAGGTATTTATAGGAGGTAACCTGTTCAAGAACTGTACCTCTAACAGATTTAACCATTATGTCAGTAGACACAATGATATCACCTCATTTTAGTTTTAAATAACACCAGATTTGTTTTCTTTATGTTTATCATCAATTTATTCTTTGCCAACCAGTTTTCCAACTCATTAAATTGTTGTTGGAGCACTGTCTCTATAATGTTAGGATTTTTCTCAGGGAAGAGAAGGACTGTGTCATCTGCATATAATTTAACTGTACATTCAGTGAGAACTCTAGGCAGCTCATCAATGAATATGATGAACAGGAGCGGCCCCAATATAGACTCTTGGGGCATGCCTCTGTGCACCCTCTTTATGTCTGACATTATTTCATGGGTAGTTACTACTTGACTGCATCTTTACAGATATGATTTAAACCATTGTATCACCTCTGCACTAAACCCCTTTAACACCAATTTGTATAACATTAGTGGATAATCCACTGTATCAAATGCATTGGCTAGATCCATGAACACCGCCCCCACATGCTGATTGTCATCCAGTGTATGGAAAGCGTGTCTGTGAAATCCACCAAGGCTGTGTGGGATGAGTGCAATGGCCTGAAACCAGACTGTTGTGGTGCAAGAAGATGGTTATTAGCCAAATAAGTGTAAACCTGTTTATGGATTTCTTTTTCAAAAATTTTAGATGCTACAGACAGTAGAGCAATAGGTCAATAGATATCTGCCTAGTGTGAGTCTCCACCCTTAAACAAAGGAACTAGTTTTGCTCCTTTCCAGAGCTCAGGAAAGAGACCGCAGCAGAGACTTCTATTAAAAAGTTTTGTCAAAGGTGTGGCTATAACATCAGGGCCCTTCCTTAACAGTTTGGCCTCAAGACCATCCAAACCCCGTGATTTAGATGTGTTAAGGGATTTTAATTGTTTCCATATTTCCCTTGAGTCTAGGACCCTAAACCTAAATACAAGGCTCCCTGGATATCTCATTTACCATGTCATTCTCTTTTATGTTCTCTGTATGGTTTAACCCATCATCGTGTAATGAGTGTAAGTTTATGAATATTTATTTAGGGCCTCTGCCATCTGTTTAGGATCCGATGTTAACTCTCGTATTTTTTTAGTGATGTAGGAAGCACAGTACTTACTACTGTCTGCATTAACTATCTTCCAAAAATCCTGAGAGTCATTAGCAGATTCAATTTGTTTTTGAAATAATTCCCGCTTTCTTCCCTAATATAATTTTGGCATTTATGCCTATATAATTTGTATTTGCTCCAATCAGTTTTGTTTTCCTGGCTTTTTTTCCACAGTCTGTTATGGATTCTAATATGTTTTAATGATCTCCCATTTACCCGCAGTAAACTTTTGTGTTTTCTTTTA
This sequence comes from Neoceratodus forsteri, assembly GCA_016271365.2. Lineage (NCBI taxonomy): Eukaryota > Metazoa > Chordata > Ceratodontiformes > Ceratodontidae > Neoceratodus > Neoceratodus forsteri. The sequence goes on along the minus strand of CM057450.1, from coordinate 1,205,708,794 downwards.
GATTGCATTTTTGGAGCATGCACATCACAGACCCGAAGAAACTCCTCCACGGAGAACCTAACAGAATCTTCTAGATCTGGAATTAAGTTCAGCCGATACCATTCAGCCTTTTGTAGATCATTCAAAAAGGCAAAATAGTTAAAATTCTTGTACGATCTGTAAGTCACAGGAGGAGTATCAACTGGTGTCCGGCAGCATTCCAAAGTTATTGTGCCTTCAATGACACAATGATCACCCAACAGAGGTTCCCCAACATGCCATTTAGTTCCTGATAAATTGTTAGACACAAAAAATGAATCAATGGTAGTTCTTGTATCTCCCATGTTACAGATGCTGGTTGGTTCATGTATTACTTGTCTAATATTTAAGGGATCCATTACTTCATTCAATCTCCTACTTCGTGGTCCTCCCCAGTTTGCATTAAAATCCCCCATGTAACCCATGCTCCCAGTGTTCATAAGGTTCCTCAGTTCTACTGCTAGATCATCAAAACTTTGTAGATTTACATGGGAAGGGGAGAAAATTACTCCTTTCGTTAACTTCAATTTTTTAAACCAGTAATAGTACCTCTGTACCACTAACCTTAGGAGGAATTTTCTGATTGTATGGTCCTATTTCTTCCTTTGAATATAATATCACACCACCACCCCATCTGTTTCTATCACTATGTGCATGTCTGTATCCCTGTATTTTAATTTTGTGATCAGTTATTTTGTTGTCCAGCCAAGTTTCTGTAATTCCTAATATGGTTGGGTGTTTTTTGTTTACACCATATTCTAAGTTCATCAGTCTTGGAAGTGTACTTCAGGCATTAGTATGACATATTGTGATCCCTTGGAGCTGTGGGGAATTGGGCGTACACCGAGTCCAATTACATGACACAAGACCACGTCATGTGCTGGACACTGTCACTCTGTGTGCCTGACCTTCTTTTACAGTGCCTAGCAACCAATAACTAGATTTGCCAGGCGTCCCCACATGTTTTCTATGTTTTTAATCAAGTTTGCACTCTCTTGCTCAATTCTAGTTATACTATGTGTATGTAGTTCCTATTTACGCTTTATTTAATATCCCACATAGTCTGTTGCATCCAGGACGATCTATCCTGTGGTCATAAAATGCTGAAGATCAGGGAGATCATGCATATATTTCAGGAGAAGGAATCAAGTGCAAAGCTAAAAAAAATATTTTTTTGTTTAAAAAAATAATTTTGTTGTATTACAGTGTTTATACTTATCAGATTGATTGGGTTAAGTGGACATCCAGGACCATCATTACTTACTTCGGGTGATTGGATATTGAGTAGTGTGGTAATTGAATTGGGGGTTCCCCAGGGCTCAATTTTAGGTCCAATATTATTCAATATATACATAAATGAGCTAAGCTTTTCAGACCCAACTATTTGTTATCATCTATATGCTGATGATACTATAATATATACATCGGATCATCTAGTAAAAGGAGTCCAAATAAAGTTGCAGAAAACATTTGAAGAACTGCAGAGTTTTCTGAAGGTGAGTGAATTGATTCTGAACCAAAAAAAACACAGACAATCTTATTTTCATGTTCTGCTTTAGCTCAGTAAGATCTGACCTTAAAAATTCAGACCCTGGAGGGAGCCCCAATCCTTCAAACCCAAACCTACAAATATCTGGGAATGTGGCTTGACGAGGCTTTAAACTGGGCTGCACATATTAATAGTGTGGTAACCAGCGTAGGAAAAAAATTAGGTGCTCTCTATCGTGTCAGGTATTGTATGAGAACTGAAACCAGGGAAAAAGTTGTGCGCTTGATGGTCTTGCCCTCCCTACACTATGGAGACTTTATCTTTACCAGTGCTAAGAAAGTTGACTTGGACGAAATAGATATTTGTTATGGTAGACTAGCCAGATTCATTTTGGAAACTGATAGGATTACCCATAAGTGTTTTCTTTTTAATCGACTTCAATGGATGAGACCGTCCGAGTACAGACATGAGCATCTACTTGCTTTTATGTATGGATGCTGGATGGGAATTCTGCCTCCATACATTAATGCAAGGATTACAAGACTAAATTATGTTCGCTGAGAGTCTCTCACACCCCTGAGTTTATTGTGCCCAATATCAGTTAGAGATCGGCAGACATTCTGTTTTGTATAGAGGCCCTATGGCCTGGAATAAGATACCATCAGATATCAAGAGTTGTAAGGGAAAACTATCATGGCAGAATATTAGGGCATGGTTTAGACAGCAGGTTGTTAAGGCTAGGGAATGTTGTTCTTAGTGTTGCTCAGTTTATTCTATTTTTATTGCTGACTTATTTGTTAAATACATGTTTTCTTAAGTGTATAATTTATGTACTTCAAATTTGTTATGTACATGTCTTTCTATGGTGTGGAATTTGTACTCATTCTAAAAATTGCTTATTTAGGACCTCATTGTAAATGAGCTTTGGCTCAGTTGAGTATATCCTAGTTCATATGTTTATAGGAATAAAACTTTTGATCAATCAATCAATCTATAATGCTGTCATGACATACTGTCACCAGCTTGTGTACCAGTCTGCCTCTGGAACACTGTTCCTGTGCAGTGGTTACCGTGACTGCCCTGCTTGGTTCCTCTGCACTGTCGTCATAGTGCATGGCTGGTCCATACTGTCTATTGGGCCTCTGGTGCTGGGGTGCTCTGTCTCTACCCTCTTCTGTGCCATGCATGGTCATGGAGGTCTTGCACATATATTAGGGGCAGAAATCAAGAGCATAGAAAGTTTTGTTTAACAATGTTTGTACTGACAGAATGGGTGGGTTAAGTGGAGATGGTAATGACAAAGTACAGATATTGTACCATTAAGGGGGAATAAATACAGTACAGAGGGGAATAGCTTGAGACATGTAATGAAGAATTTGTTCTTATAATATATATCCCACAATTCTGCGTTGTCCCTCATTACCGTCATTACCGTTACTGGCACAGTAGTATTCAATTTAAAACCATCACTATTTAAATTATGGTTTGCCAATCTATACTATTATTAAGTCCAAATCTGGGTTTGTTGCCTGGAATTTGTCTCTATAGTACACCTCTCTTAGTAACAAGTTAGTTCTATAGTCACCTCCTCTAGGACATAGCTCAACCTTCTCAACCCCAAAGAATCTTAAATAAGGCAATTGGGCCTAGATATTCAAACTGCTCCCAGAAAGGGTGCAAGTGGTTGCTCTGCACAGCTGAGATGTGCCACAGCATAACATTGCCATATTCAGAAGAAGTGAGGGAGAGATGCGCCAGCTCATTCCAAGCTAAATATAGCAAAGATGTGCTCTAATGCAACCAGACATGCACCTGCTCTTCCTTAAATGTGCCAGAGCAACTGGTCGGGCCTGAAGATAACAAAAGCAGCAACCTGGCCTGGGACACTGGGACAGCAGGGAAGGATGTACAATGGCACATGAGTGAGATACACCAACAACTGTAGGGAGGGAAGCAACCCAAGGCCAAAGGGGTGGAGGAAGGCACTGACAAAGTGCACAATGGACACAGACTCAGATCCCATGGGCATAGTATGAGACATCACCAACCTAGTGAACAAAGGGGCACACTGTGCATGGCACAGAAGAAGTGTTCCAGAGGCAGACTGGTACACAGGCTAGTGACAGTATCCCACACATGTAGCATATGCCCATAGGGACACAGGACTGCAAACAGTGCAGCACAGCAACACTGTGCTATGACCCCATTCTCTCACCAGGCCTTTCGGCACTGGGGGACCAAGAAAACATCAGAGGTATGCACAGCACCAGAACTGGGGCTATGTACAAGTAACTGTGTGAGCTGCACCAATGGACACTCCAGAGGTGGTCCAGGAGACAGCATGACAAACAGAGTGTGGTACAACAAGGTGAAGATGGCGCACGGTTGTGCCAAGGTACAACCACAGATGAGCAGTGGTATGGAAGGGGCAGTCGGTCAGCCATGCACAACAACAGGTGACTGGAACAACAACAGGTGATCCTCCCTCTGTAGAATGCCTTGGTCAGGCCACAGCTTGAGTATTGTGTACGGTTCTGGAGACCCCATCTGAAGAAGGATATAGTACTGCTGGAGAGGGTTCAGAGGAGAGCAACCAGGATGATTCAGGGCATGGAGGGGAGGCCTTATGAGGAGAAATTGGAATAGCTTGGGCTTTACTCACTGGAGGAGAGGAGGGAAAGGGGAGACATGATAGAGGTTTTCAAGTATGTAAAGGGAATAACCAGGAGCAGAACAAAGGAGCTGTTTAGGTTAAAAAAGGGGGGAACAACCAGGGGCCATGAGTGGAAGCTGGAGGGGGGAAATTATGGGGGGGGGGCGTAGGAGGCATTTTTTCACTGAGAGGGTGGTGGAGTCATAGAATTCACTGCCTGGAAGACTGGTGGAAGAGGGTACAGTGGAGGGCTTCAAGAAAGGGTGGGATAGGTACAAGGGGAAACTGAAACAAATGAAGACCCTCTTGGGGGTTGAGGGTGGATGGTAAGGCGAGCAGCCATTAAGTTGCTGGCTTTCGAGCAGACAAGACAGACCATTTGGCCTATTCTGCTGGCTGTTAGTATGTTAATGTGAGGCACACACACACACAATCATGCAGCAGAAAAATATTTAATAATAGGAAACAGAAAAATGTATCCAAACAACAACCACAACAACAAAAAAACAAAATGCAGAAACAACAACAAAACCAGTAACAACCACTATTAAAATATCAAACTGTATAAAAATGTAACACAGTGGTGAAGGGTGGCAGGTGGAACAGTGAATGCAGGGGGCAAACTATTTACAATGGGGAAATGGGTCTGGGGAGGGGATCACTAAGGCTATATACAGGTGGAAATGTCCATTGTGGCCTATTGTCCCTGGCCATGTGCCACCTGGCCCTTCATCACATGATGCAGCTGCTGGACCACCTCAGTAAGGTGCCTTGTCTCCACCTTCGGCTGTCTTAACACCCTCAGCTGGGCCCCCTGCCTCCGGTAGATGGAAACAACCAGAAAACCAGGCCACAGTCCACCACATGCACCAGCTTGACATCCTATGTTGGTGAAACAGAGAACACGTACTCAGTGCCACAGCCCACACAGGCATAGCCCCCCCCCCAGTGGGCTGGGCATGCATGCCTGAAGCCGGCTGGCCCCATGCAGAGGGCTGTCAACACACCATGCACAGCACAGCACACACCGGCAACATGCCAGGACACAGAGCCACACAATGAATGGGATGTGGCACAGTGGACAGGCAGAGTATGTCACCAAGGGACATGTGTCCATGCCCCCCACAGTGAGGGACCCTGTCCTATGAGTGCACCACTCACGCCCCACTCACGCAGGCCATGAGGCGACCCCATGTGAGCACTGGTGGTTGCCCACAGCATGGACTAGACACGGCAACTGGGGAATAGCACACAGGTGCCATGGGCACAACAGGACAATCACACACTGCCGACACAAAGATCCATGTGTATGTGACTGCCACCACATGGACATATACAAGAAGTGGGCAATGGTCTGCTGTGGGCAATGCAATCCCCCCATACCCCATATACACAAAGATGAAGCACATGTCTCGTACTTATCTGCCACACATCTGGGAACACATGCCAGTGCCCCTACACTCACCACCTGGGACTGCTGCTCAGCGCTTGCCCAGTCTTGCCACCACTCCTCCCAACCTGCAAGCAAAACACAATGGAAGAGTGCTGTGAGCATCATGAGTGAATATAACCTCCCCTTCAAATGGTGTAATGATGCAGCATGGTACAGCATGCTGTGTGCTCATCTGAGGGGCACCCCACTATGTGGGGCCACAGTGCCATGGGGAAACCATGGTATGCATGGTACCAACAACCTGGCCCTGCAACCTGGGCCAAGTCAACCATGTGGGAAGGGATACAGGCACCTGCCGCACACCCCAAACTCCCCAAGAGCATGCAAAGAAAGCACGCACACAGCACTGCCCCCCTGAGGGCCTGGTCCTGCAGCATCCGGAGCCTATCAGGATCTCTCCTCCTCAGGTCACATAATGGTGCCTGCACTGCTCCCCAGTCCTGAGCACACTGGTCCTCCTCTCCAACTGCCGGGCAACACGTGCCCAGATCTGTGACCATGCCACCTAGAGCTCATCAGCCCCAAACAACTGTCCCTCCAGGGAGGCAACAAAATGCCACCATGTTGGCATCCTCAACCTTGGACCAGTTGAGGACCCTGGGCCTCCCTCCAGTAGCATGTGCCATGCTTTCCACGAATGGCCTAGCAGTGTATGGCACTGTACAGTAGGCACTTTGAGCAATGTGTGTCTGGGCCATGCCTATTGAGCAATAGGTCCACTATGCGTTCCGCTGCGCACCACGCACATGCATGATAGGTATGCACTATTGACATCCATTGCACATTACTGCACATGCATGGTACCAAAAGACCTGGCAGGAGAATGTGGTCACAGCAGAGTGACCCATGTACATGCATCCTTGCATAGGCACCATCTTGGTGATGGCAATGCCAGACTTGCAGCCAACCATATGGTGCAAATCCACAAACATGCACCATGTTGGCCAATGGTGCATCACTGGGGGATGCACAATCCAGGGACAATGTAAGACTGGTAGCCAATCACATTGCACATGTCCCCAGACATGTGCCATACCGGGCACATGTGCAGCACTGTGGGATGCACGATACACAGCCTGGTACATCTGCCATGCTCTGTTGTGCATGTCAACTGTGGTACTGTGCATTGTGCATGTGCGGGAAATGCACCAAGCGGAGCTGCTCAGCGCATTTCAGATGCATGGCACAATTTGAGATAAGCCCAATGCAAATCTGCAATATTCAGCCAGGATATGCAGATCGCCTCATTAACCAATTCAGGAGCAAGCCAGCTTATTAGCAACTCATTATGGAATGCTCCAGGGCTCATTTGCATGAGATGGGCCATAAAAATGCCACTCCACACTGCAGTTCACTGAAAGGAACTGCAGCCTGGAAGGTTTTGCTACAGCCTCTTTTGTACTGCATAATGTGTGACATTGCACAACTCCTGGGCATGCTGCCCATGTGCTCATGCTTGCCCCATTCCTGTCCACAGGCAACAGGATGTCAGATAGCGAGAATGAGGGGGAGCAGGCTAAATGACATAGGCCCAACTTCAAGAAGGATGAGAAGCGTCCCCTGGTGGAGGCCAATGTCCACAGGGAGGCACTGCTCTCTGGATCTACTGGTACCCAGCAGGAGAGGATGAAGGGCTGGGATGAGGTTGCCACCTACTTCAATGCCCATGGGCACTTCAACTGCACTCCCCAGGAGTGTATGAGGAAAATGAACACAGATAGGTAGAGAGCCAAGGAGAAGGTTGCCACCATCTTGGCATTCCTGGCATGCACTGTTAGTGTCCCCTCCACAGCACTGATCCTCACACCAGTGGAGGAGCTGCTTGTGCCTACTCTCAACCAAGCATCCATTGTGGGTGTCCTGGGGGGGTTCCAGACTGGGGGCAGCCCATTGCAGCACTGTGAGTATGCATGTGGAAACCCTGGTTGGGGGTGGTGTGTGCAGGCCACAGGTGTGCCTGGTACACCACACAGGGGCCTGTACCATGTCCACATTGTGCCATGCAGAGTTGCTGTGAATGCACAGCCACACTGTGGCACACATGCCTTCCTGTGTGCTGTTGTGCTTGAACCATGCCATGGTGAAGGATACAGGGTGGTGTGGCCCAATAACACAGGCTGACGGTGGCCATGCTTGCCCTCAGAGGACACCATGTTGGTTGTGGTGCCACATGGCCATCCACAGAGGGCTTATGCACCGTCCAGCCACAGTGGTCTCAGGTGGTCCACAATAGGGCTGAGGTGCTGTGGCAGGGTTGGGGGCATTGGCCTGGCCACAGCCTGTGCATAGTGGCCCCGTGCCACACACTGCCATGTGTGCACACACCTGCACACATGCATGTCCGAAACCACCAGTGTGCTGGTGTTACACAGGCCACAATGGTAGTCCCAGGCATGTGTGATGTCACAGGCACACCTGTGGCCCACATTCACACATCCCCTCATCTAGTTGTCTACCTGCCATACAGACATGTGTCACTAACCGTGTTTCTTTTCTGTCTTTAAGCTCCATCACACCTCAGGGGTGCCTTACCAACTGGGGATAGCCCTGTGGCACTGGCGGTGGATGATGTGGTGCCTTCCATGTCCTCTGCTGCCATGGCCGGTGCTGGTGGCCTTTGCCCAGCAGCTGAGCTGTTGGACGTACTGGGGTTGTATGCTTATGACCCCTTGTCCAGCATTCTCATGCAGGAGGACCTCACTGTGCTTGCACCGGCCTCAGTGGAGGATGATGATGACATTGATGATGACATTACCCTCTTTGAGGAATGCGCAAGTGGCCCACACCCTCCCACTTGTCTGGTATACACACACACACAGGTGGCAACATGCAGCACTGGTGGTCCTGTGCCCACACATGTGCTCCCCCAGTGGGCTCCCCCCCATCAAACACTGCAGTGGCTGGCAGTGGACAGGGACAGAGAGCTGCTGTGGGGCATGGGACTGCCAGCACAGTCAAGCAGGGTGCTGCAATGGCCAGTGGAGAACACTGTCCAGTCCACCCCTGGGCCTGTTTTGCATGCCCACGCACAGTCCCCACCCAAACACTGGCCTCCTGTGCTACATTCCCGGATGGGGAACATGACACGGAGGGCCGAGACCCCCCGCCTATTGGCGACCAGCCCCAAAAACACCACCCGCTGACAGGCTCGATGAGCACATCTGTCTCCTGCAGGAAACCGTTGCAGGCCAGGCGGTGCTCAGGGCGAAGCTCCATGGTCTGTGTGTAGGTTGAGCAACTGGTGGGGCAGGAGGCCGTGGGACATGCCCAGCTGCTTGGTGAGTTATGCCAACTACAGGAGGCCACAACCGCATTGCTGGATCAGATTGCAGAGAACATTCTGGTGGGCTTTACTTACCTGACATCTCGTGGCTACAGTGTGTCCCACTGCACACTGTGCAGTAACATGAGCACACCCAGGACACGACATTAGGTTACCCCAATTGGGCTTACGCTGCCCCCTGCAAATGCCATCCCTGGCACCCCTGGATCCAGTTTGTTTTCCTGGAGGGACACACCCATGAGGACCTGGTCACATTCTCAGGAGTTGACCCCTGCCAGGGAGGTATCATCACCCCCTGTGGCTGGTGACCTGCCTGTGGCTTCCTCCCAGTCAGGGCGTGGCCACCAACGTGGCCATGGCAGCCATACTGGCTCATGGCGAATCCTGCTGGGTGTGGTTGCCAGGTTCATGTACCCTGCTGCTGTTGTCTCCCACGCATCAGGCCAGCTGTGGCCAGGGCAGCATAGTGTGGCACATGCGTTCCCTGGTGTCACACCTGCCTGTGCTGTCTGTGTGTTGTACAGGCCAAGTGTGGGGGCAGTGATGTTGTACTGTGTGGCATGGGCATGATGAGTGCAGCACTGTGTCTGCCATGCTTGTGTGCCGACACATACCTTCTGATCCATGCCAGTCTCTGCAATGCCATGGTGCCTCTCCCTGTCCTTGGTGGCACTGTTGTAGATGCATGTGCATGGTAGTGTGAGCTCTGCAGTGCACCCTGCAGCTGTTGTGCAGTGTCTGCCTACCTGCATGCATGTGTGTCCTGCAAACACCCACATCTTGTCTTGGTGTGTATGTGTGTATATATGGGTGTGTGTATGTGTGTGTGTCATTGCTGCCCAATTCATTCATCCTGGGACACTCACCTGAGGTTTTCAAAATGTTCCTTCACAATGGTGTCCCTGTGCCTCCTGGCTTGGGCTGCCAACCTTGGGTCCCTCTTCTCCATGGGTGGCTGCCCACCCCCTTCCTGGAGTACCTCCTCATTTGAACCATTGTCTTCCTCCACCTAGACAGGTATTCCACGGTCAATGGCCATGTTGTGTAGCATGCAACAGGCCAGGAATATGCCGCAAGCTTTTTCAGGGCTGTATTGTAGGGTACCACTGGACCTGTCTAGGCAACAGAATCACATTTTTAGCATGCCAAACACATGCTCTGTCATATTGCGTGTTGTGGTGTGTGCCTCATTATATCTCTCCTCAGCCCCACTGCTGGGCCACCGTATCGGGGTGAGCAGCCATGGTCAACAGGGGTATGCACTGTCACCTGGGGGCAGACACATGTGTTAGTTACACTTCAGTGTGGCATGGCCTGTTATGACCACCAACACACATTGCCTATCTATGCTGCCACTACCTGTCCACCTGGTTGCCATTCCCACCACCCCACATGCGCAGGTCCTGCCCTCCATTGTGGGTGCCCGTATATGTGTCCTGCTTGCAGCTTGGCTGGCCATGGCCAGTCTGACCCCTCCCCATTCCTGTGGGCCTCATCCCTGCTTTCATGGGCACCATGCCACTGTCCTGTCCAGCCGTTGTGCTCTTTGATCACCTGTACAATGGTGGTGCCTGGGGGCATCTGTTGCTTCTTGAAGTGCAGCAAGTGACTGCTGTGCTGCACCCCTGTCATGCTTGCCCTGTAGCTCTCCACACCAGTATCACTGTATCTGAGTGTACTAATATGGCAGGTCTTCTGGTTCCACAGTTCAACATGGCTTTTGGTCATTGCACTGTCCCTGTCACTCTCCCCCCACCATGCACTACCAGCAGCTGTCTGCTGTGCCACAGTGTTTGAGGTGTAGTCATGGGCTCCTGCACAACTCACCCAGTAGATGCCCTGTGGGGATGTGCCCACCCTCAAATCTGTGACACAGGACAGACTGGTGCCAAATAAAGGCATCATGTGTACTCCCAGGGTGTGTGGCGCTGACATTGATGATGCACCCTGTGGCATTGGACACCACCTGGCAGTTGATGGAATAGTACCTCTTCCCATTCATGTATGCAGCACTGTCTGGGGCAGGTGGTGTGTGTATTGCCACTTGGGTGCAGTCAATGGCCCCTATCATGCCTGGCATGTGTGCCACCCGGTGGAATTCCTGCATGTTTTCTGTATGCTCTGCCTGTGTGCTTGGGAATTTGATGAACTCCAAAGCATGTGGCAGCACAGCATTGAGGACCTGTGTGAGGAGGTGGGACGTGACCAACTGTGTGATACCAGTGGTGTCATCCACTGGTTTCTGGAAGGTGCCCGTGGCGAGCAAGCACATTGATGCTGTCATCTTGGTCTCCACTGACATGGCATGACCCCTTCTGGTGGGTGCCTGCAGTTCATCATGGCACAGCTCACAGAGCTGCCGCAGAATGGCTCTGTTGAGTCTGTACCAGCCCACTATCTCAATATCACTATGGTGTTCAAAGTGGCCATGTTGCTGTTCCACCCACCTCTGTACACCCCTCATTACCTCTGCCATGAGAAACACAGCCCCATCAATCTTGCTCCTATTACTTCAGCTGGCTGCCTGTAGGTGGCTTGCAGTTAGGCCACTTCCTTTTATGCTTAACTTTGTGCTGTGCATCTTGGGAGATGCACCGGAGCTGCACCGCCCATTTGGGCTGATCATAGGGATGTGTGGAACATTCATGGGAACACCCCCTCCAGATGCGCTGCATACATTATCTTTGCGCTGCGGTGCATCTGGAATTGTGCTGCACATTCCTTCCTTTTGAATATGGCCTAGAGGCACATTTCTAGGGCTGCAGCAGCACAACTCAGCTGCACAGGGTGTATCTCCCTAGAATATCTAGGCCTTGGTGTCTGTGCTCCATGAAGTGTCTGGCTACAGGGGATGTTATGTCTTCCCTGTGTATATTGCTTTTGTGTTCCTCAATCTGAGATTTTAGCATTCTTTCTGTCATTTCTATATACATATTGTCACACTGTCACTTTAATAGGTAGGCCACTCCCATGGTTTGACAAGTGATGAAGTGACCTATCTCCACTTCTTCATCTCTGGCTGTGTTGTTAATTTTTTTTGATTCTGTATGTATTATTACAGCATACACAGTGGCCACACTGGTAGTTTCCCATTAAATCCCTACTAAATGAGGTGTACTATATAGACAAATTCCAGGCAACAAACCCCAGATTTGGACTTAATGATAAGATACTAGACAGAGTCTGTTTTCTTGGCCGTTCTGTATACATTGTACATACATGGTGTAACATAGAAGACAGATCATGGTGTTAGTGGGAAGGTAATTCATTATGCAAAAATACTCAGCAACAAAAGGAGTACAAGGAAGCTAGAAACACATACAGATGGTACTGAAAAGGAGCAACTGAAAAGAGTGATGAAATGAGTGTCCAGACAGTCAAGAATCAATCAAAAATCTGATAAATTAATGCTGTTTATCAGCAGTAATACACAACATACATGTTTTGGCCAGCATTGGTAACTGCATGTATAGCTGTGACATATATTTGTTTAAAATGTTCATTTTGTACTTGCAATTTATTTTATTGCCCTGCTGAATTGTCAACTTACAAACAAACCTTGGAAAAAGTAAAGCCTTCTGCTAAGTGTTAAACCCTTTATTTATGCTATTTCACACTTTTAATATTATAACTTTGTTGACTGACTCCCATTCACTGCCACTTGCTGGATTTACCATTCAAAACTTCTACATTTTTTTGTAAATGATCCTTCCATCTGATTGGATCATCAGGTAGCCACATGGTATAAAGGAATGAGTTCTAACCAACTGTGCCAGTCCCCTGGTGAAGACCAGCACTGGTCAAAGCACCAGAGCTATAGCAGGCCAAGTAGTGGAGTGTACTGCATTGTGATGTCCATACTAAACTGCATCTGGCATATCATTATATGAATCCAGCATTTCCTGATTTTGGGTAGACTTCTATCAGTTACTCATGGAGTGCAACAGCTGCTTACTTCGGTTGCATTTGTTTAGCACTGGCAGCCCTTCTGCAGCACTCAGTTACTCTATGCTGCACTGTCTGCAGCCCGTTATCTTTCCTCTTGCTATTGAAACCCCTTCCAATACACCCAAACATTCTGGTTGCCTTGTTGTAGGCCTTCTTACATTGGTTAGTCTGTTTTAGGGAGTCACTTATGATGACTCCCAGGTCCTTTTCCTCTAAAATAGTGACCAGCATAACCCCTCCCATCTAGTATTTCTCCCTGAGGTTCTTGTTCCGTATGTACATCACCTTGCATGTTTTGGCATTGAATTTCAATGACCAGATCTTGGACCACTTGTATACCCTTTGCAGGTCCCTCTGCACCTCCCTTACCCCTTACTTGCTGTCTACCCTGTCACAAAGCATAGTGTCATCTGTGAATAGACACATTTTGTCCTGTATTCCTTCTCCTTTGTTGCTTATGAATATATTGTAAAGGACTGCCCCATGGTTGATCCCTGTGGTACCCCACTTGTTTTGTTTATTTAATTAAAGTTTTTGATCAGCGTGGGTATGAAGCAAACTGGTACTGCTGTCCACTATTACAGTTTACATTTTAAAGCCACAGCATTTTTTGTCAGGGCAACATTAAGATAAAGCTACAGTACATTTAATTCATCACTGCATATAACCTGGGGTAGTCAAGTAACTTTAATCATCCAAGCCCCATGTTAGTATGTCCATAGGATGATTAGAAAGATAATGTCTTCCCCATGTTCTGAATATAAGGGAAGACATTGGGGTCCCTATCTCCCAGAAACAGGATTCACCTCAGCCATTTGAATGTAAAACTAGTAGTAAATTGGTTAACCTGGAATGACAGTTGTTACAAACATACCAAAATTACCAGCAGAAGAAAACATAGTGGTCTATCAAGTCTGCTCATGTTGCAGAGTCCCAAGCAGCAACTAAGCACTCTTCCCCTTCCCCAGCTGCAACCCCCCCTTATTGCTCTCCCCCTCTTTGACACTGACATTCCACTTTACCCTACCACCCTCTTTTGAATCCCTCCACTAGTTCCAGTGAGGCCACCTCCTCAGGGAGCTCATTCCACCTTGCAACCTTCCTCTCCATGGAGAAATTCGTCCTAAACTCCCTCCTGAACCTTACCCCCTCCAGTTTAAGGCAATGCCCCCTCATAGTTTTACTGCCACTGAAACTAAAGAGGCTCATCTTGTTTATCTTTTGTTAATGTCCTCCATGTACTTAAAGGTCTCAATCATGCCCCCACCTCTCCTCCAGGGAGTACATGCTCAGGTCTTCCAGCTTCTCCTCATATGTCCTGATACACAAGAAAAGGTAGAGTGCACAGAGAAAACTGGAGGTCGTGCAGAGCAAGGTGGCTAATCTATGCAGTACAATAGCAAAAAAGGGGGGTGTGCCACACTTGTAGAGTCAGTCAATGTTCAGGATTATACAGCAATCTGAGATGAAATATTTATTCAAGCACCATATGGAATCCCAGCTAGACTCCTCAGTCTGGGCACTTCAACCCACACAGTGCTTTCTTCAGGGGTGGAGGTCTAGGGGGAATAGCAGTACACCAAATTTATACAGATCCAGCCTTAAAATGATACACATTCAAAAACTAAATGCAATTCATTATCTTGCATACAAAACAAAACAAAACAAAAAATACATGTTGGAAAATAAAGAATTTGTAAAAAAAAGCAAGTGTGAAAAAAAAATCTGTGTTAAGGGATTAGCGGTCTACAGCTCCAGGAATGGAGATTAAACTAATAAATCAAAAGATAGCAGAATACTGTGTCAAATTCTAACTTACAAATCTACGTCTGTCTGTCTCTATCTATCTATCTATCTATCTATCTATCTATCTATCTATCTATCGCCTATATATTTACGCAAAGTGCAAATTTAATATTAAGAGCCAATAGCACAGTGTCAAAATGTAATGCAAAACCTTATAGTACATTTTGATACTATTATCTCTAAATATTAAGTTTGCACTTTGAGCAATTAATTAAATATATATAAATATTTGTGTAAGTTACAGTTTAACACAGTGTCATGCTATTTTTTGATTTATTAGTTTACTCTTCATTCCTGGAGCTGTACACCTCTTATCCCTTAACAGGAATTTTTTAAATACATTTGCCTTTTTTACTATTTCATTATTTCTCACTGTTTCTTTATATATATATATATATATATATATATATATATATATATGCCAGACAATGAATCGTGCTTAGTATTTGAGAGTGTATCTCTTTAAGTCTGAACTTGTATAAATTTGGTGTACTGCTGTTCTGCCCTAGATCCACCTCTTGACGAAGGACCTGTGTGGGTTGAAACACCTGGGCTGATGGCTCTAGCCAGGATTCCATATGGTGCTGGAATAAATACTTCACCTGAGATTGCTGTGTATGCCTTATCTTTGACTGACTCCATGAGTGTGGAGCCTCCCCTTTTTCCTCATATGTCCTGCCCTGCTGACCTTTAACTGTCTTAGTCACCATCCTCTGGACAGCCTCTAGCAGGTTAATGTCCTTCTGGAGGTAGGGACTCCAGTACTGCACACTATACTCCAGCTGTGGTCATTCCAGTGATCTTTATAGTGGCACTATGACTTCCTCTTGCCTACTACAAATTCCTCTGGCAATGCAGCTCAGTATTTTGTTGGCTTTTGTCTCCACATTCCTGCACTATGAGGAGTGCTTCAGGTCACTCATAATCATCACTCCAAGTCTTTTGCTTCCTCACATTTGGTTACCAGGACCCCTCCCAAGCTGTACTCCATCCTGAAATTCATAGCTCCAGTGTGCATGACCTTGCACTTCTTCACACTGAACCCAAGTTTCCATATTCTGGACCACCACTTGAGCTTAATCATGTCTTTCTTAAGGTCCGGTATCCCTTCTGCTGTATCCACCCTCCCACAGAGCTTGATGTAACATGCCAGTAGACAAATCTTGCCTTTTATACCTACTCCAATGTCATTAATGAAGCCAATGCACAAAACTGGACCAAGTACCAGGGCCTGTGGGGCCCCACTGGTGAGTTCCCTAGAACCTGAGAGCTACACCCCCCCACCCTCTGAATCCTGACCTTCATCCAACTTGCCACCCATCCACAGAGTTTTCGACCTCCCCAGATCCTCCAGTTTTCTTATCAATCTCCTATGGGCACAGAGTCAAAAGTCATTTTGAAGTCTAAGTATAGGATATCAACTGGTTGGCCTTTGTCCACTATTTTAGTCACCCAGCTAAAGAAATCAATTAGGTTTGTTTAGCAGGATCTCTCAGACATGAACCAATTCTATCTCTCATTTGGAAACTGTTTTCCTTCTGGAAACTTACCAGCCTTTCCTTAGGGACTGCCTCCATGAGCTTACCCAGGAATGAGGTCAGGTTGACTGGTCTGTAGTTGCCTGGGTTATCTCTGGGTCCACTTTTATGGAGCAACTCCAGATGTGTTGTTCTCCAGTCCAGTCATATAACCCCTGATTCCAGTGAACTATTGAACAGGTCTGCCGGGGTCCTTCTAGTTTTGCAGCTAGTTTCTTCAGCACCCTAGGATGTATACCATCCGGGCCTTGGGATTTATCTACCTTGATGGTCAGTCCTGTCCTCACTGATCTTTTCATCTGTGCACACCCCTATTCCTCCCCTGTGGTACTGGCCATCCCTCTCCTTGGTAAAGATAGAGCAGAAGAATTCATTCATTACCTCTGCCTTGTTCCCACTATCTTCCACCCACCCCTCCTGTCTCTTTAGATATATGATACTGTTCTTTTTTTGTCTACTTTTTCTCTAATTTACTTAAAAAAGGCTTTCCCTTATTTTTTAATCTCTTCTGCTAGCTGCAATTCTTTCCTGGCTTTGGCCAGCTGGACTGCTTTCCCTGCCCCTTTAACTTTATTTTGACACTCCTCCTGGTCCTCCTCCCTCTGGTACTCCAGAACTTCCTGTAAGCAGTCCTTTTTTCCCTGACTGCTTGAGCTACCTCTCTACTGAACCAACTGGGTGCTTTGGCTATAGAGTGTTTCCTCTTTAGCCTGACACACTCATTTATAGCTGCCACTATCTCTTCTTTGATGATGGACCCCTTCTTATCAAACAAAAACATGTTTGTATGCGGATGATACCATAATGTATACGCAACATCAAGATGTAGAGTTAGCATTAAATACATTACAATAGGACTTCCTTACTGCACAGGGTGCAGTGAAGGACTTAAAACTTCTCCTGAATGAGAAGACAACCCAGTGGTTATTATTTGAAAAGAGAAATAAAAAAGATAAAACTACACAAGATATAAAAACTGTTTCAGGTGCTGTGATAAGTAGGGTCAGCCATTATAGGCAAGGCAAGGCATGGCAAATTTTATTTTTCAGGCACCCAATCCCAGAGGCTCTGGGCACCGTACGATCAAAATACAATAAACCAGTTAAAACACAATAAATAAAATACAAGCATGTCGATTAAAATACTTGAAAGCAGACCACCCAAAATGGGAGACCTGACCTGGCAGCAGATCTCTGAAGGGACCATTCTTTCAAAATGTCTCAGAAGCAATAACTAAACAACAGTGTCTGAGAATGCCTAACTGAATAAGAAGGTCTTGAGGCAGGCTTTGAATGCCTCAACTGAAGGAGCCTCCCTTACTGATGGAGAGAGCGAATTCCACAGGACGGGGCTGGCAACACTAAAAGCTCTGTCACCGGCAGTCTTTAACCTCATCCTGGGAATCACAAGGAGGCCTCTAGGGGAGGTCTGGAGGGAATGGATCAAGGCAGCAGGTTCTAGAAGGTCTGACAGGTAGCCAGGTCCCAGTCCATGTAGGGCACTGGAGGTAAGCAAGCCTACCTTGAAGAGAACCCTCCACCAAACCGGCAGCCAATGTAGTTCATACAGCACCAGGGTGATGTGACAATATTTTGGCTGTCCCATCAACAGCCTGGCAGCTGCATTCTGCACTAGTTGCAGTCGGTGAAGACCCCTAGGTAGAGCGCATTACAGTAGTCAAGCCTTGACGTCACGAAGGCATGTACCAAGGTGGAGCGGTCCAGGAGTGGAACTAGGTGTTTGATTCTAGTGATATTCTTCAGATGGTAAAAGATGGTCCGGACAACAGATGACACCTGAGAATCAAGCGTCAGTCTGCTGTCAAGGATAACGCCAAGACTGCACACCCTAGAGGAGGCCTTCAATGGCACATACCCCAGAAACAATCCAGTCTCTGTGTGAGAGGCCATCCTATCATGCCTCCTGTTCTACTCCATCACCAGTACTTCCATCTTATTGGGGTTCAGTCACGACCAGCTGGAGGCCATCCAGTCATTAATCTAGGCCAGGCAGTTGTTAGATGTCCTGGGGCAAAGGATAGATACAGCTGGGTATCATCAGCATAACAATGAAAATCCAGACTGTACTTCCTAATGATCTCATCCAGGGGCAGCATTTTCATGGCAAACAACATTGGTGACAAGACCGAACCCTGAGGTACTCCACAAGACAGAAGGCTAGGGGGAGGAGGAGAAATTCCCCATAACAACCCTTTGCCTCCTGTTTGTGAGATATGACTCAAGCCAGCAGATGACAGTGCTGGCTAGTCCACAGATTTCCCTCAGGTGGTCGAGCAACACACAATGGTCCACCGTGTCAAAGGCTGAGGAGAGATCAAGGAGAATGAGAATTGTCCCCTATCCTTGATATCTTGCCCTGAGGAGATCATTATGCACCTGAACCAGTAAGGTTTCCATACTATGCCCAGCACAAAACCCAGACCGGGAGAGGCTCATATATATCAAAGGCCACAAGGTGTTCCTCTTGCTGCTGTGTCACAATTTTCTCCCAGAAATGGAAGGTTGGAGACAGGATGGTAATTCACCTTGACGTCAGTGTCTAAAGATGGTTTCTTCAGAAGGAGTCTCACCAGTGTCTCCTTCAAGGCATCTGGAAAGACATCCTCTGACAAAGAACACTGGACAATCAAGGTGAACGCCGGGCCTACAGAGTTAACACATTCCATTAAGAAACGAGTTGGCACTAGGTTCAGTTCGCAATATGTGTGCTTCAGCCAAGAAACAACCTCAATAACCTCGGCCACCTCCACTAGATTGAACTCCCCCAACCAGGCAAAGTGCTCCTTGGACAGCCAGGGCAACCACTGTTGGTCACACTGTGGCTCACTGGTGGAATTCCCTGGCGGAATTCCCTGCCTGATAGCAGACACTCTGTCTGAGAAGAACTGAGCAAACTCATTGCATAAAGCATCTGAAAAGGCTTTATTTGGCTGTAGACAAGCTGGATGAAGCAGCCTGTCCACAGTCCAAAAAAGCATTCCTGGTCAGTTCTTCCCAGTGGCAATCTCCCTGGACAGGACCACTGCCTTCTTATGATTGATTGCTCCCTGGTACACAACACAGCGTGCACACAGGACCAGTCTGCCTGCCTCCAGCCTGGTCTTCTGCCAGCAATGCTCTAACCTCCGACCATTGATCTTCATCACCTTGAGCTCCCCATCAAACCAAGGGGACCTCAAGTGAGAGGATCTGGATCATACAGGGACTGGTGCAAGGGAGTTGAGTGCCCCAGACATTGCCTTGTTATAGGCGGCAACTGCTTCACCTGTACCCCATGTGCATGAATTGCCCACAATAGCTAGATAGACTACCGCCAGAAAACCGTCCGGGGTCAAACCCCTCAAAGGGTGGTAACTTACTATCTCTGCAAGGGGAGGACTCACGGGAGGGAGGCCTGAGCAAGAACTTCACCGTACAATGATCATACCAAACAACCAGATCAGTCTTAAGATTATGAATCTCAAGCCTCAGCGAGACGACCAAGTTCAACATGTGACTGCCCTGGTGGGTTGCGGTAGAAACGTTTTGCGACAGGTCCAGAGATTACATCATCTGGAGCAGGTGGTAACCCAGCCTGGACAATTCATCGTCAGCCCAAACATTGAAGTCCCCCAGAACTAAGCATCTGGGGGCTTCCAATGTTTCACTGACAACAAAGTTGGCTACCTCCCGCAGGAACTCTCCTGCCACCCCAGGGGGGTGGTAAATCAGGAGGATCCTGCAACCTACACCTGGACCACCATGGATAGCCACACATTCAAACAAAATCAGTGTTCTCACTGGGTGCACTGTAAAGCCTAGCTCAGATCTAAAACAGATGGCCACACCCCCACCCCTGCATTCCACTCTGCAGCAGTGCGCAAAGGAGTACCTGGTGGTGGGGGGGATGGCAGCCTCTAAAACTGGGCCAGCACCATTGCCCACCCAGGTCCCCGTAATGCATGCCAGTTTGACCTACAAAAGCAGATCAGCTGTAATTGCAGTCTTATTTCTGATCAATCTGGCATTGCACAGCACCTATAAATACCTGAGGTTGATATTAGATAGTAATCTAACTTTTGAATATCATATGAATCATATCTCTAAGAAACTTAGGCAGCTGCTGGGTTTCTTCTATAGGAACTGTGTTTTATTTACATTTCCATTAAGGAAATTGTTGGTAAACTCATTATTTTTGCTAGTACTTGATTATGGAGACTTTATTTACAGTAAAACTTCTAATACCTTTTTGGGCACCATAGACCCGCTCTGTAACAGTGCAATAAGGTTTATTCTTAATATTCCTTATAGGACCCTCAGATGCACTCTGTACAGTGAGGTAGGATCGATTTCCCTAAAAGGCTGAAGGGAATTACATTGGTCTGTGTTTGTATACAAATTTATATTAAGAATATTGCCTTCATTTTCAAATTGCAAACTAAAAATACTTCAAAATACATTCTGCAATCAAATTCTTGTCATTCTGCTTATCAGACTCCTAGGAGTAGATCGAGACATGGGTATAAAATCTTAGCTATAGCAGTACCACGAACTTGGGCACCACTACAAAAAAGGTTGGGACTAAATATCCTACCTACTTTGACATGATTTAGAGCCTCTTTAGGAAATATATTTAATAGACATTGCAACTGTTTTGGATAAAAAAAAGTTTGGTCTAAACATTTTAATGGAATTCAGTATTTGCTAATATCTTATCAGAATGTGCTGTATTTGTGATAATCGTATTTGTATGTAGTAACACTTCTATGTTTTATGTTTGGATGCAATTGTAAGCGAGATGAAATGTTCTCAATTTTGCTATCCAATAAATTAATGATTCTGATTAAAGTCAGCCTGTAGCTCAGCACTGATGTCTGCTATAGAGGGTTTAGCAGTGTAAAGAACAGTGTCATCAGCAAAGAAGTGGAGACTGGAGTTGTGGATATTGTCGCTTAACGTATTTATACATATTGAAAAAAGAAGTGGTCCAAGGATGGATCCTTGTGGTACACCTCTTGTAAGCGGTGATGGGGAGGGTATAAGCCCATCAGCTTTGATACACTGCAATCTGCCCACAAGGTAGCTGGAAAACCAATTTAATTAACTGATATTTAACCCATGCTCTTTAAGCTTAATAAGCAGTAGGTCATGGTCAACTGTGTCAAATGCCTTACTCAGGTTTAGGAAAATGGCTCCGGTGTATAGTTTATTATCGAGGTCGGTAAACCAATCATTTGGTACTGTGGCTAGTGCTGAAGCCATACTATGCTTTTCTGGAAACCTGATTGTAATGGATTAAATAAATTAGAATTTTCTAAGTGATCTTTTAGCTGATTGTTAACTACTTTCTCCAGGAGCTTTGACAAAACAGGCAGAACAGAGCTATAGTAGGTCTATAGTTGTTCATGTCACTTGGATAGCCTGGCATGAATAGGACAGTAAGAAGGTTGCTTTCCAGGATGAAGGAATTGTTCCCAATGTGACAGGTTAAACATTTTAAAAATACAGGGTCAATGCCATCGGTGCTGGCACTCTTTTTCATGTCCAGTTTTACTAGTAGGTCCTCTACTTGCTTAAAAGTTACTGGAGAAAGACTAAAGGACTCTAAATCCTGTTGGGTGACTGCAGCATCCTTTGGTGCAGAGTGAGCTATGCACATGAGGCATGACAGTTAAACATACATAACTGTTAAAAAAAATTGCACCTCAAACATTATAATGCAAAGGCAGGCAGTGCTGGATATTGCAAGCCTTGCCCGAGCCACATCCCTTTTTTGTACCATTAGTTTAACCACATAAAGCCACACTGGACACAGCCTGAATCACATGCACACCAAAATATTGCAGATGCCCACTGATAAAAGCTGTGGTGTGCACCCAGAAACAGCAGTTTGATGTCTCTTGGTATCAAGGGGATGGCTTTTGCAGTATAACTAACGCAAACAAGTAAAAAAGGGGGATAAGGCCACATAATCCTGTACATTTATAAGGACATAATGTACTTGTAGTATCACAGTTAAACAGGTATAAAAGTAATGAAAAGCAGCCCAACTTACCCTTAAATGGCATACAGTAAAGGGACACAGTGCTGGACATTACAGGTACAAGCCCTGTCCAAAACCACATCCTTTTCTGGCCATTAGTTTTACCCGCAAAGCCATGCAGGCTTAGTGTGCACCACATGGTGCACAAAAGACAAAGAATCTTACTGGAAAAAAATATGATATGCCTATTGAAACCAAATGATCCACTTGTAAAAAATACTTACATTATAACACCGTTCATTTATCAACACTAAATATGCAGAAACAAAAAAAGACAGATGCTGTTCCCAAATATCCTGCCGTACAAGGACATGACAATTATGCTGTCTTAGTAATGCACAACCACGGCTGACCAAGTTTGCCCTTAATAAGGGTACACACGCATACATACTGCCATGCAGAAAGGCATATAAATGTAATTAAATAATAATAATAATTATAATAAAATTTGCAGCACATAGCATTTTTATTTATTTTAAGCTGTCTGGCCTATCTCTCTCCCCCACCCCAAAAAAACATCATAAGGCATCCCTAGCAATATTATACTTTGACTTCATATACTCACATGTAGTGAAATTCAAGTATCTCAATTCAAACAAGTTCGTTTGTAGATCATATCATATATGATTACGTGCATTACACAGAACCAGCTTTTGGACACCGCAGTTTTCTCAAATTCCACCACACTGCAGAAGGGACAGACACACAGGAAGCAAGTGGATTTATGGTGCAAGGGAGCACCTAAAGCAAACACAGTCATTCACTTTCAGCCTAGAGCACTGCTGGGGGAACCAATTGACAAACTACCCATTATGTGGGTAACGTGCAGACTCCATGGAGACAACCTCACTTTAAAGGCAAAAGTCTCTGAATCTGGAGTAAAACCTGATTGAAACCCTGTGGCAGCTTGCATGAGGTAATCCACTGCTATGTAAAACTGTGGGCTTAATAAGAAGTCTTGAATGAAAGAACAATAAAAAAGGGCAGAATAAAAACTTTTTATTGGACAACACAAGTGATGCATGTGAGCAGAATGTTGCAGTGTAAATTTTGGTTGAAAGAATATTTGTTTAAAATAAATGGATATGCAGGCATATACTGTACATGGACTACCTGGGCATATATGAAGCACAAGATGTTTAAGGTAGTGTTTCCATTTACAACCAAAATTAAGACCATATAACAGCATAGGCAAGCAATGTCACAAAATGATGGCAGTTTTTAGAGGCCTATTCCACAGTTTAAATGAGGCCACAAGAAAACAAAAATATTTACACATTTTATTTTAATGACACTAGGGGCCCGATTCCAGAAGGCATGTCGCAAGTCACCGCCAAAGGCATCTTGTGACATATGCTGGTGTGACACGAACGCTGTGCCCAATTCCAGTATGGTCAGGGTTCACGCTGCTACATCCTGTGAGTTGTGGCACCCCAAGTGGTGTGCCACAGTAAGGGCACACCTGAACAGGGTGCCGTAAGCTGCAGATATGCCCACTGACAGGACACAGTCACCATCCCAGCCCCAAGCCCCAACACAAGCCTATAAGTCATGGTGGGTCATGCATAGGGAGGGTGTCAGCATTACTCCAGCAATGGGGGCTTGACACTGCACCACATTACCAGGGATTGGGCCAGGGCACCTCCAGGATCACCAGGGATTGGGATGGGGTGGGGTGTCCTATAATGCAATATGGTGGTGGTGGTGTTCTACTGCCTTGTGCGGGGTCGGGGCATCAAGTTCTCGGGCACGGCAGCCAGCAGAGTATAGGGACGCCAGCTCATTGCTGGTCTAACTATACTTTGCTGGATGTCCTTCCCTGGACCTTTTGGAATAGCGATTTGGGGTTACAGCAGCCATCCTTTAGGAATAGGGTGCATATGCTGCTGCTGTAACACCCCCTTCCAACATGCCTCTGGGCAAACAGATGGCGTAAGTTCACCTGGATGCAGACAGCCTGTGACATGTTGCAGGCTGCCTTTTGGAATTCTGAATGTCAGAACTCATGGCGCAAAGTGCTACTTGCACCATTTGTTTTGGCACAAGACACATTGCACCATGCATATCCATTCTGGAATCGGGCCCCATGCTTTTACTAGACAATCTACACAACTGAGCACAAATTCAATCATTTTATTTTGTAACAAACTGACAAAGCTCTACTTAACAATACATATTAGTCTCTTGACTATTGTCCACAAACACACACACCACACACACACACACACACACACATACATATATATATATATATATATATATATATCGAGATATATATATATTATACTGGCCCGGTAGAGTCAGTATACAGTAGTTAGTCTTGCACAGCCACATCTATGTTAAACCCAGAATTTTGCACTTTCATAACTTTGCCACCGTTAGATGGATTTGCCTGACATTTTGCATGCATGGGCCCGGATATTCAGACTGCGCCAGGCTGTGGCACAAGCCTGGGCACAGCGCAACTTGGCTGCGCAGGGGCATTGACTAGGCAATATTCAATAGAGCTGCGGCATGGCACAGCATCATTGAATATTGCACCATGGCCACCTGCAGTGCACATGGCGCAGTAGCACTGCACCAGCGCAAGTGGCCAGAGTGGAGCAGGGGGATGCACTAGCAGAAGTTCCCTTGCGCTATGCGCAACAACTGCGATATTCAAAAGTGCACATGCAAATGGGGTCATAATGTATTCAAGGCGCAAATGAGGCTATTTGCATGTCATTATGGGCCCATTTCCATGCAGGTGCTCTGATGCCCGGCAACTTGCACCTGGAGCCCTGCCAGGCAGCAGCCGTCGGGGACCAATGCCCCTGCACAGCGCGGCAATGCGCCCCTCTGCCCGATCACAGGCATATGTAGATTTAAATAACGTCCCATATCCCTGGTGGTCCAGTGGATCACTACACGCCCGATCACGGGCTTAAGTATATAATGAAGCACGTCCTATATCCCTGGTGGTCCAGTGGACCGCTACACTCCTGATCACGGGCTTAAGTATAAAAGAATTAACGTCCTATATGCCGAGTGGTCCAGTGGACCGCTGTCAGCCTGATCGCAGGCTTAAGTATACAAAAAATCATGTCCTATATCCCTGGTGGTCCAGTGGACTGTTTGCAGCCCGATCGCAGGCTTAAGTATAATAAAATTCACGTCCTATATCCCTGGTGGTCCAGTGGACCGCTTGCAGCCCGATCGCAGGCATTTGTATTAAAGAAAAAAAGTCCAATATCCCTGGTGGTCCAGCGGTACCCCCCTCCCCACCAGCCCATTGAGCCCCACTGCCCCGCTCCCCCCCGGTCAGTGGTGGTTGCAGCACCTCACCTGCCTTTCACCCTGCCACCCGCCAACTGACACCGTAGGTAGGGCTGTACGCCCATTGGTCCACAGCATGAGACAATGGGTGTGCAGCCCGTACCGTACTACACATTCCAGATATGTGAATGGATCCATTTAATTTATTTATACTTAAG
This sequence comes from Neoceratodus forsteri, assembly GCA_016271365.2. Taxonomy (NCBI): domain Eukaryota; kingdom Metazoa; phylum Chordata; order Ceratodontiformes; family Ceratodontidae; genus Neoceratodus; species Neoceratodus forsteri. The sequence continues at coordinate 1,205,683,091 of CM057450.1, read as the reverse complement.
CCCGCGATCGGGCTGTGAGTGGTCCACTGAACCACCAGGGATATAGGACATTATTTATTTGCGCAGATGCCCGTGATCGGGCATGGGGGGTGCCGCCACAGAAGTGCAGCCGGAGCTCAGGTGGCCACCCACAGATGGCAGCTGCCGTGTTGCACCCTGCACTACGGCAGCTCACCTGTGGGTGGCCAGCCGTTGTTCCTTTTTTTTTTGTCTCACCTGTGTGCAGCGCAAGTAGGGGTTGCACATGCATGGACTCAGCACATCCCAGGCTGAATATTGGGATGTGCGGAATATGCATGGGCACACCCCCCCCACCTGCACTGCATACATTACCGATGCATTCCAGTGCATCAGGATTTGTGCCAGGCACAGTCCCCTTTTGAATATTGTGCCAGGGTGCAACCCTTTTGAATATCCAGGCCATGGTCTGGTACATAGATCTCTGTATCTGGTAAGTTGTGTTATGGTCAAATAAGCGGTTGCGGACCTGCAGAGTGGCCAAAAAAGCAAAAAATGGGGTTTTGCACATTTCTTTGCTCATGGCTACAGTCTGCACAATTTGTCCATTTGGTCTGAAATCTTCAGGGAACGTACAGTCTGGGTCACTGACGTGCCTTTTGAATATCTGGTGAAAAATTATTAAACCACTCAAAAGTTATTCAAAAAACAAATTTCCCATTATAGTCAAAGGTAAAAAATAAGTGTCTCTCTCAAGCTGCTGCCACTACATTTTACTGTCTCAAATGGCCCTCTTACTGTCATGCAGTGGCCATCTTGCTTTCAGTTAGCAAGAGAGAAAAATGCCTGCCATTTAAATTTGGGACCCCTAGGTAAACACTGACTTTTTGTTTACCTAGTCGGGTCCTGAGGATGACAGCCCCATCTTTTTTTTGGGGGGAAACCCTCCCCAGAAATGCTGTTTTAAAAATTGGCAACCCAGTACTGTCGCAAATTGCAACAGAAATGGCAGTGACACTTCCGCAAACCATGAAAGTGTTGTGCTATTTTTGCAAAACTGTCACAATTTGTGACAGTACTTTGCCCAAAAACTGCAAGTCTTTACCACCCCCCTGCAGCAAAATGTCTGGGTCTTTTGGGCTGAAATTTGCAGGGTGGCAAGTCCTAGTCCCACAGATGTGCCTTGATGTGGTTTGGTCCCAAAACATTCAACAGGCCTATAGTTACAGTGTTACGAAGTTGAGAAATTTCCCATAGTATAACATTGGAGTACCTGCGGCACCTTTCGGTGCCTGTATCTCGAAAATGAAGCGAGATATGGATTGTTCACTTCCTGCAAGTTAGATTGTGCTACAACAGTTCCTTTGGAGTACTATGGTGCTGCTGTATGGCTCTGTACTTATGTGTAAGTGGGAGCACAGGGCTGGAGGGCCACGCTCCCACATACACATACCGGTAATGTAAAAATGGGCATGTGAGAGGGAGCACAGGGCCTGGAGGGCCTGTGCTCCCTACCACACCGCCACACACATCAACCCTCCACACACCAACAGGCATCTCGGGGTGTGCGATGGGGTCGTCGGGCCTAACTCTCATCCCATTCTCCTATACTGCACATACGGTCATTCTGTTTAATTTATTGTATCATACTGACAGATATGTATATATATTAATTGTATGGGTTACTCTAACTGAGAGTATGTTATTTATGGTACCCATTGTAAATGAGCCTTTTGCTGGTCAATTGGGATTCTTTCTATCATGTTCATGTTGTGTGTTTTGAATTAATATGAATAAAATTTTATCTATCTATCTAACACATAGAAACATAGAAACATAGAATTTGACTGCAGATAAGGACTGCTTGGCCCACCCACTCTACCCATTTTCCTACCTAATGGATAACCTGCAGATCCTAGTTAACCAACATGCTACTTCCTCCTACCCCAACCCCCTAGAATTTCCTTATGTCTGTCCTATGCATTCTTGAATTCCTCCACTGTTTTTGACTCCACAACGACCTCAGGAAGGCCGTTCCATGCATCCAAAACCCTCTTCATGAAAAAATACTTCCTCGCATGACGTCTGAGCCATCCTCCTTCTATCTTCAAATTGTGCCGCCTTGATCTTGCACACCTCTTTTTCTAAAAGATGTTACCCTCTTGGACTTTGTTGATTCCCTTGAGGTACCTTAAAGTTTCTATCATGTCCCCCTGCCCCTCCTTTCCTCGAGGGTATACATGTTAAGCTCCTTAAGTCTCTCTTCATATGTCTTCTGGTGCACATACCAGTTACATTACACTTTCTCAAAAAGAAGGGATCCAGAAACAAATGATTTGATACCTTTTATTAAATCATTTTGGCACCTGCAACATTTTTTTGCATCAAAAAGAAGGGAAATTCATTGCAAAAAACTCAATTAATGCATCGGTTAGGGTTGCTAGCACAGTGACAAAAGTTTGGAAATGTGGTGTTAGGGCTACACCCCTGTGACCCCACCCCCACCTTCCACACACCAACAGGCATCAGGGTGTGTGTTGGGGCTGTCGAGCCTAACTCTCACCCCATTCTCCTATACTGAACCACCTCAGCTTGTTTACACATGGAATGAGGTGAGAGTTAAGCCAATGACCCCAATGCACACCCCATGCCTGTTCGTGTGTGGAGGGTGGGGGTGGGATGGGATGGGAGGTAAGGGTGTACCCCTAACACCACATTTCCAAACTTTTGTCACTGTGCTATCAACCCTAACTGATGCATTAATGGAGATTTTTTGCAATGTATATATATATATATATATATATACACACACACACATATATAATCGTATTACATTTAGGGAGCCTTGCTGTCTAGATTGCATTTCCAATCTTCATAGAATGCCTGCAGCCCTTCTCTACACTTCATTTCATAATCATGACATTACTTTACAACTACTAGGAACAAAATATTGGTTTATGTTTGAAAAGGCTGATAGGGCAAGTATCTAAATGGTATGCATTGCTAACTTGGACCATGTCAGCACCTCTCTTATTACTAACATACTAACATACTAAAATGCCAGCAGAATAGGCCTAACGGTCTTTCGAGTCTGCTCGATTGGTCAGCCCCCACCCTGGGTGCTGACCTTGCTGCCCCCCTTGCCTTCTCTGGCTTCTCCCTTCCCAGTTCCGGAAATTCTTGCTGCATTGGATTTTGCTTCCAGAACCCTTCTCCTGTACCTGTCCCAGCCCCTCTTGAACCCCTCCACCATCTCTGCCTCCACCAGCCCCCTAGGCAGTGCATTCCATGGCTCCACCACCCTCCCAGTGAAGTAGCACCTCCTACTTTCTCCTGAATCTTCCTCCAGCTTCCACCCATGCCCTCTAGTGGCCCCTCCTCCTTCCTTCGCAGCACCCTGACTGTTCCTCCCCTATTTACCCTCTTCATGTACTTGAAGACCTCTATCATGTCCCCCCGGTCCCTTCTCTCTTCCAGTGTGTACATATTTAGCTCTTCGAGCCTCTCCTCATAGGTCCTGTCCCCCAAGCGCCAAATCATTTTGGTTGCCCTCCTCTGGACCCTCTCCAGGAGTTTAATGTCCCTCTTTAAGTGTGGCCTCCAAAACTGCACGCAGTACTCAAGGTGTGGCCTCACCAAGCAGTTATACAGAGGGAGTATCACTTCCCTTCTTCTGGAGGTGATCCCTCTAGCGATGCATCCCAGCATCCTGTTGGCCTTGGCTGCTGCCTCCCATACAAGTCTCCCGAGTTGTTCAACTTGACATCCACCACCACCCCCAGGTCCCTCTCAGCCATCGAGACTTGTAGCATTCCCCCCCGGTGTACACTTGGCCCAGGTTTCTGGCCCCCAGGTGGAGTACCTTGCATTTCCCTGCATTGAACCTGAGCTTCCACTTTCTAGACCATCTTTCCAGAGCCTCCAGGTCCCCTGTAGGCCACCTCCCTCCTCCCCATCCACCACCGCCCCCAGTTTTGAGTCATCTGCAAAGAGACTCATCTCACTCCTGATTCCTGTCCTTATGTCAGAGACGTAGGCATTGAACAGGAGGGGCCCAAGGACTGATCCCTGTGGGACCCCACTAATGACCCTCTTTGGGGATGAGACTATCCCGCCAACTACGACCCTCTGGGTCCGGTCCTGGAGTCAATTGCCTATCCATCTGATCATCTGGTTCCCCACCCCCATTTCTCCCAGCTTTACCAACAGGTCCACGTAAGGAACAGAGTCAAATGCCTTGCTGAAGTCTAGAAAGAGGACGTCCACTGGTCTACCCAGGTCCAAGGCACTCATCAACCAGTCATAGAACTCCACAAGGTTTGTCTGACATGATTTCCCCGGGATGAATCCATGCTGTCTATCGTCCAGGCACCCTGACTTTTCCAGATCCCCCCCAGCCTCTCCTTGACAATGCCCTCCATCACCTTGCCCACCACCATGTTCAGGCTGACAGACCTGTAGTTCCCTAGCACCTCCTTTGGACCTCTTGTGGATAGGCACTATATGTGCCACCTTCCAGTCCTAGGGCACCCACCCTGTCCTCAGAGAGATGGTGAAAAGCTCCACCAGGGGTTTCGCCAGGACATCCATAAGTTCCTTCAGCACTCTGGGATGTAATTTATCTGGCCCTGGTGCTTTCTCCGTCTTAAGGAGCTGAGGGCTTCCTCCTCTCTGCTGTGATTTCCACTTCCAGTAACTCTTCTCCCTGCTTGCCCCTCCCTCCTCTGCCAGTGATGCCTCCCCATCTCCCCAGACTCACCATTGGTAAGGGTCCTCCCTCCTCAGTATTCTGTCTCTCCCATGTATGATGCAGCACTCCTCATTTTCCTTGGTGAAAACTGAGGTGAAGTACTCATTTAGTATCTCAGCCTGCTCCTCTGGGTCTTGTGCCCATCTTTCCCCTGATTTAAGCCTGCTAATCTTCCCCTTCACCCTTCGTTTTTCCCCAATGTATCTAAAGAACCCCTTGTTCCCTCTCCTAATTTCCTGGCTAGGTTCTGCTCCTTCCTTGCCTTAGCCGCCCTCACCACCCTAGTGGCCCTTCTAGCCATCAGCTCCTTCTTCCCTCGATCCTTTCATGCCCTGAAGACTTGAATTGCCTATAGGCTGCCTTCCTCCCGCACCACTCCTGGACTCCTGGTCCACCAGCGGGTTTTTGGGGCCCCACCGTTTTCGTCTTTACTCTTGCACAGGTTCTGTAGCATCTTGCACCCTCTCCTGATGATTTCCACCTACTATCAGCGTCCATGTCTGACCCAATCACATCCAAATGCTCCTTAAGGATCCTTCCCATTTCCTTAAAATCCGTTCCCCTGAATCAGTTACCTCCATCTTTGTGCAGCCTTCTAGCCCTCCTAGGTCCAGGCAGAACCAGACCGTGGCATGGTCACTCCCCGCCAATGGGTCCCTTACCTCCAGGCCCCTAATCTGGTCACTGCCTGCCAGGACCACATCCAGTACCCGAGCCTCCCTGGTCGGTTCCCCCACCTGCTGAGTTAGGAACGCGTCTTGAAAGACATCCAACAACCTCTGTTCCCTGGTCACAGAAGATGTCATAGTCTCCCAGTCTGTTCCTGGCATGTTTAAGTCCCCCAACACCACCACCATTCCTCTGCCCAGTCTGCAGTGTCTCCCAACATCTGCCACCAGACTCTCCTCCAGCTCCTCTGCCAGGGCAGGGGTCTATACACACTCCTATTTTTGCCTCTTGCCCCTTGTTATCAAGGTGACCCAAATTGCTTCCATGGTTCCCTCTGCCTCCTCTACTCCCCCTGTGCCAATGCAGTTTTTGACTATCATTGCTACCCCTCCATCCCTTCCCTCCCCCCTGTCCTTCCTGAATATAGTGTAACCCTCCAGGTTCAGGTCCCAGTAGTGTCCTGCAGTGGCCCAGGTCTCAGTGACCGCTGCCACATCCACTGCTCCCTCAGTTAGCATAGCCTGGAGCTAAGGCATTTTATTTCCCAAGCTCCTGGCATTTAGCAGGACTACCTTCCACCCTTTCCTATCATGCATTTCCCATGCTCGTGTTCCCATGGGGTTCTGCTTCCCCTGGTCTGCACTTTCACCAGTTGGCCTTTTACCACAATCCTCCAGCTCCCCAGGGGTGGAGACAGAGTCCTCCTTATCAGCCCCCCTTGACAGCCTTTTCTCCATCCCTCCCCCTTCACAAGTTTAAACCCCACTTTTCGCCAGTGAACCCTCTATTTTCAACTTGATTCCCTCCTCCAAATTGAGATGGAGTCTATCTCAGCATACAGCTCCTTATCCTCCCAGGTCTCCCCCCAATCCCCCATCAACCCATACCCTCTGGCCTCACACCACTCCCTGAGCCACTGGTTTATCTCCCTAATCTTCCTTTTGTGCTCCCCACTAGCCATTGGCACCGGCAGGATTTCTGAGAAGGAAACTGTGCATCCTATGTCATGATAAGCTATATATGAAGGGAGATAAGCTATATATGACAGGAGATGTGTCAATTGCTAGGACACCAATAACACTTAATATGTACCAAAAAAAAGTGTAGGAGAAGTTGAAGCCTATCAATTTTTCTTTCTGCCTTGCAAGGACGGAGATTGTTGAGTTAATCTTCCAGTCTATGATGTTTTCTGCCTGATACCTTAAGTATTTAAGAATGGGTAGTAGAATAAGGGCTGCTTCAGCTCCCCCATGGTCGGAAGGCACTCAGCCGACCAAGACCAGGACACCCGCCTGCAGCTTCTTGGAAGCTGCCTGCCCTTGAACAGGGCTGCTTCAGCTCCCCCACGGTTGGATGGCACCCAGCTGACTGAGACCAGGACACCCGCCTGCAGCTCCTTGGAAACTGCCTGCCCTTGAACAAGGCTGCTTCAGCTCCCCCACGGTCGGACGGCACCCAGCCCGACCGAGACCAGAACGCCCACCTGCAGCTCCTTGGAAACTGCCTGCCCTTGAACAAGGCTGCTTCAGCTCCCCCATGGTCGGACGGCACCCAGCCAACCAAGACCAGGATGCCCACCTGCAGCTCCTTAGAAGGTACGGTGACAGCACAGCCAATCAGAACATGGGCACTTCCAGCAAACCCGCTCTGATTGGCCAGGACTTTTTCCCCTGCTTTTGCCACCTGGCAAGATTTTACAAATAGATTTAGCTGCAACTAGGCGAAATTCAAGCGTCTCATAGAAGGATTTCGGCCCTCCCACCCACCCCACCCCTCCACTGATTAAATACACCTATTACCCACCCACATTCCTCTCGCTCCATCATTGATTAGTAAGCCTAGCAGTACTCACTCCCTCATTGGCTAATAAGCCTAGCAGCACTGTTCGCTCCCTCATTGGCTACCTAAAACCCTCATTTCCTCTGCTCCCCCATTAGTTCCTAGTCCTTATAGGTCTGTATCATTTCCTTCCCCCCCGCATCCCAGCCCTCCAACCTTCTCCACTAAGTAACTACAGCACCTACCTTCCCTGCTAAGTAACCACAGCAGTAGGGTCCTCCTAGCACCTGCTCCGCACCATGATCCTTCTACCAGGCCACCTGACCCTGCTCATCCCTATTCTCTTCTCCTCCCTCCCTCCCTTCCTTTCCAACATGCCACCCACCTCCCATGTCCCTCCCAAATCCTGCCAAACCTCATTGAGCTCTCCCACCCCTCCAGCCTGGAATCCACCTCCCCTTTCACCCAAGCATGGACTCACTCTGCCACATATCCCAGACCATTTCTTTTCAACCCAAAACTCCCCTGGGCCATTTTTCAACTTATTTCCCCTATGCCCAGCTCATACACATCATCAGTCTAAGAGATGACTGCTCATAGTCAGTCATATACAGCTATTCGCACACTACCTAACTCTCACTCTCCTGTTCCTTGCAGCAGGTGATATCCATCCTAACCCCGGCCCCAGTATGACCCCCCATGCCCCTCTACAACATCAGCCTCCACCTCTAACTACAGTTCTATCTCCCTCCTCCCAGCCCTAGCAAAACTACAAGAGCACCTTTTGCTCACCCAATTTACCTCCTTCCTCACTGACTCCAAATTCTTCACACAATTCCAGTCTGGCTTCAGGAAGGGATACTCCACCACCTTCTCCCTGATAAGGCTTACAGACACTATCCTAACAGGCATGGACAGTGGACTGATCACCTTGGCCGTTTTTGTCGACCTTGCAAAAGCCTTCAACACCGTCTCCCACTCCATATTGTTCTTGAGCCTCATTGAATCAGGCCTCTCTGTCGCAACCACAAATTGGTTCAAATCATACTTCTCTGATAGAACTCAGTCCATTAGAGTCTCAAATGTGATCTCCACCCCCCTTTCCCTTAACTACCGCTGTCCCACAGCGGTCGGTTCTTGGTCCCATTCTGTTCTCTATATTCCTAAAAGACCTGCCACTCATCTGCTCTACTTCCTCAATCCACATGTATGCAGATGATACCGTACTCTACTACTTGGTCTCCATCCCTGATGTGGTACAATCAAACCTGCAAGCTGACGTCAACAAGGTACAGCAATGGTTTAGCTCACACCAGCTCTGCCTAAATGCAAAAAAACCTGTCACTATGACTTTTGGCACATGACAACGCCTATCCAGACTCCCTTCCCTTCCCTACTTCACCACCCTGGATGGCCAAAAACTTGAAGATGTCTCCTAGTTCCATTACTTGGGGGTCTGGCTCAACAGTCATTTCTCCTTCTCTGACCACATCGATGCTATCTCAAAAAAACTATGTCCCATGCTCAGTGCACTATATAGGAAACGCAGCAGCCTCCTTCCCTGAGTCCAACGTGAACTGGTCCTGAAGATGATACTGCCCTCCATCGACTACTGCGACATTGTATACAGTGCAGCCCCTAAGTCCACCCTATCTAAACCGGACACACTTTATAATGCCTTCTGCTGCTTTGCTCTCATTGCCTCTCCCCTCACCCACCACTGTGATCTCTACCGAGCCTTGGCACTACCGTCCCACGAAAATCACTGCATCTCTCACCGTGCTAAATTTGTCTCCAACTTATGGCATGGGTCCATCCCCTCCTACCTTGCCACCATGCTCACAGATGCCCCACCCTCCCATCATCTTAGATCCAGTGACTCCCGCCAACTTTCAGTCCCTAGGTGGAAGACCTCTGCTGGTCAAACTGCCTTTTCACACCGGCTACCCAAGCTCTGGAACGCCCTCCCACCACAAATTCAGCACTCCTCCTCCTCTTCCTACTCTCTGTCTACCACCCTAGCAAACTTCCTTACTACAAATTACTCCTGTCCCTGAACCTGCCATGCCCCACCATCCCCTCCCCAATACCTGACCAGCGGCTTTAGCCTTGCTACAGAAGCTGGCATATAACCCCAACCATACACTTATGTCCTGGGCCTATTTTGCCCTATGTACTGTGTATAACTGTATTTATACAATAGGGGTGAGTGATAAATGAGTTTAATAAAAACATATATACTCACTTCCATTGTATAAATATATCATGACTTATGCACATGGCCATACTCTTACATTTATATATACTCTGCATACGTCACGACCACATTTATCAACACTCATTACGTCACATAGTTCAACCCCTGAAACGAAACCCTCGAAGACTACAAATGCTGTCAGAACTACTTTGCCATACAAAAACCAGAATAATTGAACACACCTGAAATTCCAGCTGCTAGTAAAGACAGATGAGCTGCCCGTGAAGAGCCAAAGACGCTGACATAGAGCAGATTCTGCAGCACGAAACCAACCTGCAAAACAAATACAAATAAAAAGGATAGAAAAACCTAAACTTAAAATAGCGATAGCAAGAATGGCCTCTACAAACCACCAAATGACAGAACAAATAAACAAATTAAAACTAAAGAGACTGGAGAAACCAATGAACATTACAGAAGAAATCTACCTCAGCTGCAGTCAGTTCGAAATGGACAAACAACCGCTGCTGGAACTTGACATGGACACAAACAACACAGCAGAAAAATGACAAATCAGCACTACAACTTCTACAAAACCGACTGCAGAAATAGTCAGTAACTATATTCAAGAATCCATAAACTCCACGTAAAACGACAACACCAAACGTAAAACCGAAACAGATATTACACACCTAGAAAACTTCCTAAAAAATGAAATAGGCATATTTCTACCCATTCATAACATACCACCTCCTCAACTTGATCAGTTTCTATGTAAATGTTTTATAACATGCCAAAAAAAAGATGGTTCACAATATAAACCCTTAAGCTTAAGAGCAAAGTTTCAAAGCTTTGAAAGACATTTAAAAGATCACGGATATAGCGAATCCCTTTCCCAGTCCAGTACCTTTACAAAAACAAGACAAGTATTAATTTCCAATTAAAAAAATACTCAAAATGGAAAGCAAAGGAAACCTGCCACAAGCAGCAGATGAGCTCACTGATGAGTTAATTGATGAAGTGTACACCAAAAATATACTTGGACCTGATAACCCTCTCTCACTGATAAATACAATGTGGCTTAATATTACCCTTTTCTTCAGAATAAGAGGAACAACAGAAGCCATAAATCTACATTGGGACCACATCCTACTAGGAACAGATGAAAGAAACACCAGACACATTGAATACATAAAAGAAAGACAAACAAAAACCTGTACCGGATCCAATCCAAAGGACAACAGAATACTAAAACCTCGTGCCTATGAAATTAAAGACACAAAGCATTGCCCTGTAGCTAACTACATCTTATGCAAAATGGAAAGACCATCTAAAAGCAATACTGACACAGCTCCATTCTTTCTGGCAATAAACTACTCACCAAAGGCAACATACCCTATCAGCTGGTATAAAAACCAACCACTAGGTATTAGCAGCCTTGGAAAAATTGTACAAAATATGATTAGTGCAACAGACATACAAACAGAAAAGAAACTCGCGAACCACTCGGTTTAAAAACATCTTGTGCAGAAACTATTCGACAGCAACGTGCCACCTACAGAAGTTATACAGATATCTGCCCACAAAAAGTTACAATCCTTAAATACTTGCTCACACATAAATGAAATAAAACAACAAAACATATCGCACTTACTAAGCAGCCACTCAAACCAACAACCAAGCACCTCGAAAATGAACTGCTTCACTTCAGCTGAATGCCCAGACGTATTATCACTGCCACAGCCATCTACTTCTAAAGTTCAATACAAGATGAAACATGAAGCGCCTACAATGTCTCCTTGGCAAAAAGGCATAGCCACATACTTCAACCACCCCACAATTTCAGCAAAACACATCACATTTAACATCATCCAAGGTAACTATTGAACACCAGCATTACAATCCTGCACATGTGTTTTACAACACATTAACTAAATAAACATTTCTCTCTCTCTCCCCACAGGAAATAAATACGACAGTCCACCAAGAAAATGAAGCAAACTTCTATCATCAGACACCGACAGTGACTGAAGAAATGGACTGAGGATTACCTCGAAACACACTGGAAATGAATGAAAATAAAAAATAAACTTACCCCAAATGCATACTCTATATAACACCGGTGAAATGAACTGGCCACATCCTGAACTCTATTGTCATGTAGTATCCATATTATAAATGTACTCTGGTGAAATAAACCGGAAAAGCACTCACTCACACCAAAATTTAAATAATATTAATAACACACTAAAAATATAAATTCAATAGATTCTGAAACAGCACCGAGAGTAACACGAAGCTGCTACACATGACGTCCCGACTTAACTCCGCCCACAAACATAACATAATGAATCAGAGCACTTGCTCCACGATCCTCATGACACAGCCACCTACTAGATAACACATTAAACAACCAATCACACTTACACTGAAGATTACAAACACCAATAACAAACCAACACTACACTTCCTCTCAACAAACTAACCAATAGCACACACACCTTACGAGGCACTGTGGACAAACACAGACATAAGAAAAAACACCACAAAAAACAAATCAAAGTGAAAGACAGGCACCATAATTTTATGAACTGATACACTCCTGCCCTATTGCATAAATCAGATACATGGTGGGCAGGAGGGTGATATGGGAAATATCACCACTCATGGCTAGTGACCTCAGGATACATTCACTCATGGCTCTGCTACGCTTCACCACTCGTGAATATCCTGAGGTCACTAGCCACTCATGGTGATATTTCCTGCATCACCCTCCTACCCATAGCTAATTTACCTTGTCTGCTGCTTTTTGTCACAAAAATTGTTATTTGATACTACAATATCCTAAGCATTCAAAGTGCGCTGCTTGTATATTCATGCAATCATGTATCCTTATGCTGCTTTTTATTTGCTTCTGTTAACTGCTCACTTGATATCCTGCATGTTACCATATCCATGTGTACCCCCCCCCAGGTTGCACCGGGAGATGAGCATCTTGTTGCTCAGTGCACCTTTCCTGGTGAAACAATTGCAATAAATAAATAAAATAAATAAATAAGAATGTCAGTGCTACAACATTAACAGTTAAAAGTGACTTACAAGTTCATAGCTTGTGTATAGGACCACAGATGTTACTGTCAGCTGTCCATACAATAAGAGCAAGAAAGAGCTCTGCACTCCACTGCAAAATGACCACAAAAAAATGCTAGATATGCAATTTAAAAATCTATTTTATTTTCACCGCTACAACATCAACATAACGAGTTATAACAGCATTTCAACAGTCACAATAAATAATGACCGCTCTCCCGTGTCCGAAAAAATGATAATATTACATATTTACCAACAGATTTATTTATTTAAAATTGGTGACTGGGAAAGGCACACTGAGCTGAGGCTCGTTTCCAGGTGCGACCCGGGTACAAAGTGTACACTGTAGTATGCAGATTTGTACAAGCAATATCAAGTTTCAGACAAGTAGTACAGTATAAGGACATTTCATAGTAGTAGGCAGTAAAGTAACAATTTTTGCTGTTCGGTGTTTGCAGCTGAGGGGAAAAGTGTATATGAAAGAAGGTATCCGAATGGATAGTACAAGACCAACAGTTGATATTTAGTCAGAACATAGATCAGGGGCAAATGCACTTGGCTTCTTCTCAGACTTTTGCATCGTGGTGACTGCAGGGTTTGTGCAGTATATTAGGCGAGTGGCAGACACCACCGATTTGGTTGACTTAATGTACCCTCTCTACACACACCCTCATCATACATCATTTAAAAGCTTATTATGTCTCCTTTAAGATGAGGTATGATGTGGAACTGTCAAGTGGAGCTGTTACCATAGAAATGGGGCTAAACAATGACACCCTCAACACGTTAGATTGAACACTTTGAAATATTTGCATTTGTTTCTGTTAGTTTAATGATGCTATATATTATTTCAAGACATAAAATAAGATTTCTTTGTGACCTCTAAGCATCACAACGACAATCTAAAGGATAAAACAAAATCTAATAATAAATTTGTACAGGTATCATTGAAATGTAACACCTCTGGTGACATTTCTAGTCAGCATCATTATCATCATCTTGTTCATCATCAGGATCTCTGTCAAGAGTGCGTGGGTTACCACCGTCTTCATTGCCTTGGCATGTACACAGTTCTGTGCAGGCAAGATTGTTCTGACTACAGACACAGTTGATTGTGCAGTAACACCTACTGGTACAGCCACAAATAAGGTCTTGTAGAAGCTCAGATGCCATTGGGTCCTTGAAGAATACATAAAGTAGTTCATCATCCAAATTTTTCCATCCATGTTGCAATAGTGATCCACTATCTGGTTTATCTATGTGCGAAGACATCCAAATCTTTGTTTGCCAAAATGCTCTTTTGACATGCTCTTCAAAACTGTCTTCATATGGTGGGAGTTTGGCCAGTGACTTGTCCTTTTTGATGGCTAGACTGAGGTGCAAGCAATTCAGGTCTCTGTGGATCTCCTTTTCTTTCTTGCTCTGGTCATACAACACTGCTACTAACTTGCTTGCTGCAGAAGTTGCAGCTTGTTCATTTCTTTCTCTCCCAATTTGGCAAGATCTGTGAAGAGATAAGCTCCCTTTGTTTTGACAACATTAAACACATATTTGTTCTGAATACTAAATAGGGATGACACAGAGTCACATCCTGTTAATGTGTGTATAGCAGGAAGTATGTTGCAGAAGTCAGGAGTGAGTGCATCACAAATTGAATGCACAGGCATGAAGCAATGCTTGTCAGTTATGCTGGTAATGGTGCCTGTGTCTATCGACATGTTATCTATATGTTACATCTTTAGAAAGTAGTGAACAGCAAGGACCAAAACTTCTGTATCAGGTGACCTAATTACTATGGTTATTTTGACACCAAAAGACCCAAAAGCCATACTGGCACATGCATCATGCAGAAGCATCCTTGCTTCTGCTTCCTCTTGAGTACTGAACAAGTCTTGGGTTTCTTCAACACCTGTGCTGGTGATGGACTTTGCTACATCTCCATTAGAAAAGCCTCCAGCAAAAAGGAGTGTTTGTGTTGACTGTGCTCCTACACTGTCAGGTACATTTTGAACCATATATTCACAGAGGAATTTTGCAAGTGACTGCTTGTTGAATGCTATGTTTAGAAACTTTTTCCATGGAAGCACAGGGCATCCACCAATCACCTGGTATTGCTTGCATCCAACCTTAGATCCTGTCTGGCACTGTCTTTCTGCAGTTTTCACAGAGTTACTGTTGTCAGTTCTGTCAAAGACTTTGATTACAGAATTAGCTTTGTCAAATCCTTTTAGGGCCTGCCTCAAGCACTCAGCAGCCAATTCATTGACTGTGTGGAACTGTCTCCAGCCATCATTTAAATGACAGCCATGGCATCTCTGATGTACACTGTCGATTCTTTGTTGCATCCTCATAGCTCGTGGATGCTTTCAGCTTGAACTTCCAGCTGATGCCCTAATTCAGCTTTGTCTATTTTTCTCATTGTTCCATCAGCATGGAAGAGGGACATAGACACAAGTCCTATTGGGTGACTAAGAACAGTTGCCATTGAAACATCATCTCTGCATCTTGCTAAGGCAGGGCACTGCAGAAAACAATTTCTGGACCGATAGCTGCTGTGATTGTCCCTCCCTTGCCAGACTTAAATTTGGTCTTCGTAGCCATGTCAGCAAATGTTTTGATGCCAGATTTCTTGATGAGGTTGAAGAAGCTATGCGTCCCATCAGAATCAAGTGCACCTGTCACAAACCTCTCCATTTGTTCTTCACCAGCATCTACTATTTTCAGTAGAGATTCTTGTACATCTGATGTTACATGCAGTCCAGTAGATATGTTGATAAATACCTCTGGATGTGATTCAGGGTTAAATGGATTTGTCACATTGTTGATGACATGGTTGTAAGGGCTGTAACATGCTCTTCATCCCTCTTCAGTGCAGAGGCAAAGAACTGTTTCATAGACTTTGTCTTCACTACTTGTTGATATGCCACTTCTTTCTCTCATAGCTTTGCATATTCAATCAGGACATGTCTTGTGAGGGTCCATCTGACAAGGGTTGGCTTCTTTCTTGTCAGTCCTATAATCCCACTGTTGTCCTTTGAGTTTTTAATGACAGTTTTCGCTGTTCCCATGTCACTCCAAATTCCATTGAAAGAACCAGGAGTCTGACACACAGCAAATTCTTCAGATTCAATGGCACTGTATGCTTCTTCAGGGAGAGTTAGCATATCCAAAATGTAGATTGGAATCCACCTGGCATAGTTGGACCTGTTTGCAGCAAAGAAGTATGGAAGCAGCTGGCCCGGTGGCACTGAGGGTTGAGGATCTGGACACCACACCTCATGACATGCCGGTGATCCGGGTATGGGAATGGACTCAGGCCCCCTGGGTTCTGCAGGGGAGGGAAGGGATTGAGCATCTGGAGGATTGCTCTCACTTTCTGGGAAGGGATCTAGGATTTGCACCACTCCTTGGTGGCTCCTGATGGAGATCGGGGCAGCACAAGGAACTTGCAGTGCTGTGACTTGGGATGGAGCAGCGGTGGATGTCAACACATCTGTGCCAGGACATCATTGCATGTCCTTGCTCCAGAGGGGAAATCACAATGACTAAAATCCCTGAAGGGACAGGGAGGTGATGAGGGCTCCAGAGACCAAGCCCACATTCCCAGCACTGGACCATCCCTCTTCCGGTCCTCAAGGGCCTCTACCAGGACAGACCCTGTAATCTCAGACAGACAGCTAGGTAGGTGGGTGGGTCCTCCCCATGGGATGATCCAGGGAGCTCTCCTTGGGGGGTGATTCAGGGGTCTGGAAAGTCCTGGTGGGGTCCTGGAGGAGGGTGGTCTAGGTGGGGAGTAGAGGCATAGATCAAGTGGCACTTCTGAAAGATGCCCTGCCTTATGGACCAGAAATAAAGTATACAAAAAAAAAGAAGAATGGAAGCATGGCATGCTATTGTGTAGGTGAAGTTTCCAATCACCCTCTTGCTCTGCATGGATATTTAGAAGTAGTATCTGCATAACCTGGAGAAAATGATCTCAGAATTAGAATGTAGGAGACTGGGCATACCCCTATGTCTGTAATTCCTCCAGTAGTGGTAGCATATCCTGAGGTAGAGCATCAGCAAGTTCTTAAATGACATGTTGTAAGGACTCACTATCTTCAGACTCAAACACCTTTTGAGTGTCAGACAACATTTGCCAAACAAATGCTGGAACTCCATGAGTTCCTCCTCCCTGCTCACACCATTTAACAAATAACAAATGTTTCAGAGCATGCAGGGCCTCAAATACTAGAGTCAAGCCACACAGAGCACAGTTGAATTGCTTACCAGCAAGCATTTAATCTGTAGTACAAGCTGCATACACACCAGAATCAATAAGAAGGTTTAGCAATCCCGGTTCTCCCTAAAATTTCCCAATACATGCAATAAAACAACACAGGGTGGGAAAACCACCCAGGCAAATCACACTGGTACCAAGTTCATTTGGGAGAGTCCATTTTACTTGCTGAGCAACAGCATACAGCTGCTGATCCATGGTCTGAATGGCATTGTGCTGGCCTAGAGCTGCTGACATTTCATTACATTTCAGCATTGCAGTATAGACTGTGGCCATGTCAGCTGGTTTCACATCCACAGTAGGTGCATATGCAACTTCTGTGTAGGTGCTCTTCCTTGTGGCAAGCTTATGGTTGAAACCAGTCCAAAATGGAATCACCGGAGTGTGAACAATATCAACACCATTTGGTATTGGTAGGGCATCAGGAGATAGTAGTCTTAAAAGATACCAGGAGAGATCTTGGACAGCTTTCACTTGTAGGTGGCAGGAGTTTATTTTCTTAAGTACTTTTTGATGGTGAGTCAGTTCTGAATGTGTTCTAAGTTTTTCAAATGCTGCACACTGCATAAGAGACTCTGATTGCCCCGGGGAGAGGAAGTGACTTTTTTTGGCATGCTCCAGTGCTATTTCTTGTGATGCTGGACTTTCTGCAGACTGTTCTTGAAATACAACTCTAGCCATTGAATGGAAGGTATTCTTTCTATCAGTGGTCTCTACGTTGATGTCTATATTATCATCTCCTTCATGGATGAGATTTCCACCAGCATGAAGTGATACAATTCCATTTGGAATGAACACACCTCCTTGGAGTCTTTCTACTTCAGTTTTTGCAGCACTAGTTATGAACTGCCTTAGTTCATCATAATTTATTCAGAATCCATGAAGATATGGTATGTCAATTAAACTGTGTGAGACCCAAACTCTTGGTGTAGCTGTGCTGCAAGGCTTGTGTGCAGTAATGTGATAATTTTGGAATTGTTAAATTCTATGCACACTGCAATTGAGAGGCACCTTCTTTGAATGTCTTTTGAAGGATGATACTCGTTGCTGGCAAATTATATGCCTCTTTATCTATCAACCAAAGGACAAACTCCTGCACCAACTGGGGTACAAAAGTATCTGACCTCTGTAAGCTACAATCCCCTGGCTTTGCATAATATTCTGAGGGTTTTGTTTTGCTATTTCAGACCAAAGGATTGAAGTGGTATTATACAAAACCACTTGTTTATTTGAAAGCTGTTCATCAGGCTCTCTCGCCAGAAGAACATCCACAAAACATTTGGATGACTTAAGTTCCTGCTTCAGATTACTAGCAGCTTGGATAGCATCATCTAATGTTATTGCACTGCATAGAACAATGGTAGGCTTGCCTTGTCCATGCTGTGCATGGAATGAAATTACAGAAGCATAGTGTTTTTCTAATCTTGCCTGTAATTTTCAAATGGAATAGTTTTCAGTTTCTACATCTGAGGAAAGTAGGGCTTTATATCTTTGTAGCAGCTTGGACAGGAGAACAGCCTTCTTGCTGTACAAAAGATCATTGTCTATCTCTTCAATCAGCTGATAAAATGCAGTGTCATAAGGTGACTGTATTGTTGCAGTGGAACTAGATGGTATTGCTTTCAGATTCATTTTACTCAAGTAGGAAGAACGACATGTTGAGTGATAAACTGCATCCTTAGCAATTGAGTCTTCCTCAGATATTCTGTGCAACATGTCATCATCTCCACTTTGAAGTGCTGCCTCCCTTAGCTTATTTGTTCTCTCAAATATTTCAGTTTTATGACATTTCTTGTCTTTCTTGTGTGTTTTTCTCAAACAAACAAACAATGCAACAAGACCAATCCCTGGAGGACGTACTTGCTCTGGTGGCTATAGAAGCAGGTGAACATGATGCTGTCTAATTGGATTCAGAGTCTGTTTTCCTTCCTGGTTGAATACAACTCTGACATGTGCTGAAATTTGCCTTGCTTGTATATTTCTGAAAGCAACCCCAGTGAGTATTGGTGGCACATCATGTAAACTAGAAAACTCATCCAGTAGCCACCAATACAATTCATCTCTCCTAGCTTCTGCTGCCAGCATCACATAATTCTGTCCAGCACAATGGAGAAGTATTATATTAGGAATTCATGTACATTTATATTTACCCACTATGCAGTACAAGCTATGGGCATGTAATCTACTGCCACTGGTCCACAACCTTCAGTGTGACACTGATCTTGGCAGCACATTTCAACTGAAAATATAGAAAACTATTGTAATCACTTATGGGAACAAGGGTGGTTGATTTCCGGTGGGTGGACTTTAGAAAAATGGGGGAAATTCTGGAAAGGCACCTGGAAGGGATTAGGCCAGATATGGATGCGAATTAGAAGTGGGATATAATCAAACTTGAGCTATGGGAAGGCTACTGAATCATGTACCAGGACCCTGAGCAAGAAGAATAGGGCTAAGAAGCCAAGCTGGCTGAACAGAGAGGTATTGGATGGGGTAAGGGCAAAAAAAAAAATCAGCTTTTCAGAGGTTCAAGAAGTACGGGAGGGGAGGACAGGGAACTGTATGTGAAGAAGGCCAAGGAGATTATCAGGCTGATCAGGGTGGCCTAGGCTTCCAGGGAGCTGAGGCTGGCACAGGGCATCAGGAAAGGGTTGAAGGCCTTTTTCAGATATATAAGGGAGAAAAGGAGCTGCAGGGACCAGATAGTGAGGAATAAGAAGGAAGGGGTGTGGTTGGAGAAGGGGGCTGAACTGGCAGACGCACTAAATGAGTACTTCTGCTCTGTGCTCATGAAGAAGAAGAAGAGAGGACAGCTACCTCAGTGAATAGGGAATGTGGAATGGGGAAGGGAATGACTGATCGGCAATTACAGTGGGCAGGGTACTGGAGGGCCTGAAAGCACTAAGGGTAGATAAGGTGCTGGGTCCAGATGGCATTCACCCCAGGGTGCTGAAAGAGCTGAAAGAGGTTTTTGCTGGGCCATTGGAAGAGCTGTTCAATACCTCCCTGGACTTGGGTTGCATATCACAAGATTGGGGGATGGCTCATGTGGTGCCCCTCCACAAGAGTGGCCCAAAGGATGAACCAGGCAATTACAGACCTGTAAGCCTCAAATCCATTGTTGGAAAACTTATGGAGGCAATACTGAAGGATAGACCGGTGACCTTTTTGGAGGAAAGTGGACTCCAGGATGATCAGCAGCAAGGGTTCATTTGGAGAAGATCCTGCAAGACCAACCTAATAGAGTACTATAACTGGGTAATGAGTGAGCTAGATAAAGGCCATGCAGTGGATGTCCTGTATTTAGACTTCAGCAAGGCCTTTAATACAGTGCCTTGTGGGCAGCTGGGTGGGAGTTGGGAACACGCATGGGCAGGAACAAAGATGGCAAACTGGATCACAAACTGGTTGAAGTGGAGGCAGCAAAGGGTGGTGGTGGGGGGGTTACTCTCTTCCCCATGGGCAGTGACAAGCAGGGTGCTGCAAGACTCAGTGCTGGGTCTGGAGTTGTTTGGGTTATCCGTATTGGATATCTTACATGGCATTAGGAGCAAGATCAGTCTATTCCTAGATGAAACCAAGATGGGGGTGGTGGTAGATGATAGTGAGGGGTGGCAGGGGCTACAGGAGGACCTGACCAAACTGGAGAAGTGGTCAGACAAGTGGCAATTTGGCTTTAATATGAAAAAGAGCAAGGTTATGCACTTCAGAGCAAAGAACCTGGGGAGGGGATAACAGCTGAGAGGAGTTCAGTTAGGGGGTCACTGAGGAGGAGAAGGCCCTAAGGGTGATCATAATGGGAGGCATTAACAACTCAGCTCAGTGCAAGATAGCAGCAGCTAAGGCCAACAAGAAGCTGGTGACCGAGAGGGCCCCGGAGATGCCTGCCCTCCCAGCAAGGACAGCTCGGGTCGCAAGGGTGAGCCTGCCCTCCCCTGGACCTCGCCAACCATCGTGGAGACCCCCCCAGCCAAAGGAAGGAAGGAAGGAAGGAAGCTGGTGACCGAGAGGGCCCCAGAGATGCCTGACCTTCCAGCAAGGACAGCTTGGGTTGCGAGGGTGAGCATGCCCGCCCTTGGATCTCGCCGACCATCGCAGAGACCCCCCCCAGCTGAAGGAAGCTGGTGACCGAGTGGGCCCCAGCGATGCCTGCCCTCCCAGCAAGGACAACTCAGGTTGTGAGGGTCAGCCTGCCCTCCCCAGGATCTCGCTGACCATCGCAGAGACTCCCCCAGTTGAAGGAAGGAAGGAAGGTATGGGTCCGTGCTCTGCTTGCTAAGCCTGCCTGAATGATCGGCGTGTGGTCTAGGCCCAGCTGGCACTGGCGTATGTTTGTTTCTTGGCACCAAATTTGAACTGACTGCATAGCAAAACGCAGCGGCCTTTAAATCGGCCCAGATATTCTGATAGTTTTTCTGCTGCCTGTTTTTACCATTGAACTGCTTTAGAAGCAAGTATTGCTGTTACCTTAAGTGGATGTCCTGCATATTACTACTTTTGAGTGTCTATGATATCAGTAACCCGTATATGTATGCATAGCCCATGAATTACTCGCATTGTACAAATGATTTAAAACTGAGTTCTGATTTTGCCCAAGCATTAGCCTGCTTCAACTGTAGCATGCCGACTGTTTATTACTCTTTATCTAGTCCCTCTGCACAGTTCCCAGTATAAAGATTAGAGCAAACCTTGATTAAGCAACTCTGTTGCACTCTTAAAAGATTAGAGCAAACCTTGATTAAGCAACTTTGCTGCACTCTTAAAAAGTCCCCTCTTGACACAAATTAAAACAATATAAAATACTGAAATATATTGAGGCGATGAAGATAAAGGTGGCCTTTCTGCAAGAAACACATTTGTTGCAAGGCGAAGTGAACTGTATGAGGAGAAGGCAGTTTGGGGTAGTATTTTCTTCTGAGGGCAGCACAAAAAGTAGAGGGGTTATGATTTTAATTCACAGATCAGTACCTTTTCACCCTATTAAAGTTATTCAGGATAAAGAAGGCAGATTTGTGCTAGTCAAAGGCAAGCTCTATAACATGGAAGTTTTGTTAGCAGCAATTTACGGGACTAATTCAGATAGCCAGGATTTCCTGGCAATATTACTAAAGGCCTTGTTGCCATTTATGCACATACCAATGATAATAGGGGGGGCTTTCAATCTGGTTCTTGATCCCATGTTAGATAGATCCACTAAAAGTCAAGTCCCTATCACGCCAGCTAGTTTGGCGTTTAATGATCTGATGACTCATTTGGGCCTAGCAGATATCTGGAGAGTGTTGCACCCACAGGCAAGAGAATATACATTTTTCTCCCAAGTTCATGGGTCAGG
Organism: Neoceratodus forsteri; assembly: GCA_016271365.2. Classification (NCBI taxonomy): domain Eukaryota; kingdom Metazoa; phylum Chordata; order Ceratodontiformes; family Ceratodontidae; genus Neoceratodus; species Neoceratodus forsteri. The sequence continues at coordinate 1,205,661,037 of CM057450.1, read as the reverse complement.
ATCTCGAATCGACTACATGTTTATTTCCCGGGCATTACTTAAAGGGATTTTGGGGTCCAGGATAGTGGCAGCACCCTGTCAGATCACTCTGTGGTGGAGGTAACAATTTCTCTTCCTCTGTTGCTCATAGAGGCAATAGGTGGAAGGTAAATAATCAGCTATTGAGAGTTCCTAAGATAGTTAATGAGTTGTCTTCGAAAATAGTGGAGTTTATTGAGATCAATGCGAGAGAAGATGTAAGACCTGATATTCTTTGGTCGACGCTGAAGGCATTTATTAGAGGATTATTGATTTGTCAGGTTTCTAGAAGGAAGAAGGAGGTGAATGTTACCATGGCAGCTTTGTTGGACCAAATTAAGGTTTTACAGGAGGTCTTGGTTGTAGATCCCCGAGAGGAAACCGAAGACAGGTTAATCAAAGCCAAAAATAAATATCTAAAATTGCTGGGAGACCAAGCGGAGTTGGCTATTATTAAAACTAAGGCCAACTATATTGATCAGGGAGATAAACTTGGCAGGTTCCTGGCTAGACGGTTAGCTCAGCTGGAAGCATCCCGACTAGTCGAGGGGATATGGTCAGAACAGGATAGGTGCATCAAGACAAGCCCAGAGGACATAACTCAGGTTTTTAGGAATTACTATGAGGCCCTATATGGACCTATGCATACCCCTCCGAGTCAGGATAAGATTATTTCTTATCTAGATGGGATATCCTCCCGAGTTTAGATGGGGCAGATCAAGAAGCTTTGACAGTGGATATCACATGGGGAGATTGAAAGGCGATTAAATTTACGAATGACAAAACGCCCGGTCCAGATGGGTTTTCACCCAATTTTTATAAGGTTTTCTCACCTTCCTTAACCCCTTTACTATCTAAGTTATTTCAGCATATTCTTTCCGGTGCGGATACAGATAGTTATATTTACGAGGCCCTTATTGTGGTATTGTTGAAACCTAATAGACCTCCTGAGAAGCCTGATAGTTATCGGCCTATTTCCTTGTTAAATTATGATATAAAAATTCTAGCCAAAATACTTGCGGAGAGAATTGGAAAAGTGGTGTTGAAGCTAATCGGGGCAGAGCAGGTGGGTTTTATGAGGGGAAGATCCTCAGCGGACCACTTTAGAATGCTTTCACATGTCCTCTCGGCATCTGGGGGAACAGTCCTGCCTTGGGCACTGGTCTCTCTGGACGCCGAGAAGGCATTTGATAAAGTTCATTGGTCATTTCTCTTTCAGGTATTGGGCAAATTTGGCTTCCCAGACCAGTTTATTAGCTGGATCAAGGCCCTTTACTCCAACCCGTCAGCCAGAATTGTATGCAATGGGGTTATATCCTCACCCTTCAGGCTACAGGTTGGGACAAGGCAAGGCTGTCCGCTATCGCCTCTTCTCTTTAATCTCTATCTAGAACCATTAATAAGGTGCATAGTAGCATTCAATAAGATTAAGGGAATCCAGATTAGGGAACATATAATCAAAGCCACTGCATTTGCAGACGATCTGTTGATCTATGTTGCTAATCCGGCTACTTCAATTCCCTCTCTCCTAGAGGTCATAACTGAATTTAGTGCATTAGCTAACTATAAGTTAAACCAGGAGAAAACTGTTGTGTATCCCCTAAATAACAAGGGTTTTAAAGGCGATGTTGTCAATCTCGGACTGGGGTGGAACACAAAATCCTTGAAATATTTGGGCCTTAACCTGACCACTAATCCTGAAAGGCTCCGTAATCTCAACCTAGATAATTTAGTCCGCACCATAGAATTGGATATGAAGAGATGGGCCCAACTGCCTCTTTCATTGTGGGGGAGAATAAACGTGGTAAAGATGAACATATTTCCTAGGCTCCTTTACCCTTTGTGCAATCTCAATATTTGGCTCTCGTTATCATGGTTTAGGAAACTTCATGGGATGATAGCTGATTTCATATGGAATTACAAAAGGGCAAGGATGGCTTATGTTAAGCTGGTGGCGCCCAAAGAGCAGGGTGGCCTGAGATTACCTCAGTTTGCTCTTTATTTTTGGGCTGCCCATATGAATAAATATGGCAGATGGGTGTTTCCGCCTGTACCTAATTCCAACAGGGAATATCTCCCACTATGGGTTAATCTGGAGGCTACCCTCATCAAGAAGTCAGGATTTAATCCTGAAGCTTTACTTTACAACAACCCTAAGATGTTTCCCATGTTTAAGAATACACCCATTGGTGTATCCCTAAGGGTTCACAACCAAATCTGTAACTTCTTGAGGTATAATTATATCTTGGACGGCCACCAGCCAATAGTAGGTAACCCACAATGGCGTATTGCACACCAGACGATTACATGTAAGTGGTTGCCGGTGTTGGGAGAGTGTAGATAGATAGACCTTCTAAATGAGGAGGGGGACCCCCTTCCTGTGGTGCAAATTATGCAAAATCTCAAACTGTCAGGAAAGGAGGTATTTAGAGTATACCAACTAAGACACCTCCTTGTTCAAAAAATGGGGGTAAGCAGGCCTATTGTACTTCATACTGATTTATGGTCGGAGTTAAAACCTGTAATTGGATCTTCACATGCTGTTTCAAAAATTTATCAAATTTTGTTTCAATGGGCCTTTAAAGATAAGTTAATTCCTGCATCTTATTGGGCTAGAGCCTTCCCCAATGTTAGCTTGGACTAGAGCTGTATTTGGAGGAACTGTCATAAATACATGAGACAAGATTGCCTCAGATTAACTCAATGTAAAATTTTGCATAATATGTACTACACGCCCCAGAAATTAGTAGATCTGAAGGTGTTACAGGAGCCTAGATGCTACCGATGTGGCTCTGGGGTGGCTGATTTGTTACACATATTATGGCATTGTCCAAAAGTGGTACCATTGTGGAAAGAGATTAGAACTAGAGCGAATCCCTTGTTAGGTATAGGTGATATGTTTACTCCAGAGGTTTACGTATTAGGAGATTTGTCTGAGGTTCCGGTTAAGGTGAGGAAATTCCATATTACACTGATATCTGTGACTGTGAAAAGACTGGTTCTTAAACATTGGAAAGACTCAACCACATTTACTTATACAGAATGGTTAAGGGAACTACTAGCGAGCCTCAGGACGGAAAGAATGATAGTGATCCTGCATAATCAAATGCCTCTTTTTGATAAAATTTGGTCCCTGTTAGAAATTGCTTACTCCTAAATATGTTAGTGCTGGTTTCTAGGTTATTTGATCTCATATAGAGTGCCTTGTGGGGAGGGGTGGTGGGAAGTTAGGGTTTTAATGGGGATAGGATGGGAGGGGGTCAGGGGCTTATGATATAGTTAGGAACATTTCACATGATTTCCATTTATTATTGTCTGGTCTTGCTGTGTAGTGCTTGGCAATATAAGTCTCTGTGCCATAATCGGTTGAGTATTTATAATACATAATGTTTACTGAGAGGGAGGGTAGGGTGGGAGGGGTCTTCTATGGGGGTGTGGGGGTCAGGGGCATTTGATATATGCGGTTAGTTTCACAATGTACACTTGTTATGTTTTGGCTGTATTGTAAGATGATTGGTATTGTAAGTCTCTGTACCCCATCTTTGTGTAAAATTTAATAAAAAGTAAATGGCAAAAAAAGTCCCCTCTTGCCAAAGCACTAGTAGCTCTGCTCCTAGAGTGTGCAGACTGTGTTGCACACAAGGAAAGGTAGCCTGCCCTGGTAAAAGCTCTGGTTCAGCAACCCGATCTCACCCCGGGCCCTGCATGCCCTGCTTGACTCTGCCTTTCCCCACTCACAAACAGCTTCGCCCTAGCAAAACCTCAGTAGTGCTTACAACATAAACTTACACAATTCGGTCCAGTCGTTGCAGTTCTCCTGCTGGTTTGCATCAGATTACCTGTATCGCCATGCCTCCCCAGCAGACTTTAAATAACCCCGTTTCTCTCCTTTCTCCACAGCTGGTGACCGAAAGGGCCCTGGAGACCCCTGCCCTCCCAGCAAGGACAGCTCAGGTCACGAGGGTGAGTCTGCCCTCCCCCAGATCTTGCCGACCATCGTGGAGACCCCCCCCAGCCGAAGGAAGGAAGGAAGGTACGGGTCCGTGCTCTGCTTGCTGAGCCTGTCTGAATGATTGGTGTGTGGTCTAGGCCCCACTGGCTCTTTGCGCCAGCTCCCCACCGCCCCCACAACCACCCTTGGTTGGCTCCTAGTTTTATACAGGTACACACGTGATTGGGAAGGTGTAACTAATCAGCCCACTTTTCCATTAGCAGGTTATATGCTACCTCCACTAGTTGCCGCTACAGCCAGCCCAGCTGGCTGCCACAGACTAGAAATGATGCTCCTGGCCCTCTCTCTAATTTTTCTTGCCATTCCAATAGCCTCCCTCCCCCCAGCTTCTCACCCTCTAAGGCAATCACTGTCACCTCTCCACTGCACTGTCATAACTCCTGAGCTTTCATGCTCTACCACACTCCCATGACTAACTCCTACAGGACCCCCCTTAATTGGGTAATCGGAGCCTCCATTCTGCCCCCCTCTATTGCTCTGGGACTAGCTCTGCTGTGTTGCTTCAAGGCTGACTTACACAGGCCAGCTCCTTGCTCACATGGCTGCCATTGCAAATCCAGCCCCACTTGGTACAAGATCATACTCCTTACAGCGCTGCTTCTTTTACTAGCTGGGGATATAGAATCTAACCCTGGCCCTACCCGCTCAAACTCCCCACCCCCCCAGCTCTCCCAAAGGGCCTGAAAATACTGCACCTAAACATTTGTAGTATCCTTAACAAAATCCCAGAATTGCAATTTTCAGCCCTATCACTTAGTCCTGACATCCTTATCCTATCCGAGACCTGGCTTAAACCACACCACACAAACTCTACTGTACCCATTCTGGGATACTCCCTAATTAGGCAAGACCGTACGGGAAAGAAAAGGGGGGGTGGCCTTGCCATGTACATTGCTGCCAAGTTCCAATTCACCCAGGTCCACAACCCTACACCCTCGCCACAAATTGAGTCCTTAACTGTCAAAATAGTACTCCCATACTTCACCCCGGTGTTTATAGCAGGATCCTACTGCTCCCCTAGCACCCCAATGCCTAGCATATTAGATCACCTGGCCAAATTAAAGTCTTCCGCTGCAACAGGTGAGCTCTATGTCTTATGGGACTTCAATTACAACTGGCTAGCAAATGACTGTGCCAAACTGCACTCCAAAGTAAACACCCTGAACCTAGCACAACAAATCTCCCAACCCACCAGGCTAAACCTAAAAATGCTTAACCTCTCTCTCCTGGACTGGGCACTGACCACACACCCACATAGGACAATTGGATCAGGACAACTCCCCGACTCCTTAAGTGATCACCATATGGTACCCTTCTAGCCAAGTCTTTCAAGTTCCTATTTCTACCATCACTCTTATCAGACCTGCCTATGGTGGACTGGTCCTTCATCCCACAGGCTCCATCCATAGACGTCGCACTAGAAAACTTCAGAAATAGCTTCCTTGAGGTCTGGGACCACCATGCACCGCTAAGAAGCACTAGAGTTAGGGGTTCCCACCTTCCCTGGATCTCTGCCAATATCATCAGCCAATGCCGCACCAGGGACCTGGCCTGGAAAAAACACAAGACAATTAGCTCCCACCTAGCCCTATTAAATTATTGATCCCTCCGTAACTCCTGCACAAAATCGATTCGACTAGCCAAACAGAACTACTTTGCATCGGCACTAAGCGCAAATCTTAACCACCCAACTAACTTTTGGAAAACCATCAAATCCCTCCTATCCACTCCTGTACAACCACCAACTCCGGCTCTATCAATCCTCGGCTTGGCCATCACCGACCTTCGTGAAGTAGCCACAGCATTCAATACCTTCTTCACCAGCAGCGCAGCCTCTCTTGTTCATAGTCTCCCCCATCCCACTCAAGACAACTACCTCACCAAAACCTCAGAACACCACCTCTCCCCCCACATTCTCCTACCGTCCTGTCTCCCTGGCTGAAGTCAACCAAGCACTGAGCAACCTAAACCCTAACAAGGGCAAATGCCCCTCTGGCATGGACGCCAGACTACTACAGCTATCGGTCCCTGCCATAGCCGCTCTGTTAGCCGACTTGCTCAACCTCTCCTTCTCAATGTCCACAATCCCCACCGCATGGAAGCTGGCAACTGTCATCTCCCTGCCTAAGGGGGGACGACCCCTCCTGGCCGGGGAATTACCACCCCATCTCTCTTCTTCCAATTCTGGCCAAAGTACAAGAACAATTTGCCCTTGCTCAGCTTTCCCAATACCTAGATGATTCCTTCTTCTTCACCTCATACCGGTCGGGGTTCTGTAAATCACACTCTACCATCACCTCCCTACTATGAATCACAAATGATATTCTCTCAGGAATGGATAAAGGCCACATCACCTCGGCCATTTTCATCAACCTGGCCAATGCTTTTGATCCCGTCTCCCACACACTCCTACTAGACAAACTAAGAGCTGCCAGCCTCTCCAACCATGCCACTAACTGGTTTCAGGCTTACTTGTGTGGCAGACACCAAGAGGTGAAAATTGGTTCCCACATATCTACACCCCTCCCTATCTTAATGGGTGTCCCCCAAGGATCAGTCCTGGGCCCAATCCTATTCTCAGTATTCCTAAATGACCTCCCACTAGCCTGCTCCCACTCAGCCATTCAAATGTCTGCGGACGATACTGTGCTATACACCACTGGCCCCTCCGCTGAAGCAGTGCATGACCAACTACAGCAGGATTTCAATGCTGTACAACACTGGCTCAGAACCAACCAACTATTCCTAAACAATAAAAAAACAGTCTCACTAACTTTTGGCTCACAACCACAGCTATCCTGACTTGCCACTCACCCCTCATTCCTAAACCTGGACCTATCTCCCTTGGAGTCCTGCACCTCATTCCGTTATCTGGGCATCTGCCTAGACCAATACCTAGACTTCTCAACACATGTCAAATCACTACATAAGAAATCACATCCTAAACTGGGGGCCCTTTATCGTAACAAAGGCTGCATGTCAACCCCGGTCCGGCGTGAACTTGTACAAAAGATGATACTCCCAATATTTGATTATGGGGATGTGGTCTATGGTGCCGCCTCACCTTCAAACCTGGCCAGCCTGGACACACTTTTTCACTCCTTCTGCTGTTTCATACTGGAGTGCCCAAAACTGACACACCACTGTGACCTATAAAGCTCCCTGGCCTTCCCTCACTCTCTGCCTGCAGACAAATCCACTGCACTAGAGTTGCTGCTAAATTCTGGACCCAAACCCTTCCACCTTACCTGGGCACCACCTTAATGTCTCAACAGCCATCTGCCTACTCACTACGACACTCAGATACCAGACTCTTCCAAATCCCTCTCATGCGCACCCCTATGGGTCAGTCGGCATTCAGATATCGATTGCCAAAACTCTGAAATGACCTGCCTGCTGATATCCACCACTCCACCAACCATAGCCACCTCAACACACATCTCCACAAACATTTCCTTACGGCCTGCTCTTGCTCCCAGCCTACACAATCATAAGCCCTCCTGAACCAGGGCTTCCTCCACCTGGTAATTAATAATCTATGCACTGGCTAAATTGGGTTCATACTCTAGCTTGTTCCTCTCTCAAAACTGTCAAATTGTAGGTGATATAAATTCCCAGTGCAACGAATGGGAATTCACTGTGTATGTTATAAACAGGTATTGCATGCCTGCCCTAGCTACCTATTGTATAATGTATCATGAACTACTATGTACCGATCATATATGTATGCTGCCTTTCACTTATGCCCCTTCCCCTGATTTCCCCAGGTCACATCTGGAAATGAGTGGTTATCTGCTCAGTATGCCTGCCTGGTTAAACTCTTAAATAAATAAATAAATAAATAAATAAATATGCTGCATTGTTTTGTGAGAGGAATCTTCCAGGCATAAGGATGTGATCCTGCCACTGTACAGGGCACTGGTCAGGCCATATTTGGTGTACTGTGTGCAGTACTGGTGTTCCTTTCTGAAGAACGATATCCGATTGCTGGAAAGGATGCAGTGCAGGGCAACAAAGATGATCCAGGGGCTGGAGGGCAAATCCTATGAGGACAGGCTGACTGAGTTGAATATGTACACCCTGGATGAGAGGAGGGATTGGGGGGATATAATTGAGACCTTTAAATACGTGACAAGGGTTAACAAAATGAGCATGGGGGGATATTTAAGTTGAGGAGGGGAAGGGACATGAGAGGGCATGGTCTAAGGTTGGAGTGCAGAAGATTTGGGAGGGAGATGAGAAGGCATTATTACACAGAAAGTGTGGTGGAACAGCGGAACACTCTACCTGAGGAAGCTGTAGCCTGTAGGATGCTGGGCAGTTTTAAAAGCACATGGGACAGGGTGCGTGAGGGAGTAAAGGTGAGGGGGGAGGAGGAGAGACAGCTGCAATTTAAGTGTACTAGCTGCACACTGGAGCAGACTTGATAGACCATGAGGTCTGTTTCTGCTAGTAGTTTTGTATGTTTGTGTGTTCATATGAGACACTTTGAAAATTAAGAATCTGCTATGCGAAAACATTTCATTTTAGTATATTGCAAAAAGTTGATATTTGCCATTTTTGCCACATGCTAATCAGCTTCATAATTTCTAAAAAAAATACTAGGCAATGCAAAACCAATGAAAATCTTTTAATACATTGTCATTTGGTAGCTTAGACCAATAAACACCCCATTAAGATGTTGAAATTAATTTAAACAGTAAAAACTGGAGTCATAGTCATGTTGCAGTGTTTCTGGAACTGTACAAAAAATGACAGTTAGTCATTTTGGGTACCATTGTTTAACCTCACCTACAGGCTTGCATCTCCACATGACAGCTTCACATCTAAACATACATCAAATAAGCTTTTGAATGATGTATGATGTGGGTGTGTGTAGGGAGTGTACATTAAACTCCCAAAATGTGGCCATTTTTGGAGAATTGCAGCACGCCTGTATCTAGTAGCCTTTAATGCATTATTGTTTAAATTGGTACTACACTAGGAATCTGAGTACTAGAATGGTAATAGTCATTATCCAGTTACAAATTAATTGGTTTTGCATATCACTTTTAAACTACCTACTAATGCAGCATAGGTTAACATTCACCAGTTACTAACAAATAACTTTAGGACTGTTTGTAGTTTAAGTATAAAGGGTATATGAAAAGTGCAAGGTAGTTAACACATTTACAGGCATACTAAACAGTTACATTTGTTTCCCACTCAGAAATTATAGCAAAGGTAAATGTAGTCTGTTATCTGCTTGTGCTATAGTATTCTATGTATGGTTTCTGAAGCTATGGCATCATTTTTGTTGTTTGTTTTTAAGTGTAGTACTTGTTTGTCAGTAGGGAAAATCACTTGTCAGACTTTACTACAGTGTAGTAAATTGTGTTTTTTTTTTCAGACTGTGGGGAAGCTTACTATTTCAGAGTTTAGTAATTTGTTTTTTTTTTCTAATTTTTTACAGGTTTTACAAATGGTTTCAAGTTTGATTCAAGAATTACTACAAGAAAAGATGCTTACTAATGAACAGGCAAAAAGTAGTAAGAGAAAATAAAGGTATTTTGGTAGCTGTGGTTTACCCTACAAGGCTGATGGTGTAGTATGGTTCCATGTCGAAACCGCACTTGCAAAACTACACAGGGCAAATACAGTGACTTGAAAACAATGAGAACTAGAACAGCACATTGCAACACAGTACCAAACAATGATGGCAAAACTACCATTATAAGTCTCTTGTGGGTGACTGCAAGACAGATATATCAAGTGACAGTCTTACAGGGCAGTCTGGTGAAAAGGCAGAAGCCTTGGTTGGTTGACCATTGCAAGCTCAGTCTCAAAAAATAAAGAGAAACAGGAGCATTACTACTTTGTTCTCCTCTTCCTTTTCAAGGCATGGAGGGAAGAAAGCTAATTGAAAGGTGAGTGCAACACATTTGAGGAGCAGTTCATTTTGAGCTATGAGACCTTCAAGACTGAAGCAACAGTTGCTTATATTAACAGATTTCAGTTAGAAAAAGAGCAACTGGAAAAGGCTACATAACAACTGGAGGAAGATACTCCAGTAAATTCACAAGAAATGTGTGACTCAGAGGGCGAAGGAGCTGTGGGACTATGCCTCACTTGTCAATGATCCAACAGTACTGATGTTAGAGGTCAAAAGTGCTATGCAACAGATATGCCACTCCATCACTGAGAGCTTTATAATCCAGCAGCAGTTGAATTCACATCAGGAAATTGTCTATACTGCTGTGACATATACCATGGTATGCAGCATCATAACAAGGAGTGTAGTTGCGACAAGCACAGACGACTGCATATATTTGTGAGTGGTTCTGCTGTGACAGGCAAGAGTTTAGTCATTGAAGCCATTAGTGCAGAAATATGGAAACATACTAAACTACTGTAGCAATGTCTGTAATTTTGACAGCTCTAATTAGATTAGCAGCATACAACACAGGTGGAGTAATACTGCACCATTCTTTTTTGCTGCCTGTTGAACATGGCAAGGCAGGTGAGTACCGCAAATTGTCATTTGAAGTTGCAAGTGAGCTATGGACCATGATTGACAAGATGGAGCTCTTGATTACTGATGAGATGAGCATGGTTTCCAATGCTCTTCTTGTCTTCATTCACCTACATCCGAGGGAGATTGTTAGCACAGATGCTGATGCTCCCTCTGGGGGAAAACATATTGTTTTTCAAGGCCTTCTTCAACTGGCACCTGTGAATGGTCAACATGTCTTCTCTACACTTTCTGTTGAGGAAGCTAAAAAGACGGGTGCATTGGTGGAATAAACTTGTGGGAGTTTTTCACCTACAGCATGTTGAACCGTTTCAGAATATGAGACAGAGTACTGATCTTCAGTACAAAGCTCTACTTGATGAGGCTCGCATTGGAAATTTGTCATCTTCCAATGCAGCACTGTTGAAGACATGTGTCATAGACAAAAGTGATACTTCCATGCTTGAGGCATGTGATCTGTTTTCAAAGCTGTGCACTGATGGAAGACACACTGTCTGTTTGATGCCAAGACATAAGCAGTGTGCAGAATTCAATCAAATTATGCTGGAGAGACAGCATCAAAAAATTCTCATGCTGTAATTGCTTGATTCAATTGATGTTGTCTACTTAAGTCCCAAGATGGTATCAAAGATGGTTGAACGTCTGAAAGAATTGACCTCAGACATTTTACAAACAGTTAGTTTGGAGACAACTTTGACAGTGTGTAAGAATGCATGTGTCATGCTACGTCATAATCTTGATGTGGATCGTGGACATGTCAATGGTGAAATTGGGCACATGGTTAACTTCCAACATAATGTTCAGAGAACATTTGTTGAGATGGTTGTGGTGAAATTTGACAACACTGATCACCCACATAACATTGAGAGATGTTCAGTAAAATTCCAGCTTATGAAAGACATTTATGTAACAAGAAAGTAATTTCCATTGCATGTTGCATATGGCATCTCTATTCACAAGTCTCAAGGTTTGAGTCTGGATGCAGCAATAGTTCACATAGGCAATGGTATCTTCAAAGATAGCATGAACTATGTCGCCTTGTTTCATGTCAGAAGTCTGGCAGGAAGCATTGCACCAAATAAACTTTGTGCTGATAAAATGTGCATTGTTGAGTACAATCATACACAGACTCTGTACCAACCCAACCTATCCCTGATCCCAGTACCTACCAATGTAGTGATGCGAGATGTGTCTCTAGTTCTGTTACGCACATTGAAGCGGAAGATGCCTAGCATTCATCACTCTTTCCGCTTCACAGATCATGGGCTGTCAGGGCTGGTGTTAGAGTTTATGGCATCCCAAGCAAGCCTACATTTGGTGCCCCCATTAAATTACAGGCCGGGAGTCTGGGGGCCACCTATGCCCCCAGAAATTTTTTTTATATTTTGGTGCATTCTGATGCATTTCTGTGAATTTTGGGGGGTAACTGAACTAAGAGATTTCAACCTTGTTGCCCTATCCCCATTCCCAGTAAATTGCACCCTAGCCCCTTCTTAAGATTGCTCACTGATCAGTATGGTGCCCAAGCCACCCTCTCCATAGCCTGACCACCTGATCAAATTTATACCCTCCAACCCTCAACAAGCACAGTAAGCTGTGTCCTATTAAAAATCTCCCTCTAAATCAGGAAAACATTCAAAAAGTATCATTAACATCAAAAGGTGCAGTTGATGTACAAAATCATCTTTTGCCTAACAAACTGATAGTGTCACTGTTCATGCAGTGGGGTCACAAAAAGCCCATGTAGAAAACTTGGAGTAAAACCACCAAGAAATGCCCAGGGCCTTAGGGTTTTTGACCATAATGCCCTACCCTATAGGGACTGATAGGCATCAGGGGTGTGGCTTGGGATTGTTGAATGTAATGCTCATGCCATTCCACCCCCCCATCACCCTGCATCCACTGTCAGGCATTGAGGTGCACCTTGGGCCCTTTGCCCCTAGAGTTACCCCCATTCTCCTACACTGCACCCATTTCAGTGTATTTCCTTATGGAATGAGGTGACTATAAAGCCCAGACTCCCCAAGGCACACCTCGACACTTGCCAGTGCCTGAAGGGTAGGTGAGGTGAAATGTCATGACCGTTATGGGTGACAGCCCAAAGGCACACCCCAATGCCTGTCCATCTCTGCAGGGTGAGGGTGGAGTTGGCGTCAGTTCAATACTTCAATGTCATTCCTATAGTGCATCTGTCTAACTCCTGCTTGTTATAATAGTAATAAGGCACTCCCAGGAGTTAGATGAACAGTCAGTCACCCTATGGGCAATATGGCACGTGGCTGCACCTCGTGCCACATTACCCCCCTAAGGGATGATTAACATAATGTTAATCTATCTCCTGGAGTTCCTTATTGCTTAAATAAATGTCAGGTAAAACAATAACAAAACTGATTTCAAGTACTTACACATAGCCCTTTAAAGAAGAGCTGTGCAATGACTACTAAGTTTGAGACCACTTTTTTATGATCACAAAACATAACATTGAAAAATATATCAGCACTTCAGTTTGTTTTAAATGTTATTCATTTTAAGGAATTAGATGTGCAAAATAATATTTGGAAAAGCATACAAGGGCAGTCATATACACAACAGCAATAGTATAAAACCAGTAAGCATTCAATTGTGGTCATAAGCTGCATGACCATTGAAGGATGTCTGAAAATTAGTTTAACCAAATTTCAGCATGCTTACAATGTTTCAATTACAGTTCCAGAACATGCTATTAAACTATTTGAAAATAATCTATGTATAAAATCAGTGACATTCTCCAACAAAGGCTGTCACCAAGATTCATAGTACAGTATTGCAACATAACAAGTTCATAGTAATCAGAATACTGTATAGACAACACATATAATTAGTGGTCATGTGAATATCAACCTGTTACTTGTATTCAAAGTACTCAAATACAGTCAGCAGTATGGAACCTTTCTAGCTTTCTTATTGACAAACCCATGTATTAGGTCTCTGTAGTCCAAATCCCTTGCAATGTCATTTTCAATTGATATCAGTGCTAAGCCTGTCAGTCTTTCGGGAGTCATGGGCGTGTGAAGGTAGTTCTTAATCAGCTTCAGTTTGGAAAAGCTCCTTTCACCTGAAGAAACTGTGACTGGTATGGTCAGTAAAATACACGATGCAATACTCACATTTGGGTACAGTTCCATGTAGTTCTGTGCACAGATAAACTGCAGCGTACTAACAGGTGACGATTTCAGTGGTATCATATGTGACAGTGCTTTTAGTTCATCACACAGTTCAAATGAATCAATATCAGAGGAGCCATCATGATTAAGTAAGAGCTCCAGATCCTTATAATGTTTTGGCAAAGTATCAGTGTCCACTTCCTTTATCTTGCCGATGTCATACAGAAAACCAAAGTTGTCACTGTGTTTCTGTATTTGCTCAAATCTTTCTTTCACACACCGGAGTGCCATATCAACCACCATATTAAAAAACCCACCCTAAACTTAGTTTCTGGGTCAGTAACAGGTTCATCCACTGCCTCATATGAAAACCGCTGTTTCTTTTGTTGCGGTCTTATCTCAGTTGCCTGGGGGAATAGCAGTTCAGTTTCCAGCTGATTGGAAAGCTCTTTGGCAGTGATTTTTGCACTTGTAAACCCATTTTTCCAATAGTCAATCAAGAAAGAGTAAGTATTCTCAATTAGCATAACAGCGGAGGCAAAGTCAAATGAGGCGCTTTGCATTTTTTTGCTGACAAGGTTAACTCGAAACAAAATGTCATACCATACAACAAGAGACACTAAAAATGGAAAGCTTTTTATCTATCTGGGCCAGTGTTATAGCTTCATGCTGGACATCTGATGTTCCTGGGTCCTCTGACAGAACAAGCAAAGTATCGTAAACCTCGCCTATTTGATAGAGCAGAATTTTGGTGCTATCAACTCTTGATTCCCACCTTGTATCACAAAGGGGTTTCACAGTCAAACCAGGCACATGATCTTTGAAGATTTTCCATCAGTGAGTTGAAGCCGAAAAAAGAACATAAATACGTTGCAGTACCCCAAATAAGGATGCAGTCTCACAACAGGATTTAGCAACATCACACAACACCAAATTCCAGTTATGGCAACCACATGGCATGAAAAAAGCCCTCGGGTTTAAATACAAAATTCTGCGTTGAATTCCTGAATTTTTCCCTTTTATGTTAGAACCATTGTCATAACCTTGCCCTCTACAATTCTGAATGGAGAGTCCAAGTTTATTCAGTTCCTGAAGGAAACTTGTGGTAAGACCAAGGCCAGTCGTACCATCAACTTCTAAGAAACACAAAAAGTGCTCTTTAATTTGGATTTGTTCCATTTCAATTTCTACTATGCGGATCGTCAGCGACATTTGTTCCTTGTGGCTCAGGTCTGGTGTGCAGTCCAAAATAATAGAAAAATATTTTGCTAACTTTACAAGTTCTATGATTTTACTCTTTACTCTTCCAGATATGAGCTGAATCAGTTCATTTTGAATATCTTTACTTAAGTAATGGTCATGCACTTTCCCTGCTGTTACACGTCGCACATGTTCTTGCATAACAGGATCAAACTTAGCCAGAACTTCAACCAAGCCTAGGAAATTTCCATTGTTCGGAGACTGAAGTTGTTCCACAGAGTCACGGAATGCAAGATTTCACTCAGAAAGAAACATAGTAATGGCCAACAATCTTTTTAGTACATTGCTCCAGTACTGAGCTTCATTATCAATCTGTCCCTGAAGCCTTTTGTCTAGTGTCTGTTTACTATTCAGACAATTTTCCAGCTCTAACCATCTTGTTGCACTTTCAATGTGCCTGACTGAACGTTCATGTACGGCAAGATGTTGTACTAAATTGCTCCAGTCTGAAAAACCACCTTCTGTCAAGTTTGACTTATATGATGAAAAAAGCCTGCAGCAAAAGCAAAACGCTGCATTGCAGCTTTTTGAGTATGCAAGCCAACATCTGTCACACACTTCACCATTTGGAAGGATTCGCTTGTAATCTGTTGGATTAAATCTTCTCTTCCATTTGTCATCAGAATGGGGGAAATTATAATCAGTGACCTTTACTGGACCATTCTTCACTAGCATTATTCTGATATTATCACTAATAACTACTGGCCATTTACCAAGGTCATGATAAGTGATTGTTTGTGAATTCTGAGTCGCAGATAACTTTTCTTCATTGTGTCCTTAAAATTGTGTTTCCATCTCTACTTGAGGTTCTGTATCTTGAATGTCTTGCTCTACCACAATCTCTGTTTCTGGTTCCTCAGCTGAGTTTGGTAAGACTATAACGTGAGTAGACACCAGCAGACATGAATTGTGTTTTTCTTGGCCATCTTCTTCTTCAGTTTTATGTGGTACCTTGATGAATTTCAGCAAGGCCCCAGACTATTGCTCAATTTTCCTTGACTCTTCAGCTCTTCTTTTACGGAACTGTGCTCCAGATATTTTTTTTCATCATGTTGAGTCTGAACTGGATGGACTCGTATATCTCTGTAAAGCGAAGAACAGATTATCTTAAGTGATGATCAGATAGCAATGAAACAGTCATGTTATGTAACGTTTCCTCTAAAACATCAGTCATCTGTGTGGGGGCATTCGGGCCTGCTATACTGATGACTTCTGATGTTTCAGTAGTATGATTGCTGTACTATATATTGTGCATGGCAACAGAAAAATTATAGTAACAAAACATCTGGATTAATCAGACAGCTCAGCAGAAACCAGCACACATCATTCTACCTATCCACCCTCATAAAATGGCAGTGCAACACATTTAACAGCCTGCATGCACAAATAATAAACCAGACCCCATACCACAACAAACAGAGACAATGTAATAGCCACAATATATGAAGACATATAATACACTATAATTGATTGGATAATTGCACAGCAAGCAAGCAAGACATTCTGTTATAGTAACACGCAATGTAGTTTTTTTGGTGGGGGGATTGGAGGTGGTTCAGGATTGCTGTATACAGCAACTTTGAAGCAAAACTTTAAAGGGACACAGTCAACCCCATTTTGACTCAAAGTGTCCCCAGTTTAAAAAAAACAAATGTTATGATTGTTCTCATTCTATAGAGACTGCTGGTGTAGCTGGTTGCTTGATTCATACTTTTTTTTTCTTTTAAAAGGTAAAAAACTGAGTGTCAACCAAACTGGTGTTATCACACCAAAACACGTACAGTGTGTTTACATTTCTTGACTAACTACAACTGCATCTTTCCTGTACTCAGTGACACCACACTATCTAGCTGGTCATTATGAAGTGGGAGTAGGTTAAACTATTGTATCATGAGTGGCTGCACTGTTTGAGGGTTTCTCTAATGTTCAAGAAGTATGCAGTAAGGTTAGGTAAACAATTTGCTCAATGTTTGGGAATAGCGGTGGGGTATTAGTGCTTGTGTAACTTGTAGTACTTTTTGTGGCTTTACTCTATTCCCACTCTTGAGTAGTAGGTATGTAGGCAGGAATTTGTATGGGATAGATAAAATGCCCATGAACAAGGGTGAGAATAGCAGTAGAGAATGAGAAGGAGGAACACAGACATCAAGCGAGACAAACAAACGACACAAAAGAAAGCAAACAGCAGGAGGGTGGGGAGGCACATAAATATGGACAGGAACGAACTGGTGCAGCAGGAGGAGCAGAGATAGCACAGTCGACCGGACCACACAAGGAGCCCAGGGGAAAAAACACTCCCTAAGCAAGGGAGGTGTGTTAGTGATGGGGTTAAGTAGAGGTTGTGGGGGGAGCTATTTCCCACACTGACCCATGAGCTAAAGACTTACCAAGCAAAGCAAGGCAGTGTATAACATTACATTCCCATGCATATCAGTTCTTATAAGCAAGGAGGTAGATTAAAGAACCAGCAACATCAATGAATTTTAGAGATGGTAAGCAATCATAAAATGTTGGTTTTTACCTACAAATAATATGATGAAAAAAAGCTTAACAGTGTCCATTTAATTCATATGACTATGGTGTGCCACACTGTGCTGTTACAATCACATCACAGCATCTGTACGTGAGCATAAATAATCAGATTTTACATTCTTTACCCCTCCACCTCCTCCCAAAATGCAAAGTGCATATACAAAACATTTAAATTGTCCTCAGTCAGGCACTTACCTGTAATTATGTTCAATTGTTCGTCTTGCTAATGCATTCTTTTCACATGATGATTGCCTGTATGGTTTAATTGTGATTCTGTATTCTTGCGATTGCTGGTCTTATGGCAGAAGGTAACTAGTTCTTACTGGCTGGATGGCCACAACATAAGGTCACACTGAAAATGGAATACTCTCTCAGGGCCAGCTGATAGCCAACCTGAACTCTGCAGGGTTGCCTGGTGCTTTGCCTCTTAAGTGTAGGGCAGACAGGCTAAGGCAGCTGCACTCACAATACCATGGAAGGGGCCTGTAGGGATTGACTGACATTGGAGTGGGCAGCAGTAAGCCTAGCAACCACCTGATTGTCCCTAGTCACAAAAGTGTGTGTGGGGTGGGTGTGTGTGTGTGTGTGTGTGTGCGTGCACCTGCGTGAGTGTGTGTCTGTGCGTGCGTGAGTGAGTGGTGGTGTGTGTGTGTGTGTGTGTGTATATAGTTGGGGTTGCTTGTTGTGGCCCTGATGCATTAAACACTGTAATGTTAGTCTATGGGAAAAATAGTCAACTTCAGAGTACTGTAACTTTGCAGCCCTCTAATATTTTGGCACCAACCCACCAAAAGACACATCTGTGGGATCTTGGCTTTCTTCCCTCCAAATTTCAACCAAAAAGACCAAACCGTTCTTTTGCAGCAGGGTGGCAAAGATTTCCTATTCTTTTGGGCGTAGTGTTGCAAAGTTGATGACCATGCGTTATCCTCTGTGTTACGGATTTACAGAAATTAAAATTACAATGCTTCTACCCCTCAAAAGTGATGACATCATTACAGAAATGGGAATGCAAATCAGTTTCAACAAGATAGCTTTTACAGGAGGAAGTGACATAAAAGATGTGGAGCCAAAATCCCCAAAACTACAATTCTTACAGAAATTCATTCCCACAAGACCCCTATTTTCAAACTCTATTTTAGGGACCCTGAAGGTACCGATTGGTCCACTCTGGCAGTCCAGAACCAAGATGGTGGTGGTTAACAGGAATGTCTATGCTGCAAAGAAGGCAAGTTAGACAAAGTACGATAACATTGCAATGCTAGCAGATAAACAGTAAATAAGCCCAGCTCCTGACAGAGCTCCCCCTGCACAATTAGTGATGGCAGAATGGAGCAAGTATTTGTTAGCTCAGGTGGGACTCAAGCATGGAAACATCCAGCCCCCACCCACATTTCCAGGTGTGTCCCGGGGACAGGGTAATGTGGAAATAGAATAAATTATATGGCACAAAGGAAACTGTAGACAACAAATAATCAGTTACATACAGTAGCAGTACAAGCATAAATACAGTAAAAGAAAGCATAACATTTGCATTAATAAGCTATTAGGATTTATAAAATATAAATGAATTTAGCATTTGGCTTTTAAACTCTGCTTTCATGTATTGGAGTGAGCACTGCTGTAAGTCAGTGGCTGTTGCAAACATGATTTTATTTTCCCCTCTTTTTATGGGGCAGGAATTAAAATCAAGTACTAGAAAATAAAATGCTTTTTACTTTAAAACTCTGTTGAAAAAGAAGTTGTACCATATAGGTTCATCATGTCCTCATTGAAAAACAGTTTTAGCATAAATCTAAAGAAGTGCACTCAGATGGTTACTCTACAAAAATGTAGACCACGCTGGATGTTGAGTCACCATCTGTATTTCTTTCATGCTAAAACTGTCTTTAAATGAGTAAGTAAGTAAGTAAGTAAAATTTTATTTATATTAAGCGCCCTTCCCAAGCTCAGGACGCTTTTACAATAAGTCAATTAAAATCACATTTCAAAACAATAAATCAGACAACCATACAGTACAATGAGGACGTGATGAACCCATATGGTACTACTTCCTTTCCAATAGAGTTAAAAGCGAAATGCATGTTTTATTTTGTAGACCCTGATTTTAATTCCTGCCCCATTAAAGAAAGGGGAAATCAAGTTACAGCAGCCAATGGCTTACAGCAGCACTCTAATAGGCAAGGCAAGGCACATTTTATTTAAAAAGACACCCATCCCGAAGACTCTTCGCACCATACATCAATAAACACAACACATCACAGTAATAATCAGTTAAATACAATGCTCTGAACAAGTTAAAACAGAATTTGCTATATGATTAACTACCCTCAACTTCAGCTGCATTTAAAGTCACTAAAACTAGTTAGCATCAGATTTATCTTTATTAAAAAGACAGGTAAGGAACTATAAAGCATAGTCCAGGAAGGCCTGATTATACAAAAAGGCCTTGAGGTGGGCCTTAAAAACCTCCACAGATGGGGCCTCCCTAACAACCAAAGGCAGGGAATTCCACAGGACAGGGACGGCAACACTAAATGCTCTGCCACCAGCAGTTCTTAACCTCATCCTGGGAATCATTAGGAAGCCCCTAGAGGAGGAGGAGCGGAGGGAGTGGACTGACACAGCAGGTGCAAGAAGGCCCTTCAGGTAGCCAGGGCCCAGGCCATGTAGGGCCTTAAAGGTGAGCAAACCCACCTTAAAGAGGACTCTCCACCTAACTGGCAGCCAGTGCAGTTGACGCAGCACTGGGGTAATATGGCAACATTTAGACTGTCCTGTCGACAGCCTTGCTGCTGCATTCTGCACCAGCTGCAGTTGGCACAGGGTACCCCCAGGGACCCCGAGATAGAGTGCATTACAGTAGTCAAGCCTAGACATCACGAAGGCATGCACCAATGTGGGGAGGTCCAGTGGCGGAACAAGGGGCTTTATCCTGGTGATATCCTCAGATGGTAGAAGCTGGTATGGACAACAGACACCACCTAAAACTCAAGTGTGAAACCACTGTCAAGAATAACACCAAGATCACGCACCCTAGAGGAGGCCTTCAATGATACAGAGCCAAGACAAAGTCCTGTCTGTGCACCAGAGGCCAAACTATCACGCCCTCTGTTGGACTCCACCACCAGTACCTCCATCTTACTGGAGTTCAGTCACAACCAACTGGAGGCCATCCAGTCATTGAGTTCAGCTAGGCAGCTGTTAAGCACTTCTACTGCACAAGATGTTCCAGGGGCAAAGGAGAGGTACAGCTGGGTATCATCAGCATAGCAATGAAAACCCAGATTGTACTTCCTAATGCACTCTCCCAAGGGTAGCATGTACATGGCAAACAACATCGGTGACAGGACCGAACCCTGGGGAACTCCTCACAACAGGTTGACAGGGGAGGTGGAGAAATTCCCCATCACTACCATCTGTCTCCTGTTAGATAAAAAAGACTCAAACCAGCAGATGACGGTGCTGGCAATTCCACAGAATTCCCTTAGGCGGTCAAGTAACACTCGATGGTCCACCGTGTCAAATGCTGAAGAGAGATCAAGGAGAACAAGAATTGTCCCTTCCCCTCGATCTCTAGCCATAAGGAGGTCATTATGCACCTGAAATAGCACAGTTTCTGTGCTATGCCTCTCATGAAACCCAGACTGGAGTGGCTCATACAAATCATAGGCCACGAGATGCTCCTCAAGCTGAAGCGCCACCACCTTCTCAGCAATCTTACCAAAAAATGGGAGATTGGAGATAGAACAGTAATTTGCCTTGATGTCAGGGTCCAACAATGTTTTTTTTCAGAAGGAGTCTCACCAATGCCTCCTTCAAGACATCAGGGAAGACCCCCTCTGACAGGGAACACCGGACAATCAAGGCAAACACCGGGCCGATGGAGTCAACACATCTCATTAAGAAACGAGTTGGCACCGGGTCCAGTTCACAAAAGGTGTGCCGCAGCTTGGAAGCAATCTGACTGACCTCAGCCACCTCCACTGGTCTAAACTCACCCCAGCCAGGCAGAGTGCTCTCTGGTCACCTATGGTGACCACTGTCGGCCAGATTCTGGTCCACTGGCAGAACCTCCTGCCTGATGGCAGACACCCTGTCCGAGAAGAACCGAGCAAACTCCTCGCATAATGCACTTGAAAAAGCTACCTTCAGCTGTAGACAGGAAGGATGAAGAAGCCTGTCCACAGTCCAAAAGAGTGCAGTTGGTCAGTTCCTCCTGGCAGCAATCTTCCTGGACAGGAATTCTGCCTTCTTACGGTTGATTGCAACCTGATATGCACAATAGTGTGCACGCAGGATCAATTTGTCCACCTCCAGGCCAGACTTCTGCCAGCAACGCTCTATTCTCTGACCCAATGTCTTCATCACCTTGAGCTCCCCATCATACCAAGGGGACCTCATGTGAGAAGACCTGGGTCATACACAGACTGGTGCGAGGGAGTCCAGTGCACCAGAAAGTGCCTTGTTATAGGCATCCACTGCAGCGCACACACCTCCAATGCATGCGCTGTCCACACTAGATAGGTCAATCACCACCAAAAAACCCTCAGGGGTCAACCCCCTCAAAGGGCAATAACTGACCATCTCTGCAGGGGAAGGGCTATGACAGCATACTACACAGATGTAGAAGACATTTCAAATAAAAAAAAAATAGGACCACAAATGTGCCATCTAGCCTACCTCACACAAAGTATGCTGCTCCTGCATGTAATGGATTACTGCTCTATCCTGCCTGCCAGCTCTTGTCTTGCTTGTTCTGTTCTGAGGGGAAAGAAAAAGTATTAACAAAGTAAAAAACATTTGCTCACCTTCATTTCACCTATATACTATATGGGAGTCCAATCAAATTTAGCCAGAGATACTAAAACAGAATAAATAAAGTATTTGTTGGCAAAACCACCATCAACCACTGATAACTGATAGGCAATACATACGTTTCATACAGTTACAAGTACATCATAGATAGATAGATAGATAGATAGATAGATAGATAGATAGATAGATAGATAGATAGATACTGTAGATACAGAGATAGATAGATAGATAGATAGATAGATAGATAGATAGATAGATAGATAGATAGATAGATAGATAGATAGGGAGACTGATATACAGACAGGCAGAGAGGGAGACTGATAAACAGATAGATAGATAGATAGATAGATAGATAGATAGATAGATAGATAGATAGATAGATAGATAGATAGATAGATAGAGTGGGAGGAACACCATCTAGAAGTTTACAAGGCAGCACAGCACAGTTCTGCATTTGCTTACTTATTTATTGAGTCATTATTTTATGTAATAGAATGCTTAGTGATACGTAACTGAGATGAATTGCTTTAGGATGTTCTGTGGCATCACAGGAAACCAAACATTTTTTTTTATTTTACATGAATCAACCTTTGATCCACTATTGCTCAGGTAAAAAAAAATTTCCACTCCTTCCTGTCATCCCCACTTCACTGGTACAGACATCCCTAGTGAAGTGTGGTTATATATTTAAAAGAAAAAGTAAACATAAGCTGTGAATTGTTTATTAAATCTATTTTCAATGTGATGTTTTTGCCCTTATTATTCTCTCTGAGTTCATGGTCAGATCTTACATGTAGCAATGGAGACTTCAGGGCATTTCTTTACAACAAAAAAAAAACACAGGATTTACCAGATTCCCTCCCTAGCTGCTGCAGATCCCTGACAAGAGTCTCTTGCAAGGCTATGATTCATCTAAAGGTTTGTGAGGAGAATGAGATTTATTTTAGTTGTATATTTTCTAAGTGCTTATTCACCATGTGAGTTTTTGAATAATTTAAAAAAATACAGTATGAGATTATAATGACATAAAGTGTAAAGAGATGTGTAAGAACAAGGGGACACAATTTAAAGATAGAGGGGGACGGCTCAGGGATAATGTGAGGAAATCTTTTTTCACGGAGAGAGTGGTGGATGCATGGAACTGCCTTCCTGGGGAGGTTGTTGGGGATAAAACAGTGGGGGAATTCAAACATGCATGGGACAGACACAAGGCAATTGTAGTGGAGGGTGGCAGGAAGTAGGCTGTTGGTTAACTAGAATCTGCAGCTTATCCAGTAGGTAGGGAAATGGGCAGACTGGGTGGGCCAAGTGGTCCTTATCTGCAGTCAAAGTCTATGTTTCTATGTTAATTCTGCGACAAGCAGTATTTATTTTTTCTTCCAGCTGTCCGCTCCAATGTGGTACTGACGGAGTCCAGCGGAGATGTGAAAAAAAGACCGGTACACCTTTAGTAGCAATGATATGAACTGAGTCCGGTGCAAGCACAGCAGACAAAAAATACAAGAATGAGCATTCTTTACGGTGGAGGAAAAGTCCATTTCTTTCCTCAGTCTGGAGCACAAGGGGTTTTAGTATCAGGGCAATTACTCTGATTTTCCCTCTTAGCAAGCACAGCAGACAGACATAATAAATGACAATTACATTTTTCTGTGGCTTGACAGCAACCTTCACTCGCATCATGAAGTTGTCTCTCAGACTCCGTCCTGTCATGTCTTGTTCCTGTCACTCTGTTTCTCTCTGTCCTTAGCTTCATGTTGTGAGTGAAGGTTGCTCTCAAGCCACAGAAAAATGTAACTGTTATTTTCCTCTATCGTAAAGAACATTCATTCTTGTATTTTTTTTTTAACAGTCTGTCTGCTGTGCTTGCTAAGAGGGAACATCAAACTAATTGCCCTGATGCTAAAACCCCTGTGCTCTAGACCGAGGAAAGAAAGTGACTTTTCCTCCACTGTAAAGAAATCTCATTCATTTTTTTTTTTTATTATCAGTCTGTCTTCTGTGCTCGGAGCGGACAGCTGGAAGAAAAAATAAATGCTGCTTGTTGCAGAATTACACTTTATGTCATTATAATATCATACTGTATTCTTTTAAATTATTCAAAAACTCACTTGGTGAATAAGGACTTAGAAAATATACAAGTAAAATAAATCTCATTCTCCTCACAAAAGGAAAAACAAATCTTTAGATGAATCACAGCCTTGCAAGAGACTCTTGTCAGGGACCTGCAGCAGTGAGTGCAGCAGATTGTATTTAAACAGGAATGTGAGTCCCTTCATTTGCATCTGGGGTTCGCATTTTGAGTCAGACATCAACTGGGACAGTAGGGTCAGAGAGAAACAGAATGATAGGAACAAGACATGATAGGACGGAGAGACAGCTTCATGATGTGAGTGAAGGTGCAGCCGGTGCCATAGCCGATAGCATACAAACCCTACCTAAAGAATGTTTTTTTTTTAAAACAGACCACATGAAATCAAACTGATGCGCTGATATTTAAAATTACCTTAGCAAGCAGTTTTCAACTTTTTAGTTAGGTTAAACATAAACACCAATTTCAGAGTCAATTCCTCGATGATTGTAATGCCTCTTGAAAAGACACCTCTCCCTCTCAAATTTTCCCACTGCAAGCTCATGCTACCCTCTAGCATAACTGACTGGAAAAGGTAGAGTACCATGGAGGAGGGGTGCAACACTTTTTTCAGCATTTGTATTGGCTAACCGACCTTACACAACAGCCAATAGTGTGTAAGGCTGGCATCTAGCCTCCTGCAAGCCATTAAATGTTACTGTGCATTGTGGTGGGGCTCACAAGGTCTCCAGATGCAAGGATCTGAATACCAAATTAAAATATCTTCATCGGTATCCAGATCTTGCTATGCACCCACCAGTCATGGACCTTTGCTGGCACCCCAAGCGGCCGCTTGCCTCGTGTGTGCTAAACGCCAGCACTGCGGGCTGTCTAGTGTTGTTGATCAATCCAGATTATCTCCAGCAAATAAGTGTCTTCGTCTCTCTATCATGGTAATATTTGACAACAGTACTGGAGAAAACAGCTATTCTAACTCTGCAATACAGATGTTCCTTCATATGCCAGAGTTTGTTGACATGATTAGTGCTTCTTGATCAACAGTTTTGTCTGATTCACTGGAGCAAGTTGTAAGTGCCAGTCAACAGCAAGTTACTAGCTTGCAGATACTAACACTATGTGTGTAGTTCCATCAGCTTATCATAGACATAGAACATTTGCTGATAATGCTCAGCAAGATGTTACCGAGTTCATGATGGCCATTATTAATACTTTGGAAGATGAACACATTCCATTAAGGTAGTGCTTCACTGACTACATGTCACATAGAAGCATAGAAACATAAAAGCTGTCAGCAGTAAATTACCTCCTGGCCCATCTAGTCTGCCCTAAGGTCCCTACCTACTGTGCTACCATTGACCCTAATTGATCTCCAGCCTTCACCCCCAAGTCCATGTCCGAGCATATATGCCAGTCCTGTGATAAAACAGAGAGGAAATTGGCAGATGACATGCTGTGGATTTTTGTGTATATCCCAGTGACCCATCTGTGAAATTCAGAAAGTTGTTTAGCCATACAAAATCTGAGTGTGAGTGCCAAAGGTGTGGCAGAAACACCACATGCTCACTGAGAGTAATACATTCTGCAAACTATCTCATGCTTGTACAACAATGATTTGACTCACAGGGAGTCAAAGTTTTGACACCAGTAATAGACTTTACTGCAAGTAGAGTCATGTTTGTCATGAATTACTAGTACAGTACACACTGCAAGCCCATTGGTCATTCGTGTGGACCAATGAGCTTGCAGCACGTACTGTAAGCTGTCATTCGGTGGACAGCCATGGAGGAGTGCAGGCAGGTCTGCTGCCCACTGATGACATGGGGGAGAGGGGTGGGATGGGATCCTGTGTGGGTGGGGGACTAGGGGGACCACTAGACTACCAAGGATGTGGGGATGTGGTTTTCAGGCAATCGGGGTCATGGGCGGGAAGGGGGTACCACTGGACTACCAGGGAAATAAATATTTATTTCTTACAGGGATTGGGGTTATGGGCAGGGAGGGGGGTACCACTGGACTACCAGGGAAATAAATGTTTATTTCCTATGGGGATTGAGGTACAGATTAGGGAGGGGTTACTACTTTGGTACCTGGGACAGAGACTGCCTGCTGTACAGGGTGCCAGGTGCATTTTGCTGGCCAGCCCTGCACAACTCATGCAAATGGAGCCATAATGACATGCAAATGGCCCCATTTGTGCCTTGCATGCAATATGGCCCATTTGCATATTTGGGTCTGAATAACAGGAATTTGTGCCATGCATATCTCTGATGTGCTGGCACATTTCCCATTCCTGCTATTCAAACCTGTCTGGGGGATGCGCTGGCACACAGTATTTGTGCTGCAGACATTTTTTGATGTATTCAGATGAGATGCACCATGGCACATCTCTTTTGAATATATCCCCTTGTTGCTCCAGCCCAACTCAGTTGTGCTGAGTAACCACTTGTGCCATTGCCTGGCGCACTCCTGAATATCAGGCCCTACATGCACAATACCTTGTTTTGAAAATAAACATTTGAGAGCTTTTATTGTTGAAGCCACTACAGAAATATGAGACTGCACTTCACAGTAAGGAAACTGGAAAACAGCTTCTTATTGTACACACAATGCCACACTATGTACATCTACATATTAGGTGCAATCACCACCAAAATAAGGGACTGCACCTCTGAGTAACTAACATTCAAATCACCTTTATAATGTACCCTGAATTCCTTGGTGCTGTTTGTAAAACATTGACAGTTTCCTTGCATGACATCATTCTGGGGGTGTGGCCACACACAGAAACCCGGAGGACAAAGTGCTGATAAAACATAACATAAAATGACGCTGACAAATTTTTGTACAAAACAAATTGCAGATTCAACATCTGAAGCATGAACGTTAATGGCATACTATATGAAAAAGGCATTTGCGAAACATGACAAAATCACTTTAAATGTCAGTACCTTTGTTAAGGCCACCATTTATAATGCTGTGCTCTTTTTATTTCCTTTTGTAGGGTGTTAGGGACCTGCAGCCTTGAACTCTTTTTGTGATTTCTGTGAACAGAAGTACCTGTACCCATATAACTTATGACAACAATTGACTTGGCTTTCTCTCATTTTTAGGGTTGCCAGTTCCCAGATCATCGTTTGTGACCCCTCCTTCTATTGAATTGTGTCAGTTTCAGTTCTCACCCTTGTCTGAAACATAGGAGCATGTCCACTTCCCACTCTTCCTCCTAGTCTTTCTAGGAACAGCAGGAGAACACGGTCCCTTCATTAATAGGGTCTTCCCTTTTGAAGTGAGCCAAACCTCCAGCATCTCCGTCCCCAGTGTTGGGAGGACTAAGCAGGATAAGTAGATGAAGTAGAACTAGTCAGTCTCCTATGAACAGTACAGACATCTAACCTAGCATAATAGAAATTCCCATTTCTGCCCCTGATGAGAATTTTACAGGAATCAGATTCAGCCTAGCGCCGGCCCTGATCCCTTCATATGGGTGACATTAAGCTTCACAGCCCATGGAATTTCTGTACCAACCAAATTATTTATGTCTTTATTTATGAGCTCTGGGTTAAGCTGAACCAGGGTAGATAGGCCTCTGGGACAAAATTGTGCTGTCTGGTCTCTTAACAGGGACAGAATCATGAACCCTGATGCATGTGTGGATTATCACATACCCCCCTTTTCAAGGTCCAGACCCCCAATCAGATGCCCTGAATAGGCAGATTGATGTAGTGGTAAAGAGACCCCCCCCAGTTCAGCTTGAAGTGCAGTACCTTGTTGAACCACCTGCCTATTAGTCAGGGTTCTTCCTCTTTTGCCCTTTGTTGTTCTTCCTTTTTTTGTTATGCCACTCTCTGGTGGCAGACAATGTGTCTGGGCTGTTTCCAGATGCCCCGGTCAACAGACAGGAGCAGTGCAACTCTACTAATCCTACGCCCTTCCAAAGAGTCACATTGCCCCTATCAATCAAAAGCAAACATCAGGCCAAGAAGCCTCCTTGGACAGCAGACCCCCACTAGATGGCGCCCCATCCAGTAAGGTCCCACTAGACCAGAAACATCTGAACAAGGCAATGCGGTAGGTGTGTACTTCAGCTTAGAGTGAGGAATCGGCAGCATCATCTGTCCCTGCATATCAAGAGGCTGAGGTATGCTAATAGTCTGGGTTTGCAGACTCGGGCTCAGGATTAGGGCTCCCCCCCACAAGTCAGACTTCTAACATTAATGACCACAGGCATCTGGGGAGCTTGTCCTGCTCATTCCAGTGTTCCACAAAGCATTTTACTATCTCACGCCATCGTGTCCAGCATGGGAGCAGAGTCCTACTACCCAAGCCCACTGGATCAGGCCCACCCCCCCCCAAAAATCAGGTGAAATTATGACCCAGCACATTGAAAAGATGCAATAAAAATGTCTGTAAGTTTGAAGATTGAAGAGTCATTTGAGCAGAATGTCATTGGTATCTGTGCATGCATGGCATTCAGTAAAGATTCACTCAGTTCCACAAAGGAAGCTCTAATGCAGAGTGGTTACATGCATTTATTGTTGTTGGGGGAGGGGATTCCCATCATCCAACCTGGGAGCCACCTTCAACTGAGTTTTTCTCAGGCCACCCTATGTTCAGAGTTCCCATGTACAGATAGGACTGCATATGTGTGGTGATAGTTATTTATTTAAAATTTGATAACCAGGAAAAGCACCATGAGCAACACGCTCATTTTCAGGTGCGACCCTGGGACAAGGGGTACAAAACAAACAGTGGATAACAGACTGAAAAATAAATAATAAATACAGTGTACATAAAAACAGCTTGTGCAAATGACAAATACGTGGAATGTGCAGAAAGTATTCACATCAATATACAATATGTTATATATACATATATATATATACATACATATATATATATATATATATATATATATATATATATACATTATTAGGTAGCATTAATAATACAGCAGCTAACACTATAGAATAACAACAATGCGGAGGTAATACATAAAGGGGAGGTCAGCTGACTCAGAGATGGAGGAGGGCCCGCTGACATGGAGAAGGAGTAGGGAGGTGCAAGTCTGGAGTAAAGGGAGAGCAGCATTATAGAGGGTGGCAGGTGCAGGATGTGGAAGGGGTAGGTCTGAGTAGACACTTAGGGGCAGGAAAGGAGAGGGTGAGGTGTGTTGGGAGGTCTAAACCTCACTTTCAGATTCCTGACGATATTGGGAATGCAAGTAATCACAGACACGTTGCATTAGAATAATAAACAAGTTTATTACTACCAAAGGGATAAATCACAGTTGCCCTAAGCAGTTCTTACCAATACGAACTGGGAGCCAGTGCTAAGCGTTCCCTACACCTCGAGGTTTTTCTGTGTCTCTTGGGGTCTCTCGGGTCTCCGAGGTATAAGGCTTGTGCATTACATTATATATCTATGATAATTACTATGGTTACCAAAAGATAGAAACATTTCAAGTTACAGAGAATTGAGCCCTATTGGCTAAATTAGAGGTGGCTCCATGGTCCAAGATAACATTATACAATTCTGTAAAGTCATCAGTTTGAGAACAAAAGAGTTCTTATACAGAGTCTTACATAACTCAGTGTAGTGGTACAGATCACCAAAAGGTGGCAATGCCGCCTTACATATTATAATTACTCCAAGGACACAGGTGCCTTGGCATCTTACAAGTAAGAAATACACAGAAAATACATAGCAAAATATATGTATTAGCAAGCAAAGTGAATTACAACAATATACATTCATATCCTGACATCTACTCTTGTACGGTAGATGCCCTTAGCCCCTATATGTTAGTATAACATATACCTAAGTGCTAGCTGTCTACGGTGTACCTCTAAGGGTACCAATTAGGGTGCAGGGACCTCATGTAACATCCCCCCCCTTGTTGCCTCCAAGGGCAACACAGGCAGATGTCTCGGGAAAGGACAGGAGCAGTGGTCGTTTGCAAACCTGACGCGCGAGCTCTGTAAAGGAACTTGAGCTGCTCACGGTGTTGGCGCAGTGTGTGCCATAGGCAGCAGAGCATAATTATCAAAATGAAAATTAAAAATGCTTGTATAATAACAAAACCTTTAAAAGTAATCTCTAACCAGGTGTTAGTTAATGCGTTATTCATATCTCCATCATTGATCAGGCGAGAACAGCTTCATTGGCTTTGGTCATATTATTGCTGATGTGGATGAGGTGTGTGTCTTTCCTGTCTAAAAGTGATTTTGATGTAAGTGTGAGTGGGTCTATGAGTACATTAAAGTATGGCAAATATTCTGATAGTGTGAGCAGATAATCGGGGTTACCATCAATAATGTCTGCATCTAGAAGGGGGATGGGGGTTGTAACAGTATGTCCAATAACAGTCTTCTGGTGGGGGACAAAACAGATATTGGGGTAATCAATAGCACATGTAACAGATCCATAGGTGTAAGACTTGTAGTTCATGACTATACAATACTCGCCATCGGAATTATACTGTGAGCGCACAGTAGGCAGTCTCCACTTTTCCAACTGGACAGGGCAGGTGTAGGTCGTCTTCGAAATCCATATTGACAGGCGATGAACCTCCTCACGATAGGACTGGTAGAGCTTATCCGGAGCCAGAGACGAGTCAAAGAAGTCAGTGCCATTTGCAGTGATGTCATCATCCATAGTGAAAGTCCAATCAATACTGTCTGGAGAGTAACCACAAACAGGTTGAATAACATCAAACACATCACATCGGCACAAGTAAATATATTGCTTTTTCACACAGCAGTCTGTGTGCGGAGCCACCCAGGCATCCAGGAAAGGATGGTAAACCAGTAGAGGTGGTAGATCCAGGCATTCTCTGTAGATGTCATCATCCAAATGCCCAATCGAATGTACCAGTGCAAGCTTGTCGAACAAAGCTGTAGTGGGATCAAAGCGTGGTAAGGAGACAGTAAAGGAAACAAACATGGTATCTGTTATGGAACACTTCTTAGCAGTGAAACAAGGACCAGTATTAGGGTGTCTGGTCACAAACCCCAAATTCCTAGCTGTAGAAAGAGGAATGGTTAAAGTTTGTTGCATACACATGGAAACACAACCAGTGGTTTTACATTGTGGACAATACCATTTGGAGATGCGTCTGTCATGTATAATGTCAGGCATTCTTCCATATTCCAGATCACGGAAGAGGTTATTGATGGTGGTGGTGATGATGTATGAGCCATAACCAGAGCAAAGTATCTCTCTAGCAATGTATTGTTTATCTGCTTCTTTATTGTTCTGTTGTATGAGTGTGCGTTGATCTTATCTTTAGAATCAGTGAATGCCTTAGCAATGTTGTGCATGTTGTATACAGTGTATCTTTCTTCCTGACTAAGGCCATCCACACCATGCAATGGTGGGGGAAGTATGTTATTGACCAAACCAGTGGAAAATTTGGCAGAATGACTTTTGATAGCAGCAATGTCTGCTTTGTTCCAGATAGACATAGCCATACCAAAAAGGCCTGTGACAGTACCTGTTGCACCTGTGACATCAGAACTTTCAACTTCACGTGTTTTACATTTATGAGTTAGATTATCAGGAGAGGGCTTCCTCCTGAAGTTGCCTCTATGTTCAGTAGAATGGACCCTGGCAATAAGGTCTTGCGTATGAATCTGAAATGCAGCTAAACTATCAAGCAATAATGTACTATAAAATGCTGATGTGTTAGTACTGTGACACATACCAACCTCTTTCATTTTCCAGTAAGTTAGATTAAACAAAACAGGTATGTGCATAAACTGTAAGTTATTAATCAAAGAACCTGTGAGGGCAGTGGCTGTTAGACCACTACGGGGACCAGGGGTATGCTTTGGACATTCCAAAAGCTGCTTGTCAGTGGGTGGTAACACAGAGAGCTACATGGCGGCAGAAGCCATGTGGTGTATAGCACAAAATTTTCAAGCAGAATCTCTGGACAAAGAATTACAGTACAAAGGATCAATTAAGGCAGTTATGTTGTACAAACCAGAATGTCTTAATGCAGTTTGTAACAATGATAGTGAACCATTTGGGGATAATTTAGCATTGGGCCAACCTTGGAAAGTTCCTTTGGAGAGTTTGGCCACAGGGAGAATTTGTCCTTGTGATGTGGTTTGCCACTCAATTTGTAGGGTAGATTTATCAGGAGCAACAACCGAGGAAGTGAGGTAAGCATTGGAACCTTCCTGGACAGTGATCATACTATCTGGTATATTGATGGATACTCCCTCTGGAGGAGGTGCTGGAGGATCGAGGTGTCATAGGAGGTCCAGTACCATGCCTTGGATGCAGGGGATAACTCCTGAAAGGAGGAGGAGATAATGGGACAAGATAGCTATCTTGTCAGTGTATTTGAAAAGGAAGATCAAAAATTAGTATGTTAGTACTTTTCCGCCCAAAGGAGTGAGGAAAAGTAATTTAAGCTTCTTTATACAGTTTCATCTGGTTTGCATGTAACCATTTGTCAGTCAACTTGTTGTTGTGGAGGAGTCTAACTTGATAGACTGCAGGACTGAGCTTGTTGACAATGGGGTATGGGCCTTCACACTTATTGGAGAAGGAGTAGGTGGGATGTGCAAATCTAAGTACCATTACCTGATCTCCAACTTGCCAATCCACTTCTTGTGCGTGTTTGTCAAACTGTATTTTGAATTGTTGCTGGGCCTTGCCAAGCAGTTGGCAGCATACAAGTGTGTGTGTATGAGGTCTTTTCTTAGTTTTTCCACATATTGGTCCACAGACACACGGTCTGCAGTGGGGGTATGCAGGTCAAACAACAGATGTTCAGGTAATCTCACCTGTCTACCAGTCATTACCTGAAAGGGTATGAGCTGGGTGGTGGCTGAGGGTGTACCCCTAATTGCCATAAGCAGTAATGGAAATAGGGAATCCCAAGTTTTGGGATTGTCCTCAATGAATTTGGAAAGCATTTGCTTGATCCGTCTGTTGGCTATCTCTACTTGACCTGAGGATTGAGGGTGACAGGGTATGTGGAATTTCTGCTGAACTCAAAGGAGTTCAAGGGATTCTTTCATCAACTCACCTGTAAAACTGGTTCCTTTGTCAGAGTCTACCTTGAGGGGTAGACCCCACCTGGAGAAAATCTGTTTCACCAGGATTTTGGCAGTAGTTTTCACTGTACATGTCTTAGTGGGGAAAGCTTCTACCCACTTAGAGAAGATGTCAGTTACCACAAGAGCATACTTATTATTTCTGTTGGTGTTGGTCAGAGGGCCAATGAAATCAATTTGTATGGCATGCTAAGGGCCAGAATGTCATTGTGGTAAGAGTTTGGCATTTTGTTTGGTGGGGATGGGGTTGTTTTGTGCACAAACGAGACAGTTGTCTATGTATTGTTTAACATCTTTGGTGATACCAGGCCACCAAGCAGTGGTCTTGAGTCGTTGGAGGGTATTTTCTGCTCCCTGGTGTCCACCAGTGGGGGTGTCATGCACTTGGTGCAAGAATTCAGACCTTAAAAGTCTGGGGACCACCCACAGCTCGGTGGTGGAGTCATCTGGTTGGAACCAGATGAGCTTGTCATCTGGTGACAAGCGTAACTTACCTTCATGCCACCAATAGGGGTTATGTGTGGGAAGTTTCTCTTCAGTACCTTTGTCAAGGAATCTGAACACCTCTTTAAGTTCAGTGTCAAGATGCTGGGCTGCAGAGAGGTCCAAGGGGGAAAAAGGTTCAGGTTTCTTCATGAGTGCTGCAACATGTACAGCTGCATTAGCCTCTGGATGGTCCATCATCCAGATGTCCCCCACTTGGGCCCCTTCCTTAGCAAGGGAGTCTGCTGTGTCATTGAAGGCATGATAGGGGTCATGGAGAGAGTGGACATTGACTTTGTGTACATAGAGTTTGTGTGCAAATTTTTGTGCCAGTGAATGTATGTATATTGCCAATTCCTTGTACTTCACTGGGCTGCCATCAGAGGAAAGGAAAGAGTTCTGCTGCCAGAAGGGAAGAAATTCTGTAAGAGAACAACAAACCCAGTTAGAGTCTGTAAAGATGATGGTATCCTCGGTTCCATGCTGGATGAACTCAAGGGCAAAGGCCACCGCTGCCATCTCTGCATATTGTGATAATATTACACTACAGCACTTAGATATTTTGACAGTGTTCCCATAAGGGTAGATCACTAGAATGCCCATCCCTGTAATTTGTTCTCCCTGATAGTAGGATGCTGAACCATCAGTAAAGACACGACACAAAGAAGTGTTGTCAAGTATCTGTGGCATGGCAGGGAGGAAAGGACGTGGATCGGGAAGATCAGGTGACTGTAGCGTACAGTCATGGGGTTCTTCCTGGAAATGGAGGCCATGAGCCAACATAGATGGAACTTTAGTCGGTTGTACCGGTATGTCTCTGTCCTGGAGAAGAAGTGACCAGTGTGTCAGTCTGGTGTTGGAGACTGACCCACCCTTCACTCTATCTGAGAGCAGAAAAGTGGTTGGGGTGTGGTTAGTGTTGATGATCAGTAGTGAGTATCCAGTGATATACAGGAAGTGCTTGACAGCCCAGTAGGTGGCCAGAAGGTTCCTTTCACAAAGTCCATACTTCTGTTCCACTGGGGTCAAGAGCTGTGAGGCATATGCTATGGGTCTCAAGGTGCCATGCATCTTCTGAGCCAGCACTGCTGACATGGCAATGTCAGAGGTGGCACATTCCAGATGGAATGGTAGTGCTGGATTGGGGTTGATCAGAGCTGGGGCGGAGGCCAAGGCCTGCTTCAGTGACATCACAGCCTGGGTGTGTATAGGGCCCCAAGTCCAGGGTACATCCTTTTTGAGTAACTCATACAGAAGAGCAGCTTTCTGAGCAAAATCACAAATAAAATCCCTTGAATAGTCCCCCATACCTAGAAACCTTCGAAGAGTTGCCACACTGGTAGGTAATGGCAAGTCTTGCAATCCCTGTACCTTCTTCCAGGTAGGGCTTTGACCTTGGTCAGTTATTTTTAGACCCAGGAAGAGTACTTCTTTCTGACACAATTGTGCTTTTGCTGGGTTGCATTTCAGGCCTGCTCTCTGAATGAGAGTCAGTAGTTCATCCAGGAGTTCCAAATGTTGTTCTTGTGTGGCTGTTGCCAGCAACAGGTCATCCACATATTGTAAGAGACATTGGGGAGTAAAGAAATTCTCGAGGGTGTCCATCATGTGGAGATGGAACAGGGATGTACTGTTACAGAATCCTTGTGGCAAGCAAGTCCACGTGTACTGTCTTCCTTCAAAGGTGAAGGCAAACTTATATTGACTCTTAAGGGCCAGTGGCAATGACCAAAAAACCATTGGAGATGTCCAGGGCACTGAACCATTTCAAATCAGGGGTCAAAAGTCGTAGCACATCTGGTGCTGATGCCACAGTTGGAGAACAACTGGGGGTGACCTGATTCAGTTTCCTGTAGTCAATAGTAAGTCTCCAGGTGCCTGTGGGTTTCTTCACGGGCCATACTGAGGAGTTGGCAGTGGAAACACAAGTTCTGATTACTCCTTGTTTGAGGAATGACTTGATTGTTTCTCTGAGGGAAGGCAAGGCCTCAGTTGGGAAAGGATATTGCCTTTGCCTCTTGTGTGCTGGGCCTGGCACTTCGATGACGGTATGCATTCTACCACAGTCATGCTTGTCGATTGCAAATGCTTCCAAATCTCGTTGCAAAATAGGGGGGAGCTTTGGGAAAAGTTCATGATTCTTGAACAAATCTATGACATCATACTCTTTGTCATTGGCAGTATTGTTGCCACAACGTGTGAATCAGGAATCAAAATGGTATGATATTGACCCTGAATTTGTATCAGTAGCATGTTAGCTAGGTCCACCACACAGCCATGTGGTACACGGAAGTCAATCCCTATGATACTAGGACGATCATGCAGTACCATTAGTTAGAAAGTGTGTGAGGCCTTTAAATGGCCTAGCTCCACCGGTAGGGGTAGAGAGCAGTATGCAGGTAGCTTAGTACCATCAACTCCTGACATGTTGGTCTTCCATCCAGTGGACCAAGGGGATGTGTCCAGGTGTTCATCATGTAGCACAGATACAGCTGCACCTGTATCTAACAAAACTATGAGTAGGTGGCCCCTGACCTCGGCCTTGGTGCAGGACCTTCCGTTTGTATCCAAGACTAGCTTGTTTACAATCCAGACTGGGGCCTGTAATTGTAAATCTGTACTGCTGGAAGCATGTAGAGGTTGGGCCTGGCTCATGTGAATCACTTCACCATGTTGCACTGATGCTATATAGGGACGAGCTTCTGGGTTCAGGCCTGAATGGGCCTAAGGGCCTGTACCGCTGGTGTCCCCATGGCCACTTGGGGCCCGGGTCGCTGGTTGTACCGCCGCAAGGGCCTGTGTAGGAACAGCATCCGCCATAGACCGTACTTGTCCCAGGACCTCTCGGAATTTCTGGTTCTCTTCAGTTATCTCCCTGTATGTAGGGCCTGTTCTCTGTTGTTGTGGTTTACCTCTACCCTTATGCTTCCTGTTCTTATGCCAATTCCGGTTCCAACCCCATTGTTGTTGTTGTTATGGTTGTTGTTGATAGGCCTGTTGGGGGTGTTGATTATCAGCTGGAGGGGCTTGCTGATGTTGGGCCTGTTGGCGTTGGGCCTGACCTTCCACTGTGTAGTGCGTTGTGGCCTCCGGAGCGGACTCCACGGCAGCTAACTTTTTGGAACCGGAGCCCAAATCACAGATATAGAGTTGATACACTCTCTTGGTTTTCTGAAGGATGTCAGCAAACCTATCCGTATTGGGGTAGGTGGTCGCCTCTACCTTTTCTCTTACTGCTGGAATCATGTTCCTAAGGAACACGGTCTTATATTCAATAAGATCTACATCAGCAGCTTCTTGTGCCAAGTGCTTTCCTGCTCGGTAGGCCATCCAGAGTCTCTGGTGGTAAGTCACTGGACTTTCCTTTGCATTCTGCTTCACAGGGTATGCAAGCATCACTCCTACTACATCTGGGATGTGATCATAAATAAGCTCAGCTGCAACCTCGTCAAAGGTAGTGTTCCCATCCTGGCGAACAGCATAGGGGAGTTTGGCCCACAAACCAGGATTGATGGTCTGGCGTAGTATTTGGACCTGATATTCTGCTGTGAGGCAAGCATCTTGCATTTAAAATGCACCTTCTCCAAGTGACAGCTGAGGTTGTCAGACGGATTCATCCAACCGATGCTGTCAGCAATTTGCTAAACAGAGTAGGCCATTTGTAGGGGATTACTGGGTCGATCAGGCAAAGGTAGATTGTCTCAAGCACCATCCAGGGCAGCCCAAGCTGCAGCTTCAGCCGCAGTGTGGACAATACCCTCCTGAGTGCCAGCCTCTTGCAGAAGTTGCCTAATCTGGGTTTTAATAGCCCGTTTACTCCTCTCAGGAAGAGGTACATTGCCTATCGCAGTTTCAATCATGGTTTCTATCTCTTGCCTGTCTTCCACATTAATATCAGCTACCGGAGGTGCCGTCGGGACCAGACTTGGGTCTGCTCCCCCCTATCATGGGGCCGCCATGTTGGCGTCTGTTATGATGAGCATCACACGTCGCCGACGTGTGACATGGGGAGTTGGGGGTGGGGACCTGCCATGTTGTGGATGGCTGGGTGGGGTGTCTGGGCCATAGTAGGGGTGTGACTGGGCATTGTACTGTGAAATGTCATCATCAGATAACTCCTCTTCTGATGACGAATGAAAGGCAGGGGTTACACCTCCCATTGCCTTAACATGTCCAGCCAGAACCTCTCGCTGATGGTGCAGTTTTGCCATCTTAGTTCTACATTCATCATGACTCACACTTGTAACATCCATATCAACTTCACAACTTGCTTTTGCAACACTCTATACACGGCGTTCAATTCGCGATTGTCCCTGTAAGCCACTTCTAAATCATTACGTACCTGGTTTATCTCATCCTGCAGCTCACCCATTTCGTCACTTAACTGAGCATTTGCAGCACTCAGCAAATCATTCGTTTGCACTGCCTGACTCTTATTCTGTCTCAAACTTTCACACTCCTGCTTCAACATACACAGTTCCTGTTCTCCAGCTTGAGCTGAATGATGCAATAGTGTATCCTTTTCATTTCCTTTTCAATAGTGAATCCTTTTCAGACTCCAAGTTCTGCTGCAGTCTTATACACTCTGTTTCCTGCAAACCCATCTGTTGCTTAAGAGATGAAATCTGCAGATCAAGGGTTCGAAACCTCGCTTCGGAGGCTTCCAAAGCAGCATTGAGAGCTGCGTCCATCAACCCTTTAGCATGACGCTTATTGGCTGATTGTCTCGTCTCTGTATACTGGGTTGAAACCCCCAGTATAGGGTTTTTGGATTGACTTGTGTCCCGTGTGAAGTCAGCCCATTTTCCATGGGAGGCAAGGAAGTTCGAGACATCGAGTCTCAGTTCTGTGCAGATATTTGATATGGTGGCCATTGTGTGGGAGGGAACGATAATTCAAACTGTGAAAAAGGCACCGTGCTGTTTATCGATCCTCAGCACGAGCACGTTATACACAGCTGGGGTACTGTATTAGTTGTAGGCTTGCAATTCAAAGTTGCTATGGAGTGGGTCGAGACGGCATCGACCACACCTGAAAAGACAGCCAGACTTTGCAAGTGACTACAAACTGGTTTTGAAATGGGAGAGGTGATATAAGAATGTACACCTACTGTCCCCGTGGGAAAGGGAAAAGTTTAAGCAACAAGTGAAAACTTACAAACACCAAATATTGCCTGCACACGGTCGCCAATTTGTTGGGAAGTCTAAACCTCACTTTCAGATTCCTGACGATATTGGGAATGCAAGTAATCACAGAAACGTTGCATACCAAAGGGATAAATCACAGTTGCCCTAAGCAGTTCTTACCAATACGAACTGGGAGCCAGTGCAAAGCGTTCCCTACACCTCGAGGTTTCTCTGTGTCTCTTGGGGTCTCTCGGGTCTCCGAGGTATAAGGCTTGTGCATTACATTATATATCTATGATAATTACTATGGTTACCAAAAGATAGAAACATTTCTAGTTACAGAGATGAGCCCTATTGGCTAAATTAGAGGTGGCTCCATGGTCCAAGATAACATTATACAATTCTGTAAAGTCATCAGTTTGAGAACAAAAGAGTTCTTGTACAGAGTCTTACATAACTCAGTGTAGTGGTACAAATCACCAAAAGGTGGCAATGCCATCTTACATATTATAATTACTCCAAGGACACAGGTGCCTTGGCATCTTACAAGCAAGAAATACACAGAAAATACATAGCAAAATATATGTATTAGCAAGCAAAGTGTATTACAACAATATGCATTCATATCCTGACATCTACTCTTGTACGGTAGATGCCCTTAGCCCTATATGTTAGTATAACATATACCTAAGTGCTAGCTGTCTACGGTGTACCTCTAAGGGTACCAATTAGGGTGCAGGGACCTCATGTAACAGGTGGGTCTGGGGGGAATGCTGCTCCAGATGGAAGGAAGCCTATAGGAGAATGACAATTTGCCTGCCAAGGAGCGGACACATGGGAAGGTAAAGGAACAGGCACTGCTTGTCTGTGAGTTATATGGGAAGGGAGTGGTAGGTTTGAGGAGAGAAGTAAGGTATGTGGGTAAAGTCCCAAACCAGTATTTAGATATGAAGGTGATCACAGTGGTAAAAGCATATCTGGGAGAGGGATTGGAGGGATAGGGAGGAGTAGAGGTCGTAGTGGTGAGTCAAGGGGGAGAATTTGAGGTGAACCTATGGAAAGCATAGTACAGCACATCAAGCTTGGAAAGGGAGGTTGCAGGGGCAGTGCTGAGAAAAACATCTGTGTAGTCGAAAGCAGGGAGGATCCACTTGACCAGTAGGTTGCTTCTAACAGGGAGGAGAAGGCTAGACCTGTGTCAGTAGAACAGCCCTAGTTTAGGTCACAGTTTAGAGTTGAGGGCGCTACAGTGGGAGGAGAAATCAAGAGAGGGACTGAGCCAAACTCCAAGGTACTTGTAGGTGAGGACATTTTTTTTAAGGGGAGTGGAAGATCTGCAGAGGAAGGAGGGTAGTGCATTGAGTTTAGCCATTTTTTGCTTGGTTCTGAAAGTCATAGCAATGAGTTTTTTTGTATTTAGTATTAGACAATTAGCATAGAACCATTAGTTGACTACTGATAAGTCATTTTGAAGGGGTGTTTGGATAGTTGAAATGGATAGGCCAGAAAGGAAGAGGACAGTATCATCCACATACATGTGGATCTTGGTGTGGGAGCAAGCAGATGGAAGGTTACTAATAAACGGAAAACAGAACAGGCCTGAAGATCAAGCCTTGGTGTACACCGGCAAAGATAGGGAGAGGGGATGATAGGGCATTATTGACTTTTACAGACTGAGAATGGCCAGACAGATAAGACATGAACCAGGACATAGAAGATGGAGAGAGGCCAAGGGCACTTCATTTATTTAAAAGGAGAGGGTGGGACACAAAATCAAAGGCTTTTACAAGGTTAATGAAAATGGCTGAGATGATCTGACCTTGGTCCATGGCAGAGTGGATAGCATCGGTAAGACGTAGAAGTGAGGTAGTAGTAGAGTGATGCTTTTTAAACCCTTATTGCACAGGGGATAAAATGTTAGAGGCCAGGAAAAAGTCATTTAGAATAGAGAGGACTGAGGACTCTTGGACCTTGGCGAGTGAAGGGAGGCGTGATATAGGGCAGTAGTTGCCAGGTACAGTAATATCACCCCCCTTTGAAGAAGGGGAGGACCATGGCAAACTTCCAGAATGAGGGAACGGTAGCAGAGGAGATAGACAGATTGAGAATAAAGGTTAAGGGGTTGACAATGGAGGATCAGAGATTATTAGGAGCCTAGGGTACAAGCTGTAAGGGCTGGATTTGGTAGGGTTGAGGGAGACAAGAGCAGTAAGAACTTCAGAAGGGGATATCAGTGGTAACTGGAAATCAGAGGTCCACGAGGAAAAGGGAGGGGTGCAGGGTGGTGAAGAAAGAGGAACGTACGGGGTGGCAGAGGTAGTAAAGAACTTATTTAGAGTTTCTGCAACAAGGGTGGGGTCCGAAACAAGTGAACCCGCCTCACTCAGAGGGGGTGGGTGGGAATGGGAAGGGTGGAGGAGTGATCGGACATCATGCCAGAAGGAGGATGGAGTGCTGCTTGAGGCTTATAGGCGAGATTTGAAAAATTATGACTTGATCTGTTGAATATGCTTTGTGCAGCTATTATGGAGAGTACGGTAGGTCCGAATGTCAGCAGGATCATGTGAGGATTTAAAATGAGACCACGAGGGGTCAGAGGATTTACATATGGCTAGAAGTTCGGGGGTGATCCAAGGATGATGAGAGTGCTTTACCCTGAGTGACTTTAGAGGGCATGGGTATCCCAGAGTTTTAGAAAGATAGATGCGAAATGTGCGAGTGCAGCATCATCAGAGAGGGAGGAGAAGACAGGTGACCAGTCAGTTGTAGCCAGATCTTGGAGCAGTTTGCCTGAGTTGAGGGATCTTTGGGGTCAGAACTGGATGTATTTCGGAGGGTTAGTGGAAGAACAGATCTTTCTGATACAGAAGGTGGGGCATTGGTCACTGAGTCTGTCAGGAATTATACCAGTAGAGCAGATGTGATGAGAGTGAGTTGAGAGCACCCAGTCAAGCAGGGAATGAGGCTAGGAGTGAGGATTTGGGCATGTGGGTTCTTTTATTAGCTAGGATAAATTTAAA
Organism: Neoceratodus forsteri; assembly: GCA_016271365.2. Classification (NCBI taxonomy): domain Eukaryota; kingdom Metazoa; phylum Chordata; order Ceratodontiformes; family Ceratodontidae; genus Neoceratodus; species Neoceratodus forsteri. Next base: position 1,205,618,957 of record CM057450.1, on the reverse strand, counting down.
GATTCAATCTGTTGACAGAAGTTGAGCAAAGAGGGTGAGAGCCAGTCTAAGTTAAAGTCTCCAAGGAGGATGAGTTCATCCATTGAAGCAAGGGAAGAGGCAGCAGTGACACAGGAGACAAGGGAGGATGCTGGAAGTTTTGGTGAGGCATAAAGGACACCCACAAAAATGGGCATTGAGCAGGGAAGATGGAGAGTGGCTAATAGGAATTCATGGGAATGAGGATCACATCCCGATGTGAACCTGCAAGATAAGGAGTTGCAGAAGTAAATAGCAACAACCCCACTTTTTTTACCATGGTCTTGTCGGTAGAGGTTATAGTCAGGAAGGGCCAGCTGAGAATCAGGGATGCGGGAGGATAACCATGTTTCCGAGATACATAGTATGTCGGGGGACTGCTACGTTACCCATACTTTTACATCTTTTAGCTTAGGAAGTAGGCTTCGAACATTAATGTGGAAAAGTTTAAGACCTTTTGGGTAAGCCAAGGGGGAAGCAGGGTGGATGCAATTAAGGGGGCCAGGAGTTAGTTCAACATTACCAGCCAGAAATAGGAGATGCACCAGGAAGTGAAGTTGAGGGGCATGATGTTTATGCTTAGGTCTATAGCAATGGGGTGGGAAATGCAAGGGGAGTGTGGAGGGGCATAGACAGCAGATGGCTTCAAGATTTAAGAGGGAGCCATTGGGTGGAACAGAAAAGTGTAATAGGAGGAGCTTTAGAGATAGGGAGGGTGAGGAGAGACAGCAGAACGGGCAGTTAAGTTGCAGAGAGGGCAGAAAACAGCAGGGAGGATGTAGAAGTGGGGTGGGGAAAAGACGGGGGGGAGTAGTAGGAAGAAAGACTAGGAGGGTAAGGATAGGGAAAGAGAGGATACAGAGGGCAGCCATGGGAGTAGTATTACAGTGTGTGAAAAGTTGGCCGAATGGCAATTGGTGGGGATGCACTGCTTGGAAGAGCCAGGAGTGCAGTTAGATCATTTAAAGAGTGCCGGGGCTGGGCTGTAAAAAAATTAAGCAGCAAATAGCAGTGCAGACCAAATTATGCAGCAAGTAGCAATGCAGACCAAATTTAGCAGCAAGTAGTAGTGCAAACCAGGCAGTGGAGGGTGCTGGAAGGTCGCCAAAGTCCAGGCTGAAAAAGTATCCAATCATCAGGGAACCAAGGAGTAAGGCAACCAATCAGCAGTGAGTAGCAAGGTGAGCATCAAGAATTGAAATGCTGGTGTTTTCCTTGAGGGACCGTACCTGCAGGGAAGGCTTGTCTGAGGAGGGTGGAGAAGGCGGCAGAGAAGCAGAAGCGCTGCACTGCTGGGAGTCAAACACCCGGTCAGTAGGTCTCAGAGAAGTTGAAAGACAAGCGAGAGAGAGAGAAGGTTAAGTAGCTAGCTTGAATTAGGGGTTGGGGGGGTAGATAGAGGCAGGCAAACAGGATAACAGCAGGAGGCCATGGGAGAAAAAAGAAAAGCTTAAACAGGGGTGGGTTAACAAGAAAAAGTAAAAGAAGAAAAATCAGGGGGTGGGGCAGATCAGTGCCAAGCACCAAGGGGCGTTTGGGCCAGAAAACAAAACAAATCCAGAAGCAGGGCAGAAAGGTGCAGAGCTTAGAGGAGGTTAATAGCAAGCAATGGGGAATGGAGCAGAATGGAGAGAGAGTGTAGATCAGAAAATGTCAGGCAGCACAGAATAACAGGAGAACATCATAAAAAACTTATCGGCTGTAAGCTCACAGAGTTGTGGCACAGCACTGAGTTGAAGTCATTGTTTATCTTGACCCGCCACTCACCACTTCACAGGTGCAGTGAAGCAAATTCTGTTTCAACAGATCCTTTTCAAGTAGGGGCAACTGGATGTGGTGTTCTTTAAGTTAAGGAGTCACCTCCAGTAGGTCCACAAAAATACTCTCCCTGTGATAATCTTCACCTGAAGTCATGCTGGAAAGAGAAGCCGGGCCTTAATTTCTTTTGCTCTGAGCAGCTTTACAGTCCTCCACATAGCCCTTCATTTATCTTTGACCATATTTGTGAAATCATTGTCAGTTGTAATGAGCTTATTGAGGACGTGCAGCTCCTTCTCTTGCCAGGTCTTTCAGAGTGTTTCTTCTCTACGCTGGTAAGATGTTAACTTTGTAATGATGGAGCCTGGGCATGTGCCTGGGATGGTGAGTCAGAGATCTAGGGCCCCTACATTTGCAATCTGTCCAAAATTTTCTGGGAGGTGTAGCAAGTTTCTCAGAAGGTTTTGCACAAACTTCATAGTTCAATGAGCTTCCTTCTCTTCTTCCTCAGATTTGTTGTATTATTAGATGTTCTATCTCCGACTACACCCCTCCATGTCATTGAGTTTTGAGAGTTAACTTCTTTTCATGACCCAAGAAATTAAGCACCAGCCAGCTGTGCCTGTCAGCTGCCATGGAAAGCACCTCCACCAGGGATTTCACATTTGCTATGCGGCCATGTGATTCATAGCAGCCACTGTGTCAAAGTCCTCATCTGAGGAGACCCTGTTCTCTTTCTCTGTCTCTCTCTGAAGCATGGCAGACCAATGGATGCTTTTCCATGGCTGCCAATAAGTCTTCAGTTTCTGCACCTGGGACCCTGTATGCTTCACCTTCCCCAGGGCAGTTCTGGTGCTTTTTGCTAGTAAGTTCATTTTATTTTTTTTATCACAACTCTTTTTTCCTCCTTACTGCGATGACTACTGGCAGGGGCATCCAGCTGCCGGCCCTGCCCACCGGTAGAGCACCAGGCTCACTCACATGATGGGGGATCTGGTACAGTCATTGCCGGTCTGCTGGAGGGCCTCCCTGTACACTGCCCAGCCGGACCGGCCCCGAACCCCCCATTGCGATTCCACGATAGTCCTCCAGGTGAGGCAGGGCACAGCCATCAAGCTGTATGGTCGTGCCCAACCATTTTTCCTACTGATTTTTCCCCACTGGAGCATGGTCATGCAATGACATCTAGGCACAATGTGCTGACATCTGCCGTGCTCTCCCCACATGTACACCGGCATGTAGTGTCCCTGGGTGTCCCCAGAGGCAGCTAAAGTGCAGTGGATTTTCCACAGCCTTCCCCTGGATCAGGAGAGCAGTCTACAGATGATCTATCCTGATCCTCCCTGCCAACCCACCAGTGACCCGAGTCCGTTCCCAAACCCGGGTTGCCAGTGTGGCGCAAGGTGTGGCATCTAGTGCCTCAACCCTCAGCGCCACTGGGCCGAAGTTAATTTTATTTCAAGATAGATAGATGAAGATTGTTTTTGTGGATCACAGGAGTTCACAGTTCAGGCTGCCATGTCTAGGATGACATCATTGGAAGTGTGATACCCCACTTGTGACCTTCCTTTCCACTGATTTCACCCCATTTACCATCACCCTCTGCTGTTTCCCCACAACCAACTTCCCACCCATTTAATTAGGTCTTTTGCTGCTCCCAGGTTATTTAATTTTATTGGATCAGTCAGGACGCAAACAAAAAATATCAACAATATTTCCAGTGGTGAGGTAGCATATCCCTTATATATTTTTTGCAAAAAACTCCATTATTGCATCAGTTTGGGTTGTTATTAGAGAAAAAAGTATGGAAATGCAATGTTAGGGTTTTCAACACTATCTCTGCATTCTTCACCAAGCAGCCAAAGGGGGAAAGGCAACACAGGCATCCACAGACCTCCATCATCAGGTAAAACAAACGCCACATGACATAAGATATAGCCACCTGGGAAGTGCAGTATATGATTGCCATAGGATCACATTGTAAATTGTTAGTAAGCAATAACACACAGCAGAGTGTGTGGCAATGCTAAATTGCTGTATGCGCCAGGTAGGTAGCGAGCCACAAGGCACAGCCAAGTGCCATCAACCACCTGAGAAGTGCAATATAAAATTCCCATAAGATCACATTATAAGTTTTAAGTAAGCAACAGCACACGACAGCATATGCAGTAAGGCTAAATTACTATATGTCCCTGGTGGTTTGTGAGGTGGATTCTGAGGCATAAGGCATAGCTGAATGCCATCAACCACCTGGGAAGTACAGATGTCTTCACTCAGGCACAGAAGGCACCTATGCTGCCATGGAAGTGCATGCTAAGGACATGGGAGAGTCAGCAGGTGGCTGCTCTGAGGAGCACCAGGCCTCTGGCTTCTTCACCTGGAAATAAAGAGGTAACATTTCAACTTAAATGGCATGTAAAGTGGGAACACAGGAAGCTGTGGCTCACACTGTCATGGTGAGGCAGCATTGACAGAGCAGGCAAACTAGAAATGGAAACATTAAGTGTACAACAGTTTTGCACCCCCTTCCCCAGCTCGGAAGGGGGGAGGTGGGATCTATTTGAAAAGCAAATAGCAGTTTGGTTAATTGGAGGAGAAGGATCTTCAGATTGTTTCTGACACCTATGCATGACAAACTAGCAACAGGGAGAGGAGAGTATACACACATGAGCAAGAACCGCAGCTACATTACACTTACGGAATAGGAGTCACCAAGATGAAGCAGTGTGAGACACAGATTCTCATATTCCCACTTTACATTATCAGGCAAAGTGATCTAGGGCATGCTGCATTTCTCATGCAGCCACCCACCAACACTTCCTTTTCTTTCTTGCATTTAGTCAGTGCACATGAAAACTGCCTTCTCCATACTACTCAGAGCTACATCTCGCTGATCTGCAGTTTCCTTTTTTTTGTTTAATTTTGTGTCACTCAGATGTGTGCCACTTAAGTTGGAATGTTACCTCTGTTTCCAGGTGAAGAATCCAGGTTCTTAGTGCTCCTCAGAGCAGCCACCTGCTGACTCTCCCATATCCTTAGGATGCACTTCCGTGGCAGCATAGGTACCTTTCTGCACCTGAATGAAAACATCTGCACTTCCCAGGTGGTTGATGGCATGCAATGCCACCTCATAACCCACCTGGGGTGTGCAGTAATTTAGAATTATCGTACTACCCTGTTGTGTGTTATTGCTTACTTACAATTTACAATGCTAGCCTATGGGAATTGTATATCACACTTCCCAGGTGGTTGAAGGCACTTAGCTGCACCTTGTACCTCACAACCCACCTGGAGCATGCAGCAATTTAGCATTACTGCACAATCTGCTGTGTGTTATTGCTTTCTTACAATTTACTATGTGATCCTATGGAAATCATATACCACACTTCCCAGGTGGTTGAAAGCTCTCAGGTGTGCCTCATGCCTCACAACCCACCTGGGGTGTGCAGTAATTTAGCATTTCCACACACCTTGTCGTGTGTTATTCCTTACGTACAATTTACAATGTGATCCTATGGGAATTTATTACTGCACTTCCCAGGTGGTGTGTAAGTGTGCATGTGTATCCATGGCTACATCAAAAATATTTTCTGTAGGGGTAGCATATTCCATTTATGCCATACCTCCAAAAAAGTGAAAATAAAATTGAATTTTCTGCCATTTTTTATTGATTATAAAAAAATATTAAAGGTATTTATAAAATAAACACCACTCATTTTATAGATATTTTTGTGCAGAACAACTTTTGTGCTCAAAGTACCATGCTATCATTTTTCTTTTTAAAGTTATTTGCATTTGTTTGTTGCAAAAAGTGATAAAAATCAAATGTTTTGTTGTTCTTTTTGCTAATTATAGAAAACTAAAAGTTATATAAAAATGAAACACCAATTATTCTGTAGATATTTTTGTGCTGAACAAATTTCATACTCACAGTACCATGCTATCATTTTTTTGTTTTAAAGTTATTCACAGTTGTTTGTTGAAAAAGAGAAAAAATATTCTGCGTTTTTTTTGCTGATTATATATAAAAAAACTAAAATGTATCCATAAATGAAACATTACTCATTTTGTTAATATTTTTGTTCCAAACAAATTTCATGCTGACAGTACCACGGTATCATGTTTTGTTTTAAAGTTATTCACTTTTGTCAAAAAAATGAAAAAAAGGATTTTCTGCTGTTTTTTTGCTAATTCTAAAAAAAAGGTAACTGTAAATGAAACACCACTAATTTGTAAATATTTTTGTGCTAAACAACTTTTGTGCTCACATTACCATACTGTCATTTTTCATTTTAAAATTATTTGCATTTGAATACAGTTAGTACAGTTAGTATACACCTAAAGAGCTGAGCATCTCTCTCTTCATTGGCATCACCAAGGCAGCCATTTTACGGTTTTCAGAGCAGGATTTCTGAATTAGGAGAGGCTTTATTTACAGTTTTGAAATGCTATGAAACTGCATTTATCCTACTTTAATAAATGCAGTTTCAGTATAAAAGTAAACAATAACCTCTCCTTTACAAGCTTGCAGCTGCTTCAGAGAGCGCCACGTCAGTTGTAAATAGCAGCAGTTTCACCAGTAGTTTCAACAGTAAAGCTGGCTTTGGTCCTTACTCAATGTAGCATATCTGTTGATGATTTTAAAAAAATAAGGGATTTGAAAAAAAAAATTAATTGCAAGTAACTCAGTGACAGTTTGATGTTCATGAAGACGCTATTGGCTATTCATTTGTGAGTCTGTCAATGTCTTTGAGTGGTAATGTAATTGGTGGCATGTCTGGGACAGTTTGAATTTGAAAGCAGCAAACAGTTTTGTTGAACCAGTTTTGGGAGTCACATCTGGGAGCAGAATGGAATAGTTGTGGTTCACTGCTGTTTGTACACAGGTACAGAAATGGGGGTGCAGGTGAGGGGAGTAAGGAGCAGGATGTCGTAGTAGCCACGTTTGTTTCTGGCAGTTCATTGCTGATGCGGATGACTCTCTGTGTTGTGTCCTGATTGTATGAGGTTACTTTTAGCCAGGCCTTTGTGCTGGGATAATAGCCTGGCTGAAAGTAGCCCTCAGCCAATCAGGATTCAGCACTCTGTCTACCCATTTCATAATCAATGTTAATCCCCTAACTTTGCACTTTAATAGCCTTGCAATGGATTTACATGAAGTTTTGCACTCTCCGACTGGGGGGCAAATTCTCTTGATATGCCAAGTTTTGTTCCAGTCAGATGTGTGGATTTTGAAATCCCTACAGTGCATTTTTTAGGAAAAATTGTTGAGTTTGCCATTTTTTTGTCATTGCCTAGCACCCAGAAGGTTTGGAATTTTAGTCTGAAAAGTTCAGGGTAGAACAGGTTTGCCCCAGAATGGTGCCATTCATTGGATTGGTGGAAAACTATTAATCCATTCCCAAGTTATAAGGGTTTGAGCATGCTCAGTAATGTCTTTTGCATAGATGTTTGATACCCTACAGAGCATGCTTAGAGAAGAAATTTCAAATCCTTATAACTTAGGGGTGGATTAATATTTTTTTACCAACCAAATGAAAGGCATCATTCTATAATGAGCCCTTTTCACCCTGAAAATTTCAGACCAAAATTCAAAACCATCTGGCATGATAGTGCCACAATATTTAAAGAGAAGTAGGATGCTTAATGTTAAACCCCTAACTTTTCATTTTAAAAGCTTCACCCCTGTTCAACAGATTTGCATGAAATTTCACATGCAGGTTCTGGGGAGCAAAGTCTCTTGACAGACTGAGTTTTGTTCTATTTGGATGTGTGGATTCCGAGATCTGTGTAGTGTGTTTGTAAGAAACATTGTTTTTTTCCCTCTTTTTTTATCATTGCCTAGCACCCAGATGGCTTGGAAATTTGGTCTGAAATTTTCAGGGTAAAAAATGGCTTGTCACAGAATGGTGTCTTTTATTACTTCAGTGAAAAAATATTAATCCATTCCCAAGTTATAGGAATTTGAAATTTCTGATCTGAGAATACTCAGTAGGGTCTTTTGGAGAGATGTTTGATACCCTACTGAGCATGCTCAGAACCAATATATCAAATCCTTATAATTTAGGGACAGTTTAATATTTTCTTTCCACTAAACCAATGAAAGGCGCAATTCTGGGGCAAGTCCTTTCTACCCTGAAAATTCCATACCAAAATTTCAAACCATCTGGGCTGTATATATATTTTAGAAAATGGGCTTAGAAATTTGTGGGCTCTGATTGGCTGATAACTCTGACAAGGTCAGTATCTATCAGACAATGGAGCCCGAGTCTAAAAAAGTGCCAGTCTCAATGAACCCAATTTCTGAAATCAAGAGGTCATAACTTCAAATTTGACCTGCTGCAATTGTTTTCCTCTTGCCTGGTGGGGACGTTTGCAGCCAGCCACCCCCCACCCAATCTGCCTTGCTTGTAGTAAAAGAAATTTAAAAATAATTGTAGGCACACATTTTAACAAGGAAGAAATTCAACCAACAGCCACAACTTAAATCAGCCAAGAAAGTGAGCACTGTCTCCTGTAGCCCTACTATGCATGAGAGCAGCGGTACTTTCTTCGTTTTCCATACCACAGATGGATGTCCATCTGCAGTACAGAAAATGAAGAAATGAATGCTCCTCTCACACATAGTAACAGTACCAGAGCTAGCATTCTCTCTCTTCCTTAGCCACCTGCCCACCACCACCACTATTCCTCAGCTTGACTCTCCCAATGGCAGTACCCCATGGATAAAACTGAAACAAATTTGAAAAAAAAAAACAAGAAAAACACAGCAAGTAGAGAAATGGAAAATGAAGAAACGATCACTCCTCCCATACCAGAGCTAGTGGTCTCTCTCTTCCACGGTCACCCACTCACCACCATTGTTCCCAATGTAAATTTCATGACCCAATAATTTTGTTCAGCTTATCACTCACTACTTGTTCTTCACAACCCCTGACCATCTTTCCACAGTATATCCAATTTGATATAAAAAGTAAACAGTGACACCTATTTTTATATGAATATTTTTGTCACGGCTACCTGACAAGTGATTCACAAAACTTTTTTTAATTTTTTTTAAGCATCTCTATTTATACGTGTGTTTCTAGTAAACCGCTCCACAGTTAGCCTCTTTCACACATTAGAGCTGCACCGCTCCTGCCTGATTTGTAGGACAAATGTCACAAAAAGTCCCTTTCCTTTTTTTCCCAGCTCGATCAAGTTCCTCGCAACTCCATGGTGCTACCACCCTCCTGCAACTTTTTCAAACCAGGAAGCTACAATACTGAAGAGCAAAAAAAAAGCCTTGAATGGATAAATAAATAATAATACAAAAGAAAGCGTTTTGGCAATTTTAAGTAAGTGTGTGTGTGTGTGTGTTTGTGTGTAACCATGGTAACCAGCTCCCAAGTCATTCATTTTAATGCAGGCAGAGGAACTATTTTATTACAAACTTTAAACTAATGTTTCATTAACATATTTTTATTAAACTTATTTTTTTTTACAGTGCCCATTTTCTAAATGCAATAACACCCTCCAAGTTGGGTGGTATTGTGCTATACCAGACCTTCCACAGGCTGTAAGTCCCTCCGCTTTCAACACTGGGCCTCATTACACCCATGGCCGGTTTGGTATAGCACAATACCGCCCACCCTGTTGGGTGTTATTGCTTACATGGAGGCATGGTAGCCCCACTATAGTTAGGGTTGATTAGGTTGTTAAACGTTAAAGTGGTGCAGTCAAGTATACTTAAGGTTGAGTAGGTTGTTTAATGTTAAACCCCTCAATGTGCATTTTAAGAGCTTTGTCCTGTTCAATGAATTTGCACAAAATGTTGCATGCATGGTCTGAGGGGCAAAGTCTCTTGACATGCCAAGTTTCATTGTGGTTGGATGTACAGATTCTGAGATCCATATAGTGCAGTTTTAGGAAAATATAGTGTTTTTTGTTTTTTTGTGATTGCCTAGCATCCAGATTGTCAAGGGAATATCCCCACCTGAAATAACCACTCACACACATCTTGCCGCCTTCACTTCAGGAGGTGGCCCCACCCACCTTGATGTTGACCCAGTCCAGGCCTGCCATTAGTGTCTCCCCCCCACCCTGGTGTCCCCCCTTACCAATTCCTTCCTTCCCACCTAGTGTCCTCTGATGGCATCACCCTTGAATTGTCCAACCTGTTGCCCTCTGATAGTAACCCAGTGAACCTGGACTGACCATCCTGCTGCCCTCAGTTGGCAACCCGGGATAACTTGCCTTGTCCCATGTACCTCTACCCCCCTCCTAAAACAGGGTGGGAGGGTGGGAACCTCAGAAAGTTCAGCAAAGTGGCCTAGCACTCCTGGACCTCTCCTTTTTCCCCTGGTGGCGACTCTCATATTTCCTTTGCCAATCCCAAGCACACATATCTCTGACTGACACCCCGGCACCTCATCTTCCTTGCTCACCCTTGCTAACCCAGCACCTATGCCTCTCTCCCTTCCTACCTATACCTCCAACCCCTTCAATTTCAGGCAGGTATGCCCCTGACAATCTGGGTCACCCTTTAATGGCAACCCCCTTTGTCAAGAGAACATCCCCACCTGAAATAATCACTCACCCACTGATATGTATGGTTCTCAATTGGCAAAATGTATTTAGGTTTTAACATTCACCTTATTATTCTGTAACCATGCAACATAATGCACAGTCAACCCAACTTCATCCTCCACCAAACTTTACACAAGTTTCTTCTCGAGCCTGGGTGTGTCACCTGGTGCCCTACTCCACCTTCCCCAGTCAGTCTCAGTTCTTCTTGTGGGCTCAGGTGTCGCACCTGATGCCCAGCTCAGTTCCTCTCCATCTTGCTGCCTTCTCTTCAGGAGGTGGCCCCACCCACCTTGATGTTGACCCAGACCAGGCCTGCCACTAGTCTCCCCCCCACCCTGGTGTTCCTCCTAGCAATTCCTTCCTTCCACTAGCACACCTCCAGCTCTGCATTGGATGGTGTGCTTCCCCCCAAAACCCCACTCTCCTATTCCCACTCCTCAATTACTTCATCCAACTGGTTAATGAACAAAGCTAAATCTATTTGAGACAAATGCACCCCATCCTGTCTATAGTCTCCCAGGCTGTCATAGCTAATGGCATGCTATAAATGTCCCCCAACTCCATAACAAATGCCACCATCCTCCTGTTCAATCTCTTCCTTGCTCTTTTTATTGCCTTCACATTCCTAGCCTGCCTCCACACCCACATAGGGATGATTTCAGACCAGACAATCTTGGCACCCAGCCAGCAAGCGCGTATAATTCTGATGTCATTTTGCATTTCTAGCAATAAATCCACCCACCACCTTACCCCCAAATCATTGCCTCACAAATGTAAAATTAAAATTTTTGATTTCAGTACTATGAACTTCTGTTCCTCAAACAAAGGCAGTAACTGACTCCAATGCATGCTCTGGATGCCTTTCTAGTGCAGGCTGACTGAGTCTACTGCTCTCTGCAACTGTCTACCACCTGGCCTGCTGATGACTCCTTTTTTGGCCCAGAAAATAAGGAGTGACCCACTATCCAGACCATCCTCCTGCACCCCAGACCTGGAACAAAAGATCAGAGTGCCGTGAAACCTAATCTCTCACATATGTCTTAGAGCTGTCTGATTTCTACCTTCCCTTCCCTCTGATGCCCTCTACCAAGGCACCCCCTTCAGCTGCCTCTGATGCAGCCCCAATCCAGAATGAATGAATGAGAGGAGAACCTGCTGGGGTCCTCCCCTATGAATGGTATGCCTTTCTTGATTATTGCTGAGACCTGATATGCTGATACTACCACCCCGTTCCCATGAACAAGGAAAAGGACCACCCCAGATAGCCTGACCACCCTGTACACTTCTAGTGACTTCCCCACACACGTGGTCTGGTTAGCACTGCTGGGTAACCTAATTTCTACACCTACCCCCACCTGATCTCTCTTCAGTCTTCTCAGCTTGATGACTGCCCCCTCGCTGTCCCATTGTTTGTCTTCCACTCTCAGACCTTTGTGCCCAACTTCCTGTCTGTTCCCTACCATTTCACTAACCCTAAATGCCCCCTGCTGTATAACTAAAAATAGGGCTTTAAATAATCTCTCTTCATAAGCTGGCCTACAAATGCTACTCAGACATCCAAGCAGGCTTCAGAACAGCCTGCCTTTGATTGGTCATCTGCTGTCTCTTGTCTTCCCTTTCAATCTCTGCCAACCCTGTAGCATTTTGCGAACTGCCAGGGACCTGATGGGGGCACCCCACCACTTGGCCTTGCAAACCAATCCTATACCTGCCAAAGATGTCCCCATGGTTGAGTATACCATACCCTCATCATATCTTTTTACCATTAATCTGATGACCTGATGTTCCAAAACCCTTCCCTCTGTTTCCCACTCCATGTCTCAATGGAACTCCTGGAATGCCTTCCATGCCCTATTGTATGCCCTCAAGGTCTTATTGGCTCATGAATTATGGTACAGCATACTGGCTCTCCTCATCCAATCACCCATAACTGGGGGGGCATGGTCTTCCTGGCCATGGTGTGCAGGGCTACTTCCCTGAACCTATGCAACTGGAAATGGGAAAGGCTGTCAGCTATCTCAGTGTGAATACCTGCAATGTGTTTTGCCTTGAACGACAGGTTAAGCCTTAACCCCTGCAAAACCATCTGCCTCATTATTCTAGTCAACCTGCCAGTGGATCATCTCTGGTGGATTAAAATCTCCACTACCCCCAGGTTGTCGCACCAAAATAAGAGTGTCTTGTTGTGAATTTGCTCCCCCCACACCTTCACTGCCACCCATATGGGGAATGACTCCAAAAATGTGATATTCTTGTGAGAAGCCCTTCCACATCCCATCTTCTTAGCCAAGCCTCAGACATCCATTCCCATTTGAAGTATGCCCCCATCCCCCAGGCTCCTGCCGCATCCATGTACAACTCTAGGTCAGAGTTGTACACCCAATCCTCCTGCCAGAATGTGATCCCATTGTTCTCCTCCAGGAACTGTTCCCATACCCTCAAGTCCAGTTTCACCCCTGCTTTGATGTCCACCCAATGGTGGAAAAACTTCACATGGCCGGTGGCTCTGGTGAGCCGCCAAGTGAAAACCCTCTCTGAAGCCACTGCTCTGCATACAAAATTGAGATGGCCTAGTAGCTGTTGATCCACTGACTATTGTACCCACCTCCTATCCATGATAAAGGCCAGTAAACCCTTCAGTTTGTCCACCTTGTCTGCTGGTAACCTGAAAACCCTCGCTTCTGCATCCACCTCTATCCCCAGAAATTCCAGTTTCCTTACTGGTCTCTCCATTTTATCCTTTGTTAGCAGTACCCCCAATGTCTGTCACATTACTTGGAACTGCCTCAACATCTCCTCTGTCCTGGCTTCCCCTTCGCCCACCAATAAAAAATGATCTAGATAATGCATGACTCTTTTATACCCACATCTGTCCTCAAATACCCACTGTATTTATTTTATTTATTTATTTAAGAATCAGTTTACAACCTTTGAGCCAGAGGCTCGTTTCCAAAGGTACTTCGTCACATAAAGACATACATTGTGTTTTGGTTACATAGCAAAGATTTGCAAAAAATCAATAGGCATTCACCAGAGGTGCCACGTCACATAGTGGTCAGACAAATACAATTGGGTACAGGGTACATGTAATTGATAACAGGTATTACACAAGTCAGTATCAATGGAGCATTCTGGTAGATAAACATTGAAAACAGCTGGCACTGGCCAGGTTAAACCTAGGCATGGTGTACAGGGAAGTGGTGGAGGGGATGGTAGGGTGGAGAGCTGCCCGGGGGGCATTGTCAAGAGAAAGAGGTGGAGGCTATCTTCAGAGACAGAAGCAGTTACGAGTGCTGAAGATGTGGTTCTGAAGTGCGGTTTTGAATGTGGAGATGGTGATGGCATTGGTGATGGTGGCAGGGAGAGAGTTAAACCAGGTTGGGGCTCTATAGCTGAAGGACCTCTGGCCATGGCTGGTTCTCGTTCTGGGGACCTTTAGAGTGGTCTTGTAGGAAGACCATGTTGCAATGGTGGGAGGGCTCTGGTGGATGGATGCCATTACCCCAGGGGAGAGAGCCGAGTAGTTTTGGTGAGGAGACAGGTCTGGTATCAGACCATTCATCCAGGGTAAACAGGTTAGCATTGACATATAGCTGACAGGTGTGTGTGAGCCTGGGGGCACCAGTAATCAATCTGCATGCTTTATTCAGGGTTAGGTGAATTTTGCTGAGTGCAGTGGTGTCGGCAGCACCGTATACTGGTAGACCATAGTCTACAAGGGACAGAACGGATGATGTAACAGCTAGCCGGAGAGCATTTGGTGGAAGGCAGGTTTTATGGCAGAATAGGATGCCAAGCCATGTGTTGGTGGCGGATGTTAGGGCGTCGATGTGGTTGTGAAATGTGAGGGCTGAATCGAAGAGTAACCCTAAAGGTATTTGTAGAGCAGACTTGTTCCAGTGGTTGGTTGGTGCTTGGAAGGATATAGAGTGGGTGGTTGCTAGCTTTGTTTTGGGGGTGTGAAAAGAGCATAGTTTTGGTTTTCTTAAGATTGATAGAGTCTGCGCTCCTTAAACCAAGCCTTGGCACTGTTGAAAGACTGCTGTAGGGAGTCCTGTAGGGAGATGGGATTACGGTGGGTGGCAAAAAGGACAGCGTTGTCTGCATACAGCAGAATTTTGCCAGCGCATGCACTGGGCAGGGTGTTCAGATACAGTGAGAAGAGAAGGGGGCCCAGGATGGAGCCTTGGGGGACCCCAGAGAGAATGGGACGGGTGTCGGAGAGTGTGCTATTAATCTTGACACACTGGGATCGAGTGTCAAGATAGCTAGCACACCATGCCAGGAGCCAGCCGAGAGACCAGTGAGGCAGAGTGCATTCAGCAGCAGTGGATGGAGACAGTGTCAAAAAGCCTTTGAGAGGTCAATGAACACTGCACAGCTAGGAGCTGGTATCCAAGGAGGAGTGTAGGAAGTTGGAGAATTCAATAAGGGCAGTGCTGGTACTGTGACCGCATGGAAGCCATGTTGCTCTGGGCATAAGATGTTATGCTTAGCCAGATAATCAGTGATTTGAATGGCCACCACTTTCTCAGGGCTTTAGAGAGGGAGGGAGGATGGAAATTGGCGGTAGTTGTTGGCCGATGACCTGTCACCTCCTTTATGAATAGGTGTGATAATGGCTGTTTTCCAAGCTGTGGGGAATTGTCCCAGGCAGAGTGACTGGTTAATTAGGCTTGTGAGAGGTGCAAGGACTTCATCTAACACCAGCCTGAGGATGCTGGGGTCCAGTGAGTCACTGCCGGGATTGTTGCCATTGAGAGCTTTGATTAGGATGGGTCTGGCTTCCCGGGTGGAAATCTTTTGCAGGAGGAAGCTGGGGTGCTGGTGGACAGGGGGAGTTTGGCTGCGGGGAGGGTCAAAGAAATTACTAGGGAGGACTGAGCTAAGGTCAGTGAAAGTGGTGTTGAACCAGTTAGCTATGGTGGCAGGCTCGGTGGAGGTTGTGCCATTTCTAGTGAGCTGGGATGGGGCAGAGAGCAAGCTTTACCATTGAGTTGTAATATTATCCCAGAAGGTCCAGGCTGAGCCCCAGGAGGAGGTAAGGGAGGCCTGGTAATGGTCTCTTAGCTTCCTGATGGCCATGAGCATTTATTTTAGGGCTGCATTGTATGCTTGCCTATCAGACAGACGACCTGTTTCAGTGGCAAGGTGCCAGAGGTTATCCCGGTTTCTAAGTAATTGTAGGGGGCCGGGCTAACCCAGGGTGCGTTCTGTTTTTTGGACTGGGTTTTGGTTAAGGGTGCAAAGAGATCACAGGCCATGTTGTAGCCACGTGCTGAAAGTCTTGAAGGCTGCACATGGCACTGAACAGCCCAATGGCATGGCTTTGTTGAAGTAATATCTCCCCCCAAACTGAAACCCTAAAAAGTCCCACTCCTTTTCTCTCATCAGTAGCAAGCAAAAAGCAGACTTGATGTCCGTCTTAGCTAACCATACCCCATCCACTGCCTTGATCAGGGCAACGGCCTGATCCAGCATGGTGTAAGATACTGCTCTGTCCATTTCTGAAATGTCATCATTCACCGAGCTTCCTTCAGGATGCGATAAATGATGGATGAGCCTATATTTCCCAGGGTTCTTCTTGGGTACAAGACCCAATGGCGAAACCCTCAGTTCCGGCCACAGTGGCTTCTCAAAGGGGCCCTCTATGCTCCTTGCTGCTACTTCCTTGCTTATTTTTTGCATAACCAGCCCCTCTTTCCCCTTCATGGACGTCAAATTCTTTGCTCGCATAGCTACCCTGGGTCCCTCATACTGTAGGTTGAAACCATTCATGAACCCCTCCCTAAGCTTCTTTTTTGACTCTTCATTCAGGTAACCCTCTTTTCAATCCCATATGATCTCTGACCTAATTGGCATGCATGCCCTCTGATACCTTCTGCTCCCCCAAGCCCTCAATCCTCCCCATCCTCAGTTGTTGGACCCTTCCCTGAAGGCTCCCCTCTCATTATAACCCCTTCCTTCCCCTCCCTCCCAGTGTCCCTCCTCCCTTGTGCCCCACCCTCTCCCATGAAATGGCTGCCCTCCTTGTTGCTGAAATCCCATCCTCTCCAACATGCTTTTGTACCTAGAGATTGGGTGCAGCCTGAAGCAATTTTAACAAACATGCCAAAATTTGCAGTTTGCCCAACTGCACGTGGCCTTGTTGAAACCCCAAGACGTCTTGACTCCAGACCCGCTAAACTGTTTTGTCCCCTCAAATGTTCCTGAATTATTTCTCATGAGTGTGCGGACTGACAGGTCTGCATGCGTAATGTCCCAACAAAAGTCACCATGCTTGGCCATGCGCTGACGGAACCATTCGTCATATATTAGCCATCCATAGCCCCCTTTCACTTTGTACGTATCCCTAATTGTGGCAGAATAGGTTAGCAATGGGATGGCTAATTCTGGCTGTTTGTGCAACAAAATGGAGCTGTAGTTCGTGAATCACACCAACCAATTGTCGAACGTTTTACCCTTGAATCCCTTGTCCTCAGTGGATTTACCCACCAAAGACAATGCCATCGCCATCTCAGACCTCCCCACAGACTCTCTTTCCGTATATTTCTACACTGCCTCATTATCCACTAATGCAAACATATCCACATATTCCCTCTTCCAAATCTTCACCACCTGCAGTGCGTGATCCCCTAATATCATTCCCAGAAAGCTGCTCCCTTGCCCCCTATTGCCCTTTTTGCCCATTACTCCTGTCCCCTGACCTTGGGCCCTTTCTCCTTCAGCTCAACGAGTGCTTCCTCCATCTCCTGTAGCCCCTTGCCTCCCCCTCCGATATAAACCCTGCTAGATACTCTTTCAAGCTCCCGTCTAGCATCAGATCAACCTTGTCCATGCCATTCTCTGTTTGCGCCTCCTCTCCCGGTCACCATCCTCAGCCTCCTCCCAGTTTTCCCCTTCTCCAGCTGATCCTTTGGCTCCTTTCTCTTCATTGTTCTGAGTTCCTCTTCTTCTGCCTTATGGGCTCTCTCCAGCATTGCCTGCACCTGTCCCAGCAACATTGCTGCCTGCATGGTCAGTTTCTCAGTGGCTGTCTCCTTCTTCACTGAGTTGGCTGCTTAACGTTAACCCTCTTACTTTACCTTTAATAACTTTACCCCCATTCAATGGATTTGCACAAAAGTTTGGATGTGCAGTCTGAGGAAAAAGACTCTTGACATTTTATTCTGGTCAGATGTGTGGATTCTGAATCCATATTGTGCATTTTAGGAAAGATTTTTTTTTGTTTAGTTTTTGTGATAGCCTAGCACCCAGACAGTTTGGAAGTTTGGTCTGACATTTTCAAGGTAGACAGGGCTTGCCCCAGAATAATGCCTTTCATTGGTTTGGTAAAAAGAAAAAATATGAATCCTTTCCCAAGTTAAAAGGATTTGAAATTTTATTTCTGAGCATGCTCAGTAGGGTCTTTTGGATAAATGTTTGTTACCCTACTGAGCATGCACAGTATTGAAATTTTTAAATCCTTATAACTTGAGAATGGATTTCCATATTTTTTTCAATGTACAAATGAATGGTACAATTCTGGGTCAAGGCCTTTCTACCCTGAACATTTCAGACCGAAATTCCAAACTGTCTGGTCTGTAAGTGATGACAAAAAGCAGCACAAAATCCCAAATTTTCTTAAAACAAACAAATTAAAATGATCTCTTTGGAAAAAAAACACCTGAAGTTAGCTAAGCTGGGCACATTTAACTAGATTTTGCTGTTTTTTTTAAATTCACCAGAAATACCTTTTCTGGGCACCCCATTATCCAGGGTGCCCAGCTTAGTGAGAGGAGCTGTTTATCCACATTCTCTGTATGAGAACAGTGGGACTTTCTTAAGTTCTTCATCCACAGCTGGAAGTTGTGCTTGGAGCTGCAGTGACAGTAGTGAGCCACCTATCCTCTGTTTTGTCAATCTCTTTTCTTTCGTTCTTTCTTTCTTTCTTTCTTTCTTTCTTTCTTTCTTTCTTTCTTTCTTTCTTTCTTTCTTTCTTTCTTTCTTTGTTTTGTATCTATTTCTCTCTCTCTCTCTCTCCACACACATATATATATTCATGGCAAAATGCTCTGTTTCATGCATCAGTTAGGGTTGTTCCACAGTGACAAAAGTGAGGAAATTTGATGTTAGGGTTTCCCCGGCACCCCACCCCACCTGCCCCCACCAGCAGGCATCGGTGGTAAGTAGGGTCATCGGTCCCTAACTCTCACCCCATTTCAGTGTAAACAAGTTGAGGTGGTGCAGTATGGAGAATGGGGTGAGAGTTGGGACCGATGACTCCCAATGCACCCCTGATGCCTGTTGGTGGGGGCAGGGTGGGGTGGGGTGCAAGGGGGTGGGAACCCTAACATTGAATTTCCTTGCTTTTTTCACTGTGGAGCAACCCTAACTGATGCATGAAACTGAGTTTTTTGCCATGAATTTCCCTTCTTTTTGAGAATGTGCAGTATAAATAGTGAAGTAACGGTAACTCAAACGGTAAAGCACATGGTGATGCAAACGTAAACGATAATGCAAATGGTAATAGAAACACAAGCACAAATGTTAATGAAAACAGAAACGCAAATGCAAGTGTGTACAGAAACACAAATTGTAAAGCGCACATTAACGCAATTAGAAATGCAAACACTTATGGTAACAGCAACGATGACGCCAAAGAAAACAGAAACACAAATGGAGATACAAACGGAAGGGTGTACACAAACGCAAATGGAAATGCACACAGTGATGCAAAAGGAAACACAAACAAAAACAGTAATGGAAATGCAAATGTTAACAGTATTGCAAAAGCAAGTGCAAATGAAAATGCAAAGGGTAATGCACATTGTGGGGTAGATGGGAACGCTAACGCAAACAGTAACAGAAACGCAAGAGGAAATGCTAACTGTAACAGTAATGAAAAGCACACCCTTTTTTTCCCTAAAAGCTGAATTGAGAAAGACAATGAATGCAAAGAATATATGCATAATAATGGGCCTCGGAGCAGAAAATGAACACTTGAAATACTAAATTGCTAATATCTCAGGAATTGTACGACGTAGAAAAAAAATTAAAATTTCATATAATTTATGACTTTCCTGGCTAGTTTTGCACTTATCCCTCCCCCCACAGGGGGCTAAGCAATTTTCCAATGAAAAGTCTGTATCTCGAAGCGTTTCTGAGCTACGGGCCATGAAAAGCGTGGCGGACGCCGTAATGTTAGCCTATGGGAAAAATCATCAACTTCAGAGTGCCGTAACTTTGCAGCCCTGTAATATATATATTTTTTTATATACTTTCTTTTTACGCCCCTTTCTCTACCCAGTACTTCCTCACCTTCAGGAGTCTCCTAAGGCCTTGTGCATCCCTGCTCGTCTGTCGGCATCGGGTGCAATCATCTCCCCACGCTGCCTTGGTTTGACCCCCAGGCAGGTACAAGGTGGGGGCCGCCCCTTCCTCCACCCGGAATGACTGTGATTTCATTGGGGATCTGTCACCCGCGCTGACAAGGACCATGGGATCAGGGCCTGAAGCTCCGTCTACAGGGAGCACCAGGGGGTATTTCCTTTTTTTGCCCATCCCCCCATAGGAATTCTGCATGCAAGGAGAGCCTAGGAGCGATGAATGTCACAACGTGTTAGTGCTCTGGCTCCCGGCAGATGTCCTCCCTTCCTGCTACATGCGGTCCTCGCTGCACCACCACCCATGGTCACCCAGGTGGTGGTATCACAGGGGGACCCACATCCCACCCCACCCGGAGGAGGAGAGCATCCTCTGGGTGCTCGATCCTCCTCCCCCCGGCCAGCCCTCCAGCTGCCCGAGTCCGTTCCCGAACCCAGGTCACTGGCGCCTCGAGCGGTAACCCTGTAATATTTTGTCACCAAACTACAAAAGGCACATCTGTGGGATGTTGACTTTCTTCCCCCCAAATTTCAGCCCAAAAGACCAAACCGTTCTTTTGCAGCAGGGTGTCAAAGATTTCCTATTCTTTTGGACATAGTGTCACAAAGTAGTGTCGCAAATCACGACACTTTCGCAAAAAAAAATCATGAAAGTGTAGAATATTCAACACTATTTTGTGACACTACAGTTTACAAAAATTTCAAAAACATATTTCTGGGGTGTTTAACCCCCCGATAAAAGACATGGCTAGCATCCTCAGGGCTCGACTAGGTGAACACAAAAAGAATTGTGTCCCTAGAGGGTCCCAAATTTAAATGCCAAGCATTTCTGTGACCAGTAACTGAAAAAAATGGCTGACTCACTACACTACAGGGGTCATTTGTGACACTAAAAACTGCATTTGTGACACTGTTGAATAGTTTGTTAACTTTTCCTTTTGACTATAATGGGAAACATGTTTTTTGTATAACTTTTGAACTGTTTAATATCTTTTCATGGAATCTTGGAAAGGCACATCAGGGACCCTGGCTGCATGTTCCCTGAAGGTTTTGTACTGGTCACGCAAACTGTGCAACCTGAAGGTGTGAGCAAAGAATGCACAAAAAAGCATAATTACCACATTCTACGGTGCTATGTAGCTCAGCAACCATATAGAAACATAGAAACATAGAAATTGACGGCAGATAAGGACCGCAAGGCCCATCCAGTCTGCCCATTTCTTTTTCTACCTTATAAATGAGCCATCGGCCTTTGCTCTGTCAGTGGCCTATCTATTCATAGTCATTTGTATTGCTCCCTTATGCCTATCCCATGCCTGTTTGAAGCTCTGCACTGTATTCATAGCCACCATTTCTTGTGGTAAGCCATTCCATGCATCCACCACCCTTTCTGTGAAAAAGAATTTCCTCACATTCCCCCTTAATCGGCCTCCCCTCTAATCTCATGCTGTGTCCTCTTGTCCTGCTATTTTTCTTATATTTAAACATGTTAGACTCTTTCACCTTGTTTATGCCCTTAAGGTGTTTGAATGCCTCGATCATATCACCTCTCTCCCTCCTTTGCTCAAGGATATACATATTGAGCTCCGTTAATCTGTCCTCATATGTCTTCTGATGCAGTCCCTGCACCATTTTGGTTGCCCTTCTCTGGACTGCCTCAATTTGGTTAATGTCCTTGTGAAGGTGTGGCCTCCAATACTGCACGCAGTACTCCAGATGGGGCCTAACCAGTGTCTTGTACAGAGATTATTACTCCCTCTTACGACTTGTGATACCCCTACTAATACACCCTAACACCCCCTAGCCTTATCTACTGCTTTAGAGGTCTGCTTGGATGATTTTAGGTCATCAGTGATGATGATGCCCAAGTCTCTTTCTTCCTTTGTGACTGCTAGCAACTCCCCTCCCAGCCTATAGGTGGCTTCAGGGTTTCTCTTCCCTATGTGCATGATTTTGCACTTCTTTGCATTAAATCCCAGTTTATTTATTTTATTTATTGGAGACAATCAGTTTTACAACCTTTGAGTCATGGACTCGTTTACAAAGGTACCTCGTCGTAAGGGGGGGGGACAACAATTAGGTGAGTAGAGACAGGGATGAACACACGGGTGAAAAATACATAGACACGCTTTAAAATAAAGATTACAGGCAGCAGCTATACTGGTACAACATTTGTAGAGTTACACGCATTGTAACAAAGCAATAGATACATCATACAACTAGTAGCTAGTCTTAAAAACCGTGGGCGGGACCGGATTAGCTACAGGCATCTACAGCATCGGCTGTCAATGATATGCTTATGGAAGGTGGTTTTGAAATGGCCAATCACCGGGATCTTGGAGATAGATTCGGGGAGGGAGTTGAACAAACGTGGGGCCAAGTGATGAAAGGACCTTTGGCAGCGAGAGGTCTTGGCCCTCGGAACAACGAAGGTGGCAGTGGAGGACTTGCGGGTGGGCAGGGACCTAGTAGCCAGCTGCAAGGGTCCAGAGACCCCAGGAGGGCAAAGGCCTGAGCTTAGAGACTTTTAGCCAGCAGGCAGGTTTGATATTTCAGTCTTTCCTCAAGAGTGAGTATATTTGTGCTGGAGTATAGCAGACAGGTGTGGGTTCTGCTGTGGGCACCGATAAGGAGCCTACAGGCTTTGTTAATAGCGGTCTGGACCTTAGATAGGGCAGTGGTGTCAGCAGCTGCGTAGATTGGGAGCCCGTAGTCGGCCAGTGATAACACCGATGAGGCAATGGCTAATTTTAAGGCGGGTTCAGGGAGGCAGTCTTTGTGGCGGTAGAGAAGCCCGATCCTGGAGTTCATGGCAGATGACAAGGCTTTGAGGTGGACATGGAAGGTAAGGCCGGAGTCAAAGGTGATGCCCAGGTACTTATAGGATGATACTTGTTCAATTGGGAGGAGCATGCTGGTGGTGATGTAGATGGGAAAGTCCTTGGTGCTGTTTTGCCTATGTGAGAATAGCATGGACTTTGTTATTTTTAGATTAAGGACTAGACGATGGCTGTTGAACCATTTTTCAGTTTGAAGGAACGCGTTTTGTAATATGCCTTGGAGAGAGAGAGGATCTGAGTGAGTAGCTAGGACTACGGCATCGTCTGCATAGAGCAGCATTTTGCTGGAACAGGAACTAGGAGGGTGTTCAGGAATAGGCTGAAAAGAGTTGGTCCAAGAATGGAGCCTTGAGGGACCCCAGAGAGTACAGGTAGGTTGGAGGAGGGGTTCCATTGAGCTTGACTCTTTGGGTCCTGTTGTGAAGGTGGCTTGTGAACCACTTAGGGGGTGGAGGAGGCCCAGTTGCTCAGGAGAGTAGAGCAGGGGTGGCACACCGTGTCGGCCATGAAGGTCTGTAAGCAGCCCCTGCGAGCAGGCCATATCGAAGTGCAGGTGTATGTGGTGGGAGAATTCCAGGAGGGCAGTAGATGTGCTGTGGCCAGGATGAAAACCATGTTGCTCCGGACATAAGAGGTTGTGTTTGGATAGGTATTCCGTGAGCTGTGTGTTTACGATTTTTCTAAAGCTTTGGATAAGGGGAGGATGGAGATGGGCCTGTAGTTGTTGGGCAGAGCACGGTCCCCAGACTTGTGGATGGGAGTTATTTCAGCATGCTTCCAGGCCTCGGAAATTGGTCTAGGCATAAGGATTTATTTATGATAAGCGTGAGGGGGATAAGCATGACATCAAGCGTGGGCGAAGTATTTTGAGTCGAGAGGTCACTACTTGGGTTCTGAGAGGTAGGGATCTTAGCAGGAAAGATGTGGCATCATGTGGTGAGATCATTTGGAAGTGGAATTGTGGCCTGAAATGGGAGTATGATGGGTGTGGCAACGGTCAAAAGAGTGGCAGGAAGGACAGCACTTAAATCTGTGAAAGTCTTATTAAGGCAGTCAGCGACACACGGTAGGTCAGTTGAGACAGCCCATTTATGACAATCTGGGATGGGGGAGTGGACATTCCATTCAGTTCTTTTATGTTGTCCCAGAAAGCTCTGGACGAGCCCCAGGAGGATGTCAAGGCAGCCTGGTAGTATTTAGCTTTAGCCTGCCTGATGGTCCAGGTACATTGATTGCGGGCTGCCCTGTAGGCTTGCCTATCGGCCAATCTACCGGAGTCATTAGCTATGTGCCAGAGGTCATCCCTTTTTTTTAGTTGTTGGATCAGTGCAGGGGTTATCCATGCAGCAGTCCATTTTTTTAACTTGGGAGTGCAGAAAGGGGAAAACAGGTCACAAGCATGGTTGAAAACTGTGGTGAGGTAAGTTAGGGCAGAGTTGATGTCAGGTGCACAGGCCACTGGGGTCCAGTTGACATGGGCCAGGTGCCGCTTGAGGTTCACAAGACCTCTGGGGAGAAAATGGCATCGTGGGGTCCTGCAGTACACCGGCTGAGAGTGGGGGATGACCAAGAGCAGATGATGAGAGTGGTGCGCTGGCCAGTCGCAAGGACTTGCACAGACCCTATTTTATGTGGCGGTTGGAGATGACTACATCCAGAAGGGAACTAGTACCTGTTACTTTGTTAATCCTAGTGGGCTGGGTGACCAATTGGGACAGGTCGAGGGCTGCAAGCTCGTTCTTAATATTGTCAGAAGATGGGCTGAGCCAGTTGGTGTTTAAGTCGCCCAAGATTAGTTGTTCGGCCTCCGGGGTAGAGTGGATAGGTAGTCAAGAAGGGAGGCGACCACAAGATCTTTTTTAGGCCCCGGGGGTAGGTAAGCCACGGTTAGATAAAGGGGCCACGACCTGGGTGGGGAGATTTTAAGGTAATGGCTTGCGCCCCGTAGCTAAGCTCAGGGTTGGAGAGGGCATGGCCGAGGAGCGAGTCGCACAGGTAAATAGCACACCCCCCACCACGCCTGCCCATCCTATCGGCCCTAAACAGGGAAAAACCTGGAAGAGAGACGGCAGAGTCAGGCGTGTGGGAGGAGAGCCAGGTTTCTGCAAGCATGAGAATTTTGGGGGCGTGTTGGGAGACCCAGCACTGGAGGGCAGCAGTTTTCTTAGGGAGACTGCATATATTGATAAAGGCGATCGGAGGCCTTTGCCTCGGTAGGCTGAGTATGGCAGGCGGGGCCCCGGGTTGGTGCACATTGCGGAGAGCAGAAGCAGCAGTAAAGTGGGTGCCTCATGAGGTGCTGGTTGCTGGGGTAGGGTATCTATGTGGTCGGCGATACACGTGCCGGGAGGTGCATGGGATGGGAAGGGAGAACAGAACTGCGGGCGCTAGAGGGAGAGGACCTCTTGTGATAGAAATCGCAATACTGAGAGTAGCACTTAGGTGGTGGGTGGGTGGGGGTAGTGAGGTGATCCAGGGTACAGGAGGGATATGGGGGATAGCCAGGAGATAGTTGTTGGGCAGTCTGATGGGAGAGCAGAATACTGAGAGGCGGAGGAGGGTGTTTTTAGTCGATGGCAGGTAGAGGTGGGATATAGGGGGGTGGGGAGCAGGTAAAGGCGGGGATAGGAGGAGAGCCAGTGTAGCAAGATATAAGCTAAGTAGAGACATTTCCCAAAAGAAAAAGTAGAAAGTGAGGGCAGACTCCCTCTAGTGCTGGAAATATATAACCAGCAGATGGGAAAGTAGGCTGATTGGTTCTGGCGTGCGTCATGTGATACAGAAACTCAATATAAGCGAGAGCCGACCAAGGGTGGTGGTGGGGGCGGTGGGGGCGAGCAGCGCAGCGTTCGGCGGGACTACTCTGGGGCACCGGCTGAAACACGAGGCAAAGAATCACGGCGGTCTTGGATGCGCCACTCTGAGAAAGGCACCAAAAATAGCAGCGATCGCTTCAGCGTCCCAGGTAGGCTACTCGCGGGCCAATGCGGTAGGTTTAGGCCTTGAAATTACCTGAGCACTGTGGGGAGGCAGGTCGGGTGATTTTCAGCGGCCCTCACGATCGTCGGCTCCTCGGGGGGCGGGGGTGTCCCAGGCAACCAGCAGCGACGATCACGGTGGCAGGGAGGGCACTCCAAGGTGCAGCCCTCACGACCTCAGGCTCCTCGGCGGGAGGGGGGAAGGATCTGTGGAGAGGGGGAGAAAGAAGAAGGGTTAAGTAGGCAGGTAGGGAGTAGCCTTGGGGGTGCGTGCTGGAGCACACGAGGGCTAGACAATGGCTGTACAACGAAGCATTAGGAGCATATCCGTGTCCCTAAAATTGGCCTGATCGTTTACCCTCAGAGATGTGAGGCAGCGCCTCCCTTATACATCCACAGTATAGATCACTTAGATTAATTTTACTTAGAGTTTCACTGTAATGTAGATATCTGGGGACATAGAGAAAAAAAAAAGAAAAAAAAATACTGTTTAAATTGCCTAAGTTGCTACAGACATTTCACAATCCCAGTCACCAGACACCACATGCATTATAGCACCAAACACGTAGCTTCTGTTTTAAGCCAGTGCCACGTTTTCCTCTGCTCACATCTGAGTCTCCAGTTAACTCCTTTGTTGATTTGTAAACTGCCTACATTGTCCAGCTCCTGCCCTCATTAAAAACAATTCAAGTCAACTCAAAGACCGCATCAAACACGCTGTCCTGCTCCGGGCACCGGCTGAAACAGCGAGCAAAATCCATGCTGGTGCGGGTCGCCACTCTGAAAGGCGCCAAAAATAGCAGCGATCCGCTCGGCGTCCCCAGGTAGGCTACTTCATGGTCAATGCGGTAGGTTTAGGCCTTGAAATTACCTGAGCACTGTGGGGAGGCAGGGCAGCTGATTTTCAGTGGCCCTCACGATCGTCGGCTCCTCGGGGGCGGGGGTGTCCCAGGCGACCAGCAGCGGCGATCACGGTGGCAGGGAGGGCACTCCAAGGTGCAGCCCTCACGACCTCAGGCTCCTCGGCGGGAGGGGGGAAGGATCTGAGCACTGTGGGGAGGCAGGGCGGGTGATTTTCAGCAGCCCTCTGAAAATCGGCTCCTCGGGGTGGGGTGTCCCAGGCGACCAGCGGCGCTCACGGTGGCAGGGAGGGCACTCAAGGTGCAGCCCTCACGACCTCAGGCTCCTCGGCGGGAGGGGAAGGATCTGAGCACTGTGGGGAGGCAGGGTGGGTGATTTTCAGCGTCCCTCACGATCGTCGGCTCCTCGGGGGGCGGGGGTGTCCCAGGCGACCAGCAGCGGCGATCACGATGACAGGGAGGGCACTCCAAGGTGCAGCCCTCACGACCTCAGGCTCCTTGGCGGGAGGGGGGAAGGATCTGAGCACCAGTTGCCACTCTTCTGACCATTCTGCTAGTTTATCCAGATCTCTTCTCATTCTGCCCACCCCATCTGGATCATCTACTCTGTTGCAGATCTTGGTGTCATCTGCAAACAGACAAGCCTTACCCTCTAGTCCATCTGCAAGGTCACTAATGAAGATGTTGAAGAGGACTGGCCCCAGGACTGATCCCTGAGGTACCCACTTGTGACTTGCATCTCTTCTGACTGTATACCATTTACCACCACTCTCTGTTTTCTGCCCGTCCAACCAGTTTGCCACCCAGTTGACCAACTTCTGACCACCCAGAGCCTACCCAGCTTATTTATCAATCTTCTATGTGGAACAGTGTCAAAAGTTTGCTGAAGTCAAGGTAGGCGACATCAACTGCTCCCCTTGGTCCACCACTCTGGTTACCCAGTCAAAGAAATCTATGAGATTAGTTTGACAGGACCTTCCTTTGTAAACCCATGCTGTCTTGGATCCTGTGCCCCTATGGATTCCAGGTGTTGCACTATCCTTTCCTTAAGGTGCCTCCATAATCTTGCCCACTACTGAGGTAAGACTGACTGGTCTGTAGTTCCCTGCCTCCTCCCTGCTACCACTCTTGTGGGCGGGATCACATGAGCCCTTCTCCAGTCTTCTGGGACCTCTCCTGTGCTCAGAGACTCACTAAACAATTCTGCTAATGGGTCTGCTAGTTCTCCTTTAGCTCATTAAGTACCCTGGGATGTATGCCATCAGGTCCCATTGCCTTATCCACCCTGAGCTTAGCAAGCTCTTGTAGGACCCTTTCTTTTGTGAAGGGAGTAGTGCTCCCTCCCTCCCCTGTGTCCATGATGCTGAGCTGTGGGCCCTGCCTACCTTCTCTTCAGTAAATACTGAGCAAAAGTATCTATTTAGGATAGATGCCTTTACAGGGTCCTCCTCCTCACATGCTCCTTTTTCTCCATTAAGTTTAGCAATACCCCTCTGGACTTTCTCCTTTCACTAATGTATCTATAGAAAGTCTTGTCACCTTCTTTACTGTTCGTGCTAGTGTTTCCTCAGTTTGGGACTTTGCCTGCCTTACTGCCTTACCTGCTTCCCTTAGGGCAGTTTGGTATGCCTCCTATCTTCATCCCACTGTGTTCCCTTATATTTCCTGAAGGCCAGCCTTTTGGCTCTGACCTTTTCTGCTACTGTATTTGAGAACCAAAGTGGTTTCCTTCTTCTTTTGCACTTCCTTTTCTGTCTAACACAATGGGATGTTGCTTCAAGTATTGCATCCTTAATGCTTGCCCACTTTGCCTGTACCCCCTCACCTGTGTTTCTTTTTGCCAGGGCTAGCTTAACTCTGTTGGCCATCTTATCAAACTTATCAAACTGTTATGAAACTTAGCAGATCTAGAGATCTATGGTATCGCTCTGGGTCTGCCAAATTTCAGGAAAATCCATTATATGGTGGCAAAGTTATTAACCTGCAAAATTTCAGACTTTAACCTTAAATCTGGTAGAACTCAGAGAAGACAGAGGTATTGGTAGTGGACCCTGGTGGTCAGATAATGAAGCTGAATGATGGCTTGCCCTCTGGAATTTTTCTTGACGGTGTGTCACTTCCGACCTCTGAATGGGTGCACAACCTGGGGATTGTCCTAGACGGCAGGCTGATCTTTCAATCTCAAGTGTCGGCCATTGTCAGGACTTCCTTTTATCATCTCAGGAATATTGCCAGGGTGCGTCACCTTGTTCCGTCTGACTATTTGCCAACGTTGGTCCACGCCTTTGTGTCCTAGCGGCTGGGCTACTGCAACGCCCTTTACTTTGGGCTTTCTGGGGTTGAAATTCATCACCTTCAGCTGGTGCAGAACGCTGCAGCCAGGGTGTTGACTGGGACAAGAAGATCCAGTCATATTACCCCGGTACTGCGCGAACTGCACTGGCTTCCCATATGGTGGCGGATCACCTTTAAAGTCATTTTATTGACTTTTAAAGCCCTTCACGATCAGGGTCCAACCTATCTGAAAGAACTTCTGGTGCCTTACTGCCCAGGCCGATCGCTATGCTCGGCTGACAAGGGGTTGTTAGAGATTCCAAGAGTGAGTTTAAAATCTTCTGGTAGCAGAGCTTTCTCTTATGCAGCTCCCACTCTTTGGAATTCTCTACCTCGCCAGTTAAGGGAGTGCACCTCCCTGGAGGTATTTAAGAAAAATTTGAAAACCTACCTGTGGCAGATGGCCTTCTTGGATGATTAACTGATATTTGAGTATTAATATTATTTTTTGGATTGTATGGATGATTTTATTGTTGGTTTTTAATATGCGATGTTGCTATGTATTTACATGTTTTATGTGATATTTTATATTGTGCATTTTGACATGTAAAGCACCTTGATACTTTGAAAGGTGCTTTAAAAATAAAGTTATTATTATTATTATTACTGCCCACCCTGTTCCCTGAGCAAAAAACATCACACATGATCTCCTTTCTCAATGCAGGGCCTGTAGGGCACTGCATGAAGAAAGCTACAAAAAACTGTGTTAGCAACATGTGGTGAGACATACTTCTCTACCTTTGAAGAGTCTCTAACTATGAGGCACTGGCTTGGAGCTGTACCTTGTGCTTCAGACTGGAGGCTATGGGATAGGGGGAGGGGGAATATTATGGTTGACAACTGTAAGAAATTCCCCACTTCTGATTTGCCAAGAATCTGGAGACCAAAACCGTAATATGTTTTTCCTTTTGCTGCTTTGTGGAGGGGCGAGTTAGGGTTAGAAAACCTAATATCACATTTCCCTACTTTTGTGGCATTAAGTTACACTAACTGGTGCATTAACACAGGTTTTTTGTGAAGAATATATATATATATATATATATATATATATATACAGTATATATAATGGTAGCACAGTAGTGCTACCATGGTTAGTTAGCACCCCATTTAAGGTTAAATGGTGAAACTTTGCATCTTAATAACTTTGCCACCATTCAACAGATCTGCCTGAAAGCATAGGGCACAACCATAGATCTTGGGATCTGCCAACTTTTGTTCCAGTCGGATATACGGCTGTGGAGTTATTAAGCAACATTCTGGGGCACATTTATGTTTTTTTGCACATTCTTTGCTCATGCCTACAGGTTGCATGGTTTGCACGACCGGTCCAAAAACTTCACAAAACATGCAGCCAGGGTCCCCAATGTGCCTTTTAAAGATTTTGTGAAAAAATATTGAACGGTTCAAAAGTTATTCAAAAAACAAGTTCCCATTATAAGTCAATGAGAAAAGTTAACAAAAAATTCAACACTTTCGCAAATGCACTTTTTAGTGTTGCAAATTACCCTAGTAGTGTCGCAAATTCACCATTTTGTTTTCAGTTACTGATCACAGAAATGCTTGGCATTTAAAATTGGGACCATCTAGGGACATAATTATTTTTGTGTTTACCTAGTCGAGCCCTGAGGATGCTCGCCATATCTTTATTTGGGGGTAAAACACCTGAGAAATATGTTTTTTAAATTTGTGGGAAAAGTAGTGTTGCAAAGTAGTGTCGCACTTGCGACACTGTTGCAAATTTTTGTGAAAGGTGTCGCAAATCATGACACTACTTTTACAGACTATGGCCAAAATGACTGTAATTCTTTGCCACCTTGCTGCAAAAGAATGGTTTGTTGTTTTGGGCTGAAATTTGGAGGGAAGGCAGCCAACATCTCACACATGTGCCTTTTGGTGGTTTGGTGACAAAATATTGTACGGATGCAAAGTTACGATACTCCGAAGTTGATGTTTTTCCCCATAGGCTAACATGGTGGCATCCGCCGTGCCATTCGGGGCTCGTATCTCGGAAACGGTGCGAGATACAACATTTTCGTCAGTGAAAAACTAGCCAGGCAACTCGTGAATCATGTGAAATTTAAATTTTTTTCCTACATCGTACAGTTCCTGAGATATTAGCAATTTAGTATTACAACTGCTCGTTTTCTGCTCCCAGGCATATTATTATGCATACATTCTTTGTTTTCACTGTGTTTCTCATTGCAGCTATTCGGCAAAAATAGGGTGTGTGCTCCAGTTACTGTTACATGTAGGCTTTACACTTGTGTTTCTGTGCCCGTTTGTGTTACCATTCCTGTGTATGCCACCATGCGTGTTACCCTTTCTGTTTCCGTTTGTGCTTGCGTTTGCATTACTGTTACCATTTGTGTCTCCACTACTGTTTGTGTTTGTGTTTCACTTAGCGTCACCATGCACATTACCATTTCTGTTGGTGGTCACCCATCTGTTTCTGTTTGTCTTTCGTTTTGCATCATCGTTTTTCTTACTGTTACCCTTTGTGTTTCCAATTGCGGTCCCATGCCTGTGCGCATTATGTTTGCATTTCCATATGTACTTCCATTTGCATTTCTGTTTCCATTGGCGGTATTGTTGCTGTTACCGTTACCATTTGCATTTACAATTGCGGTACCGTGACCGTGCGGATTATGGGTTGCATTTCAGTACGTGCTTGCATTTGCATGTCTGTTTCCTTTGGCGTTATTGTTGTAGTTAAAGTTATCATTTGCATTTACAATAGCAGTATCCTCACCTTCACGTTACCAGTTGCATTTTTGGATGAGCTTGCATCTCCATTTGCGTCACTGTTCGGTTTGGCATCACTTTGCGCGTGCGTGTCTATTAACGTTTGCTTTACAATTTATGTTTGCATCACCATTTGTGTAACCATTAGCGATTGTGTTTGCATTGCACTTACCATTACTATGTCACAAAAAAAATGTGGTCGGAGCGCGGGACCCAAAGGTCCCCATGCTCCCACCACCACATTCCTTTCACTATTTATAGTCCTCATTCTCAAAAAGAAAGGAAATTAAAGGCAAAAAACTCTGTTTAATGCATCAGTTAGGGTTGTTCCACAGTGACAAAAGTGAGTAAATTTGGTGTTGGGGTGAAAACTCCCCTTGCACCCCTCAGCCCGTCCCCCCAACCGGCATCAGGGTGTGGGTTGGGATCATCGGTCCTAACTCTCACCCCATTCTCCTATGCTTCAGCTTGTTCACACATGTGATGGGGTGAGAGTTAGCGATGACCCCAATGCACACCCTGATGCCGGTTGGGGGGGTGCTGAGGGGGTGCAATGGGGGTTTTCAACCATAACACCAAACTTCCTCACTTTTGTCACTGTGGAACAACCCTAACTGATGCATTAAATGGAGTTTTTTTTCTACTATATATATATATATATATATATATATATATATATATATATATACACACACAGTATATAGTGGTGATATTTCTAGCCCTGCTTCAGCAACCAACTAACAAGTGAAAAACAACTAACAAGTGAAAAAAAACAGTTTCTTAACTCATTGAGGCCTAGATACACCTGTAGGTGGCATCTGAAAGCATAACCACTCAGGCCAATAATGCCTGTAGATGTACTCAGCAGACTTTCACTCAGGCCGAGAAACAACTGAGGAAGTCAGCAGTCTTTACCTACATATTAAACAAACAAAATTGCTTAGAATTGGTTGCATAGCACCGTTAAAAAGGTAATTTTGTGCTGAACAATTTTGCTAATACTTTGTGTCTGTCATGTATACTTTAGGAGTTATTCGCAGTTGTTTAAGGTACGGTGTGCATGGCTGACATTTGTCTCTCAAGCCTCACCTAAGCACCTTGTACAAATCTGAAAAAAAAAAACAGTTGTTTGGTATTTCAGCTAGTATAAAATAAAAACTAAATGGATTACAATTTATTGCATAGCACCGTTAGAAAGCTAATTTTGCGCTGAACAATTTTGCCGCTGATACTTTATGTCTACCACGTATACTTTAGGAGTTATTTGCATTTGCTTAAGGTATGGTGTGCATGGCTGACATTTGTCTCTGAAGCCTCACCTAAGCACTTTGAAAAAATCGAAAAAAAAAACACAGTTTGGTATTTCAGCTAGTATAAACATAGAAACATAGAAACATGGACTTTGACGGCAGATAAGGACCGCTTAGTCTGGCCCATCTAGTCTGCCCATTTCCCTACCTACAGGATAGGCCGCAGATCCTTATTAACTAACAGCCTATTTCTTCCTACCCCCCACAAGAATTGCCTTATGTCTGTCCCATGCATTCTTGAATTCTCCCACAGTTTTAGACCCCACAACCTCCTCAGGAAGGCTGTTCCATGCATCCATACCCTCTCTGTGAAATAATACTTCCTCACATTGCCCCTGAACAACCTCCCCTCTATCTTTAAATTGTGTCCCCTTGTTCTTGCACGTCTCTTTTTCTGAAAGATGCTACCCTCTTGGACTTTGCTGATTCCACTGAGGTACTTAAAAGTTTCTATCATGTCCCTCTTCTCCCTTCTTTCCTCAAGGGTATACAAATTAAGCTCCTTTAGTCTCTCCTCATATGGCTTCTCTTGCAGACCCCGCACCATTTTAGTTGCCCTCCTCTGGACTGCCTCTATCCTGTCTATGTCCTTTCGGAGATGGGGTCTCCAGAACTTGACACAGTACTCCAGATGGGGTCTTACCAACTGTCTGTACAGAGGGATAATAACTTCCTGTTTTCTGCTGCTGATGCCTCTCCCTATGCATCCCAGTATACCCCCAGCCCTCCCTACTGCCTTCTCACATTGCTTGCTAACCTTAAGGTCATCTGATATGATTACCCCCAGGTCCCTTTCCTTTTTTGTTGTTGTTATTTCCTCCTCCCCATTGTGTATGTTTCCCCTGGGTTCTTGTTTCCCAGGTGCATTATTTTGCACTTCTTTGCATTGAATCCTAGCTGCCATACTTCTGACCATTCCTCCAACTTTGCCAAGTCCCTTCTCATCCTTTCCATGCCTCCTTGTGTATCAACCCTGTTGCAGATCTTTGTGTCATCTGCAAAGAGGCATACTTTTCCTTCCAGTCCCTCTGCAATGTCACTTATGAAGACATTAAAAAGGACTGTACCCAATACTGAACCCTGCGGTACCCCACTAGTAACCCCTCTTTCTTCAGAGTGGACTCCATTTATAAAATAAAAAACAAATTGATTGCAATTGATTGCAAAGCACCATTGGAAAGGTAATGTGCTGAACAACTGTGCCATTCGTACTTTGTGTGAAGCACTTATGGTTCAAGAGGTATTCACATTTGTTTATGGCATGCTGATTATGGTTTGATTTTATTTAGAAAGGCCCAGGATGCAGTGTTACAAGTATACAGGGCACAAGCGGTGGAAGTCTCAAAGAGCTCTTGGGGTGTGAGTGAGTTAATACTTGTAGTTGCACCATTGCACAGCACCATCCTAGCTTAGATATAGTACTAATAATAAATCATTCTTTCCTGGGTCTGGGAGATTATGGTATGGGGTTTGGGTAGTTTGAGGGAACATCCTGTTGGGTCTGTAAAATAAGAATAGCATTGTTGTCCCAAATGATCTGCAGCTATTTAGTAACAATCTGGGAGAAACAAGGCACTCTAAACATAAAACAATACTTTTCTGATACACTTGGTGAGTATCCTGCAATGCCAGGGCTGGCATCTTGTCTTCTTCATTTCACTGGACCTGTAGGCAAAGTGGAAAATGAGTTAGTGTGACAGAAATGTGACCATGTTAATGTAATCTCCTTTTGTTACTGTATGTTCTCATCTACTTATTTTCATATAAATTCTTTCTGTACTGGAATGGAACGGGGCAAACAAGATGGAGTTCAGGTCACAAGTCCCAGCCACTATCCTGGTAAACCAATAAGGAAAACATCTTTCTAGGTGCAATAGTATAACTTTTCCCACAGAAGCAACCAAGCAGCTATGAAGTAAACAAAATAAGAAAAACTGTGAGGGAGCTTTCAAGTACTGTGTTAATGCATTCATACAACAGGACAAAAGGATGTCATAACATTTAGAGGACAGGTTTCAGAGGCGTGATCATGCAGTGAGGAAATTGCTAGGTGGAAAACAGCAATTCAGCCTGTTGCCTGTAATCACACACACACACACACACACACAGACACACACCCCTAGTATTCACATGGATTGGGAATACTGCAGGGGGCTGTTACTGTAGAGAAGTCCCATTCTACTGCCCTGAGTGCATAAATAGAAGAGTTTAACCACAACTCACTTTCTTACTTTCTGCAACTTTTGAAGAGGACCTGGCATTATGTCTCTTGGTGAGTGATCCCAGAGGAAGGAGGGCCCTGCTTCCATAGCTAGCTTATCTGAGTGAGGAAAGAACAAGCTTAGCGAATGTTACTTTCAAGTAAACTGGCAGGCAAATATAGATTCTAATGTGAGACTAGATTGTGAGTTTGTTCTACAAGCCATCTATCTGTTTAACTGTGTTATTTTCATTCCTGTAAATGTGTATATCTTTTTGTTTGCTGTACATAACCTGTTTGTAATATCTTGTAGCATTATAATAGTAACAATCTATTTTTATAGAACCAGTGGCTGAGCATCCTTATTGCAAAGGTAAATTTAATATTTCTACAGGACAAAGAGAAAATTCTCTGTTTAAAGTCTGGCATCTAACGTGCACTCTATCAAATATTTCTGTGTTTGACCTTCCGAGTACCTGAGCAGGACATAGGTATTTTTCTGGAGTAACCAGGTGGTGGCAGCAGAGATGTAAATCAGACAAAACTCCCTAGAAACTGGTACAGCCCAAACGACAGTTTGTCACAATCTGGTGGCAGAGCAGTTTGCACCTCAAAGGGATATTAACAACTTTATTTAAACGTGTTTATTCAGCATTTTGATGACACATTTTTTAAATAAAGATTTGATATGAACTCTCTAGTGTCTTGTTTCATTTTGTTACTTCTCAGTTCAAATAAACGTATAACATTTCTTTTTATGTACAAACTGTGGTGCTGCAGTGCTCATGATGTAAACTGCACTGTAAAACACCTAATGAGCATCCTGACAGTGCCATGCTGACACCAATGCGTGAACGCGCCTCTGTGCTGATAAAAATGTGTGCATGGACATGTCTGCATCACATGACCATGGTGATCACAATGTACACTTTCCCATAGTATGTGTAGTTACCAGACTTCACCTGATGTCTTAAATGCCTACTGACACAAGGGTGCCCACCTCTGGTGCTGGCTAACATTATTTCCTTGCCCCCTTCCAAATTAGAAGTGGACAGAGGTTCCCTTACCCAGTACTTCTGAATGCAGGGAACCACCTCCCCTCCAGTTTATCTACCCCTCCCCCACATAACTGGAAGAGTCCGTTGAGACTAGGGTGCCCAATCCCCGGTGTCAGTCCGGTCCCACTGAAAACAAGCATTTGTCAATGCCGAATGTTTGCTTACTGGCATTGGCAGTGGTAGTGTAGAAGTTACAGAGCTGCATAATAGGAATGGCAGTGAAGTATTGAACTGAAGCCAACCCCACCACTACCCTGCAGAGAGTGACAGGCATTGGGGTGTGCGTTTGGGTCATCAGGCATAATGGCCACACCATTTCACCACACCCCACTCTGCAGAGACTGACAAGTGTCACGTGTTCCTTGAGGGTCTTGGCCCTTATCTTCATCCCTATCTCATTAGAAATACGTGAGATGGAGATAAGTATAGGAGAATGGGGTGAAGTTTGGGTCAAGAGTCCAAGGCATACCTGGCTGCCTCTCAGTGACTGCAGGGTGTGGAATGGTATGAGCATCACAGGCAAGAATCCCAAGTCACACCCCTGATTCCTGTTATTCTCTATAGGGTTGGGCGATTTAGTTGAAAAGCCTAATACCTCAGGCATTCGTTGGTATTTTAACTCCAAATTTTCAACATGTTTGTTTTGTGACCCCACCTCATGAACAGGGGGAATATCAGTTTGGTAGCCGAAAGCTGCTTATGCACAGTGACTACGGGATTTAGCACCACAGGTGCAAAAATATTCCGAACAGGATGTAAAAAATGACAGCTGTACTCTTTCATGGGGAGGTGTAAAAATGGCTATGTTGCAAATGTGTAGTAAAAATATTTAAAAAAATGGTGAAGTCACGAGCGTACATAGAAACTGTGCAACGCACACTCGTTATATAAGTAGGTTGGGGATATTTTATAGCAGATTGTCAACTCAGGCATTTTGGTGCTCCGATCATGAACAGTGTCACTGTGATTTTCTTTATCTGTGCCGAACAATGATTTCCCATGGCGACCACGCATCTCTGCACTGAAAGTGTGAAAACACACTTCGGCCATGTTGTGAAAAATGGCAGCTGTACTGTTCATAAGGAAGTGTTGAAAAATGCCACTAGTGAAAATCTGGACTGAAAATATTACAGAGTCATGAACTAACGAGGATGCGTGGAAACTGCACAATGTTCACTCGTAACACAGTCATTTTATGGACTTTTGTCACCAAATTTTCAACATAGCCATTTTAAGACCTCGGCTCATGAACAGTGTAACTGTGATTTTCTTAATCTGTCCTAAACATTGCTTTCGCACAATAACAGCACTATTGTGTGCTACATGTGCGATAACACATTTTGGGTGACATATGAAAAATTGCAGCTGTACTGTTCATAAGGAAGTTTAATAAAATGGACATGTTGAAAATCTAGAGTGAAAATATTAAATTTGCAAACTTACGAGCATGCATAGGAACTGTGCAATGCACGCTCGTAAAAGTCATTTTTAGGCACTTTTTCACCAAATTTTCAACATAGCTATTTTAAGACCTCTGCTCATGAACAGTGTCACTGTGGTTTTGTTAATGTGTCCCATACATTGAGTTTGCACACCGACTGCGCCGTGTAAGCTACATGAGAAACACGTTTGGGCAGGATGTGAAAATGACAGCTGTACTGCTCATAAGGAGGTGTGGAAAAATGGCAATGTTGGAAATCTGGAGTGGAAATATTGAAAATTCGCAAACCTACGAGCGTGCGTGGGAACTGTGCAATGCACACTCGTAAAACAGTCATTTTTAGGAATTCTGTCACCAAATTTTCAACACTGCCATTTTAAGATCTCTGCTCATGAACAGTGACACTGTGATTTTATTAATGTGTCCCATACACTGAGTTCGCACAACAACTGCGCCATTGTGCGCTACATGGGCGGAAACACGTTTTGGGTGAGATGTGAAAAATGACAGCTGTACTACTCATAAGAAGGTGTGGAAAAATGGCAATGTTGAAAATCTGGAGTGGAAATATTGAAAATTTGCAAACCTATGAGCGTGCGTAGGAACTGTGCAACACACGCTCGTAAAACAGTCATTTTTAGGATTTTTTTCACCAAATTTTCAACATAGCCATTTCAAGACCTCTGCTCATGAACAGTGTCACTGTGATTTTCTTAATTTGTCCCGTACATTGATTTCGTGACAACGATCGCGCCATTCTGCACCAAGGCGAAGAACACATTTTGGGTGAGATGTGAAAATGACAGCTGTACTGCTCATAAGATGGTGTGGTGAAATGGCAATGTTGAAAATCTGGAGTGAAAATATTGAAATTTCGCGAACTTACGAGCCTGCGTAGGAATTGCACAACACACGCTCGGTAAACAGTCATTTTTTGGAATTTTGGCACCAAATTTTCAACATGGGGGTTTTGGGCCCCCTTCTCATGAATGATGTCACTGTCATGGTGGTATTCGGTCCTGAAGGGTGATTTGCAGTCACACCCACAATGTCACCCATGAGGTCCAGGATCTGCATGTACTCCTCATCAGAGTTGTATCCCACCCCAATCTGTGTCTCCACACACAGGACACCAAGGCTGGCATCCTGGATGATTATATCCGGGGCCTCATCTGACCCCAAGTCCAGGACATCTGCCTGCACTGTGGTGCTGAGCTGCAGCCTGTCGGTCCCCCAGATCCCAGTGGAGGTGGATGACTGGTCCTCTAGGGCAGTACCAGCATCCAAGGATACTGCTGGCCCCCCATCATCTGCACGGAGGCATGCTGGTGCTGCAAGAGAAAAAAGACATGTCAGTGATGCTATGCCCCCCAACACTGCCGCTGCATGTGTCCTGCAGCATGGCATGCATGTGAGTGTGCAAATATGCACATGACATGCATGCCATCTGCATGCACGCCAGCATGCCCATGTATGCTCCCTCCATGCCACTAGCTGTGTGTGGCTGACATACTTACCATCCAGTGATGGGCTGCCACCCATCTGGAATCCACTTCCAGGCACACCCTCCACCATGGTGCAGTACATGGTGGCTGCCACCAACTCTTCCTGTGGCTTTAGCATTGGTGCATCTGCTGGCCCCCCTCCAGTGGCAGTCCAGGCCACACGGATGGCTGCCACCTTCTCTTTAATGTACCTCTTGTCTGTCCCCACTTTCTTCCTGCACTCCTGCGCTGACCACTGGTGGCTGCTGTGCAGGTTGATGTATGCTGCCATCTCCTCCCATGCAGCAACCCTGGCCTGTGGTGTGCCCGTGATACCACTCAACAGGGGCTCCCTGTCCAGGTAGGCCTCAAACAGGGCATCTGTCTCGGCCTTTGTGAAATTGGGCCAGCACTTCCATGCAGGCCCATGTTCTTCACCCTCTTCATGATCCAACATGTTGCTGTCTGTGGACATGGACAGCACAGTGGCAGCATCTCCTTGGTCTATCTGACCCTGCAGTGCTGTTCTCTCCCAGTGAGCTGCAGTGGCATGCACAACTAACCAAAGGATGCAGTACTGGTCAATGGCCTGTGCTGTTCCGTGATGCTTATAAGGCACAACCCATGCAAATGAGGTTTGGCGCAACAGTAATGACATGCCAGTGCACCCAGTGCACCACATATTGGCTGATGAGTTCATTTGAATGTGGTGTCTGAATATCACGGTATTGTGCCGTGCACAATGGGATTGCATCAAATCAAGATGCGATGGTGCAATATGCATGCATGCACAGTGCGCAGGCCCACAGTGAGCATGCACATCATGGCATCATGGTGTCAATCATGCACTGGGCGCAGACAGTGCAATGCAGTGGCATTGTGCATGTTGTGCATGGGCCAGCTACGTGCATGGCAGTGCATGGGGTGCCATGTCCTATTGCAGACGTGCACAATGCTGGTTGACTCCTGACCCCTGGGACAGACCTTTGACCCTGTGACCCCATGTAGCCATGCCCATTCCACATATCTCCAGCACTGTGCGATGGTGTGGACATGTGCACCTCCTGCTGCCATTTTCATCCCTGAGATCATGGTGCAGGGATGAGTACGGTGTGCCCCAAACTGGACACAGGTGGAGCTGGTAAACCTGGTGGCCTGTGTCAAGCCCCATGCCCCCAACTCTTTGGGCAGGTGCCTCTGCAGCAGGCCAGGGCCACTGATTGGCAGGGGATTGCTGCCAGGCTGCAGCAGAGGACTGGTGTGGCCAGGACAGGGGAGCAATGTTGCCACTGGTATGGGGACCTCCTGCAGCAGGACCCAGAGTGCCTGAGGAGGCTGCAGGCATATGTCAGGTGAGGGGCTGTGCTATAGCCAGGTAAGTCATCCCATGTTGCATGTGTGCCCTGGTGCTGTACTGTGGTGTTGGCTAGATTGCCTGGCATGCCCTGCAGAGGGGTACACTGTTGTCGTGTGCATTGTGGTGTGGCATTGCCAGCTGCCGCTTGCATTGTGATGCAGCTGTGCAGGACATGTCAGCCAGGGGCACACCATATGCACAGGATTGGGAGTGGTGGGTTGCTGCTCTGGTTGATTCCTGATGTGTACCTTTCTTTTTTCCATTCCTAGGGCCTGAGGATTATTGCCGGGCACAGGCAGCAGCTGCACAGCAGGCCACGGTGGGCCAAGGTGGAGCGGGACCAGCACCAGCATGGCCACAGAGGACTGGTAGGCAGTGTTGTGGTTCTTCGCA
This sequence comes from Neoceratodus forsteri, assembly GCA_016271365.2. Classification (NCBI taxonomy): domain Eukaryota; kingdom Metazoa; phylum Chordata; order Ceratodontiformes; family Ceratodontidae; genus Neoceratodus; species Neoceratodus forsteri. Next base: position 1,205,578,251 of record CM057450.1, on the reverse strand, counting down.
CTGTACATGGGGGGGTGGCGGGGAGTAGGTGTGAGCATGGCCACCTGTGCCATGTGCTGTGGCAGCTGTGTGAGTCACACTGTGCATGGTGCATGTGCTGTGATGCATCCATTGGACATGTATGCCAGCTGTTGCTGGGGTGGGTGTGAGTCTGGCTGCCACTGTTGTTGCTGTGGTGCTGCTGGTGCACTGTGCTATGTGTCTGTCATTGAGCAGTTGGGTGGCCATTGTGCAGTGGGGACCACCTCTGTGCTATGTCGTGGTGCGCTGAGTTGCTGGCAGGCATTGGCCCACCCCCCTGTGGGTGGCTGGTTCGAGCCCACCAGGGGTGTGTGTTCCTGCTGCTCATTGAGCACTGCGGGTGGGCATGGTTCCTTGGGACATTGAACTGATCACCTGTCCTGTCCCTTGTTATAGGTGTCCAGTGGGGGAGACCTAAGCGGCCATTTATATGGATGACTGCTCTGGCAGTTAATCCTCATTATCTCCACAACGATGGAGGCGGTGTTCCAGATGAGGCACCTGCTGTTGGCGGAGAGGAGGTGGTGACTGTGCCAAGGAGCAGAAGGACGTGGCCACCGTAAGTTTGGCCCCAGCTTTCCCCTGTTTCACCTGTGGTACCTCCCCCTACAGTTCCCCTTCCTACTGTACAGTCCCTGTTCCCTGTTCCCTTCCCTGACTTTACCTACCCTTTCCTAGCCCCTTGTTTTTGTAAATGGTTTTGTTCTTTAATATATTTTTTGACTTACCTGCCTGTGTCAGTGTCTGCTTTGTGGGTGGCATGAGGAGCCATGCTGCAGTGGCTCAGTGTCTGTCTATGTGGTGTGCATGTGTAGGGGCACTTGTTGTGTTCACTGCTGTGTGCTGTGGTGTGTCTCACTGTGGTGGTGTCCTTCCCCTCGGTCAGTGGCTGTGCCTTGGGGTGCCCATGGAGTGGCTGTCAGGGGTGTGTGGCGGGTGTGTGCATGGTGGTGGCACATGGTCATGGTCATTGGTTGGGTACTAGCTGCACACTGTGTTGGGGCCCCTGCTTGGTATTGTGCGGCCTGTCCCATGTGGTCTGCCATGCTACCTGCCTCCCAGCAAATTCAGTGCCTACTGTGTGGGCTTTCTGTGTGCCTGTGTGGCATGTCTGTGCTTGGCTGCATGGTCCTGGGTGTGGCCTGCTATGGTCTGGGGGGGCAGAGCCAGCAGTCTGCATGGGGGCTCCCTTGGTGGCCCTCTGTTGGCACCTCCAGTTACCTGCTATCTGTGCCACTTTTGTGTTCTGGGAACAGGTGTCTGGGTGCCTGCATGCACCCTGCTGTGCCCTGGTGGTGGAGGCCTCCTGTGGCCTGTCACTATTCTTCCCAGCTCTGTCCCTGGGTCTGTTCTCTGTGCCATGCCCCCCTTTGTTGCTCTGCTGCTCTGCTCCCACAGTTGTGCTGAAGCATCTCTTTCTGCACCATGATGCAACTCTGATTGTGCCATGGTGCAACTCTGTTTGTGCCATGGTGCAGCAGTGCCATATTCAGCTGGGTTGTGCTGGCGCAGTTCAGCCTGTGCACTCTCTGAATATGGCTCCTGTTGCACCATGGCACATCGGATTTGCACTGTACTGACCTTGTGCTGGCCTTTGGCATATTTCTGAATATCTGGCCCATGAGTTTTGAACATTTACTGATAACTTAGTGTTTTTTAATATTTTTGCACACAATTTTCAACATGGCCTTTTTGGGGCCCTACCTCATGAACAAGGTATTGTAGGTGAGATTTTTCAAATTTGGCCCACATGGTGATTTCACAGACACTCTGCTAAATCACCTTTCAGGTGGGATTTGAACATTTTCACCCATTAGGTTCATGACATGAGGATCATAAGAAGACCATGTTCAAAATTTGGGGTCAAAAAATTCAAAAATAACAAAGTTATGAATGTACACTGACATTTTTCAATGCTTGCTCATAACTTTGGTAATCTCCAATATTTTGACTCCAAATGTTCTAAATAGCCATTTTTTTCACACCACCTCATGATTGTTATGGGGGGGAGCAATACTAGACCTGGTACTCTCAAATGGAGAGAGGATCACAAATTTAGAAGTCAGTAGACATCTGGGAATAAGCGACCACTGCACAGTGTGCTTCACAGTGAGCACAACCATGGAGATAAGCCATACAAAAACAAGGATACTGGACTTTAGAAGGGCTGACTTTGGCAAAATGGGTGAATACCTGAGAAATGCACTAGCAAATGACCAAAAAGGAGGGGTGGAAGAACAATGGAGAAAAATCAAAACTGCCAACATAGAGGCAAAAAGCCTTTGTGTGAAACAAATAAATAAAAACAAAGCGGAGTAAAAAAACACTATGGTTCTCCAAAAAGGTGGCAGGGAAGGTTAAGGAGAAAAAGGCTGCATTCAAAAAGTATAAGGAATCACAGAAGGAGCACGACAGGGAACTGTATCAATTAAAGCAGAAAGAAGTGAGGAAGGTAGTCAGACTAGCAAAGGCCCAAACCAAGGAAAAAATAGCCAACTCAGTTAAGAAGGGGGATAAAACCTTTTATAGGTACATTAGGGAGCATAGAAAGGTTAAGGAAGGGATAGTGAAGATTAATAAAGGAGAGGGGAAGTGGGCAGAGGGAGACAGTGAAAAGGCAGAGATACTGAATGAATAACTTTGCTTAGTATTCACAAAAGAAGATGAGGAGGAGTTACCTAAACCAGACAATAGAAGCACTCTGGGTAGGGGGGTTGACACCAGTCCATTCACAGAAGAAAGAGTCCTGAAAGAACTCCTAAAACTCAAGGTGGACAAAGCAATGGGACCTGATGGGATTCACCCCAGAATCCCAAAAGAACTAAGGGATGACCTAGTGACACCACTGACCATGCTTTTTAACAGATCATGGCAGGATGGGGCAGTACCTGAGGACTGGAGGAGGGCAGATGTGTTTCCCTTCACAAAAGTCGGAGCAAGGCAGAAGCAGGAAACTACAGACCTGTAAGTTTGACCTCAGTGGTAGGGAAAATGATGGAATCACTTCTGAAAGAAAGAATTGCTGAGTACCTAGAGGCCAACGGGGCACAGGACCCAAAGCAGCATGGATTTACAGCAGAAAGGTCATATCAGATGAATCTAATTGATTTCTTTGACTGGGTGACCAACGTAATAGACCAGGGAGGGGCTGTGGATATGGCCTACCTAAACTTTAGCAAGGCATTTGACACAGTCTTGCACAAAAGATTAATAATCAAGTTAGCCAGCCTGGGAGTGGGTCCCAGGGTGGTAGCCTGGGTAGCAAACTATCTGCACAACAGGACACAGAAGGTAGTAGTGAATGGAACACATTCCAAAGAAAGGGGGGTTACTAGTGGAGTACCTCAGGGCTCAGTACTGGGTCCAGTCCTCTTTAACATCTTTATAGGTGACATTGCAGAGGGTCTGAAGGGCAAGGTATGCCTCTTTGCAGATGAGACAAAGATATGTAACAGAGCTGATACACAAGGGGGGTAGAAAAGATGAGAAGGGACTTGGCAAGGTTGGAGGAATGGTCAGACATATGGCAACTTAGATTCAATGCAAAGAAGTGCAAAGTAATGCACCTGGGAAACAAAAACCCAGGAGAAGAGTACACAATAGCAGGGGAGGTACTAGCAACAACAAAAATGGAAAGGGACATGGGGGTAATCATATCAGATGACCTAAAGGTGGGTAAGCAATGTGAAAAGTCAGTAAGGAGAGCCAGGGGGATACTGGGATGCATAGGAAGGGGCATCACAAGTAGAAAAAGGGAAGTGGTTATCCCTCTGTACAGACAGTTGGTGAGACCCCATCTGGAGTACTGTGTGCAGTTTTGGAGACCTCATCTACGCAAGGACATAGACAGGATGGAAGCAGTCCAGAGGAGGGCAACTAAAATGGTGCAGGGTCTGCATCAGAAACCATATGAAGAGAGACTGAGAGAGCTTAATATGTATACTCTTGATGAAAGGAGGGACAGGGGGACATGATAGAAATGTTCAAGTACCTCAAGGGAATCAACAAAGTCCAGGAGGGTAGCATCTTTCAGAAAAAGAGATGCGTAAGAACAAGGGGGCACAATTTAAAGATAGAGGGGGGACGGCTCAGGGGTAATGTGAGGAAATTTTTTTCATGGAGAGAGTGGTGGATGCATGGAACTGTCTTCCTGAGGAGGTCATTGGGTCTAAAACAGTGGGGGATTTCAAACATGCATGGGACAGACACAAGACAATTATAGTAGGGGGTTGCAGGGAGTAGGCTGTTGGTTAACTAGAATCTGCAGCTTATCCAGTAGGTAGGGAAATGGGCAGACTGGGTGTGCCAAGTGGTCCTTATCTGCCGTCAACGTCTATGTTTCTATGTGTCATTTTTCAAATCCTGGCCAAAATGTGTTTTCACACTTGTGGCATGAAATGATGTTTTGGACAATATATTATAAATGCCACCTGTCATGTTTATAAGGGTGAGTCATAAAACAACTATGTTGAAAATTTGGGTTCAAAATGTAAAAAAAAGTTATGAAGAAATGTGTGCAGGCCTTTGGTCTAGTGGGTAGTGCATTTTGATCCCATGCCAGGGAGCTGAGTTTGGAAGTAAGCTGAATGAGTCAGCTGGATGGACCAAGGCTGATGAGATGTTGCTGCACTGTGACACTACCCCCATCCTGGGGAGGGATGGTGCAGTGCTGGCCGCATTGGCAACAAGCAACAGTATAGTAAACAGAAGTCTTTTCTTGGCATAGGGTTCAGAGGGCCCTGCACCTCAGCACCCATAGTTGCATTGAAGTGCAGGGCCCAGAGGGCCCTACACTTTTGCAGCCAGATGGATTCTTGTCCTTATGCATCTGTAGCCATATGGAAGCACAGGGCCCAGAGTACTCTGTACTTCTGTAGCCCCCCAGACAGAACCACAATTTCTTAGCATGTATAGTTGCATGGAAGTGCGGACAAATGGATACTTCCCATGGGACAAGATCTGGAGGGCCCTGTGTCATCTCATCTCTTCATGCAGATCCAACAAGGAAACAATTCTATCTCAAAAATAAAGGAAATTCATTGCAAGAGACTGGGTTAATGCACCAGTTAGGGCTTAACTTAACCCCCACAAAGGTAGGAAAATGTGGCATTGGAATTTCAAACCATAACTCTACCTCTCTCCAAGGAACAAAAGGACAAGACCACACAATCAAGCCCAGAGAGCTATCATCAGTTAAGATAAACAGCATACAATTATTTTGCAGATGGCACAAATGCAGTAGCACTGATGTGTTACCTTTGTAAATGCGTGTCTGCTGCTGCAGAAATGCAGACCCCACAGAAGTCTGTGCTTCTGCAGCCAGAAGTTTGTGTATGTTTAATCTGGGCATTGTGGATTTGTATCTGTGGCTGCAAGAGCCTGAACTTCTGCAGACAAAAGTATCATTGTGATTTGAGTGTTGTGGATTTCTGTCTGTAGCCACAGGTATCCATGCACACTGTAAGACATACATACACTTCTGCAGCCACATACTCCAAGTCCATGAAGGTAACACATCAGTGCTACTGCATGTGTGTCATCTGGAAACCGTTCAATGCTGTTTGTCTTACTGATGATGGTTGTCTGTGATTGCTTGTGTGTTCTTGTAATTTCCTACTTGGAGGTGTGCATTATCACAGATTTTTGCAGTGAAAAAATATATACAGTAAATTTATCACAATGATTACAACAAATAAATGCAGAGGAAGATGATGATGCAAAGGATGCAAATGATAGAGAGGTAAAATAGTACTAAACTTACTATTTAGAAGCTGTGAAGTGTGTGTTCTTCATTACATTCATGGCTGGGTCTTCATGATGATGACTCTGTATGACACGCATCATGACAACTTTGTTGGTAATGACAAAATAATGCTCATGGTATCATCACTTGCACTTGTAGTAGTGTATGCCAAAGGAGTGTTTGTGCTGCAAGGGTGCAGTCACACATACTGTATGCATTTGTGTGCTTTTTTTTAAATTACTTGTTCTAAACAATGGACCTTTTTCATAACTTATCATTCTAATTTGGAATTACAAGTACTATTGGAGAAGAATACATTAGGCCACTGCTGTATTTCTAAGTAGCCATTGGGTAGTAGCTATGACAGTTTAAATAAAGTTTTATTATTTAGGGAAAATAATTAACCTTTTCTGAGATTTGGAAGGGAGACGATGAGTGTGTGTAAAAAAACAAAACATCTCTTTATGCTACTGTTGTGGTGAACCACACTGTATGAGTGGTGCAAGGTACCAGTGGGAATTCTGGGAAACTTGTGAACAAGAGGTGTGGAAGTGAGAGTGGGAGTGATAGATGTGACTTGTTGTATATCTGAATATTTAAATGCATAGTTAAAGTCCATCCATAATAATTTGAGTTTGAGAAAGGCTAAGAATACAAGACAGTCTAGATCTAGTCTTAAGTGATGTATGTGCTGAAGCAATGTCTCTAGTTGTACTGAATTATGTTTGTGAAATGACAGATGTTGAAGGGCATCCTATAACTTACAAAGTCACTGTAGCCAGTTTAGACCAAATGACTTTCCTGTCTTGCCAGAACTGGATCGGGCCAGCGTGTGCTTACTTGACATTGGTTAATCACAAATCATTTAATTCTATCAGTTTGCAAGCTGTGTAAGAAGAAACATGCATGCCACTTTTTTATGGTGATAATATTCTGCTACTTCTAGGACTCAGGGAAACCACTGGTGTCACCCCTGAAGTTTACACCATAATCATGGCAATCATAATATTACCATTGCAGTGCATCCAACGACTACCACCAAGGGCCCCAATAAACAGCCAGAATGTACCACAGCCATTCAATCAATATGTATTATACATACTTTGCATACATAATAATTGTATCCTTTTCTTAGTTATATTTTATTTATATTTGTACTTTAAATGAAACTAGGAAAGAATGTGTTTATTTTTTAGAACAACCACAAGTGTCCTTTGACCATTTCCAAAAATAATCTTTTATGATTATTTTGAAATGCTTGAAATTACATTTTGAAAGCAACAGTACAGTAGGTGCACAATTGCTCCCTATTATTCACATAGGGGCTGGCCAAGCTGGTGAGCAGAGGGCTTGTGCCAGTCACCGTTTCAGTGACACCTCATCACTGTACTTGGCTGAGTAATATCCTGGGGGGGGATGGAGAGTCCTAAGTGGGGGCGATGAGCTGGGGGGCAAACTGTCCATTGGGGTGGAATCAGGGGTGGGGGAACCACTGAACTCCAGGGATTGTTTATAGACAATCAGGGATGGGGGGACACTGTGTTCAGGGATAGGTGTAGGGTTCTGGCAGCACAAAACAACACTTCAACAGTGGCTGTTTTGCGCTGTCAAAACCTTTGAATATACTGCTGTGCCTTGTATGCAAGAAGAGAGATCCCTCACTTGCATGGATGCAGCAGTGTATTTGGCATGATCACATTGTTAGGTTAACACTGCAAACTGGGGCCCTTTGAATATGGCCCCCACCCTGTTGATCATGCTATTGTTGGTTAACATGGTACTAACATGGTAAGTGTTGCATTTTCCCTTTGAATATGAGTGCCATAATATGTTGTTAAAAATAACAGGATCTTAAAATTTAGTGAACCATTTTATATTTTTGTATAATGATATATGATTGCTGAAGCAAGATCTTATATCGATAGCAACTTAGCTACCTCCAAGCTTTTTTTTTTGTTTAAAGTTTCTAGCACTAATGGTTCCATAGCTATCCCATTCTAAAGAAATACTCTTTTGAAAGGCCTAACTTTGGAACCGTTTAGACTAGAAACTTCATTTTTTTTAACTGGAAGCTTGGAGTCCAGCCATCAAGAATTAACTCTGTTTATATCATTAACTTGTGTCAATATTATAAATTACATGATGGTTTTAAGACTTTTTAATAATAAAAAAATGAGTTTATATTTTCTGAATTTTGATAATGCAACACATTTTTTATTTAGAAGCTATTTAGTTTAAACTTAATTTTCATTCCTCTAATTCCCTTCATTGCATTGCAAACATTTCAGTTTCTCCTTTAGCAGTTATTAATATTCTTTGCTTCTGTAGGCTTCACCTGTGAAAGTGTCAGAAGATAATACAGTAGTACTTGTACAACAGTACTTATTCACATTTTGCTTTTTTTAATTTAGTCAACTTTATTGAATTTTCAGTTTACAAGCACAAACCGGATACATAGAGCTTGAAAATGTCCAGCCAAACTATTCCTCCCAGTTCCCACCCACCCAGTCCCCAGAAGGTTCCCCAAACCCCCATCACCAGTATTCTGGTAAAATGGACAGTATTTGTGGCCACAAGTATGGTGCAGTATTGCGCTAATGCTTCAATAACATGTATTTGCTGCCACAAATACCACAAATAGTTACCAAAAACACCACATTACACTGCGATACTGGTAAACATTTGAATAACTACCACTGTAAGTCAAAGAAGAGGAGGAGGTAAAGATAAGTTGTAGTGAAATGGTGACAAGTAGTACTGTATAGACATACAGTACCTTGTTCAAAAATCTATCAAGCAAATAAAATAAGCATTTTATTATGTTTAATTCATATTTATATTTTATTTACATTTCCAGTTTATATTAAAAAAATTAAAGAAGAGGAAGTATATATTGGCTGTAGTGTAGTGGTGATATCAAGTTGTACAATAATATAAAATTAAAGTGGAGCAGCAGCACCACCATAGTTAGGGTTAAATAGACAGTTTAATGTAAAACAACTAACTTTGCACTTTAATAGCTTCACCCCCATTCAATGAATTTGGAAGAAGGCTTGCATGTGCAGTGTTAGGGAATGGTCTCTTCATGTGCCAAGTTTCATTCTGGTCAGATGTGCAGATTCTGAGATCTGGATAGTGAAAAAGTGAACAAATCAGGGTTTTTTTTTTTGCTGTTTATATGATCACTTAGTGCCCAGGTGGTTTGGAATATTGGTCTGAAATCTTCAGGGTAGAAAGGGTTTGCCCCAGAATGGTACATTTCATTGGTGTGGTGAAAAAATATTAATACAGTACATTCCAGAGTTATAAAGATTTGAAATTTCAATTCTGAGCATGATCAGTATGGTGTTTTGGAAAGCTGTTTCATATGAAACAAGAATTTTGGCATACAAAACAGGATTATGTTTCATGAGGGGGTAATCTTGTTTTGTGAGAAAAAGTTCTTCTTTTGTGTGGTAGTCATCTTGTTTCCATTAAAAAATAAAATAAAATTTGAACATCCATAACAATCATAGCCTGCAAAGACATCAACATGTGCAACTTGCTGAATGGGACCCCATTAGACATATTTTGGAGTTAGGTTTTGGAAAAAGTTCCCAGAAATGTGTTTTTAAAACATTTTAAAAATGTTGTTTTGTGAGACAATTTTCTTGTTTCCTGTGGCCTCATAAAACAAGAATAGGGCCATACAAAACAAAATTAGGTTCATACAAAACAAGAATTTGGACTTTGTTTTTTTCTCATTCATGTTTCGTATGAATCAATCTTATTTCGTGAGAATGGCACAATCTCACAAAACAAGATTGGTTCACACAAAACAAGAATTTGGACTTTTTTTCACATTCTTGCTTCATATGAAACAATCATGTTTTGTGATAATAACACAGTCTCACAAAACAAGAATTTAGAGTTACTGTAGTTTATTTCACATATTTGTTTTATATGACCCAGTTCAGTTTTGTGAGAACAACACAATCTCCAGAAACAGGATTGGTTCATATGAAACAAGAATTTAGAGTTAACAGTAGTTTATTTTTTTTGCACATTTGAAAGTTAACAAGCCATAAATCCATCAATATTTGGAGTTATGTGGCAATCTGTATATCAAAAGAAAGATCCAGATGAGTACTTCAACACTCAGATATAATACCCACTGAAAAATTCAGGAGCTATATAAAAAACATAAGAATCTAAAGATTAAAATTCTCATATGATAATATTGCAACTTTAACAACCCATACCTCCATCAATTTTTGGAGTTAAGGGACAATCTGTGTATCAAAAAAAGGTCTCAAGGAGTACTACATTACTAACACATAGTACCACCCCCAAAATTTACGGGCAATATGAAAACATAAAAATTGGGAAAATAAAAATTCCCCAAGGATAAAATTGCAATTTTAACAATCTGTAACTTTGTCCTCTTTTGAGTTAAGGGAGAAGCTACTGTATATATCAAAAGAAAGGTCTCAATGAGTACTACAAGACTAAGTCCTTAATGACTACCAACTGAAAATACACATATAAAAAACATAAAAATGAAAATTTCCATAGGATAATATTGCTACATTAACAAGCTATAACTCTGTCAATATTTGGAGTTAAAGAACACTGTGTGTGTGTGTATATATACAGTATATATATATATATATATATATATTATAGTGGCACGGTAGTGCCACTATAGTTAGGGTTGAGGAGCCATTTACATGTTAAACCCAAAACTTTGCACTTTAATAACTTTGCAACCATTCAATGGATTGGCATACTCGATCAAGAACCATCGCCTTGGGATCTGCCAGTTTTGTACTTAGTCGGATACCACGGCTAAGGAGTTAATTAAGCATGGTCTCTTGGCGTGCGTTTGCTTTTCTGGAATTCTATGGTCGCACCTACAGGTGCCACAGTTTGTGCGACTGGCCTGAAATCTTCAGGGAATGTGTGGCTGGGATCCCCGATGTGCCTTTTGAAGATTTCGTGAAAAAATATTAAATGGTTCAAAAGTTATTCAAAAAACTATTTCCCATTATGTCAATGGGAAAAGTTAACAAAAAGTTTGACAGTGTCGCAAATGCACTTTTTACTGTCGCAAATCTGCCATTTTGTTTTCAATTAGTGATCAGAAAAATGCTTGGCATTTAAAATTGAGACCCTCTAGCAACCTAATTCTTTTTGTATTCACCTAGTCGGGCCCTGAGGATACTAGCCATGTCTTTATTTTGGGTAGAAACTCCAGAAATATGTTTTCAGATTTCTGGAAAAGTACTTTCACAAAGTAGTGTACGCACTCACAAAGTGTAGCAAATTTTGTGAAAGCTTTGCAAATCACGACTCTACTTTTGCACTATGCCCAAAATAACAGTAATTTTTGGCATCCTGCTGCAAAAGAACGGTTTGGAGTTTTGGGCTGAAATTTGAAGGGAACGCAGCCAACATCTAACAGATGTGCCTTTCAGTATTTTGTTGAAAAAATATTACACAGCGGCAAAGTTACGGTACTCCAAAGTTGATGCTTTTTCCCATAGGATAGCATTACGGCGTACGACGCATTGCAGCAATCGTTTGGCGCCCTGCTGCAAAATAACGGTTTGGTCTTTTGGGCTGAAATTTGCAGGGTTCACAGCCAACATCACACAGATGTGTCTTTCAGTGGTTTGGTGAAAGCATATCATAGGGAGGCAAAGTTATGGTACTCCGAACTTCTGTTTTTTTCCCTTAGGATAACATTACGGCGTTCGCGGCACCTTTCAGGGCCCGTATCTCAAAAACGGTGCAAGATACAGACTTTTTGTTGAAAAAATTCTTAGCGCCCCAATGAGAGCTAAGCAAAAAACTAGCCAGGAAAGTGATAATTCATATGACTTTTAAATTTTTTTTCTATGTCGTACTGTCACTGAGATATAAGCAATTACTATTCCAAGTCCTCATTTTTGTGTTCCGAGATTCATTATTTTGCATACATTCTTTGTACTCACTGTCTTTCTCTATACAGCTTTTGGGGAAAACCAGCCTGTGCACTTACATTACTGTTACCATTACTGTTTCTGCTTGTGGTTCCGTACCCGTTTCACTTACCGTTCACGTTTACGCCACCATGTGCATTACCTTTTGCATTTTCATTTGCGGTTGCGTTTGCATTGTTTTTAACATTTCTGTCTACAATACTGTTTCTCTTTCTGTTTCGCTTTGTGTCACCATGCACATTACGATTTGCGTTTGAGGGCACAATGTTACTATATGACAAGACATCACGTGGCAGGAGTGGGCCCCGTGCTCCCACCGCTGCATCGGGCCCCGCGCTCCAGCCACCGCATTACATTCACTATTTCTCATTATCATTCTCAAAAAGAAGGGAAATTAGAGGCAAAAAACTCCATTTAATGCATCAGTTAGGGTTGTTCCACAGCGACAAAAGTGAGGAAATTCGATGTTAGGGTTGAAACCCCCTTTGCACCCCTTCAGCCCACCCCCCAACTGGAATTGGGGTGTGCATTGGAGTCATCGGTCCTAACTGTCACCCCATTCTCCTATTCCTCAGCTTCTTTCCACATGTGATGGGGTGACAGTTAGGGCTGACGACCCCAATGCGCACCCCGATTCCAGTTGGGTGGGTGGGCTGGAGGGATGTAGGGGGTTCAGCCCTGCATCAGGCCTCACTGACAAGCATTTACATTAAACAGAGTTTTGCCTCTGCTCTACTCACATATGTATATGTCTATGAGTACTACAACACTAATGCATAATCCCCGTAAACATTTATGGGGTATACACTGCACCCCAAAATTACCTCAAATCTTTACCATGCTGCCAAATCCAGAATGAAAGTCTGATCATCGTCAACAATGCATCAAAACTATATCTGATCTTCCACTATAACCATAGCAAATTTCAGAGCAGACAAACAAAATTTTTCTAACTTATGGGTAAAAAAATTAAAAACAAATTTTTTGCCCATATACAGTCAACCGTTGGTAGTTAAGAGAGATAATTAATACATTTTTCCATTTAAAGTGAGACCCACAGAAAACAATTACAACCAAGCATATAAATTGATTTTCTGGAGGCATGGAAGTGCAAAGCCCATGCATTTTAATTTTATTAAGAAAGGAAACAGATTAAACTACTAACAGCACCAATGAATTTTAGAGACAATAAGCAGTCAAAAACTGTGGGGTTTCAACTTGAAATAATATGATGTCAAATGGGTTTACAGTGTCCCTTTAAGATGTATATATACTTGACTGTCTCGCCATACACACATTTTTTAAGACATATCTGTTTCTTATTGTCTTTCTATCCTCTTGACACATTCCCTAATAACCCAACTCCATTTACCTTTTGGTGTTTCTTACATAAGAATCCCTTACTTCCTCCACATCATGTAAGTGCCATCTTATTACAAAGGAAAAGGAAAGAAGTTACCTGAATGACTCCAAAGTTCATAGGTTAAAGAAAGCATTGTACTTGACACATTAGGAGGTTAGTGAAAGGGGGGGTAGTGTTTGGAAGTCTTGTTTCTCATCCTCAGAATCTCTCGGCATCCTCTGAGGTGGTGATCCACTATCCTTCCTGGTTACTAGTCCTGGGAAGTAAAAAAAAAATTGTAAGTTCTCTACACTCTCCATTGAGACTTTCCAAGAAACTCTTGTGTTCCTTATCCAGTCTGATATTGTTAGCGGCTCTTCAGTTCATTACATTCTGATATGAGCTTTGCACCTCCAAGATCCATGTTTGAACTTGCTACTATTATATCCCCTCTTACTATGCTCTGTCCATACTGATTGCTACACCCATGCCTTTCCATTAACTGGCATGGAAAACATGTGAACCTAACACAAATTCTGAACATGGCAAGGTGTTTTTGCCTTATGTATCCTGCTTCTAGGTATTTGTTTCTACATTCCTTTCTGTGCTGTTTAATCATATAGTAATTGTTCCAGCACTGGTGTGCCTTCTAACTCTTCTATAATGTGTGCAAAAGGTAACCATCTAGTGTTAAAATGATCTGTGCTTAAGTTGAGCCTGGCTGACATTTCCTCCATTGTGTTTATCTTTCTACATATTTGTATCCAGTGTTCTGTCTCTGGAATCTGGTTTGTCAACCGTCTCTGCATAATTACCTTAAATGCTGCTACTATGAAAATGTTATAAATATACCTCTTGGAACCTCCCTTTACTGTTGTCAGATATAAGCAGCACATTAAATTGACTGCATTCAGTTAATAGGGCAGATCAAGGGCTTCTTTAATTTTTCCCATAATTTCTTATCAAAATCCCCTCAGGGCCTGACAGGCACAGAATATGTGCTTTGGGGGTCCCTCTCTCACCACAATCTCTCCAGCAGCAATCTGTTGGGGTGCTCCTCATTCATTTAGATTTATCTGGTGTGATGAAAAATCTGTTCACTACCTTCAATCTAAATTCTTTCCAGCTCCCTGAGTTAGTCGTTCTGTGCACCCCTCACCAAATCAGAGACCATTCTTTTTCAGTTACATTGGTGTCCAGTTCTGCTTCCCATTTTGATTGCATTGCTTCTATCCCTTATTTTCCCACCTTTCTGTTTAATTCAATATATAGGTTTGAGATTTGCTGTTTGGCTGAGTGTGTCAAAGTAAGTGACCTGAGTTTTTGTGTCATGGAATGTTCAATTCCTACTTCTCAGTCTCTTGGTTCTAGGCTATGATTGTGTGCTCTTATCTGGAGGTATCTAAATGGTCTCTATTTGGTATCCCAAATTCTGTTTGCACTTGCTCAAATGATTTTATCCCTAAGTCTGTCTTGAAATTATCCTTATATTGTAATCCTGTCCTGGCACATTGCTTAAATGTGGGGTCTAGTTGAGCTGGGAGGAATCCCATATCCTTCCAGATAGGGATCCAGTGCATTCGTGTATCATGGATATGTAATTGTTTTTTAATTTGGAGCCAGTTTAAGAAGGTATGTCTTGTACATTGATTTGTGAGGTTGGATAGATCTGAATGGGTCCTGGCATTCCAGATTAGTACTTTGAGGTGTCTTTCTCTGACAGTGTTCTGTTCTGTCTCCTTCCATACTGGGTCCTGTTGTGATTAGTAATATCAATCAATGGTATTAATTATGCTGCTTCATAATATGCTTTCATGTTTGGGAACCCCCAAACCCCCCTCCAGCTTATGCCTTTGCAGTGTGTCCAGGCTATTCTCGGCCTACCATTAGCCCATACAAATTTTTTCAATACCTCAGTGAGTTCTTTCCATTCTTCTCTTTACTGATATAGGGAGGCACTGATACAGGAACATGAACGGTGGCAGGACATTAATTTTAATCAAAATTATTCTGTCACTGACAAATAAGGGGAGGGCATCCCAACTGTTTATGTCTGTGAAGACTTCTGTTTTAAGTTGTCTGTAGTTTGCTACATATAGATTGCTTAGGTGTCATGGTATTTGTGCCCCCAAGTATCTAACCTGATCTGGATTCCACTTTCCTGGCAACAGTTGCTAAAAGTTACTGTGTAAATCTCCGCTAATCCTGATAATTTCTGTTCTAGTAAAATTCATTTTGAATCCTGAAATTTCACCATATTCCTGCACTAAGTCTGTTTTAATATTTGTTCCAGTATGTCTCATATATATTACTGTATCATCAGTGTACATAGAAATGTCATTTTCCACCCCTCTAATTATGACACCATGTAAGTTCTCTCCTCTCACTGCTTCTGCAAATGGCTCCATGCTTAATGCGAACAGAATATTGAGGTCTTTTAATCTCTCCTCATACATGTTGTGGTGCAAGCCCTACACCATCTGAGTTTCCCATCTCTGAACTGCATCCTCCCTGTCTATGTCCTTAAGAAGATGCGGCTTCCAGAACTGTACACTACTCCAAATGAGGCCTCACCAGCGTTTTGTACAGTGGCATCACCACCTCCTTTCTTCTGCTAGTGACACCCCTTCCTATGCACCCCAACATGGCACTGGCCCTCCCCACAGTCTTGGTACACTGTTTGGCCACATTTAGGTCATCTGAGATTATTATCCCTAAATCCCTTTCTACCCTGGTAACTGTCAACAACTCACCCCCCCATCCTGTATCTTTCTGCAGGGTTTCTGCATCCCAGTTGCATGATTTGCACTTCTTTACATTCAATTTTAATTGCCACACTTTGGACCATTTTCCTAAGTTCTTCTTCATATTCTCGACCCCCTCTGGAGTATCTTCCCTATTGTAGAGCTTCGTGTCATCTGCAAATAGGCAAACCTTCCCCTCCAGCCCTTCCGCAATGTCATTAATGAAGACAATAAAAAGGACTGGCCCCAGGACTGATCCTTGAGGCACCCCACTAGTCATCCTCCCTTTCCTCAGATTGGATCCCATTAACCACCACCCTCCACTTTTTGTTACACAACCAGTTTCTAACCAAGTTCTCCACTTTGTAGCCATATCCAGGCTTTCTAACTTGCTAACCAGCCTTCCTGTGGAATGGTGTAGAAGGTCTTGCTGAAATCGAGGTAGGCGATACCCACTGCCCCCCTGATCCACCTCCTTCATCACCCAGTCAAAACAGTCTATAAGATTTGTTTGACGTGACCTTCCTGCTGTGAATTCATGTTGCCTCAGATCCTGTGCTCCACTGGATTCTAAGTGTTCCATAATCCTTTCCTTAAGTAGCGCCTCCATAATCTTGCACACTACTGAGGTGAGGCTGACCAGCCTATAGTTTCCTTCTTTCTCCCCGCTTCCACTCTTGTGAAGAGGGACTACATGTGCCCTCTTCCAGTCCTCTGGCACTACTCCTGTATTGAGCTACTTATGAAACAGGGCTGCCAGTGGTGCTGCTAGCAACATCCATAGTTCCTTTAATATATTAGGGTGTATACCTTTGCTTTGTCCACCTTCAGTTTTGTGAGTTCCTCTAGGATTCTCTCTTTTGTAAATTGACTGGCGTTTACCCCCCCACTTATGTTTCTGATATTTAGTTGTGATCCCTGTCTCTCCCTCTCTTCAGTGAATACTGAACAAAAGTATTTACTCAGTACTGACATTTCTTCTAGGTCTCCTTCCACACATTCCCCTTCCTCCCATCTGAGCCTTACAATCCCCACCCTGACCTTCCTTCTTCATTAATGTATCTATAGAATGTCTTGTCCCACTTCTTTATTGTCTGTGCTAATTTTTCTTCTGTTTGTTCCTTTCTGCTCCTAACTGCCTTCCCTGCTTCCCTCTGTCTATCTAGGTACACAGCCCTAACCTTACCTTTCTGTGTCTCTTTGTATTTTCTTATAGTCACTTTTTTGGCCGTTACTTTTTCTGCCACCTCCTTTGAGAACTATACTGGTTTGTTCCTTCTCTTGCACTTGTTTTTCAGCCTAATGCACTGATTTGTCACCTCCACTATGGCTCCTTTTAGGTGTGCCCACTGCTCATCAATCCCCCCCCTTGCCTCCTTCCTCACCAGGGCTTCTTTGATACCTATCCCCATTCTAGAAATGTCTGCCCCCCTGAAATCCAGGACCCTCACCTTTCTGTGGCTCGACTGTGACACTGCATCAATATTAAACCACACTGTGTAGTGGTTTCTGGATCCTAGGACAGTGATTCTGTCTCCATTGGTCAGTACAAGGTCCAGAATCACCTTGTCCCAGGTGGGCTCCAGTACTAACTGCCTGAGGCCTGCCGCCTGCAAGGATTCCATGATGTCTTGGCTCCTGGATGTGGCAGCTGCTGGGATAGTCCAATCCATCTCTGACAAACAAAGGCAAAAACAGCTCCACTGCTAAAGGAGGGTGCATGAGATAAGATCATAATAGAACAGCAAAAATCAGCACACCTCCACTTGGCGCCACACAGGACATATATTTTATTTTATTACATAAAAAAAGCAGACACTACAATAAGCCAACATCAGGTTTTGCAACACAAAACCCTGACCGGTTTTGTACTAGCGTTATGAAACCGGTCGGGGTTTTGTGTTGCAAAACCTGATGTTGGCTTATTGTAACGTCTGATTTTTATGTAATAAAATATATGCCCTGTGTGGCACCAATCCATCTCTAGCATGTTAAAATTGCCCAGCATAAGTACCCCCCCTTGGCTGCCACCCCATGTATTTTTTCCATTATTACCCTATCTACCTCCTCCCTCTGTACTGGAGACCTGTAGATCACTCCTTTGTGAATTACTGTGCCACTACCTGGCTCAAGGGTGACCCACAGTACCTCAGTCTCCCCCTGCCTACCCTGTACTGCCATTGCTTTTATACCATCCCAGAAATAAAGACCCCCTTCCTTTTTGCCCTTCCTATCCCTCCTGAATAGAGCATACCTGGTACATTTACCTCCCTTTCATGGTTTTCAGCATACCGTGTCTCAGTAATGGCCACTATGTCCAGGTCCACCTATGCCATCAAAGCCACCAGGTCAGGGATTTTATTTCAAAAGCTGTGGACATTAGTACACATGGCTCTCCATGTTTCACTGCCTGTCCCCCTTGTATTTCCACTTTTGCCTTCCTGCCCCCTCTTTTCAACTCTGTGTTTTTTCTTTTGCTACCTCCCCTCCTCTGCCACATTTCCTATAATGAGTTCAGGTATATCTGTCAGCAAACCTTTCCTCCCAATCCTCCCTGCTGGCTTCTCTGGCCTGTGGGGGTGGGCTGCATAAGTCTCCCTGTTCCCATCACACCCTGACTAGTTTTAATGTTTGCAAAGGAAACATTTAAACTGTTCATTGAGGAACATTGTCCCATCCCTGGATGGATGAAGTCTGTTGCCCTTGTACAGGTCCACATCTCTCCAGGTGGGTCCCCAGTCCTCAATGAAGCCAAAACCCTTTTATCTGCACCAGCCCTCCAACCAAGTGTTGAACTTTTTGATGTAGAGATTCCTAGCCTCTTTCCTGTCATGGACTGGCAACACCTCCAAGAATTTTATGAAGCCTGTTACCTCCCCAAGGTGCTTACCTAACTCCCTTAAGTCCTCCTGCACCTGCTGTATGCTTGCCTCCTCCCTGGCTAGGTTATTTGTCCCTAGATGGACAAAGACCTCCAGTCCTGTTCCCCCTTGCTATCTCTGTAGCAATCCTCCAGATTCACCCCCTTCCATCCAAGCTGTACCTCCTGGAAGAAACTTGACCTCCCTCTCCACCCCACTACCAGTGCCCAGTTCCATTCCCTGTACTATTGAGTCTCCCACTGGAGTATCTTCCTCTTTCTCTGGGGTTCTCTAACTCCTGCCCTTGGGTCTCCTCTCCATGAGAGCCTGCCCCCTGATGAAGATCTAACAGCTGAAGTGCAGGGGCATCTCATGGAAGTTTATCTGGGGTTACAATTGGATTTTTTTGCAATAACCTATCTGTTGCATATGTTTGGTGAAGAGTGCCTGCTTTGAAGTGCTACCATCATTGACTTTGCTGTGCTGGACATTTGGCTTGCTGTCTGGTTGGCACCCCACCTAATGCTGAGGAGCATGAGTTTGTTCGTGGTTCTTTGTCCGCTCATCCTCCCTGGTCACAACATCAGGTTCCCTTGTGGGACTGGTCCGCTCCTACAGGACAGCATAGGAGTTCCTAAGTTGGACCGGATAGGGGATGTGCCTCCGACTCCCCTCCCTCAACCTCCCTGTGCTCACTGTATTCCAGCCAGCCCTCTGCCCAAGCATCTGTTGCTGTAGTGGCTGTGGATATGGTAGCCTTTGGTGGGGGCAAATGTTGCCAGTACTCCAGCCAACTCAGCCCAGAGACTGGCAACCTCTGCCCTCAGCCCAGAGAAGTGCCTGCATATGGGGCAGCACCACAGTTCCCAGAAAGTCCTTCTGAAGACTGCTGCCCTGAATCCACTGTACTGCATCACTTCCTGCATCCTCCTCTTCTGTTCTGCCAATGACCCCTCCTTCAAACTTATTTAAACCCTCCTGCTGCTATAGTAGATTCCCTTTTTTTTGGCTGTAGTGAAAAAGTGCTAAGTAGTACTATGATGATTTAATAATATGATAGCAATCTAAGAAAAGTTATCATTTTTTATTAATATTTTATCAACTTCACCAGTAAGGAAGATTTGGTATTGCTGGCGGGAAGGGGGACTGGAATGTTTGCCTTGGGATTTAAGGCATAAGTCAAATGTTTATTGGTATTAGGTTTATACAGTTACTAATTAATTTACTTGGACAAATACCAACATTCAGAAGAAGTGCAAACATTTTTCTTTTCCTTTTTTTTTTTTAAATCATCATGAATTTTTCCATGCAGATATTTAAAAGGTATGTTGATATACATTGTCGCTATGGAAAAAGTATAGTGACAACATTTATTTTATAAAAAGCACAAAAGCACCTCTGTTGTGATGTCAGCATACAGTGTATATATATATATATATATATATATATATATATATATATATATATATATTTTTCATGGCAAAAACTCTGTTTAATGCATCAGTTAGGGTTGTTCCACAGTGACAAAAGTGAGGAAATTCGGTGTTAGGGTTGCCACCCCTTACACCCCAAGCCCACCCTGTCCCCACCAACAGGCATCAGTGTGTGTTCTGGGGTCATTGGTCCTAACTCTCACCCCATGTGTAAACAAGCTGAGGTGGTACAGTACAGGAGAATGGGGTGAGAGTTAGGACCAATGACCCCAACGCACACCCTGATGCCTGTTGGTGGGGATGGGGTGGGCTTGGAGTGCAAGGGGTGGCAACCCTAACACCGAATTTCCTCACTTTTGTCACTGTGGAACAACCCTAACTGATGCATTAAATGGATTTTTTTGCCATGAACATCCCTTCTTTTTGAGAATGAGCACTATAAATAGTGAATGGAATGTGGTGGTGGAAGGGCCCCAAGCTCCCACCACGTGATTTTTTGTCACATAGTAATGCTAATGGTAACACAAATGCAAGCACAAATGATAATGCACATGGTGATGCAAATGTAATTGGTAACAAAAACAGTAAGAGAAACGCAAGTGCAAACGTTAATGAAAACAGAAATGGTAACTCAAATGGTAACGCAAATGCTAATGGCAATAGAAATGCAAACGTTAATGAAAACAGTAACGTAAATGGTAACACCAATGGAAATGCAAATGGTAAGAAAAATGCAAATGGTAACAGAAACGCAAATAGAAATGCAAACGGTTAAGACAACGGCGCTGCAGAAGGAAACAGTAATGCAAACGACAATTAAAATGCAACCAAAAATGTAAACACTAAGGGCAACAGAAATGCAAACGGTGATGAAGATACAAAAAGTAATGGTAACTCAATTGGAAATGCAAACAGTAACAGTAACAGCGACGATGATGCCAAAGCGAACAGTAACGCAAACAGAAACACAAATGCAAGCACGTACAGAAATGCAAATGGTAACGGGCACGGTCACGGTACCACAATTGGAAATGCAAATTCTAATAGTAACAGTAACGATGATGCCAAAGGAAACACAAACGCAAATGCAAATGCAAACAGAAGCACATACACAAACGCAAATTGTAATGCACACGGTGACACAAAACGAAATGCAAACAGACACAGTAATGGAAATGCAAATGGTAACAGTAATGCAAATGCAAGTGCAAATGAAAATGCAAAGGGTAACGCACATGGTGGTGTAGATGGGAACGCTAATGCAAGCGGTAACAGAAACGCAAGTGGAAACACTAACTGTAACAGTAATGAAAGCGCACACCCTTTATGTCCCCAAAAGCTGCAAAGAGAAACACAGTGAATACAAAGAATGTATGCATAATAATGGGCCTCGGAGCAGAAAATGAGCAGTTGGAATACTAAATTGCTTATATCTCAGGAACCGTATGACGTAGAAAAAAAATTTACATTTCATATAGTTTATGACTTTCCTGGCTAGTTTTGCACTTAAGCATTTTTCTGATGAAAAGTCCATATCTCAAAGCATTTCTGAGATATGGGCCCCGAAAAGCACTGCGGACACAGCAATGTTAGTCTATGGGAAAAAATTGTCAAGTTCAGAGTACTGTAACTTTGAAGCCCTGTAATATGTTGTCACCAAACCACCACAAGGCACATCTGTGTGATGTTGGCTTTCTTCCCTCCAAATGTCAGCCCAAAAGACCAAACCATTCTTTTGCAGCAGGGTGGCAAAGATTTCCTAATCTTTTGTGGATACTGTTACAAAGTAGTGTCACAAATCATGACACTTTCACAAAGAAAATCATGAAAGTGTCACAAGTGCAACACTACTTTGTGACACTACAGTTTACAAAACTTTCAAAAACAGATTTCTGGGGTGTTTAACCCCCCAACAAAGACATGGCTAGCATCCTCAGGGCTCGAATAGGTGAACACAAAAAGAATTGTGTCCCTAAAGGGTCCCAAATTTAAATGCCAAGCATTTCTGTGACCAGTAACTGAAAAAAAATGTCTGACTCATGACACTACAGGGGTGATTTGCAACACTAAAAACTGCATTTGTGACATTGTCAAACTTTTTGTTAGCTTTTCCCATTGATTTTAATGGGAAAATTGTTTTTTGAATAACTTTTCAATTGTTTAATATTTTTTCACAAAATCTTAGAAAGGCACATCAGGTACCCTGGCTGCATGTTCTCTGAAGGTTTCAGACCAGTCACACAACCCGTGCGACCTGTAGGTGCGAGCAAAGAATGCACAAAAGAGTGTAAATGTGACTTTCTATTGCACTTTATAACTCCACAACTGTATATCTGACAATTACAAAACTTGGCAGTTCCAGAGAGCTGTGGTACCGCTCCACGCCAGCCAAATTTCAGGCAAATCCATTATACAGTGGCAAAGTTATTAAGTTGCCAAATTTCACACTTTAACCTTAAATGGGGTACTCAACCCTAACTATAGTGGCACTACCATGCCACAATAATATATATGTCTCTCTCTCTCTCTCTCTCTCTCTATATATATATATATATATATATATATATATATACAGTATATATATATATATAGAGAGAGAAAACCACATGTTTCTATATCGAAAATCTAATTAGTACTTTTATATGATAATGTTATAATAATGACAACGTTTCATAATGGCTGGACTCCAAGCTTTCATTTAAAAAAAAACAATTCTAGCCCAGACAATTCCAGAGTTAGACCTTTCAATAGATATTGGGCCTGACATTCAGTAAGGTGCAAAGTGTAGCACAAATGTTTGCACTGCACTTTGCACTTGCCCAGGGGTCCCAGGATGGTATACTCAGTCAGGTGCTGCCCGACTGAATATAAGGCCATTTCGGCACAGGGCTAAGTCAGGTAGCACTGCCCTAACATGGAACCCAATGTTGACTGCAAGAGTTAATAGCACTGGAGCCCTATCAGTAATTTTCAAAGGTACTCATGCAAAGGAGCCCATTGGGCATGCAAGGCTCTAAAAGGCCATTTGCATGCTCATTATGGGCCCATTTGCATGGGCAGCAGATGGCGGGTAGTGCAGTAACCCTCCACCATCCATGGCATCTCTAGTCATCCCTGGTGCTAGATGTTCCACCCCAATCATAAGCCATATTATTCCCTGGTGGTAGTGATCCCTTCCACTGATCACCATCCCTAAAGAAAAAATAATATTCCCTGGTGGTAGTGGTCCGCCCTTCCTGTGATCGCCAGCCCCAAAGAAAAAATAATATTCCCTGGTGGTAGTGGTCCACCCTCCCTATGATTTCCAGCCCCAAAGAAAACATAATGTTCCCTGGTGGCAGTGGTTCCCCCTATTCCTCTGATCACCAGCCCCTCACAGAAACAAAACTCCTTGGTGGTAGTGCCCCCCCTATCGCCAAACTCTCACTGGAAAACTGAATCCCTGGTGACAGTCGTCCCTCCTCCCACCAATTGCTGGCTCTGAATTATTAAAAAAAAAACTCCCTGGCATCCAATGGTCCATCACCCCACAGCACCTCCCAATCACCCTATCAGCATCCTTGATGCTGTGTGCATACAGTGACTGGCACCATCCTCCTCTCACCTCCTCAACATGCTGGCATATGTCCAAGCATGGAGAGCACCTCTTATTTATAGGTAGTGCACATCACCCTGTCCTATAAATAAGAGGCCAGTCCCTGCCTGGGCATACTGTACAGCAGCCAGTTGAGGTGTGAGAAAGGCTGTGGCAGTCATCGTATGCACCAGGCACCAAGGATACCAAAAGTATGAGTGTGGGGCAGTGCCATGGGGGGTAGACTACGTGACACCAGGGAGGCTTTTTTTTATAGATCTGGGTTGGCAATCTATGGGAGAGGGGAGCACTAGCACCAGGGATTCAGTTTTCCAGTGCAGGCCTGGTGATCGGAGGGTGAGGGAAACCACAAGCACCAGGGATTTATTTTTCTGTGAGGGGCTGGTGATTGGAAGGAGGGGGGACCACTGCCACCAGGGAGTATTATGTTTTCTTCAGAGCTGGCAATTGGGGGGGTCACTACCACCAGGCAATATTATTTTTTCTTTGGGGCTGGTGATCAAATGGAGGGGGGACCACTACCACCTGGGAGTTTTCTTTCTATGAGTGGCTGGTGATCAGAGGGCAGGGAGGACCACTAGCACCAGGGATTCAGTTTTCCAGTGCAGGCTGGTGATCATAGTATAGGGGGTAACCACTACCACCAGGGATTCTTTTCTTTAATGGTAGGGACTGGCAATTGGAGGAGTGGACCACTACCACCAGGGATTCTTTTATTTAATGGTAGGGACTGGCGATCAGAGGGAGGGTGGACAACTACCACCAGGGATTCTTTTTTTCCACAGCAGGTGCTGGTGATGGGGAGATGTCACAAACCACATGGGTGGGTTTGCTCCCCCTGTGGCTAACCAGCTGGATTACATGGAGTGAAAGGAAGATTTCTTCAGTGGTACTTGGGCGGCACAAAAGGACCGCGCAAAACCCATTTGCACCTCTCAGATCTGCTGAATATCGGTTTGCACCAATATTCCTGTCCCCACCCCACCATTTGCATACTTCCTCTTCAGCTTTCATGGGCACTACTCCTGTTTGCAGTGCAACCAAGCCTTTTCAATATTGGGCTCCAGCGCTAAATCCAGTTTGTGCGCGCAAACACCGGTTAGGACCCATGCAAACCTTTGGTTATCAGGTCCCTTTTCTTTAAAGTGATAATTCTGTAAACATTAAGGCTATAGACTTATCTATATTTTAATTTTTTTTAATTAAGCAAACTTTATTGAATTTCAAACTGTCAAGATGCCATACTAAACAAATACAAAAATCCCAGAACAATAAGTAAATAAAAATAAAAAAGAAATAACAAAAACCCTCCCCCCAATAACTGTGCCACACAAAACCAATCCCCCCCCCACTCTGGAGTGGGTAATCCCCAAAGAAAAAAGGAGCAAGAGGCCAGAATCGAAATAAAAAAAGTAGAGTAACAAAATGATTGTTGACAATTATAGCAGCTGTTCTACTTATTTTTTAAAATGAAAGCTTGAAATCAGCTAGTAGATATATTGCTAAGATATTACTACAACAACCATATATCAATACAAAAGATAAATGTTTCATGTCAGTATGAACAAAAAAATTAAATGGTTAACTAAATTTTCAAAGTCTTGCCATTTTTAACAATATATTATATTAACATGTATACACATGTAGCAACATAGAAGTATACCATTAGGGTCCATACATTTTGAATGGACTCCAAGCATTCATTACAAACAAACAAAAAAAAAACATAGATTTTTAAGATTAACAGTTCAATTGTTACAGCTTTTAAAATATAGTTTCAAGCATTATAAAATATAACACAATTATTTTCTAGCTTTAATTAAGGAAGAGGTGTGTGTGTGTGTGTATATATATATATATATATATATATATATATATATATATATATGTGTAAATATTTTATACTGGTGCAGTCGCACCAGTATAGTTAGGGTGAAACGGCACTTCTATGTTAAAGTCTAAACTTTGAGCTTTAATAATTTTGGAGCCGTTCACTGGATTTGTGCATGAGATTTGACATGCATAATCTCCAGGGGCAGAACTTGTGACATGCCAAATTTCATGGGAATGTATCTAGTGGTTTTTTAGATATAAAGTGTTGAAAAAACAGAAAATCTGTTTTTTTTAACACTTCTTTGTCACCCTGGATCTCAGAAACAGATTTAGGTACTGGTCTGAACATTTCGTGGTGGAACACCCTTGGGTCACAGATGTGCCTTTTGAAAGTTTGGTGAAAAAATATTAATCTATTCAAAAGTTATGACATTTTTAATTTTCCCATTATTTCCTATGGGAAAATTTATATGTCAGGCATGAAAGATATTTTTTCACACAATAGGAGTATTGTGCAAAAAATAGCAGCTTATTTTTGAACAATAGGACTACTGTGTGAAAAATACCTGCTTCTTTTCACAAAGAATGCTGGTATTTTTCACACATTTCACAGTCCTGCGATCACTTGAGGTATGTCCCGGCCATCATTTGTTTTACCACTTAGCTAGGATGTTGAAGTACTGAACATTTTAAACATAAAAAAAAAAAATCAGAAAACAGCTAAAATATCCTCTTTAGGTGTTTTCTGACGATTATTTTGTGTTTTAAGCTGGACCCAAAGAAGTTTTAATCTCGGGTGCCAGTTTATTCAGAGAACGACTTGGAATCCATTCTCTGAGAAGAGCAGTATTTTCTTGACTTCTGCAGCTGCAGCTGGAAATCATGCTGTTGGCTGCAGAATCAAGGAAGACCCGCTCTGTGCACTTTGTGCGCACAATACATGGTGTCTACTGGGCATACTGGGAGCCCACCCCAGTGTGCCCAAATGTATTATTTATATATGAAAATCTGTGAAAAGAAGAAAACCGTTCCCTGAAGTCTTTTCTTTCATGCAGAATCCTGCATCAAAATGTGTACAAATTTCAATGCAGGATCCTGTATTGAAGTACTGTAATGAGCAACACAATGCTTTCCTATACAAAAATTTGCACACATTTGGGTGCAGGATCCTGCATCGATCTAGTCTGTCCACCCCGTTCTCCAACATGGGGATGCCCAATCCCCATGTTGATCTGTATCCCTTCCAGTATTGCAGCACACTAGGAACCCACCCCAGCGTGCCAATATATAAATTTTTTTGAAGTTCAACCTTTCCGACACTGGGATGCCCACTCCCGGTGTCGGACTACCCCAGTCCACTTTTATTGTTGACAGGGATGCCGAATCCCTCTGTCAGCATCATGATCCCCCACCAACTTTAGTAGCACACTGGGAACCCACCCCAGTGTGCCCAATTATTGTTTTTTATTTTAACCTGTGAAAAAAGAAAACCGTCTCCCATTGTCTTCGATGCAGAATCCTGCATCAAAATTTGTGAAAATTTTGATGTAGGATCCTGTATAGAAGTATTGTCAACAGGGGTGCCCAATCCCCCTGTCGGCATCATGATCCCCCTCAAATTTGGTGACACACTGGGAACCCACCCCAGTGTACCTGATTATTTGTTTTTTAATTTTAACCCGTAAAAAAAAAGAAAACCACCCCCGTTGTCTTCGATGCAGAATACTGCATCAAAATGTATGAACATTTCAATGCAGGATCCTATATTGAAGTATTGCTGATGGGAGTACCCAATCCCCCTGTTGACATCATGATCTCCCCCCCAACTTTGGTGGCACATTGGAAGCCCACCCCAGTGTGCCCAATTATTTGTTTTTTATTTTAACCTGTGAAAAAAGAAAACCATCCCCCATTGTCTTCGATCCAGAATCCTTCATTTTTGATGCAAGATCCTGTATTGAAGTATTTCCGACAGGGGTGCCCAATCCCCTGTCAGCATCATGACCCCCCCCA
Organism: Neoceratodus forsteri; assembly: GCA_016271365.2. NCBI lineage: Eukaryota > Metazoa > Chordata > Ceratodontiformes > Ceratodontidae > Neoceratodus > Neoceratodus forsteri. The sequence goes on along the minus strand of CM057450.1, from coordinate 1,205,550,703 downwards.
ACTTTAGTGGCACACTGGTCGCCCACCCCAGTGTGCCAATTATTTGTTTTTTATTTTAACCTGTAAAAAAAAAAACCATCCCCCAAAGTATTTATTTACTTTTTTACCCTGCAAAAAAGAAAACCGTCCCTCATCGTCTCCCACTCCCCTCCCCATCCCCACCCTCCCTCTGTGCACCCACTTCCCCGCACCACCCTTCACCCATACTTAACCTCCAGAGGTCGGGATCAGCGATCTTCTCTGGATCAGGACACGTCTGCACTCTTTAAAGCCAAACTGTGAAATGAGGAATCAGGTAAGCGTTGTATAATGGGACTTAATGGGGGGTTCAACTTAGGTTGATATCTCAGCCAATTTTAGGAATTTGGGCCCCAAATTTTCATCATGGGGTTCTTGGGACCCCTCCTCATGATCATTGTCACTGTCATTTCGTTTCTCAGTCCCAAAAGGTGATTTTTGCAGTCACTGCGTGGAATCACCTTTCAGGACCGAGTCACAAAATGACAGTGCCACTGTTCATGAGGTGATGTCCAAAAAAGCCTATGTTGCAATTCTGGGGAAAAAATTTCCCAAAAGGACTGTGTTACAAGCATGCATTGAGCAGTTTCTACGCACTCTTGTAACTTCACCAATTTTTTATATTTTCATTCCAGATGTTCAACATTGCCATTTTTAACACTTTCTTATGAAAAGTACAGCTGTCATTTTTCATATCCTGCCCAAAATGAGTTTTCACTCCTGTTGCACAGAATGGCATGGTCGCTGCGCACAAAATCAACTTTTGGGACAGAGTAACAAAATGACAGTGCCACTGTTCATGAGGGGAGGACCCATAAAGCCCATGTTGAAAATTTGGTGAAAAAATTACAAAAAATGACTGTGTTACGGGTGTGCGTTGCGCACTTTCTATGCACATTCATAACTTTTCCAATTTTTCATATTTTCACTCCAGATTTTCAACATTACCATTTTTTTTACACCACCTTCTGAACAGAACAGCTGTCATTTTGCACATCCTGTCCAGAATGTGACTTTGCACCTGTGGCGCAGAATGGTGCGGTCGCTGTGCGAAATCAACTTTTGGGATGGTTTAACAAAATTACTGTTACACTGTTCATGAGGGGAGGTCCTGTAATGCAGATGTTGAAAATCTGGTGAAAATGTTTTAAAAATGAGTGAGTTGTGAGTGTGTGCTGCTCAGATTCTATGCATGCTCATAACTTTGCCATTGTTCTTATTTTTCACACAGTTGTACTATCTGGATGGAGGGATGGGTGCACAGGATCCAAAGGACCCCGACTCCCACCATAACATATGGATACTCTTATACTGTCTCGATGGAGGGATGGTTGGACACTGCACTCCCACAGTAAAATGAGGATAGAATAATACTATCTGAAAAAGAAGGAACATTCTTTGCAAAAAAACTTCATGAATGCATCCATTAGGGTGAATACCACAGCAACAAAAGCAGGGAAATGAGATGTTAGGGTTTCCAACCCTAATGCCCCACACCCAGGGTTCTCACCCCTACCACCCCACCCCACCCCTCCACCCTCCACACACCGACAGGCGCCGGGGTGTGCTATTGGGTCAATTGGCCTAACTCTCACCTCATTGTCCTATACTTCAGCGTGTAAGCTTGTTTACATGTGGAGTGAGGCGTGAGTTAGTCCTCCTGACCCAATAGCACACCCCAACGCCTGTTCACCCTAACTGATGCATTAACAATGTTTTTGCAAAGAAAATATATAAAGTGGCTATAGTGTAACTGTGATAAGTAATACTATGATAAAATATGATATAACTAGAAAATAATGGCATGTTCTGACTATTTAAAAAATCTTTTATATTTTATAGTGCTAGAAATCATATTTTGAAAGCAGAAACATTTGAACTGTTAGTCGTAGAAACTTAGTTTTTTAATGAAAATTTGGAGTCTGATCAACATTTATACTGTAGATATTATAAATACAGTTCTCCTGTGTTGCTACATGTCTCTATAGTGCAATACATGGTATATATAATACTGTGTTGTTAAAAATAACAGGATTTAAAAAAAAATTAGTCAACCATTTTGTGTTTTCATTTCAATATATGGTAACTGTAGCATTATCTTATCAGTACACCTAGGTAGTGTGGCTGACTGCAAGCTTTCATTTAAAAAAAATAAATGTTTAGCCCTAATTGTTCCAAAATTCTCCAGTTTTAAAGAAATTGACCCCCATGTTCAGAGCCATCCATGCACAACATTCAGACAGTAGTGCTGCATGGAAAATAGCACACAGCTGTCCTGTGCAATATTCCGACAGTCAGCAAGCTCCGACTGAGCACGCTAACTATGTGAATATGGGGCAATGCCAGCCCAGTGCATAGTGAATATGTGCTACACTGGCATGGCTCATAGCTGGGTATGACCCATGGGGAGCACACTGAAGATAATGCTGCCCAAATTAACTCCATTGTACGTGCACAGCATTAAGTTGCCATTAGCATGCTCATTATGGGCTCATTAGCATGCCACACAGCCCAATAGCACCCATGTTGACTGGGCTTTTGAAGCAGTTATGCGCTTGTGTCTAGTGTTGCCCCTGATTTCCCATGCTGATCATTTGTAACATTCATTCCTGGGTGCCTAGTGGTTACCCCACCCCTGACCACCCATTCCCAGTACACATGTGCAAACCCCCTGGTAGTCCAGTGGCTCCCACACCACAAATGGTTGCTAAACCCCCATTTTGCACCTGCCTAGGACCCAGTTCTTGCACTGACTCACCCTGGACACTGATCAGTAAAAAACTGGATTCAACAGCAACCAGCACAGCGCTCCATTCACCTCCTTGGCCAGCGTCAGACCGTCAGTGAGTAACTGCTTTTACAGTCTCATGATCATTCACTGACAGTGAGAAGGGAACTGGTTGAGGAGGTGAGTGGAGGGCTGTGCCAGTCACCATCAAATCCAATTTGGTACCTACCAGTGTCCAATGTGAGGGGGGTGTTAGGTAGTGTGTTCTGAGCAGGTGGATCAGGTGAGGATTCAACAACCATTTGGAGGAGTGGTGGTCCCCTAGACTACAGGGGTTGCATATTTCTACCAGAAACAGGCAATTGGGGTGGGCAAACCACTAGGTACCAGAGAATAAATGTTTCAAAAGCCCAGCATGGGTGATCAGGGGTATGTCAGACTGCTAGACACCAGGGCTTTATATATGACATGATGAATGGGCGATGGGGGAGTACAGCCACTGCGCTGAGATAAGAAGAGGGATTTCACATCATTCAACAGTACTGCAATGCAATTATTTAGCACTGTCCAAACAATTAAGTACACTGTTGCGCACTTTATGCATTAGGAATCCCTCATTTGTATACAAAACAAAATGGTAATATTAAATGCATGCTGAAAATAGAAAATAGAGTAAGGATCACAGTTTCAACCATAGGTCTTCTTCAGGAATGATCTAAAAGAGAAAAAAATGCAAAGTTAGTAGAGAGGTAAGGGAAAATAAGGGATATATGTGAGGAATGAAAATAAAGAGGGTGGATGTAGGAGAAAAGTGATATTAGGCAAGGTAAGAATAGAAGCTGGAAAACAAAAAGTTGATGATGGGTATGACAAGACATGGTAGGAGTAAATGAACTGATGAATCCTCAAGTGGGGACCAATTAACAAGGCCTAGTAAGAAGGCTGAAAGGTGACAAATGTGGGGGAAGGAGACAGAGACATCTGTAGAAAATGAAAATAGTTACGCACACATAGCTGGACTGTCCATGCATGCATGCCCACACAGACAGACAGACAAACACACACACACACAAACACGCACAAACACACAGAACGGAAGTGTGTGCAGGCATACCCACACATGCAAATGTACTATGCATACATGCAAGCAAAAATATGATGGTGGTGAGGGTGGGGGTAAAAAGGACAGACTACAGTAGTAAACCATAAAGTGGCTGAAAGATGTTAGTAGAAAATAAGTCTGTCATTTAAACCTGAGGACTGTGCTAGTCACTGTCAATGTCTGTCTCCTTCCCCACATTTGTCATGTTTCAGCCTTCTTACTAGGTCCTGTTCATTGGTCCCCACTTGAGGATTCCTCAGCTCATTCACTCCTACTGTTCCTTTTCATAGCCATCATCACCATTTTCTTTTCCAGTTTCTATTCTTATCTTGTCTATTATCACTTCTTCTCCTAGTTCCACCCCCCATTTTCTTTCTGCACATATACAGTACATCCGTTATTTCCCCTTACCTCTCCACTAACATTGCTTTTTTTCTGTTTTAGATAATTCGTGAGGAAGACCTATGGTTGTAATCTTGATTCTTACTCTAGTTTCTATTTTCAGCATGTATTTAATATTACCATTTTGTTTTGTTTTCAAACCACACACTGATACAGCACATTGTTGTGTCCCCTCATTTACATAGGCAGAGTGGAATATTCTGATTGGTCATGCTGTTGAGTTTGTGTGGTGCACCAGGAGCCTCTGAATATGACCCCCACCCTGACAGCTGGTGCTGTTCACAGTTAACATAGTGCAGAGTGCTAACCTGGTTAATGCCATGCTAAACATTTGAATATGGGGACCATTATACTTTAAAAAGTCTAACTTTGGAACTGTGGGGGCTAGAAAGTGAAGATTTTTTTTGTTTGTTTTTTGTAAATGAATGCTTGGAGTTCAGCCATTAAGAATTAGCTCTGCCAATACTGTTTTTATGTGTTGATACTATTCTATATGAACATACAAAAGAGCAGAAGACCTTACAGTCTATTGAGTCTGCTTGATTCCAGTGCCAATGATCCAGAGGTTACAGTGGATCTCTCTACCTCCCCGCCAACCCTAGCCCTCCCCTTCACACTGTCCCACCCCTTCTTGACCCCCCCACTGTCTTCTGAGTGACTACCTCAGATGGGAGTGCATTCCATCCTGACACTACCCCCTCTGTAGCCTTCCACTCCACCAGCTTAAAACAGTGCCCCTTTTGGTTTTATCAATGAGAAAGCAAAGTTCCCTTATGGCTACTTATTTCATACTCTCAGATATCTGAAGGTTTCAGTCATCTCCCCTCTCTCCCTCCTCTCCTTGTGTGAGTGCATATTAAGTTTTCTCAGCATGTCCTTATATGCCCTGCTGTCCCTGAACCATCTTTGTTGCCCTCCTCTGAATTGCCTCAAGCTGGTTGATATCTTTTTTAGGTAGGGGCTCCAAAATTGCACGCTGTACTCATGGTGTGGTTGTACCAAGGATCTGTACAGCAGAAGTATAACCTCTTCCCTTCTGCTCATGAACCCTCTAGCAATGCAGCCCAATATTTTGTTTGCCTTTGCTGCTGCCTTCCTACTGTACACTGTATAGTCTGTTTAAGGTCATTGGTTATGGCTAGGCCCAAGTATTTTTCTTCCTGTAATTCAGTGATCTTGAACCTCCAAGGCTGTACTTGGCCCTTGGGTTCTTCCCTCCTATGTGCATATCCTTGCACTTCTTTGCATTAAATCCCACCTGTCAGATTCCTGGCCACCACTCTAGCCTTGCCAGGTCCTCCATTAGGTCCTGCATCCATTCTTCTGTGTCAACCTTCCAACAGATCTTGGTGCTGTCTGCAAAGAGGACAATTTTGATACTTGTCAGACTAACCTGATAGTTTTCTTTGACTGGGTGACAAAGGAATTAGACAGGGGCCATGCTTTAGATCTGCTCTACTTTGGCTTGGTACCTCACAAATGATTGCTCAAGAAGATGGAAGACCTGGGTGCAGCTAAACCCATAGTAAACTGAGTGTGTAACTGGCTTGAGGGGAGGCAGCAGAAGGTGGTGGTCAATGGGATTAAATCAGAGAAGATGGAGGTTATGAGCAGGGTTCCACAGGGATCAGTCCTGGGTCTGGTCCTCTTCAACATATTCTTTAGTGACATTGGAGAAGGAAACCAGGGCAGGTTGGGTCTCTTTGCAGATGACACAAAACTATGTGGGAGGGTGGATAGTGATGAGGGATAAGGGAAGTGCAGAAAGACCTACAAAAGCTAGAGGGGTGGTCAATGGTCTGGCAGTTAAAAGTCAATGCTAGAATGTGCAAGATAATGCACCTAGGGAAAAGGAACCCCAAGACAGAGTACTGGATGGGAGGAGAAAAACAGCACTACAGCTGAGGAACGGGATCTGGGAGTTATCATTAGCAACTCACTTAAGCAATCGAGTCAGTGCAACAATGCACATAGCAAGGCTAATAGAATGCCAGGATGTATCAGGAGGGGTATTAATAGCAGAAGAAGGAAGGTAATACTTCCCCTCTAGAGATCCCTGGTGAGGCCTCACCTTGAGTACTGCACCCAGTTCTGGAGTCCTCACTTCAGAAAGGATAAGGATAGGATGGAGACAGTGCAGAACAGAGTAACAAAAATGATTCAGGGCCAGCAGGGCAGATCCTATGAGGAACACCTCAAGGCACTAAATGTGTACTCACTGGAGACCAGAAGGGAGAGGGGAGATATGATAGAGACCTTCAAGTTCCTTAAAGGAATTAACACATTTAACAGTCGGGAACTATTTAGCCTGAATATCAATTCGCGGTCACTTGGACACGAATGGAAATTAACAGGAGGTAGGTTCAGGAGAGATGTGAGGAATTACTACTTTACAGAAAGGGTGGTGTAACCTTGGAACAGTCTGTCAGCTGAAGTGGTGGATGCAACAACAGCCAGGGGATTCAAGCAGGACTGGGACATAATGAAGGGAACAGTGGTTACCGGGGGTGACAGGACCAAGGAGAAGAATAGAGAGAAGAGGGAGAGGGTTAGCACTCTGGAGGAACAGTAGGTTCCTGGGATTATAGGGAACTTGGGCAGACTGGATGGACCTCTGTTCTTTTTCTGCCATCATTGTCTATGTTTCTATGTTACCCAATGTTGTCAATGGGCACAATAAATAGCACTGGGCAGAGCTCTGACCTCAGTGGGGCACTACTTGTGCCTGAGAGTTCCTGAACCACCACCACATTCTGTGTCCTAATGCTAAGCTAATTTGACACCCAACTGGTTAATTTGTACTGTGCCTCTAGATTTCACAGCTTTCTGATCAACCTCTTTTGTGGTACCTAATCGAAGAGGTTTCTGAAATCCAAACATAGAATGTCAGCTGCCTGACCCTTGTTCACCACCCTCAATACCCAGTCAAAGAAGTCAATCAGGTTGGTTTGACAGGACTTCCCAGACATGAGCTCATGCTGTCTTTCATTGTGTAGCTCATTGGTTTCAAGGAACTCAGCTAGCCTTTCCTTCAGAATAGTCTCTGTCAGTTTATCCACAATGGAGGTCAGACTGACTAGCCAGTTGTTTCCAGGGTTATCCCTGGCCCACTTTTGTGTAGCAGTACCACAGGTGCAGTCCTCTACTCCTGTGGCACCACCCCATATCCAAACAGCTGTTGAACATGCCTGCCAGCAGACCAGCCAGCTCCACTGTCAGTTCCCTCAACACTGCTGGGTGTATGCCATCAGGGCCTGTGTCCTCCATTATTTTGTCCTTAACTATCCTTTCCCCTCCTTCTCCATCCTCCCTTTTGGAACTAGCCCATCCTTTTCTTTAGACAGAGCAGAAGTATCCATTCAGCACCTCCACTTTCTCTTTACTGCCTTGCACCCATCTGTCCTTCTTTTTTAGCTTCACTCTGCCACTTTCATAGTTCTCTTTTCACTGATATACCTGAAGATAGCCTGAAACCCTCCTCAATCCCCTCAGCAATTTTTTGCTACTTCCTAGCATTTGCTTGCCTGATTATCCTACTGACCTCCCTAGTTTTCTCCAAGTAGACCCCCTCATCCTTGTCCTTGCAGGATTTCCTGTGCTTCCTATATGTAGCCCTCTTGTCCTTCACTGCCTTGCTCACCTCCCAACTGAACCAGCCTGATTTCCTGGCCTTTGAATTCATCTGCTTCTGCTTTAGTCATGTGTTAGTGGCTTCTGGGATCCCTGCCCTGATCACTGTCCTCCTCTGTTCCATGCTCATATCATCATCAAGGATAGATAAATGTTCCCTCAAAATCTCTCCCATCCTGCCATAGTCAGCCTTCCTGAAAACTATCACTTTTGTCTTCATGCTTGGTGTTTCCTTTCCCTTGTCAACTCTGAACCACACTGTCTGGTGGTTGCTGTTCCCCAAAGGGTCTTCCACCATGATGTCCTGGATGTGTTATGCATTTCTTAAGACCAGGTCCAGGATGGTACCTTTCAAGCCAGTTCAGTCACCCCCTGAAGCTGGCACTCGTCCTGGACTGTGTCCAGTATCAGGTGGCTCCTGGTAAGGTGGTGGACGGGACACTCCAATCCACCTTAGGCAAATTGAAGACTCACATCACCAGTTTGTCCCTTTTTGTTGTCACCCTGATTATGGTACTTAACTCCCTATCTTGCCCTCATCCTGATTTGGTGGTCTATAAACTGCACTCATCCTTAACTTCCTTCCTGCTGCAATTTGGATTTGTACTCAGAGACTCATTATCCCATCCCCTATTTACTACCCGGTGGCAGTAATGACCTCCTTGATGTATAGTTCTATTCTTCCCCGCTCTCTTTCTCCCAGTCCTTTCTATAGAGAGCATACCCTGGAATGGAGAAGTCCCAGTCATGATTCAGTTACGTCAGGTCTTAGTGACCCTCCCTAGATCCACCATTCCCTTTGCTGTCATTTCATGCAGGTCATCCATTTTGTTCCCAAGACTTTTAGCATTAAGAGACACTACCCTCCACCACTCCTGATTCCCTCCACTATTTTGACCAGGTGCCTCCCTCCTCCTCCACTTGGCAGCCTACCCCTTTCCTCTTTCCTCTTCTTCCCTTGTTCCTCCTACTTGCTTATATCCACCCCAGCCCCCTCCTATTTTCATTTCATTTTATTTTTTATACTTGTAAGCACAATGACCATATCTGCCTGTTTTCATATGCAACAAGTGTACAAAAAAACATAGAATATTATGATAGGCATTACACAAAATAAATACAACCATAGACATATTGAATGGAATAATCAGCCATACAAAACCTATGATGTAAAACAAGTACATTCATTAGAATCATTGAGCCATTTTCAACGTTTTTTTTTTAAAGAATATACAGTTGAGCAATTCACAATATTTGAAGGGAGTGCATTAAACAGAAGAGGAACTTTATATAGTAATGACCTCTGGCCTAGGGCTTTTTTTAAATAGCAGAATGGTAAAGGTAAGTCTACTTTGGGATCTGGTCCTGCTTCCATTTAAAGCCCTTGTAAACAGGGCATAAATAGATGGCGGTAGCAGACCCAGGGTACCCTTAAAAAGAAAAAGCCCAAACTTAAAACGTACTCTGTTTTGAAATGATAAACAACCTGACAATTTCAAAAGTTCACACTGGTGGGTACGATCAGCTGACCTTGACATAAACTTCAGGACTGAACTGTAAGTGACCCTAAGCTCATCCAAAATGTTGTCAGTGGTAACGGTATAAATGATTAAACCATAATCTAATAAACTTAATAAAAAACTACGTGTTAAAAGTGCACATGACTCATTAGTCAGAAATGGTCCAACCCTATATAATAACCCAAGTCTTTGGTTTAAGGTTTTTTGAGGGATTTGATGTGGGATTCAAAAGTCAAATGGGGATCCAAAAGAATACCCAAATATTTGAAGGTCTCAACTCGTTCAATAACATCACTTTTTAAATCAACTATGGGATTTAAAGAACCAGATTTCCCCCTGTGCCCCATGAGCAGCATCACCTTAGTCGTTTCTGAGTTCAGCATCATTCACCTAGAGATGAGCCAGTTCTGACAGTGGCAGAAATCGTCCTGCACACTCGCCATAGCGGAACAAGGATCATCAGTAGCACTAAGTAGAACTGCATCCTCTGCATAAAGTGTCACAGTTGTTTGGGTGCAACTCTGAGTTGCTGGATTCGTAAAGAGCGAAAATATCAAGGGGCCCAGAATAAATCCCTGTGGAACCCCACAACGGATCTCCCAAGAAGTAGAAAAAATGCTTTTTATCATTGTTCTATGACATCTGTTGTTTAAGTAGTTTGAAAAAAATGTGATAACATCTTGAGAGAAATGTAATTCAGACAAGACTACAGATAGTAACGAATGTTCCACCAAGTCATAGGCCTTGGTGAGGTCCACAAAAATGGCTGCAACAGAGCTTCCTTTGTTATGGGCACTCTGAATGCAGCTGGTGAACCCCACCAAGGCTGTCTTCATATTGTGTATAGGTTTAAAGCCATGCTGAGATTCAGAAAGTAAATTGTATCCATCAAGGAACTCTGTAGTCTGATCCAAAATGATTTTTTCCAAAATCTTGAAAAGTGGAGCTAGTAAAGAAATTGGGTGATAATTAGACACGAGAGATGAATTTCCACTTTTTAAAATAAGTTTTATAGTAGCCATCTTCCATTTGGTGGGAAAGACTCCAGAACCTAAAGAAAAATGACACATTACTGATAGGAGAAAGGAAAAGGAGTCAATCCCCTGTTTAATTAATCTATAATTGATATTATAATGAGCTATAGATGGCCTGGGATCCAGTTTTAGCACATATTCTTTGATCTGATCAGGTGAGATATTCTTAAAATAGAATTCAGGGTGGGATTCTGAATTTATGTCTTGCAAATTAAGTGAAGAGGCTGGGGGCGCTGTCTTCCCCCTTGACCAATCCCATTGTGCTGGTTACCTGAGTGGAGTGTGGTTTTCCCCTTTTCCAGAAAAACCCATCTCAAGACCCCTCCTATTCTGCATATGTCCTCCCGTATCTGACTGCTCTGTGTTCTCTACCTAGTGGGGCCTGTCTGCCCACTCCTTCAGGAAACCTTGGGTGCTGCAGGCTGTGTTGCCCCCATATTCAGTTAAATATAAACTGTTTATATATTCCCCAAACTGTTCCCCTAGCAGCCTGGTTCCCATCATACTTAGGTGCCAACTAACAGGTGAGTAGAGGGTTTTGTCATTCCAGGTCCACCCTTCATTCTCTATGTATCCAAAACCCACCTCACTAAACCATTCCCTTAGCCAGCCACTGAACTCCTCTGTCCTTTGCTTTCTAGCTGTGCTGGCTCTAGGCACTGCCAGTAGTTCTGAGAAAGCTACTGACTTAGTCTTCCTCAAATAGACCTGCCCTACCACTCTAAAACTCTTCTGAACTGTCTACACATTGCATCCAGCCAGGTGATTGGTACAGTACCTAGTTGAACGATTACATGTGACTTTCCTATCAGTGTGAGTGGGCCTACCATTAGTCCTATGCATTCTGCTGTCATTTCCAGTAGGCACACCACTCTCCTAACCTACTGTCTTTCCCACTCTTAGCACATCTAATCCCCTTCACCATTGAATCCCCAATCACTGTGACTCTACCTCTACCCTTCTGTTCCATACCTCCTGCTTCCAAATTTTTCTTTACCTGTTTCACTCATCCCAGCTGCCCCCTCTACCAATAACTACCTTTTCATCTCCCTCCTTCTCCTCAACCACTGTCTGCCTATTGTACTCACTCCCTTCTTGCATACTTCTCCTTCCTTTTCAGCTCCAGTGGAACCCTGTCCCCTTGATCTCTCTTCTACCACCACCGCTCTACTCCCCCAAGAGTGCCCACTTCTTCTCACGTTGTCCTTACCTCATCCCCTGTTCCCCACTTTTCCCACTGCAGCCTCTCACAAAACCATACCACAGTCCAGCTGCCAGTCCATCTGTGCTCCACCTAGATCTTCCCTCATCCCTGCAGTACTCAATGGTTGGAAGCATTTCCTTACTGGTATAAATGTGGGTGCATCTGCTCCTTCCTCCTCATGTTGAGCTAATTCTGTCCTCCACACAGTCCTCCTTCCTGCCTCCCTTGGCTTCCTCACCCTCTGAGTCATTGGGTCCCACTGCAATGGGACCCACAACCCCCCTGCACTCCCCTACTCCTTGATCCTACCCATGGCCTGACCCAGCTCCCCTGCCTCTCTTTTCAGTATTCCCAACTCTTTGCTTAGCAGCTGCACCTCAGTCATCAAGGAACCTAGCCTTCTACATATTGGACATCCCTCTGTCTCCCACAGTGTTCCCAGGGACACTGCAACACCACACAACCTACATCATAACACCCTTCCCCTTCCTGCTTCCTGCCTCAGCTGTGCAGGCCTATCTCAGATAAGGAGTAGTTCCAATCAGTATAGCCACCTATCCTAACAGTCCTACCCCAGATAGGGAGTAGTTCAAAAGACTATTTAAAACTGCCTCTTGTTTGAGCCTGTTTTTTTTTTTAATTTTATTTATCAAGTCTAGGATTACAAATACCTTTGAGCCATGGCTCTTTTACAAAGGTTCCATGTCAGAGAAATACAAATTATGGGGAACATCAAGACAGGCATTACAACAATGTGGACATTGCAAACAGAGTACAGATTAATTCAGTTCAAGGGTAGCATTGTAACAAGGCAGCCAGCGGCATTTGTCAGAGAGAAAATAGACAACAGATAAGTGCCAGAGTCATAGGGAGTGGGAAGAGGGTGGGGTGGAGAAAGAATGTAGGAAGGGTGGCAAGACGGTGAAAAGTGCAGCATTGGGTATACCAAGATGTGAGGGTAGAATTCAGTGAGGAGGGGAGGGGAGGAGGGGACAACTAGAGCGGAAAGGGAAGTGGAGAAACAAGGTTAAGTTGGGTAGTCACAGGAGCTGTTGGTAGTGAGATAGTCCCGGAGCCTAGTTTTAAACATACCAATAGTTGGGGCAGAGGAGATGGTTGGGCTGAAGCCATTGAACCAGTGTGGTGCTCGATAAGCAAAAGAGCGTTGTCCCTGTGAAGTGTGACAGTGGGGGACTTTCAGTAGCTGTAGCATGGACCTCCTAAGGCACCATTTGTTAATTCGGTGTTGTAACAGAGTTGAGACCCCAGAAGGTGCAAGGCCAAGGTAGATTCTTTTGACCATGGAGCAGGTGAGAAACTTTATGCGGTTTGATAGTTGGAGCCAGCCGGTCTGAGTGTACAGGTCACATGTGTGGGTGAGACGGTGAGCACCAGTGATGAGCCGACATGCTTTATTTAAGGCAGTTGAGAGGCATCTAAGGGTTGTGGTTGTGGCTGAGCCATAAATGATGAGACCATAGTCTTTACAGAGATCACAGAGCTCAGGACTGCAACCTTCAAAGCTTCTGGCATGAGGTGTGGTCTGTGTTTGTAGAGGAGATCAAGCCATGTATTAGCAGCTCTAGCTACATTATCTACATAAAGTCCATAGGAGAGATTAGGGTCAAGCTGTATCCCTAAGTATTTGAAGGACACCACCTGATCTAGAGTGTTCCCCTGGGTGGTGGAGATAGCCAAGTGGTGTAGCTTGTGTGGGATATGAGAGCTGCAGAAGAGCATAGATTTGGTTTTCTTGTCATTGAGAACCAGTTTATGATTAAGAAACCATGTATCTACAGAACTGAAACCAAGTTGAAGGTTGTGTTGAAGAGTTGCAGGATCTTTGTGAGTGGAGAATACAACAGCATCATCGGCATATAGTATGATCTGCTCAGAGCAGTGGTAAGGGAGGAGTTTAAGAAAAGGCTAAAGGAGGGGTCCCACTATGGATCCCTGTGGGACACCGAGCTGAACAGGCAGGGGTGTTAGAAAGAGCGTCCTAATTTTTACTCTCTGTGACCCGGTTTTCAAGTAGCTTTTAATCCAGAGAAAGAGTCAGGTGATAGCCCAGCATTCAGTAGTTGGTGTATTAGTAGTCCATGGTGTACTGTATCGAAGGCCTTGAGGAGGAATGGACGAAACGGCTCCTGTGAGAAGGCCGCTGTCAAGGGATTTGTGCAAAGCTCCAGTGAACTCAAGAAGGGCTGTGGTGGTGTTGTGACCTTTCTGGAAGCTGTGTTGTTGTGGACAAGGTATATTGTATTTATCCAAGTGGTCAGTAAGTTGATCAGCCACGATGCGCTCAAGTGCCTTAGAGAGTGGGGGCAGTATGGAGATAGGGTGATAATTTGAGTGAATCGTCTTGTCCCCACTTTTATGGACTACTTGTAACTGCAGCTCCCCTTCTTCTTCCAACCCTGTTCATTTTTCTGACTTCTGTTAGACAGAATCCCCTGCAGCCTGCAGTCTCCCCTGCAGATGTCTGGCAGATGCCACTTAGTAAGATGACATACTTCTGCTTTGTGGTGCTCACACTTCAGGTTGCTTATGCAAGGGGCCACTTGGAACTCTGGGGCTTTTGAAAGGACTACAATTGCCCTATTGGCATGCTGATGTCATGTGGTCTGGGTCACTCACCATTGGTACCAAGTAAACCTCCCTTAGCCTGCCCTACCACCCTCTGTTCCACTCCTCTCTCTTCCCACTCCCTTTCAGTGACTTTGCTCCCCCCTTATTCAAGCAGTTACCCAGAGAAAACACAAATACAGTTGTAAAATCAGACAAAAAAAACACAGTTTCTAGTGACTAGTCCTCCTGCCAGCATCTCTCTTTACTCTGCTGGCACACATCTCACTGAGAGAGATCTGCCTCAGAGCTGAGTTTGTAGTTAAAATGCTGTGCACACAAATATTACAACCACTGTATTGGTGTGCTGTAGCCACATGGTCCAGGTTGCCAACCAATGGTTACCAACCAATGGTGCTGAGCACACCTCCATTAGCCAGCCCTCTGTTCCCCTTCTTCCTCTTCCTGCCTTCCTTTCAGTGTCTTCACTCTCTCATTATTCAAACAGTTGCACAGAAAAAACACAAAAGCAGTTGTAAAATCAAAAGAAGCACCACACTTTCTTCTGCTCACTTACCATCCTCCTGGTGGCATCCCTCTCCCCTGCTGGAGCTCATCTCTATATATAGCAATACTATTTTCTAGAAAGTGTACAATAGAACATTGGCAGTCTTAAGTTAAAACAAGGTAAAACAAAACTAGTCATTAACTACTGTGTGGTATATACCAGATACATAATGGGTGCAGGGGAATAACACATTTATCTCCACACATGAGTGGTAAGACCTTAACAACTAACTTGTGGCTTTGCCACTTGTGGGTTATGGATCTTAGAACTTATGTAGTAATAGAGATAAATGGAAGCTTACTCACCTGGTAAAGGTGATTATAGGAGTACCTTTTACAGCACTCAGAAGTCATCACAAGTGGGTTATAGAGGCATCATCTGACAGGCTGATGCACAAACTAAAACTGAATCTGACCCTGTCTTCACCCCTTCCTGCTGGATCTTCCTCATTATGAAACTTTCAAAGATACTCCTCCTGGAAACAATGAACTCACAAGAAAAAACAAACATAATGGAATAAATCCGGAGAACAGCAGAGATAAGTAAAAATGGATTCAATGAGCTTTATTATCATCACCATTAAGGCATACTTTGTGAATTTAGAAACACTTTACTAAATAGAGAAAAAACATAATAGAACAATAGGAGACCACATAGGTAACTATTCTATTATAATGTAAAGGCATGAAATACATAGAGATCAAGCTATCACATTTAACTAGATTAAAATACATACAGACAAGAAGCCATATTCCTCATTGTTGGGAGGGATGTGGAGTGCTGTAAAAGGTGTTCCTAAAATAACTTTTACCAGGTGAGTAAACTTCCATTATCTGTCACAGCTCTTGCAGTACTCCAAAGTCATCACAAATGGGTGATCTAAGCAGCAGTGACAGAAGAAATGTGGGTGGGACAATGAGGAAGTGGTTTAAGGATCAACTGTAGAACCAGACAAACAAATTTTGCTTTGTCATAGTCCCCGGTATCGAGTCTGTAGTGTTGAGAGAATGTGTTGACCAGGTGGCCCTGAACAGATGTTTGCGACTGAGGATAAATTTCTTTCCATCCTTGAGATGGCCACTGCTCTGGAGGATTGTGTCTTCACTTGGAGGGGAAGAAGGCATAGCAGATGCTTTGTAGACCTTTGAAATTATCAATTTCATCCATATGTCAATGCTGGACCTTGAAGCCAGTAGTCCCCACTTAGCTTCATGGACCAGAAGACACAGTCTCTCAGGCTCTCTGAAGGAGACTGTTCTGTACAGATAAATCTTAACAGTCATAATGCTATCCAGGTTCAGGAGAACATACCTGTGATCTTGGCCCTGGATCAAAGGATGGAAGTGAGATCTCTTGGGGCCAGAAAGAAGAGAGAGGACACCTTGGGTAAAAAGGAGGGAACAGTCTTGAGAATTACTCTGACTTCTTGAAATGTCATTAAAGTTTCAGTGCAAGATAAGGCCTGTGGCTCACTCATTTTATGGGATGACCAAATGACAATTAGAAATACAGTCTTGAGATCAAAAAACAATATGGTGACACTGAATCCAGAGGCTCAACTGTCATTCTGCTTCAGGTGTCAAGTACATCATTCAGCTGCCATGGGGCTGTGGTTGTTTTCTTTCTGGTTTTAATACTGTCTATGCATTGAAGTAAGTTAGTACCTGTGAGTGCATTCCAGGAAGTGACCTATTGATTTTCTCTTGTATTGTCCCTATTGCGATAGCTTGCACCTGTAGAAATGCTGTGGCCCAGTCCTTTGTTGAATCCATCTTCTAAAAATTCCAAGAGACTTGAATGGAGCAGGATGTTCAAGTTCAAGTTCAAGTTTATTGCAGGAAAGACTCTGTTGAGCAAGCTCATTCAGAAGGAGGTCCTGAGGCACATACACATACAGTTCGCAATTACATAGACAGGAGATATAAAATGTAGAACAACAAAGAAAAAATATATAATACAAGAGGTATCCACAATAGAAGTCCTTATGCTATATATGCAGTACATTCCAGTTTTAACCTTGGCCTAAATTATGCAACACATTTCAGCTTAATAAGTAGAGGGCCAGTTGGTACCTAAGAAGTTGACTTGGCATTGGGGGCCTAGTAGCACCTACATATGTCTTTTAATTTAGAGATAGCTAGTGTTTTGTAGGAGTTAATTGATATGATGCTGGTTAGCTTCAGCATGGCTTGTAGTTGGTTCCAAATGTTTGGGAGGGTGTATGAGACAGCTGTTTGTCCAGCTGTGGTATGTGTCCTGGGAAAAATCTAGTAGGATAAGGTCGGATTTCCTTAGGTAGTAGATGCTATGCAAGATGTGTATGAGAGATGTTAAATAGACAGGCAGTTTGTGGAGTAGTAATTTGAGGGTCCAAATGCCAGCATGCAGGAGGTGTCTGGTGACAAGAGAGGTCCACCCAGCTGCTGCATAAAGATCATAGTGGTGGGTCCTGTACGCAGAGTTAGTAATGAAGTGAAGAGCACGGTGATAGAGTACATCCAGTTTAGATAGGCTCAAGGTTGGGGAGGAGATAAAGATAATATCTCCGTAGTCAAGCAAGGAAAGGAATGTTGCTTAGACAAGTCTTTTGTGGGTCACGAGAGAAAAGAGAGTCCTATTTCTAAAGAAGAAACCCAAGCGTGCTTTAAGCCTCTTTGATAGATCCTTGATGTGGTCATTGAAGGAAAGCTTGTTGTCTACCCACATACCTAGATATTTAAATTTAGGTACGACTTCCAAGGGTTCACCTAGGGAGGCAACTATGAAGTTTTTAGGTGGGGTAGGTAGGGCACCAGACAAGGCAAGTCTCGAGAAAATCATTGTCTTGTTTTTTTTTGACATTTAAGAGAAGCTTGGCATTGATAAGGTTGCTTTCTAACTGGATAAAGTCAGCTTGGAGTGCCTCCCTGACTTCAGTTAAGGATGAGCCTGATGTGTACAAAACCGTATCATCCGCAAAGAAATGTATGCTAGAGTTCTTTATGTGGGAGTCAAGGTTGTTGATGTACAGGGAAAAAAGGATTGGTCCTAGGATGGAGCCTTGAGGGACTCCTCTGGCAATTGGAAGGGGGGCAGATAGTAGGCCATCAGCTTTGACTTTTTGTATCCTTCCCGTGAGATAACTGTTAAACCACTGTAAGGTAAGTGGAGTGGCACCTATGTAGGCAATACAGGTGATTAGGAGGTGATGGTCTACAGTGTCAAAGGCTTTACTGAGGTCTAGAAAGACTGCACCAGTAACCTTCTTGGTGTCCATAGCATGGATCCAGTCATTAAAGACTTTAGCCAAGGCTGAGATGGTATTGTGCTTCAACCTGAAGCCAGATTGGGCAGGGTTTATGAGTCAGTGCGCTTCAAGGTGATTTTTTAGTTGGTTGTGTATAAGTTTTTCCAGCACTTTGGGGAGAATGGGCAAGATAGAGATAGGACGGTAGTTGTTTAAGTTACAAGGATCTCCTGATTTGAAGAGAAGAAGAACATGGGCAGATTCCCAGCAGGATGGAACAGTGGTTGTGGTAATAGAGAGGTTGAAGATGTGAAGGATGGGGTCTGTGAGCTGGGCATAGCCTAACCTCAAGAAAAATGATTCAAGGCCATCATCCCCTGCACTTTTCTTTAGGGCAGTGATGGATTTGGATTTGCACTATCTAGTGAAAATGGACAAGTGCCTTTTGTAGGTGTGATTTGTTGATTGTCTGTTAGACTGTAGCATTGTATTCACCACCTTGTCTGAAAGTTCTGATGCTAGTAATCTGTCCCTTTGAACAGCAATGTCCTCAGCCTGAGGGTGTTCAGTGCTGGATGTAGGACTGGTTCCTGCGACAGGTGATCTGGTTATGTCAGGAGGGTATTGGTTCGTCTATCAACAACTGTACAGTCCAAGCCGTTTATATGGGACAGCATGGTGGATTTATAGGCGTCCTGTTTAAACGGTCATCTCATATAGGTAAACATTGTTTTTTAGGTGATTAAGTGTTTCCCACTTAGATGGACTGTCTTACAGTACAGGATTTGACTACTGGGAGGAGTGTCACATTATTCTTTACTTATGTACTGTACAGTACTGTATTATGCTTGTGTGTGTGAATGATTTGTTTCTCAGTCCTGACAGTGTCAGTGATTTGGTTTTTTTTTCAGCCCCATTTAAATTTGTACAGCAGAGGATCCATCATTTTTCTGGGCAGTGTGCATCAATTAGTTTTTTAGTCATGGCTTCATTTACACAACAGAGGAACTATCTTATTTTTCTGAGCAGTGTGAGTGGGTAGTGTGAGTGATTTGTGTAATCACTGGTGGTGCTTAAAACTTAATTCTTTATTTTTTTATTTTAAAAGCTTTGGGGTATGTGACAGATTTTTTGTGCTTTTAGACTAAACCAGACGTTAACTTCCATCACTGTGGGTCACAGCTACAGTGACTCACACAACGTCAGCATTGTATATCACTATGGATCATCAGTGACATGGGTAGTAGCTCCAGTGTCAAAAATATCAGTGATCTTTTGTTTCATTTAATTGATGGTTGATGACATAGGACAGTCTCCACATCGAGCAATTTCTCCCAGCTGTTTACCTGCCCTTTCTGCTGGCACTATAGCAAAAATCACTTTAGACTAGCAAGGACATCTGTGGTGGTGACAGTAGTTTCTTCCTGCCTGTCAATCTGAACTTCACCTTCTGTCTCAGTCTCAGTTCCATTAGCCATGTGAGCCATCATGACTACTTCTTTATCAGTTAAGTTGCTGTCTGTGGGATCATGGGTGTCCATCTCTACAAAGTCATCAGAAGTGGTGCTGTCCATAAATGAAGGAAAGGGCACATCTTCAAGAACTGAAGAGTGATTATACTGCTGACCAGGTGTGTCCTTCAAAGTCCGCCTTCTGAAAGCAGTGCTGGATAGTGCTCGGCTTCACGCAGGACCATGCTCTGTGAACCATGTAAATTGCCTCTATCAAATTGACTTTCCTGGCAATCTTGGCTGCATGAGCACTGCTTCTCTTCTCAATTATTTTTATGATTTTGCCAGCGATGGGGGATCTGTAGTGCCCTTTCATGTTTTTTATCACCTCCATATCATACAGGGAGAAGTCCAGAGAGGTTACCAGACTGGTCAGGGTGGCCAAGGCATCCAGAGAGCTGAGACTGGTGCAGGGAATCAAAAGAGGAGAAAAAGACTTCTTCCACTACATCAGAAAGAGAAGAAAGAGCAAGGATCAGCTGGTGAGGATTAAGAAAGACGGGGGAAGGTGGAGAAAGGGGTGGAGCAGGCAGAGGCTCTGAACGAATACTTCTGATCTGTATTCACACAGGAAAAGGGGGGAAGATACCCCAGGTGAGGGTGGGTAGGGAGGAGGGGACGACAGATGTAGGAATTACAGAGAGCAGACTACTAAATTGGCTGAGGGCATTAAGGGTGGACAAAGCACCTGGACCTGATGGCATTCACCTTAGGGTACTAAGGGAGTTGGCAGAGGTCCTGGCGGGCCCACTGGCCGACCTGTTCAATACCTTCCTGAACACAGGATGTGTACCACAGGACTGGAGAATGGCCCATGTGGTGTCCATCCACAAAAGTGGCCCAAAGGATGAACCAGGAAACTATAGGTCAGTGAGCCTCACATCAATCATGGAAAAGCTCGTGGAGACCATAATAAAAGAGAGGCTAGTAAGCTTCTTGAAGGAAAACAGTCTCCAGGATGGTCAACAGCATGGGTTTATAATGGGCAAATCCTGCCAGATAAACCTTGTAGTGTACTACGACTGGGTGACGTGGGAACTGCACAAGTGCCATGCAGTGGATTTCCTGTATTTGGACTTCAGCAAGGCCTTTTATTCAGTGCTGCATGGGAGGTTGGGGGGAAAGGTTCTATGTGATAACGGCGATCATGGAAAGGTGATCACCATTAGGGAGAGTGTACATCAACGAAAATCAATTTTGCCCAGGTACACTCACGGCACAGATAAAAAGGGCACTGGAAACAAAGGTGTTTTTGTTTTTGTGGGGGGCTGCACCTCCCACACCCCCCCACTAAAGGATTCTCAACTCCAGGAGGGTGCATGTTGGGGGGGGGTGAAAACAAAAAAAAATAAAATTAATGGACCAGCACAAAAATACCGATGCACCTAACTTTGAACCCAGCACCCTCTCAACCCTAGCCTGCCATGAACCCACAATACCACACAGCCAGCTTGGCAACCCACTGCCGTGCTACACCTCACATACCCTTCCTCCCCATCTGCCCATCGCACGGCATGCTCACTCCCCTCCATGCATGCAAATACATATAGCGACAGGAAGTCACTTTAGCTGTATTCTCCCCCGTCCAGTAGCCCTGTGAACAGGTGCCACTACTGAGTCACCCTTTTTGTAAGCACTCAATAGTGGATGCCCTTATCACGGGATACCAGGGGAAACTGCAATATGTGGGGGCAGGACCAAAAATGGTGAAATGGATCACAAACTGACTAAAGGGAAGGCAGCTATGGGTGGTGGTGGGGAGACCTCTCATCACCAAGAGCGGTGATGATTGGGGTACCACAGGGATCGGTACTG
Organism: Neoceratodus forsteri; assembly: GCA_016271365.2. Taxonomy (NCBI): domain Eukaryota; kingdom Metazoa; phylum Chordata; order Ceratodontiformes; family Ceratodontidae; genus Neoceratodus; species Neoceratodus forsteri. Next base: position 1,205,529,380 of record CM057450.1, on the reverse strand, counting down.
AGACCAGTGCTGTTTGGCATTTTTATTGCGGATCTCTCACATGGGATCTGGAGCAAAATCAGTCTGTTCAGAGACGATACCAAGATGGGAGCAGTGGTTGATAATGCAGAGGGGTGGAAGGGGTTGCAGGAGGACCTGACTAAGCTGCAGGAGTGGGCAGAAATATGGCAGTTGGGGTTCCACACCAAGAAGTACAAGGTTCTGCACTTCAGAGCCAGGAACAAGGGGAGGGATTATCACTTGAATGGGGTACAGTTGGGGAGCTCCACAGAGGAGAAGGACCTAGGAGTGATCATTATGGGGAGCATGAACAAGTCTGCTCAGTCCAGGAAGGTGGCAGCAAAAACCAACAAAATGCTGGGGTGTATTGCAAGAGGGCTCTCCTCCTGAAGGAGGGAGATTATCCTGCCCCTGTATAGGTCATTGGTCAGGCCCCACCTCGAGTACTGCTTGCAGTACTGGCACCCATTTCTGAAGAAGACCATCAGATTGTTGGAGGGGGTGCAGCGAAGAGCCACAAAGATGATCCAGGGATTGGAGAGCAAGCCCTTCGAGGATAGGCTGGGAGAGTTAAATATGTTTCACTGGAGGAGAGGAGGGATGGGTGGATATGATCAAGATCTTTAAGTATCCTGCAGGGGATAAACAAGACCAACATAGAAGGGATTTTTCAGATGAGAAGGGGAAGGGACATGAGAGGGCATGGACAGAGATTGGAGGGGGGAAGATTCAAGAGGGAGATGAGGAGACATTTTTTCATGGAAAGAGTGGTGGACAAATGGAACACCTTACCAAATGACAAAGTGTCCTGTAAGACGGTGGGCAGTTTCAAGAGATGTTGGGACAGTGTAAGGGTAAGGGATACTGGGAAGGGGGGCAGGAGGGGTAGCTGCGAGAGGAGGGGCTAGCTGCACACCCGAGCAGACTTGATAGACCATGAGGCCCATTTCTACTGGCAAGTTCGTATGTTCGTATGTTTGTATATCCATTGTCTGCAGCATGCCCATGGTGTTGGGGGGAAGAAGGCGAGTGTTATGTTTTTAAGCCGACTGCCGAGATCTTGGGGGTGAGTGCTGCAGTAATCCAAAAAAGTAAGAACTTTTACCTGGATCTGTGCAGCTCATCATCCCAGCTCAACAACCAATCAAGAGAAATAGCGGATGTCTTCCATGCATTAGCACATGACATGTAAGCCACAGAGAGGACATTTAAGTCCTTGAGCAGGCCAATATTCAACAGCTTTTTTTCTCGGTCTGAGTTAAATTTGCACAACAGAGGACCAAGATGCAGTCCTTAGCCTTTTTGCCACCTGTTAGCTCCAGGTCTTTTGTTGCATGTCCTAGGTCAGGGTATCCTCTGAAAAATAGCCCTGTTTCATCTGCATTGAAGATGTCCTCCTTTCAGAAACCACCTCGCAAACCTGGGAGAATGTCAGTCAGGAATCCTCAGCTCACAGCTGCATCCTGCTTTTCTCCATGCTCACATTTGAAAACAATTTGAAGGCAGATTTTCCACCTGGACAACCAACTGTCTGCTGATTCAAAATATGAGTGCCCAATCTGTGTTGCAAATCACTGGCCTTTTGTTTTAACATCAGCCCGGAGATCTGGTCACCCTTGACCAGTGCCGTCTGGAACCCCAACATTAACACATCCTCAACGGCAAAGTCCTTGTCCTCCCTCTTTTTTTTTCAGTGCAGATTGGAATTGGACCACCACTCAACCAAAATTGCATCTCTGTTCTTGCTGATGTGACCTGCTTGGCTCTTACTGATTTTAAATCGGGAAGTCACAGAAGACAGGAAACAGGTAGGGTTTATCTCTGTCAGCAAGTGATAGCTTATTCTGGGTGGGGGGGGGCATGTTGCTCCAGGTAAAGCTGCCTCATTTGGAGGAGGGCAAATGTAGTTCCTCTTCACAAAAGTGGGAGTAGGGAGGAGGCTGAAAACTATAGACCAGTCAGCCTCACCTCAATAGTGGGGAAAATTATGGAATCACTACTTCAAAAAGGATTGTGGAACATCTTGAATCCAGCGGAGCACAGGATCCAAGATAGCATGGATTCACAGTGGTAAGGTCATGTCAAACAAATCTAATTGATTTCTTTGATTGGGTGACTAGGGTAATGGATAAGTGGGGCACAGTGGATGTGGCCTACTTGGATTTAGTAAGGCCTTCAATTCCATTCCACATAAAAGACTGGTGAACAAGCTAGGCAGCCTGGGAGTTGGTCACAAGGTGGTACTCTGGGTTAGGAACTGGTTAAGTGATAGAAGACAGAGGGTCATGGTAAACGGAGCTCAATCTGAGGAAAGTAGGGTGACCAGTGGGGTGCCACAGGGATCCATTCTAGTGCCAGTCCTGTTTAACGTTTTCATAAGTGACATTGCAGAGGTGCTGGAAGGGAAGGTGTTCCTCTTTGCAGATGACACTAAAATCTGCAACAAGGTTGACACTCAGGAAGGGGTGGAAAAAATGAGGAGGGGCCTAGGTAAATTGGAGAAATGGTCTAGAGTATGGCAGCTGAGATTCAATACAAAAATGTGCAAAATCATGCATTTTGGGGTGCAAGAACCAAGTGGAGGATTACATGATGGGGCGAATATACTGATGGTCACCAAACAGGAAAGGGATTAGGAGGTAATCATATCTGATGATCTAAAGGTGGCCAAACAATGTGACAAGGCTGTGGGGCGAGCCAGTGGGATACTGGGGTGCATAGGGAGAGGTTTCACCAGCAGAATAAAGGAGGTGGTGATGACACTGTACAGATCATTGGTGAGGCCTCATTTAAAATACTGTGTCCAGTTCTGGAGGCCACATCTCAATAAAGACATAGACAGGGTGGAGGCAGTTCAGAGAAGGGCAACAAAGATGGTGCTGGGCCTGCAGCAAAAGTCATACGAAGAGAGACTGGGAGATCTCAATATGTATACCCTGGAGGAGAGGAGAGACAGGGGAGATATGATAGAAACCTACAAATATCTAAAAGGCATAAATAGGGTACTGGAGGTAGCATCTTTCAGAAAAGGAGATGTCCAGGAATGAGGGGGCATGACATGAGGTTGGAAAGGGGTAGACTAAGGGGTATTGTGAGTAAGTATTTCTTCAGGGAAAGGCTGGTAGATGCATGGAATAGACTCCCAGCAGAGGTGGTGGGGGCAAACACAGTGTGGGAATTCAAATATGCACGGGACAGGCATGGGGAACCCTAGCAATAGGTAAAAGGAGGTAAACCCAGAGATGAAGTAGAGTCTACGGCTTTTACAGTAGGCAGAGAAAATGGGCAGACTGGAGGGGTATAGCGGTCCTTCTCTACCATCAATTACTATGTTTCTATTTCTTGAAATCATTTTTAACTGCTCAGCGATTAATTGGTATCTAATTTGTAGTGATTCAGCAAACTTGCTGGACAGTTAGCACACATTGTTCAGGTAATTAGCAACTCACTAATCTGAAGTATAATGCTGACACTGTCTTGGTAAACTGCAAGCTCACCTAATTGATTTTAACAGGTGTAAATCTGTTCCCAACAAGTGTCCCTGTAAACTGGGTGTCCCACTGAACTACATCCCATTTATTTGGCTTGGACTATATTACTAAGCCCAAGTTCTCCTGTGCTGATCAGAAACTATGAGGACCACTGTGTTCCTGGATTCATGGAACTACTCTCACTACAAAGGAGATTATCAGAAAGACATATGCACTTTTGACTGCCATGGATTGGACAGGGCATCTACACCTGCTATTTCATGCTCTTTGTATCTCAAGAACTTTATGACCGGTCTTCTTTGTTCTTGTGGCCATGAGGTCTAGTTCAACAGGTTCCCACTAATCCTGAATCTTCTGGAATTCATGTAGGCTGAGTTGCCACTCCCCTGAGCTGAGTGTCTGCCTCATGATCCAATCTAATTGTGTGTTTAGTTCTCCTTTTAGATGGATTGCTGATGGACTCACTAGGTGAACCACTGTACATATTAAGAGATTGGCTGCCTCTCTGGCCATCTGTCTTCTCCTTGTTCCCCCTTGTTTGTTTATATATGACATTGTCATTTTGTTGTCTGTTCCTATTCTGATGTGATGTCTCCTGTGCACCACTGAAATTGATTGTTTTATTTGATCTGGGAAGTGACAGTTTTCTCTGATAGTTCTGCAAGTAGTAGTCCCAGTTGTTGAGGAGAAATTTCTGCACACTAGTGGTCTCCTGTGTAGTCATGCCTAGTTATGGAAGTCTATGCAGAAAGCCATGATCCCTGGTAGCTGCATCAGATCCCAGATCATAGAGAATTTGAAGGACAGAATTATACTGCAATATCATTTTAGACTGAGGATGCAGTCATTTAACAGTCACACTACTCTCTGTGTTGTATTAAACACAGTTCCTAAGTGTTACAGTGTTGATGAGTGATTGAGATTGCTTGTGGTTCTGTTTACCATCCAGCCATGCTGGGAGAGTATTTCCTGTGTCCTTTGCACAGTTTTTAGTAATAACTCCCAGGATCTGGCCCTTATCAGCCAACTGTACAGGTATGGGATGACATGCATTCCCACCTTTCTTAGGTTTACTTCCAGAGCTGCCAAGAGATTTACATGTATTCCCACCCTTCTTAGGTTTACTTCCAGAGCTGCCAAGAGATTTACAAAGACCCACAGGGCCAATGCAAGACTGAAGAGAAGGCATTTGCATTGGAGGTAGAGGTTTACGTTACAAAATCTTAAGAACCGGTGGTGTGCGGAACAGATGGGAATGTGGAGAGTGGTATATTTTGGAACTTTTGATGCTAAGGAACCTCCTCTCCTGACTGCCACTATGGTGATTTGCACCAGCTCAATTTTTTTTATAATAACATCTTTATATGTTTTTTATAACAAAATTACAATGCAAACAATCCAGAACAACAAAGTACAACAGAAATAGAGATGTAAAAAGCATTACAAGTAACAGAAGGTAAAGGAGAGGAAAACACATAATGCCAAAAGGAAAATTATACATGACATGCTAGCTGATAAATACATAAAATAAGTAAAACTAAATACAAGGATTGATACTCACACTAACAACACAACTACCGAAGGCTAAGTCAGCAATAATTGATTTTTGAACATACTGTAAAAAAAGAGATGCAAAACAATCCACAATCTAGAGTTGGAGGCAGGGGGTAGGGGAAAAAGTAGTAAACAAAATCTTACACAATGTTCACCATCCTCCTTCCCCCAAACTCCTACCCCCGCTTCTCCCTTCCTCCTTTTTATACTTCAGGGAAAAAAATTCCACAATTCTAGAAACACACTAGAGAATAAAAGAAGGGCCAGTCTCCACTTTATAAAAAAAAGACCCCAAATCTGATTGACTATAGAAAGCATATTTAAATACTTATAGCTACATCTCTCATGTCTATAAATGGACTCAACTAGGGCATCCCAATGAGAAACCTGAGGAAGACAGGATTAATGCCACAACCTTGTTATGATTTTCTTTGCACAGATCAATAAAATCAATAATAATTTCAAGGGCTTGCCCAGAACCAAGAAATTCTAACAGGGAATGTGAAATAAAACCCACTCCACTCCGGAGGAAGAGGAGAAGACAAGCCAAAAATACAAGAAATCACTTGCGAAACCTCAGTCCAGTATAACTGAAGAAGTTGACAGGTCCAGCAAATGTGTACTTGATCTGCCAAGTTCTCCCCACATAACCACCAACATGAGCCCACCTAAGGGCCCAAAAAAGAAGTAAGCGAAGCATTGGTTCTAAAGTAGAGCATCCTACACTTCCAGGCAAACTCATGAAGATACAGCACCATCAAAAGTTCATAAGAAGTTAAGGAAAACTTTTCCCATTGCACAAACTCACAATCCAGGGGTAACTCAGAAATCCATTTATGAAAAATGGGTTCCGTGGACTCTTTTGCCAAGCCACAGAGCAAGGAATAAAGCAAACCAGTCAAATGATTAGGAGTGGACCTGGTCTGACAGGTAATAAAAAACTGTGTTAATGATGATATGGACTCCAAGGGATACTTGGAGGAATAGGAAGAGAGAGAAGATATGCACAAAGTTGTATATACCTAAAGTAATCAGAGGAAGGAATGCCATAGTGAGACTGAAGATCACTAAAGGAATGAGGGCCAGCATGATCTAAAACCTGATGGGTATACTGGAGAGCCAGTATGGCCCAATGGTGAAGAAACAGGTCACTTGAGTCAAAAGGGATCCATATATTCTAGGCTAAAGCACTTAAAAGAAGAATCTCATGGCCCGGAAGTGATGACCAGATTCTATACCAAGTAGATAGGATGTCCTGTGTAAAACCCAAAAATTTAGAAAGGGAGATACACTGAAGGATGTGAAAAGAAAAGACAGGATACATCATGTAAATCATTTAAAACAAATTCTATATCATTCCAAGAAGCCTGAATGGCCACAAAGGACAATAAGCAAAGGGTACGGAGTTGAGATGCCGTAGACTATCAGTATAAGTTAGGAAGGTTTAAACCATCGCGGTGCACTGGAAGGTGTAAAAGGGAGAGTCACAGTCTTGGCTTCTTACCCTGCCAAATAAAATTAGAAATCATCCAGTGCCAGTTGTGGAAATAAAAAGACAGAGGTGGTAAGGGAAGGGTCTGCAAGAAAAATAAGATATGGGGTAAAATGTTAGATTGAATAACATCGATCCTCTGAAAAAGGACAAAGAAATAGTAGACCAGGACTGCAAATTCTGAGAAACAGCTGCTGTTACAGTGTCATAATTAAAAATATCCAAATGGTCCAAATTACAAATAATTGAAATTCCCTAGTAGCGAAGGTTGTTCCTGTTCCATCTTACTGGGAGCAATTTTACAATAGAATTGGGGGGGAATTGTGAAATGCCAAAAGTTCTGTTTTATCTGAATTTAGACAAAATCCAGCTAAAGCCTCAAATTTGGAAAAGATGTTCAAGGCCTCCCCTAGAGAAAGAGTAGGATCAGTAAGAGTAAGCAAGATATCATTGGCAAATAAAGCAGTCTTGTAATCTTGGCCACCAGCAGGGATACCATGTACATTTGGGGCACAATGAACAGAAATTGCCAGAGGTTCAATACACAAAGCAAACAGTGATGGAGAAAGGGGGAAACCTTGAAGAGTGCCCTGACAGAGAGGAAAAGAATTAGAATAAACACCATTTACTTTAACAAAAGCTGTAGAGGGTGAGTACAGATGCTGAAGCATTAAAACAAATTCCGAGGGAAACCCATACAGTATGTCCATACCAAAGTCCAAAGAAAAGGAGAAACCCAATGTAATTGTGGAACTAGTAACTGCTGAAAAGGAGAACATTTATAAAACTCAGCCAGAAAACCATCTTAACCCAGACTCTTACCCAGCTTAGCAGTTTTAATATAATGTATAATTTCAGCTGAGGAACTAGGAGATAACAAGGACTGAACTTGCTCGGAGGTAAGATTAGGTATCAGAGTCTGAGTCAAGTAAGATTGAATAGCAGCTTCATCTGGTGGTGGTGGGGAATTGGGAGAGTATTACACAGAATAGAATGAGTGAAATATGAACAATATCTCATCCGTTTGGACCGAGCAAGGGTCTCAGACAGAGGGTCTTAATTTGACAACTGTAGCTGCTGCCTGGTATGTACGGAGATAGGGTCTCCTTGCACCCCTAGGGCCCCCTTTGTAATAATGATGACTAAGGTAGAACAGCGCTTGCTCAACCTTCTGATCCAAATGGCTTTGTAACTGCTGTTGAACCTTGTGAATTTGATCAGAAAGCAAGTTGTTACCGTTAGCTCGGGCTTGTTCAGGAGCCTGCAAGGACTACTGAAGTTCCTTTATTGTGTCCTCCTTGGATTGATTTTCAAAAAAGACTAAGCAATCAGGGTGCCCCTGACCACAGCTGTTAAAGTGTCCCATAAAGTGCTCAGAGAAATGCCCTCCCAGTCATTGTTCTGTAGAAACTGAGGAACCAAGTGTTTCAATTTGTCAAGGAAGGCAGAGTCTCAGAGGAGAGCCTGATGGATTCTCCAAAATGTGGTTTGAAATGGTTTACCTAAAGAAAAAGATGCGAGAATAGGGGCATGGTCAGACAGGTAAACCCGGTCATGGTCCACCGAAGCAACAGTGGCAAGGTGCTCCCCTGTGGTTATTATGTAATCCACTCAGGCATGAGATCCAAGCCAGGGTGAATAGTGCATATACTCTCGAGCATGAGGATGAAAGAAACACCAAGTGTCCATAAGACCAAGAGAATGAAGCATCCTAACGAGGTATTTATTTGCCGAGGAAAATTGAAAAGACTTTGAAACCAACAAGTCTAAAGAGGGGTTTGGGGTCAAGTTCAGCTCTTCACCCCCCATATAACCTGGCCCTGAAGATGATCAAGAAAATGTGAAAAAAAGGAAGCCAGAATGGGAGTAGTAGTACCAGGTGGAGAATAGGCTAACTAATGTAGCTGGATGACCATAAAGAGAACCTACAACTAAAATATAGTGACCTGCTTTATCTTCGAAAGTATAAGAAGGCTCAAAGGGGAGCCCTCACCTAAACAAGGATTATAACCCCTCTTCACTTACCTGAGCTATGGGAGGAGAAAAACATGTGGTCAAAACCTAAGGAGCTAAATTTAGCATGTTCGGCAGAAGAGAAACGGGTCTCTTGAAGAAATAGGAGAACTGCTTGCTGCTGTCTAAAATAGTGAAGGAGATGAGTGCACTTCCCGGGGTTATGTACACCACTGACATTGAAATGATATAATTTTGGTGTGGACCCCCATGATATACAAAAAATACTGAAAGTATGTATGACCACAAGGACTTCCCAGAATTCAAGAAACAAGAAAAGCCGTCCAAATAAGGAAGATAGTGCACTCGTGTCCTGGCTCAGGTTAACATCAGTCATTAGAAGGAAAACAATTCCCACCCTGCCTGCCTCCAGGAGATGCTGTAACACAACATCCCTTGAAAATAAGCCTCACATAACAATGAAAACAGTAAATATTTTAAAGGCAGACTAAAGTAACTAGCAATAATAAAGTCGGCCTAGATAGGTATTGGTCCAGATAAAATGATATTAAAAAAGGCTTAAACAAGCTATCCATGATGGATAAATATACACTTGCAGTAAACATTCAAATAATCAGTATGAGATTAAAATTCAAGCATGACATGATGCAAAGACAAAAATAGAAAAACAACAATAATAAATAACCCCTCGAAATCCCATATCAAACATGAAGTAATGCTGTACATAAAACAAAATAACCAAGAACAACAAGCTGTAAGAAATATATACAAAGAGAAAAAATGCACAGTATACACTTGTATTGGGATAACACTAGCATAAGCAATAAACATCCAAAATTCAAACATAGTACAATACAAAAACAAGCATATAGTTTGAAATACCGATAACCTCTCCAATGACCATGCCCAACATGCAACTGTGCTGGGCTTAAAGAAGGGTAGCCAAAAACCATAACCCTTTGGAACTATATACAAAAAAAGAGATATCCTTGACAGTACTGGAACAAAAAAGGCCCATAAGAAATAAAAAAAAAGATGCACCACCTCCCTTTTGAACCTCTTGTAATGAACAAACTGATTTACTGTATGAACATTAAGTGCAGTATGATACACAGGTCACTGATCTTCTTTGGTACCCGAAATAAGGTTGAGTAAACTCCTGCTTGTTGCTCATGCCACAGCATGGATGCTGTGGCACCATATTGTAGACAGTGGTTCAGCAGTGCTCTCAGTTGGGGCAGTGGTTATCTGGTCAGAAAGACATGTGAGTGTATGAATCTGTCATTTCTGGGAACTTGATTGAACTAAATAGAGTACACCTTTGAAATCACTTCCCGGTACCCATTTCTCTTTTACTGTTTTTACCCAGGTTCCAGCAAAAAACATTACCCCCCCCCCCCACTGCATTACCTGTCTCCTGAGCCCTCTTTGTCTCATGCCTGTAATCCTCTTTTGCCATTAATAAGCCAGAATCTGCCCAGTTTCGGGCTCTGCCATTCTGGTTTCTGTTTGCAAAATTACCTCTGCAATTGAGAAAGTTGGATTCAACATGGATCTTGCTGTGCCCCAATACAAAGTGTCTACTGCCTGACAGATCCCCACAATGGCTGTTGACAGGAAGAGAAACCCAAAATGGCATCTGCCAAGCAAAACTGAAGCCAAAGCACAAAAGCACAGACCTTGCAACATGGCCACCTAGGGAAGTGCACTGTCGCAAGATCTCGAGGCACTGTAACATGCCTCCACAGAGAATCTCATGGACATTAAGATGGCCACTGACATCTGGAGCCTATGTGATCTCAGTGCCAGAGTAAGTACCAAAGGCTAAAGAACACTGCCTCACCTAAAGATGGCCACCAAGATTGGATGTCTAGTGAGATCTCAGTGCTACTGATCCCAGTATGACCAAAACTTTATATCCCACAAGCTCAGTCCAAAATACACAAAACTGAGCCCAAAACAAAACAGCAAGATAAAAAGGCAAGGCCAGGGAGAAGGAGCACTAACAGGGTCCACCTAGCTTTCAAACCAGACTACTGCTACAGTTCATGATGAACAGACATGCAGTTTCCAGCTTCCAGCATGCATCTTCAGTGTCACCCCAAGCACCAGCTAATTGAGGAGCTAACCCAAAATGAAAGTGTAAGTCAAAACAATCAAAAGCACAACTGGTGGTGTGCATTCTGAGCCTGGGAGCACCTGACCAGAGCATGCTATAAGGTTAGCTCTTGAAAGTTAGCTGAGGATCCCCTGAGCCACAGCTTGAAATGAAACCACCCTGGACTCACAACTCAGAATCATCCATCGTACAGAGGCATCAGGTGAAAAAACAGCCACATCAGCCAAACCATACACACAAGCAGGTAAGAGATCTGGTGTGCATAGAACTACTAGAGTCAACCTGAAACCACTCCTAAAAACATGGAGCACCCAGTAAACTCAAATCAAAGCTCACTGTAAGAAAACAGTCAAACATACTCCTGGCTATACCAGCTAGAAATTAGCTTTAACAAAAAACTCCATGACAGAGAAAACACAAACACAGTTAGGCTTTAGATAGACAACATAAAAAAAGTAGCAGCTAAATGAGAGCATTTTACATAAACCACAAAAGCTGACTGAGCCAAGGCTGGCACTGGTCCCCACCCAGAAGGCTTCAGGTGCTGGGGATCTAAACACCAAAAAAAAGCATACATATTTGATTTCAAAACATCCAGAAAAGAGTCTCAATGAAAAGTATAAGAAAATACAACTGAACAGTGAAAAAAAAATTAAAAACAAAAGCATGTTTTGAAAAATTTCTCAAAATAATACATAAGCAGGGAAAAAGACAGTGCAAAAACAACACACGAGTACCTCTCCTCTAGTAGAATGTGTAATAACTGTGATGACTGCCAGCAATGCCAACAAAAAATGGCTACCTAGGAAGGGCAAACAAAATGACTCCCTAGAACTATCCCAGCCAAGGAAGACAACAGTCTCACAAAATAGCTGCCAAGATCTTGAGCTATCATGGGATCTCAATGCCTAGACAGTGCCATCCAGTATAATTCTACTGAAAGATGGCTGCTGTGAACTGGGATCTTGCGGGATCTCAGCATCATACTGAAAGTCAGTCTACATCAGTCCCCACCAAGATAGTGGCCACAATCTCAAACATTGCATGATCACAGCCAAAGTGACTTACCTTGCACTTACCTGTCCAATGCAACTTCTAATGCACTTGCCCTGTGTCTGTCCTGACAAGGACCCTCGGCTGCCTCACCCTGACCCTCTACACCTATGCCTTCCCCTACCCTCAGCCCTCTCCCCTTCTTGCCCTCTTCCTCCTATTATTTCTTGAGTTACTCATTGCTCAGTCTGATTTTGTCAAGCAAAGTTACTGTCTAAAACCATGTACCTGTAACTGTTTTATGTTTTAGTGTCTGTTACCCTGTAACCAGTATGACGTGGAACCTTTGTAAAAGAGCCTTGGCTCAAAGGTACTTTGTAATCCTAGACTCAAATAAATAAATAAAATAAATAAGTGGGTAATCACCAACAATAGTGAGTTCCCCCACATGAGACAGAGCTTTCAAAACGGCTGTTGAGATCTCCTGACTCGCAAGATCTCTGCCAGAAAGATGTCACATTGGCTGTCATACAGCCCAAGCACAATGACTGACTTACAAAATGAAAAGGAAATCAGAAGTGTGTAGCCTTCTTGTGAATCCATGCCTCAACCAGTTCAGTGATTGGATTCATCATGCTAGTGTGAGTGTTAGGGAATGGCCAGGAAACCAGGTCTGTGGGGTCACCATACCTGCAAAATGGAGCGCCATAAATGTAACAGCATGTGGAACTGCTTAGCATCAGCTAGAGTGGAGACAATGTGGTACTCTACATAATCTGGCTCACAGAGGTGTAGGGTACAGGAAAGCTGATAAATAAAACCTCCTGAATAAAGATAACACCATCAGACTGACTGTTATTCAAAGGGTAAACATCATGCAAACTTCATAGTAAGGATAAGGCACTACTCTAACTGTATCAATGTTCCTGATGTTTTCAAGTGAAGCAGGGTAGAATCGGAGTTGGGAGAGAGTCAAATGTACAACTGGCATCTAGAAAACAGAGCCACAGCAAGCACAAATACCACTACTCAAAGGTGAACTATAACAGAAAAATCTGTAGCAAAGAAGCCTAGGAAATCAAACTGCTGACTTGGGGGAGGGTTCAGCTCCACACAGAGAGGCCCCAAGACAAAGACAGTTATAGATATTGTACATTATTTTGGCCAACAGAAAGTGGCCAACAATGCAAAGAAAGGGAACATAAAAAGGCAATAAAACATCGAAGGAAGCTAAAAAATGCATTATTCTTACCTAAAGAAAAGGCAGTTGGCAAGGAGCCAATATGGATGCGACCAGCCTTAAGAGATGCACACATGAAACTGAGAAAAATCCAGCAGGAAAGGGCGGAGACAGGATCAGATTCAAAGTTTTAGTTTGGGCATCAGCTTATCAGAGGACATCTCTATATGTTAAGATTAAGTAGACAGATAGGTTTATTAGAAGCAGAAGGGGTCTTATTTAGGGTTAAAAAAGAAAGAAAAGAAAGAAAGAAAGTCAGTGTGTGTTCTTAGCTGGGAAGGGTACTGTATCAGCTGACTTTGCTAAACCAGTAGGAGGAAAGAGAGCTTACCTGGGGGTGTGGTTTAGACACTACAAAAGCAGGCGAGTCAAATAACAGCTTCCTGTTGCTAGCCTTTTTTCTTACTAATTGCCCTCCATCCCACCCACCCAAAGCCAGTTCTACTTTTATAGCCACTGGATTTGACTGTCAACAGGAACTTCCTGTTTAGCAGTAGGAAGGAAAGGATCATAGAGAAACATTGGTTTTGTCAACCCTAAAGGAAAAAAGTAGCTCACTCTCCCCCCCCAGCTGCTGGTGGTCTGATATTGAGCAAGGAAGAAAGATACTACTGAAGAAGATAGGAAGTTGCTGTCCCAGAACAGGAAGGGTCAGAGTTGTAAGGAGAGGAGAGAGTAAGCATCCAGAGAAACAGTAGAGAGGACACAAAATAAGACATGATAGGAGTGGTGCAGTGCAATGGCTGTGGGGCGGCAGTGTTCCGGGAGACATTCTGGAGGCTGCGATGCTGCCCTATTTTCAGGCACCTCTCTGGTCTGGTAGAGGAGGTTGCCCATCTCCAGGCTGACCTGGCTAGGATTCCTGAAACCTCCTCCCCCACCCAGGGACCACCAGGGCCAATGCCACTACCTCAGAGGTTGCCAAGAAAGAGGAGAGGCTGGACCAAGGTGGGCTCAAGGAGGGAGAGGGTGGTAGAACAGAGTTGCATCCCTCCAGCTGTACCTCTCCACAATTCATTCGCTCTTCTGGTGGATAGTGGTTCCTCTATGGAGGCACCTGCAGTGGAGACCAAGGAGGATGCTGGGAACCTTCACAAAGGAGACCCACAGGAGGGTGGCATGGGACCCCACAGGGGAAGGAAACAACTCCTGGTGGGGACTTAATCATTAGGGGTAGAAATGAGAGGCGAAGGGAGGCGGAGGAGGTGCCTTCCTGGTGCCACGGCTTGGAGGTTAAGGCGAATCCTCAGGATCGTGGAAGGAGCTGCATGAGGAGGAGCTGGATGTCATTGTCCACCTAGGGACAAATGACCTGGCTAGGAATGGGATCAGAGCAGTGCAAGAGGAGTTTGTAGAGTTGGGAAGGGGCCTTAGACAAGTAGCGCTAGGTAACTTCTCAGAGGTGCTGCCTGTCTATGGCAAGGGAGATGCTAGGGCACTTCTCACCAGGAATTCAATGAGTGGTTGAAAAACTGGTGTAGAGCTCAGGGTTTAGCTTCATTGGGGACTGGGAGCCACCTGGAGGGATGCAGACCTATACTGGTGCGATGGTCTGCATCTGTCCAGGGGGGAACCAGGATCCTAGGTGAGAGGTTTAAATGCTTCATTGGCAAGCATTTAAACTAGCCAAGGGGGGAGGCACTGAAAAGGAGCAGGAAATTCCAGCCTCCCCAAAAAACATGGTGATTAGTGAGGTAAACGCAAGGTACAGAAGTTATTAGGAGTAGAACAGATTTAAATGTAAAAAAGGCAAAGGCAGTAAGGACAGAAATGGGGATAAAGAGGTAAGGCTATCAAAAGTGGAGGTGATGAGTACCAATGCCCGTAGTCTGTGTAACAAGCTCCTGAACTAGTGGCCTTGATGGAAGAGGTTGCCTGGATATTGTGGCAGTCACAGAAACATGGTACACAGAGAACCATGACTGGGATGTCAACATACCAGGATACACAATCTACAGGAGGGACAGGGAGGGTAAAAGAGGAGGAGGAGTAGCTCTCTATGTAAAGGAAGGGATCAAAGCAACAGAGCTAAAGAGTAAACAGGGAGCAGATGAGGCACTTTGGGTCACCCTGGAGACAGGAAATGGTACCACAATCCGCATGGGGGTTGTATACAGACCCCCATCTCAGGGGGAGGGAATGGACAAGGAAATGATAGAAGTCTTTCTTAGAATGGCAGAAAAAGGGGAGATATTGTTGATGGGGGACCTGAATATGCCAGATGTTAACTGGAGCACCTTGTGCAGGCACATCCAAGAGCAGGGTCATTCTTGATGCCTTACAGGGGCATGCCTCAGACAGCTAGTATTGGAACCCACTTGGGAGGAGCAATCTTAGACCTGGTACTCTCAAATGGGACGGAGAAAGAATCTCAGATTTAGAAGTGAGTAGCCATCTGGGAACAAGCGACCACCAAACAGTGTGGTTCATGATAAACACAGCCATACAATCAAGCCATACAAAAGCAAGAGTACTGGACTTTAGGAGGGCTGACTTTGGGAAAATGAGAGAGTGCCTCAGAAAAGCACTAGCAAACAGGTAAGAAGGAGCGGTGGAGGAACAATGGGGAGTGATCAAAACAGCCATCACAGAGGCAACAAGCCTTTGTGTAAAGCAAATCAATAAAACACAACGAAGGAAAAAACGCTATGGTTCTCAAAAGAGGTGGCAGGGAAGATTAAGGAGAAAAGGACAGCATTCAGGAAATATAAGGAAACACAGAAGGAGCAGGACAGAGAACTTTATCAGTTAAAGCAGAAAGAGGCTGGGAAGGCAGTCAGAATAGCAAAGGCCCAAACCGAGGAAAGGATAGCCAATTCTGTTAAGAAGGGGGATAAGACCTTTTACAGGTACATTAGGGAGCGAAGAAAGACCAAAGGAGGGATACTGAAGCTTAATAAAGGGAGGTAATGTGGGTAGAGGGTGACAGTGAAAAAGCAGGGATACTGAATGAATATTTCTGCTCAGTATTCACAAAAGGAAAAGGAGGGAGTTACCTAAACCAAACAAGAGAAACACTCTGAAGACGGGGTCGATACCAGTCCATTTACAGAAGAAAAGGTTCTGAAAGAACTAATAAAATTGAAGGTGGACAAAGCAATGGTGCCTGATGGGATTCACCAAGAATTCTAAAGAACTAAGGGTAGAACTAGTGACACCCTGACTATTCTCTTTAACAAATCATGGGAGGATGGGGTGGTACCAGAGGACTGGAGGAGGGCAGATGTGATTCCTCTTCACAAAAGTGGGAGCAGGACAGAGGCAGGAAACTACAGACCAGTTAGTTTGACCTCAGTGGTAGGGAAAATGATGGAATCACTTCTAAAGGAAAGAATTGTTGAGTACCTAGAGGCCAGTGGGGCACAGGACCCAAGGCAGCATGGATTCATGATGGGAAGGTCATGTCAGACGAATCTAATAGATTTCTTTGACAGGGTGACCAAAGTAGTAGACCCGGGAGGGGCTGTGGACACGGCCTACCTAGATTTTAGCAAGGCATTTGATACAGTCGCACACAAACGACTAATACACAAGATAGCCAGCCTTGGAGTGGGTCCCAAGGTGGTAGCCTGGATAAAAAATTGGCTAGACAACAGGACGCAAAGGGTAGTAGTAAATGGAGTAAACAGTGAAGAAAGGAGGGTTACTAGCGGGGTACCGCAGGGTTCAGTACAGGGGCCGGTCCTTTTTAATGTCTTTATATGTGACATTGCAGAGGAACTGGAAGGAAAAGTATGTCTCTTTGCAGATGACACAAAGATCTGCAACAGGGTTGATACACAAGATGGAGTGGAAAGGATGAGAAGGGACTTGGCAAGGTTGGAGGAATGGTCAAATGTATGGCAGCTCAGATTCAATGCAAAGAAGTGCAAGGTAATGCATAGGGAAACAAAAACCCAGGGAGCGTACAATGGGGGTGAGATACTGACAACAGTAAAATAGAAAGGACCTGGGGTAATTATATCAGATGACCTAAAGGTGGGCAAGCAATGTGAGAAGGCAGTAAGGAAGGCTGGGGGATACTGGGATGCATAGGAAGAGGCATCAATAGTAGAAAACAGGAAGTTGTTATTCCTCTGTACAGACAGTTGGTGAGACCTCATCTGAGTACTGTGTGCAGTTCTGGAGACCCCATCTCCATAAAGACATAGACAGAGTGGAGGCTGTCCAGAGGCAGCAACAAAATGGTGCAGGGTCTGCACCAGAAGACATCTGAAGAAAGACTAAAGAAGCTTAATATGTATACCCTTGAGGAAAAAAGGGAGAGAGGGGACATGATAGAAACTTTCAAGTACCTCAAGGGAATTAACAAAGTCCAAGAGGGTAGCATCTTCCAGAAAAAGAGATGTGCAAGAACAAGGGGGCACAATTTAAAGATAGAGGGACGGCTCAGAGGTAATGTGAGGAAGTATTTTTTCACTGAGAGGGTTGTGGATGCATGGAACAGCCTCCCTGAGGAGGTCGTGGAGTCAAGAACAGTGGGTGACTTCAAGAATGCATGGGACAGGCATAAGGCAGTCCTAGTGGGATGTAGGAGGAAGTAAGCTGTTGGTTAACTAGGATCTGCAGCTTATCTGTTAGATAGGAAAATGGGCAGACTGGGTGGGCCAAGCAGTCCTTATCTGCCGTCAAATTCTATGTTCTATGTTTCTATGTTTATAACCCACTTGTGATAACTCCGGAGTGGTGTCAAAGGTGTGATAATGTGTTATTCCACCACAAATCATTATGTGTTCCCTACATGGGAGTGTTATGATAAATACTTAGTTTTTATCTATATTTATATGCCTAGGAAACTTAAATCATGATAGAATGTTCTATTTGGGCTAGACTTCCTCAAAGAGTCCTCAGAAGCCAGGGTCTTCCACCATGTGGAATGGCAGAAGATCAAGAGCCATCAATTTATCAATGAGTTTTGTCATTCTTATGGAACTTGGTTGATTATGTAGCTGTTTAGTGTATTGGCATTGAATGACTCTTGCAGTGAAGTTTGTTCTGTTACAAATACAATACCACTGCTTGGGCAACTGCACCTGTTCTTACTGGTGGTAGTGGTGGCGGGACTTCTTCTGAAGCAGTGCTACTAGCTGCAGATGCATCCGTTGGATACTCCTAAGGTAACTGGTTTACCTGAATAAACTTTCTTATTCCCCTTCCCATACCTGACTGTTCCTGCTTGCCCTCACTCTGACTCTGAACTGAGTAGGAAGTGGGTCTGGCTGTTAGGAGGAGGAGGCCATGTTCACATGTTAAAGGAGTAGTACACCCATCATTTGTAAAAACATATGTTGTGCAGAGTGTTTTGATTTGTGAGTGAAGTCCTAGTGTGGCCTTCCCTCTGTAATAGGAGTTTTTCCTAAATTAGTCTTCTAGCTTTATGGTAGTTTTACGACCCCTGGGGATCTCCATCTCAGCAAAGTTTATTGCTTTTCTTGTACCTACAATGCATCCTGTCTCATGTGACAGTGACGTAGCCGAGATCATAGATTCAGCAGCAAGCACTGCTTTAGAATCAGTTCACAACAGGAGGGATGGTTATATTGTAAAAACTACAGAGTTCAGTAAAGCTGATATGGTGCTGGTGACTGACTTTACTTTTTTTCTGTACTGACAGGATTACATTAGCATCTGAGCCAGGGTCAGGTACATTGTTGCCTTCCCCATGCATAGATGCTGAGTTAGCAGCACAGAGCTGTGTGGGGCTGTTGCATGATGTGGGGGATGAATCATATAGTGCTTAAAGGTGGACTGGCAATTGCCACCACCCCTTCGCTGGTGGCTGTTGCATAGCAGCTGCTGTTGTGTTGCATGTATGAGATGAAAGGGGAGACACTCTGTTTTACATTTACTGATGGATCCTTTCTATCTTGTTCTTATGAAGGGCAATGGAACTGGAACTAGAAGCACTTGAAGGAGGAGAACAAGAAACACTAGGACTCCTGGATTGTTGAGGATTGTGTCATTAGATGCACTGGGAGACCTGGAAGGCTGCTAGGATTGGCAGTTGAACCAGTGGAGTTAAGTGGAGTACTGAATCAGTATTTCTTTGGCCATGTTATTGCACTCCCCACCCTAGTCCTTGCAGCCTCGTAACCTTCACCACCACCACAACCTCCATCTTCATGTCTATCAACTGGCATGTGGAACCTTTATCTGCAACCCCTCCCATATCGTTTTGTCCTTGGACTTCCCCTTCCCCCTTCTGTTGCCCAGTTACCTCAAATGACTCCTCTCTGGGCTCTTCCATTATGGTAGCTTTATTACAAAAATGCCTTCATACATTCTAAACACTCAACACCAATTTTTGTATGACACCTATTCAAATGTTTACATACTGTATATGACATCATACATTAAAACAATTATTCATATCAAAATGTTGCTAACTAATACATGGTATTCCACATGCCTAGTTGTATTCTATCTTCCTGTCTTCTTCTGGCTATGCTGTGATGTACACCAAGTAATGGAGCAACAACGTTCTGTTCTTACTGACATGCTATGTGAGGTGTCAAAGTTCCTGGACCATTCATACAATGAATTTCAAAAACTGGAACATCACTCTACTCCAACTAAATGCAATCACTTTATATTGTGGATAATGTTCCACTGACCCAATCCAGCATTTTGTCATGTAACACTTCTTCAGGAAATATAAAACGTTCAGTGGAATGTCTGCCTGTGAATCAAAAATAGAAAAAGGAAATTTATACGTATGTATGTATGTAAGTAATAAGCCATGATAGGGTATGCATTAAAGGATTTTAATGCACATCCTGGGGTGTAGTGAGGCATGAGTCCTTATGCCCCAGTGTACACACTGGAGTGTCTAATAACACTTATAAAATGGCTCATTGCCAATGCGGATTAATTAAAAAAAAATAAGTTTTCCTTAGTAAATGTAAAATGGAAACTATTAGTCTCTGTTTTGTGTTATACTTTTTAGTAGTGTATTGTAGTCAGCTCAAGCCATCAGGTGGTGCTGAATAGTAGTTTTCCCTTTCTTCATGTGTCTTATAGTCCTGCTTTCTGTTGTCATTCCTTATTTCTGCAGTATTTAATATGGTGATCCCCGACTCTGTAAATGGACAGCAGAATATTAGTTAAATGGAGGACATCAAATGCTGTCTCTCATACTCCCTGCAGTAGAGAGACTGGGTGCAGGGTCCTTGATCACTGATTGCTTGGAGCCACATATGTTACTGTTTTCCTGTCCCCAACAGTTGTTGTGACTGGGGTCATGTTGCTTTTGTGGTAAGCATCACATGGATTGGTGCTCTCCTGGCCCCCAAGACAGGGAGCCGAAAATAAATGGAACCTTTTTTTTTAAATTGCAGTCATGTGGTCACTCACTGTGCTGACTCAAATTAGAAATGCTGCTAGTGAGTATAGCAGCAGGAGCAGTCAGGTTTTCATCACCACCAGTGCCTCTTCAATGATCCCCACCCCGTACTACTGGCACCGGAGTGTTCAGCAGATACACAATTGGACACGTTGAGGGTAAAGTGTTATGTCTTTAGTTTTTTGGAAGGACTTTACAAGCAGGCTGTATGGGTTTCTCAGCAGCTGCAATGCATGTCATTAGCAGGGGAGCAAGTAAACAAAGGGCCTGCACTTCTGCAGCTGAAAACACAAATCTGTGATACCCAATTGATAGCATCACTTTTGTCTGCAGAAGTGTATTTGTCTGCCTGTCCTTCTACAGCCACAGATCAACATGTACAGTGTAAGATATACACAGCCATTTGTGACTGTAGAAGTGCAGGTCATGCAGCTGCAAATACACATGCACACTGTAAAACATACACACCCACTTCTGCAGTCATACTGTAAGGTTTCTAAGCAGCACCGATACAGTATGTTTCTCTAAAGTGCAATGTGTTCTATGCATATTTTTGAAGGTACCAAATAAGTGGTACTGCAATTATGTTATCTGGAAACAGTTGTATGTTGCTTGTCTTACTTGATGATGGCTGTCTGTGGTTGTTTGTGTGTTCTTGTCCTTTTACTGCTTGGGGTTGGGGAGTTAAGGTTGAAAACCCTAACACCACATTTCCCTACTTTTGTTGATTTAAAGTGAACCCTAACTGGTGCACTAACACAGTTTTTTGCAATGAATTTCCTTTCCTTTTGAGATAGTGGAATCATAGCCTCATTCATGCAGATTCCATTAGGACCTGCATGAAAAGATACAGATCCTCCTGGCCTTGTGCCAAATGTGGATTCCATCAGCCTGTTGAAGCCCAGGCTCTATGGGCCCTGCACTTCCATGTGGCTATAGATGCAGACATGCAAGGGCAGACTAGGTGGGCCAGGAGGCCCTTATCTGCTAGTAGCTTCTATGTGTGTATGCAAGGCCCTCAAGGCCCTATGAAAAGTGAGGAGTCCATCTGTTTGCAGAATCACAGTGTCCTCAGGGCCTTGCACTTACATGTGGCTACAGATACAGATGCACAGGGCCCTTCCTTCATGACATTTTTTTTAGTAGTTTGACCCCACATTTATGATCCTATCTCATGAACCAGTCAGGAGCAATTTTTTTAAATCCTACCCAAAAGGTGATTTTACAGAATGACCATGAAATCACCTTCAGGGATAAATTTGAAAAAGTTTACCACCTTGGTTCACGAGGAGTGGTCAGAAAAGGCCATGTTGAAAATTTGGGGTAAAAATCTTTTAAAATGGATTTGATATTAACAAAAGTTGTTTTTTCTATACAAAGGCAAAGTTCTTCTGTTTTGAGCAGATTTTCATCTTTCACATGGTCTCATGAAAGAAAAGTTCTTCATTCATATGTAAGAAATCAGCTTTTGTGACATTTTTGAAAAATCTTCTTTTTTGACAAGTTCTTCTTTCAGATTGAAAGATGATCATAAAAGAAGAGTCTCACTTTTTCATGAGAGAAGAAATTCTTCTTTCCTGAGCATCTTTGGATGTGAAAAGATCATGAAGCAAAAAAGTTTCTCTTTTGCAAGATCCAGTTCTTCTTTTGTGAGCTAAGATTCTTTTTTTGTGACACTCACAAAAGAATTTCGGCTCACAAAAGAAGAACAGGGAGTCCTCACTAAGCCTTCCACCTAGGATCTTAGCGATCTCTCAAAACCATATTTTGGGGTCATTTTTCAAAAAATAACGCCAGAATTAAGCTGGAGAGTCTGGTTTAGCTAGATTAATGTGTTTTTGTTTCTCCAGGGCATAATTTTCATGAGTTTTCAATTTTTTTTAAATATAAAACAGGATAGTGGCCTACAAAAGACTTTTTAATAATGAAAGAATTTCAGCTCATGAAAGAAGATCTTCTTTTGTGAGGCAAAAATTCTTCTTTTGCATCAGATATATAAATGAAAGACCCTACTGAGCATGCTTAGAACCAAAATTTCAAATCTTTATAACTAGGGAGCTGATTATTTGTTCACCAAGCCAAAAAAGGCCTCTTTCTAGGTCTAGCCCCTTCTACTCTTAAAATTTCAGAATGAAATTCCAATTGACTGGGCTGTAGGTGAAAGCAAAAAAAAAAAAAAGGAACCCTCGATTTTTCCACTGTTTGCACTATCTGAACCCCAGAGCATGGACATGCGATTGTCATGAAACTTATCAAGTCAAGAGACCTTGTCTTCCAGACTGAGCATGCAAACCTTCATGCAATTCTGTTAAATGGAGGCAAAGTTCTTAAGGTGCATAGTTAGGGGTTTGATTAAACACCCTCCTCAATCCAAACTATAGTGATGCTACCATGCCAGTATAACTATATATAAATATTCATTGCAAAAAAACTACATTAATGCAACATTTAGGGTTGAGACTAAACTGACAAAAGTAGGGAAATGTGACTTTAGGGTTGCCAATCCTAAAACCCCAATGTCACCCCTAAAGCAAATCGAGGTGGAGTCTTCCTAGAGGTTGTCAACCCTAAAGCTCACCCCATTAGGTGTATATGTTTCTGGAGTGTATAGAATGGGGTGGGCTTTAAGGTTGACAACCCCTGTGGGTCAGCACCTTTCAACCCTGAAAACTTCAGACCGAAATTCCAAACCGTTTGGGCTGTAGCCAAATTCAAAGAAAATCCCATTCAAACCAAAGGGGAAAAATATGCACATAAACACTACAAAAAAGATCTCAGAAACCTCACATCTTACCAGAACAAAACTTGCCAGATCCAGAGATCTAGTAAAGGAGACTGTGCATGCATATTTTCATTCAAATCCATTGAATGGTTGTGAAGATATTAAAGTGCAAAATTCCAAGTGTAACATAGAAACCCCAGTTCAACCCTAATTATAGTGGCATGATCATGGCACTATAATATATAATATTGATATATATGTTAGTGGCACAGTAGCACCACTATAGTTAGGGCTGAGTGCTTACTTGTATGTTAAAGTCAAATCTTTGCATCTTAATAACTTTGCAACTGTTCAATGGGTTTGCATGGAATTTTACATGCATAATCTCTTAAGGGTAGATCTCTTGGCTTAGAAAATTGTGTTTGAATCCATTGTGTGGTTTCTGAGATACAGAGTCACACACATCCTTAAATGTATGTGTTTTTTGTTGTTTCCTTGTCCACCTGTATCTCAGAAACTGTATTAGGTTGTAGTCTAAAATGTTCAGGGTAGAAATCCTTTGGCTTACAGATGTGCCTTTTGAAGGTTTGGTGAAAAAATATTAATCTATTCAAAATGTATTACATTTTTGATTTCCCATTATTTCAAAGGGAAAAAATAGATGCCCAGCATGAAAATGGATTATGTGTCACAGGAGCTAATCTCTTTTCACAAATGAGTCATCCAGTGTTGCAGAAGCCTAATGCCTTTTCACAGATGGGTCATCCTGTGCTGAAGATGGCAAATGCATTTCAGTTGGTCTGCCATTTTGTTTTGTCAGTTAGGGAGAAAAAAAAGATAAAAATGAATACATTTCACAAAAACAAACATCAGAACCTAGCTAAACGGAATCCATTTAGCTACATTCTGATGTCTATTTTTTAAAATTAGGGTAAAAAATATGTTTTCTGGGCACCCTAGTATGCAGGAAGGAGTGGGGTGGTGGGTGGATACCTAACAGGATGGGGGGTGGGGCCACAGGACCACCAGAAAATGTATTTGGCTTTCACAGGAGGTGAATCAGGGACAGGGGAGGGACCACTAGACTATCAGGTAATTTTTCATTTTATATCAGGATTGGAATAAGACAGTAGGGGAGGGGGAAGGGACCACTAGACTATCAGGGTCTTTTTTTTTAAACAGATGGGGATTGGGCAACAGGGAGTGCAGAGGGACCACTAGACTACTAGGTGTGTTTTTTTTTATTATGGGGATGGTGATCAGATGTCAGAGGTAGGGGAGAGGGACCACTAGAATATCAGGACATGTTTTTGGTTTTTTTTTTTGTATATGGAGATGGGATTAGACATTGGGGGAGGGACCGCTAGACTACCAGGGATTTGTTTGACATATGGGGAGGGTGATGGCACATCGGGGAGGGCTACTACAGAAATTGACTTTTTTTTTAATAAAGGACAGTGATGCAATATTGGGGAGGGGAGGGTTCATTACACTACAAGGGATATTGACTGGCGCGATATAGGATCCTGTTTCACAAAAGGATCCTTTATCATTGACTACAATGGGAAAGCATGATAAAGGATCCTTTTGCGAAACAGAATCCTATTTCATGCTGTTTTCCAATGTATTTCAATTGGGTTTTCAACTTTTATTCATAACTCAGCTGTTTCTTAACATTTTGACCCAAAGTTTTCAACATGGCTATTTGGGAACCCACCTCATGAACAATGTGACTGTCATTATGCAACTCCCACCCTAAAAGTGATTTTCCTGTCATTTAGTAAATTCACCATTCGGGTGGGATTTAGAAATTCTTTCTGCCCTTGTTCATGAGGTGGGGTCATAAGAAGTCAATATTAAAAATGTGGGGTCAAAATATGTAAAAACAGCAAAGTTATGACCATTTGTTGCAATTTTGCTACACACGCTCGTAACTTTGGAAATTTTAAATATTTTCACCCCAGACTTTCAACATAGCCTTCTTATTACCCCACCTCATGTATGTCACATCTGTCATTTTTTCAAATCCTGGGCAAAATGTGTTTTTGGATCTGTGGCACACAACGACATTGCAGTTGTGAATAATTATGTTTTGGCCATATCCCGTGGGGTGGGTGCATAGGGAAGGGCACCGTCCATAATGGCGACTCCTTCCCGGTGCAATCCCTCATGGTGATGGGAGGGTAGGGTGACCTGATGAGGGGGTGGGCAAACTGGGTGACAGGATGTCGCTATGTGTACGTGTGCTTGGGGGGCAGCGAGCACAGTGAGTGTGAGCTGAGAGGGGGCAGAGGAGCTGTAGGGGGTGGCACTGCAGTGGATTGATGAGCTGCATTGTGGCATTGGGGCTTGGCTAGTGGCTGGGATGGGTGAGTTTTCGGGTTCGGGTCCGGTGCTGATGTGATTTTATTGCGTCGAGCCCAAACCTCTAAATGGGCCCTGCTCTTCCACTGCTACATACATATATGCATCTATGGAGGGACAGGCTCTCCCACAGACAATTAAGGATATGATTACACTATCTGAAAAAGTAAGGGAATTTATTGCAAAAAACTTCATTAATGCATCAATTAGGGTTGTTACTAAAGCAACAAAGCAGGGAAATGTGGTGTTAGGGTTTCCAACCCTAACACCCAACCCCCACACTGCAGACAGTGACAGGTGTCGGGGGTGCTTTTGGGTTGTCTTCTCTAACGCTCACCTCATTCTCCTATACTGTACTCATCTCAGCTCATTTACTTATGGAATGGGGTGAGCAATAGGGCTGATGACCTGAAGGCACCCCCCTATGCCTGTCACTGTCTGGAGGTTGGGGGTGGCTAACACCACATTTTCCTGCTGCTTTTGTCACTTTAGTAACAACCCTAACTTATGCATTAATGAAGTTTTTTTGCACACAGTCACTTATATGTTAAGCCCCAAATTGTGAACTTTAATAACTTTGCAACCATTTGACCAATTCATATGAAAGTTTGTGTGCTTTTTTGGGGACCAAAGATATCTTGATGTAACAACTTACATCAGATGTGCAGGTGTGGAGATATGCAGTGTCAAAAAATGTGAACATTACCACTTTTTGTCAAATTCTTTGTCATACCACTGCACAAAAATGTCTTGGGGTTTTGGTCTGAAATGTTAGGGTATATAGGTCTTGGGTCACAGATGTGCCTTTTGAAGGTTTGGTGAAAAAATATTAATTTGTTTTCAAAAGTTATTGTATTTCAGTTTCCCATTATTTCCTGTGGGGAAAGTTAGATGTGCTATGCAAAACAGGATTCTTATTTTGTGAAACAGCATTCTTGTTTTGTGAAAAAGGGTTTGATTGCACTTTGTGCTTTAACAACTTTGCAGCTGTTTTTTCAATTTGCATGAAATTGATCATGCCCCATTAGAAACCAAAGTTCTCTTGATGTGGCAAGTTTTGTTCCAGTTGGATTTGAGGGTGTAGAGATATGGAGTCCCAAAATGTGCAAGTCACTGTTTTTTTTTTATCAAATTCTTTCTCCACTTCTATGTTAAAGTGAATATTTTGTGCTTTAATACCTTTGCAACCCTTACGGAAATTTGCATGAAATGTGGCATCTCCCATCAAGGAATAAGGATCTTTTGATATGGCAAGTTTTATTCCATTGGATGTGCAAGTGTGGAGATATGGAGTCCCAAAATGTGTTAACCACCATTTTTTGTGAAATTCTTTTTTCACTTCTATGTTAAACTGAAAAGGTTGTGCTTCAGTAACTTTGCAACTGTTCAAGTGATTTGCATGAACTTTGGCATGTACCATTAGGGATCTATGATATCTTGAAGTGGCAAGCTTTGTTCCAGTTGAATGTGCAGGTGTAGAGATATGGAGTCTCACAAAATGAGTAAATTACCATTTTTGTCAAATTCTTTGTCACCGCATTGTGCAAAAATGGTGTGGAATTTTGGTCTGAAATGTTTATAGTGTATAGTTGAGCATTGTTCTATATAAAAGTTCATCCTTTTCAAAATGCTGTTGTACCACAGTTCAAAGGTCATGGAATATGATTGTACCCTTCTGTGTTAGAGCAGCATTCTAGAAACTCTGGAGACTGCACAAGCCAGTTTCATTGTGAAAGAGAAAGAGAAAAAAACAAATGCACACATTTCACGTAATACTATACACTGTAAAAAAAAACAGAGGATGAGCAACTTTATGTATTATCAGTGTGTTCTGCCACCGCAGGGTCCTGATTCCAACAGACCTCTAAAGCTTTGCTCTCCAGGTCAGAGAGACTCAGAACCCCTGTGGTGCAGAACACACTGGTTGCGCATATTTGCCCATCCAGTATTCTCTAATGTGTATATAGGTCTTGGGTCACAGTAGAGCCTTTTGGAGGTTTGGTGATAAATGTATTAATTCATTCCAAAGTTATTAAATGTTAAAGTTTCCTATTATTTCCTAAGGGAAAAGTTAGGTGTCAGGCTTGAAACAGGATTCTTGAGTATGAAACAGGATTCTTGGTTGCAATTTGCACTTCAATAACTTCAAAGCCGTTCTTGCGATTTGCATGAACATTGGCATGCATTTCCAGGACCAAAGATCTATTGATGTGGCAAGTTGTGTTCCAGTTGGATGTGTGAGTTTGGAGATACTGTATGGAGTCTTAAAAATGTACAAATTAGAGTTTTTTGTCAAATACTTTGTCACCATTTTGCACAAAAACAGTGTGCAATTTTGGTCTGAATTCTTTAGGGTATATAGGTATTGGGTCACAGCAGTGCCTTTTGAAGGTTGGTGAAAAAATGTTGATCTATTCCAAAGTTATTACATTTAAAAGTTTCCCATTATTTCCTATGGGAAAAGTTAAACGTGAGGCTCACAACAGGATTCTTTGATCATGAAACAGAGTTCTTGATTGTGAAACAGGATTCTTGATCACAATTTGCATAAAAAAGAAATTTTATATAGCTGTTTCTTTGTCACCGTATAGCAAATAAATGGTTTGGAATTTTGGACTGAAATTTTCATGGTAGAAAGAGCTTGCTCTACAGATGTGCCTTTTACTGGTTTTGTGAAAATATGTTACTTTGATTTGGAACTCTGTGGATTGGAATTTTGGTTGATTTTCCATAGGATGACATTGTACTGGGAGGTTTACAGAGCCATTTCTTTGTCACTATCATGTTAAGAAATGGTTTGCAGTTTTGCTCTGAAATTTTCAGGTTACTGAGGGCTTACCTCACAAATGTGCCCTTTTCTGCTTTGGTGAAAATATATTACTTTGCTCTGGAGTTCTGCGGTTTTACATTTTGCTTAATTTCTATTAGGATAATATTGTAATGTAAGGTGTACACAAGCGTTTCTTTGTCACTTCAAGCATGGGAGCGCAGAGCGCAAATGGCCCTACGTTCCCACACACAAAAATATGGATACTTTTAAGGACTGATACATGGATGGCCCCTGCACTCCCACACACAAATATGAATATTATTAAGGAGTAATGCATGGATGGCAGTGTAGGGCCCAGAGAGCCCTGCACTCCCAAAGAGAAATATGGATACTACTAGGGACTAATGGATGGCTAGCAGTGCAGGGCCCAGGGGGCCCAGCTCTCCCACACACAAATACACAGAGGAATATGGAGTGATGGGAGCAGAGGGCTCTGCACTCCCTCAGGGAACTAATAATACAATTACAAGCTCTTAAAAAAACTATGGAGGGTTAAGGGAAATGTGTACATTCAGAAAATCTTAGGAGAGGGACTTGCTCCCCTCCACTTTGTGCAGCTTGATGCACAGATATGTTCACTGACACTTAACTCCTGGTAGTTTAGGAATTAGGGATAGAGTTAGGGCTAGCATTACTGTTATGGTTAAGGGAAATGTGTACATTCAGAAAAGAGTAGGAGGTGGACTTTGACCACTCCAGTCTCTGGGGCTTGCCTCAAAGAGTAACATAAATTTAGGTTTACACTTAACTCTCAGCAGTTTAGGAATTATGGGTATAAATCTGGTTTCAGGTTTTTAGAGCATAACTCCATCAATATTAAAGGAATTCTCTGAACCTTGGTGAGCTTGTAGTCCAAGAAGATGTACACATATGTGTGAAGTTTGGTGAACATTGGCCTTGAATTCTGCATTTGGCACCATGTTTAATTTTGGTGTAAATATTGGGGTGCTGTGGGTACTCTGTGGTGACTGTCCCTTGGTCTGATGCATTAATGTTGTAGTACTCAGTGAGATCTTTCATTTCATATGTAGTGTTACAGTTAACTCCAAATATTGAGTTGAGCTATGGCCTGTGAAATTTCTAATGTTATTCTATAGGAATGTTTGCGTTTGTGCGGGTTTGGGTTAGGGTTAGGTTGTATATCTGTTGGAGTTAATGGGGGGCACATATCTGATATTGTTCAGGTTGCTGAAGTACACCTTCTGCTGCTGTGTGTGCCCCACCCCCATTAAATATAACTTGTTCTGAAGTTAGGTTAGGGTTAGGTTATGTATCTGTTGGAGTTAATTGCAGGCATATTTGTGATACTGTTCAGGGTGCTGATGTACACATTCTGTCATGTGTTCCCCCCATTAAATATTACTTGTTCTGGAGTTAGCATTATGGTTTGGGTTCAGGAGTGGGTTAGGTTATAAGTCTGTTAGAGTTAAAAGGGGGGCACATATTCATGTCAAATGCTACATAGTTAAGTTTTATTACTATCCTGTGTTGAATTGAACCATATTAATGCATACTCTGAATTTTCACTTTCTTAACCTGTTTTGTACAATATGTTGTCTTCTCTCTTGACATGGAACCTTTGTAAAAGAGCTCTGTGCTCAAAAGTGTTTGTAATCTGAAATTTTTAAAGTGCTAAGATAAAGTCATCTCACTGACTGCTCTTCATCATTGCTATACATACCTGGAATTGTGTAACCCATGCCATGCCTGCTTGCAGTGACTGTGAATCCCCTACCTTGAGGTCTAAGACAAGGTCACTCCCACTGACCTCTCTCACCTAGTGTATAACCTACCTGGCACCATGTAAATCAAGTAAACTCTACCTGCAGCTACAATGTATTTTAATGTAAACTGATTTACATGTTCTTCAAGTGAAGCTACCTCTGGCTGGAAGCTGCAACACTGGACTTAGGATTTGCAAGAAAGTGAGTTGTGCTCACAAAAGAGGGAGGTGAACCTACAATTTACAATTGTCTTTGGTTTGAAGCAGTTCCTTAGGAAAGTAAATTTTCTTCAGGTGGAGGATACTTCTAACTGAAGGGTGAAATAAGGAACTTAGAATTATCAGAAAAGGCAGTCTTTCAGTCAACAGAGGGAGGTGGACCTTGCTTTACTTTTGTTACAGTTGTTAAGATTTTCAGTGCAGGAAGAGTTTAAACCCACAGGGACTGAATACTATTTACTGTGTCTGTCCTTGTGCACAGCTGATGTGTTTTGGGACTGACTGCTTTCAGAGCACAAGTCACTAGGCTGTTTTGGGGCTGGGGAGGTTTACCTGTGTCTGACTTGGATGTTTGGATTTTTCTCTGTTTGATTAGCAGGGTATTTTCTCTGTCAAATTGTTGTGTGGGGCATCTTGCTGACAGGAAGGCACTCATCACAGCAGTAGGTCAGAGCTTTTAGCTGATTGTTTTGAGAGGGCACAATTTAGGCCCAAACCTTCCACCCCTCACCCCACCCCCCTGGAAATAGTTCTTTTATACCTGGGGTTCTGACATCATTCCTCAAGAGGAAGGTGCATATCACTGTCATATCCTCTCTAGCACACTGCACTGACAATATAAGCATACACATTATATAATACATATATTTCTATATAACAAACCAATCACACACACACACACAAAAAAAAACTAAAGGTAGACAGACATGTGGGGAGTAGTGCAATGTAATGGCTGTCAGGCAGCAGTCTTCCAGGAGTCTTTCTGGAGGCTGAGATGCTGCCCTGTTTGCAGACAACTCTCTGCCTTGAGGGAGGAAGTTGTCCATCTGCAGGCTGCACTGGACAGTAGTAAGGGAACCTCCCCCATCCAGGGAGCACCAGAGCCACCACCACTACCTCAGAGGTTGTGAAGAAAGCAGAGCAGTTGGACCACAGTGGACTCAGGGAGGGTAAGGATGGTGGAACAGAGGCACACCCAGTCAGTTGTTCCGCTCCATAATTCATACACCATGCTGGGAAGCATAGTTCCCCTATGGATCCACCCGCAGAGGAGACTAAGGAGGTTGCAGACAACTGTCACAAGGGAGGCCCTCAGGAAGGAGGCAGAGGGCACCACAGGGAAAGGAAGCAGCTCCTGGTGGGGGACTCAATTATTAGGGGGATAGAACTGGGGGGAGTAGGGAAAACTGAAGTAAGGTGGCTGCCTGGTGCAATGGCTTGGAGGGTCAGGAAGCGCATCCTTAGGATCACAAGAACAGTTGCACGGGAGTCTGAGCTGGATGTCATTGTCCACCTAGGGACAAATGACTTGGCTCATCATGAGATTAGAGCAGTGCAGAAGGACTTTGTAGAGTTGGGGAGGGGCCTAAGACAAGTAGCATGCACAGTATCCTTCTCAGAGGTGCTGCCTGTCAGTGGCATAGGTGAGGCGAGGGTACTTTGCACCATGCAGTTTAATGAATGGTTGAAAAAATGGTGTGGAGCACAGGGGTTTGGCTTCATTTGGGACTGGGGTTCCACCTGGAGGGACACCACCCTATACTGGCAGGATGGTCTGCATCTGTCCAGGAAGGGAGCAAGTCTTTTGGGCAATCGGTTTAAATGCTTCATTGGCAAGCTTTTAAACTAGTCAAGGGGGGAGGCACTGACACGCAGCATAAAAATCCCAGCCTACCCCTACAAAATAGGGTACTAAATGAGAAAAAGACCAAGGTAGAAAGGTCAGTGAAGGATTCTGCTACAGAAGGTAAAGCCATCAAAAAATGGAGAGCAATGAGTACCAATGCCCATAGTCTGAGTAACAAGCTTCCTGAATTAGTGGCCTTGATGGAGGAGGAGCATTTGGATATCATGGCAGTCACAGAAACATGGTACACACAGAACCATGACTGGGAAGTAAACATACCAGGATACACTATCTACAGGAGGGACAGGGAGGGTAAAAGAGAGGAGGAGGAATAGCTCTCTACATAAGGGAAGAAATCAAAGCAATAAAACAAAAGGGTAAACAGGGAGGAGGAGAAGAAGCACTGTGGGTCAATTTGGAGGCAGGCAATGGCACCACAATCCGCACAGGGGTTGTATACAGACCCCCCTCTCAAGGGGGAGGAAATCGACAAGGAAATGAAAGAAAGTATACTTAGAATGGCAGATAAAGGGGGGCGATATTGCTGATGGGTGATCTGAATATGCCAGTTGTTAACTGGAGTGCAGTTGCAGCAGCCACTTCTAAGAGTGGGGTTATTTTAGATGCCCTACAGGGGGCATGCCTTAGACAACTAGTATTGGAACCCACTCGAGAAGGAGCAATCTTAGACCTGGTTCTCTCAAATGGAGATGGAGAGAGGATCACAGATGTAGAAGTGGGTAGCCATCTGGGAACTAGCAACCATTGAACAGTATGGTTCACAATAAACACAGCAATAGAGTCAAGCCATACAAAGGCAAAAGTACTGGACTTCAGGAGGGCTGACTTTGCCAAAATGGGTGAGTGCCTAAGGAATGCACTAGCATATGGGCAGGAAAGATGGGTGGAAGAACAGTGGGGAATAATAAAAAACTGCCATCACAGAGGTAACAAGCCTTTGTGTGAAGCAAATAAACAAAACAAAATGATGTAAGAAACCACTATGGTTCTCAAAGGAGGTGGCAGTGAAGGTTCAAGAGAAAAAGAAGAAAGCATTCAGAAAGTACAAGGAATCACAGAAGGAGCAGGACAGAGAATTGTATCAGTTAAAACAAAAGGAAGCTGGGAGGGCAGTCAGAACAGCAAAGGCCCGAACTGAGGAAAAGATAGCCAACTCAGTTAAGAAGGGGCATAAAACATTTTTTAGGTATATCAGGGAGCGAAGGAAGACTAAGGGAGGGATAGTGAGGCTTAATAAAGGGAAGGGGGTGGGCAGAGGGTGACATTGAAAAGGCAGAGATACTAAACAAATATTTTTGCTTAGTATTTACAAATGAAGAGGGGGAGGTACCTAAAACAAACACTAGAAACACTCAGGATATAGAAGTTGATATCAGCCCATTTACAGAAGAAAGGGTTCTGAAAGAACTCTTAAAACTGAAGGTGGACAAAGCAATGGGGCCTGATGGGATTCATCACAGAATTCTAAAAGAACTAAGGGTAGAACTAGTGACGGCACTGACTACCCTCTTTAACAAATCATGGGAGGATGGGGTGGTACCTGAGGACTGGAGGAGGGCAGATGTGATTCCCCTTCACAAAGGTGGGAGCCGGGCAGAAGTAGGAAACTACAGACCTGTTAGTTTAACCTCAGTGATAGGGAAAGTGATGGAATCACTTCTGAAGGAAAGAATTGTTGAGTACCTAGAGGTCAGAGGGACACAGGACCCAAGGCAGCATGGATTCACAGCGGGAAGGTGATGCCAGATGAATCTAATAGATTTCATTGAATAGGTGAACAAAGTAGTAGTTCAGGGAGGGGCTGTGGACATGGCCTACCTAGACTTTAGCAAGGCATTTGACTCAGTCCCACACCAAAGATTAATATACAAGTTAGCCAGCCTGGGAGTGGGTCCCAAGATGATAGCCTGGGTAAAGAACTGGCTGGAGAATAGGACTCGGGGGTAATAATAAATGGAGTCCACTCTGAAGAAAGGGGGGTTACTAGTATGGTACCACAGGGTTCAGTTTTAGGACCAGTCCTCTTCAATGTCTTTATAAGCGACACTGCAGAGGAACTGGAAGGAAAGGTATGTCTCTTTGCAGATGACAGAAAGATCTGCAACAGAGATTGATGCACAAGGTGGGGTGGAAAGAATGAGAAGGGACTTGGCAAGGTTAGAAGAATGGTCAAATGTATGGCAGCTTAGATTCAATGCTAAGAAGTGCAAGGTAATGTACCTGGGAAACAAAAGCCCAGGGAAGAGTACACAATGGGGGTGAGATACTAACAACAACAAAAATGGAAAGGGACCTGGAGGTAGTCATATCAGATGACTTAAAGGTGGGCAAACAATGTGAGAGGGCAGTAAGGAGGGCTGGGGGGATACTGGGATGCATAGGGAGAGGCATCACCAGTAGAAAACAAGAAGTTGTTATCTCTCTGTACAGACAGCTGATGAGACCCCATCTGGAGTATTGTGTGCAGTTCTGGAGACCCAATATCCACAAGGACATAGACAAGATGGAAGCTATCCAGAGGAGGGCAACTAAAATGGTGCAGGGTCTGCACCAGAAGACATATGGAGAGAGACCAAAAGAGCTTAATATGTATAGCCTCGAGGAAAGGAGGAAGAGGGGGACATGATAGAAACTTTCAAGTACCTCAAGGGAATCAACAAAGTCCAAGAGGGTAGCATCTTTCAAAAAAAGAGGCATGCAAGAACAAGGGGGAACAATTTGAAGATAGAGGAGGGGTGGCTTAGAGGTAATGTGAGGAAGTATTTTTTCACAGAGAGGGTTGTGGATGCATTGAACGGCCTTCCAGAAGAGGTTGTGGAGTCAAAAACAATGGTTGAATTCAAGCATACATGGGACATTCATAAGGCAAGTCTAGGGGGTGGGGGTAGAAAGAAGTAGGCTGCTGGTTAACTAGGATCTACAGCTTATCCAGTAGGTAGGGAAATGGTCAGACTGGGTGGGCCAAGCGGTCCTTATCTGCCATCAGATTTTATGTTTCTATGTAAATTTGTATTTTTATTTTTTGGCAATTAGCCCTCCGTACCATATATATATCCTCTTGCTCCTTTTGTTGACATGGTGCCTTTGTAAAAGAGCCCAGGGCTCAAAGGTATTTGTAAATCTGAGACTTTAATAAATAAAAATAAATAGATCCAGAGCCTCAATTATCTCACTGTCAGGGCAAGCAGAATAGATTTCCTTGATCAACAGGTAAAGATAGAAGGGAGATTTTTCATTGTTAGCAAAGAAACAGTTTTATGAAAACTATAAACTGTACTTAATGTTTCTATTTTTTTTATGTGTGTAAGCAGAGTGTGATGATCAGGGAAACAACATCTAATTATTTTTTTTATTTAAGGTAGTTTTATTTTTAGGGCCCAGTTGACGGTTTTTACAGTGTAAAGGTAGCAGCCATGTTTGCGAAGGAAGATCAGTTCTGATTGTAGGGAGACTGATGGAAGATAGTTCTTGTTGTAGGAGGACTGATTTGCTCATTCTGTGATGTGGTTTAGGACCAGGATGACTGTGTGCTTGTAGAGATTTAATGTACAGTCAGCTGACGTCTCTTGGCCAACTAAATTTCTAGAGTTTTTTCTTGCCATTTTATAACATCACTCAGTCCATATCAAGTATCAAGGCTGTTGATTCTATACATTCAACTAGTCTCTTTTTCAGAAAGCACCATCTGTTTGCTATAATGTATGACTTTTTTTTACCTTTTCTAGAAAACACAATTGCAAAATGGCAACACCATGATTGCCATTCTGAAATGTCTAGAAAGAGGTGCTTTATTCTCACCTCTACAAACTACACACTTATGCTCAGTAATTTAGATTTTTAATAGTCTTGAAGTTTGACCTACAGAGATAAGGTCACACAGACACTTGATGACCTGCATTAGATTTTCACTTGCACATATTATAAAATTGGTTATAATTTCATTCACTCCTTTGCTTGTGTTATAAATAGTATTTGTCCTTGTATTTGAGCAGAGAACACACATTCTACATGGGTAATTTCCTGCTATGGGATTTTTAACTGTATTATAAGTTCCACATTAGTTTTAGGAATTTGGTGTAATGTATGTCCCAAATTATGTTTTAAATTCCTAGTTCTTTTTGCTGATACCCAAGATGTGCATCCAAATGTCTGTTCTCCCTTTGTTGTTGCACTTAACATTTTCCTATTGTTCAATATACTTTTTCTGATTTTGTTTTTCAAACTAGTGCAATAATTATTATTGAAAGTCAGTTTCTTCTCAACAGTACTCTGTATTTTTGGTTGGAACACTGTGTTTCTTGAAATGCCCCTTACACATCTTGTTGCATTTTTAAAGATAACATTTATGTACAGTATCATTTTTCCTTAAACCACTGTATCGTTTCCCTTTCTCTTTTTATGTAGTCATCTTCTAGTGTTCAATTTCTTTTGACTCTGATCAATTGACCAAATGTTATGTTACTTTTTTTAAATTTGTATGGTGAAAACTACGAGTGTAATATTGTATTTCTTGATGTCTCTTTACTACAGAAACCTGTTACTAGTTTATTCTGAAATATCCAGTAATGGTAATTTCTCTTTGTGGCAGTGCATAGTAAATCTCAAATTTGGGTTTCAGTTGTTCAAAAATTAAAAAAAGCTCTCCAAAGTATTATGTTCTCCATTCCAGATTATTAAAATATCATCAACGACATGCTAATATGTCAGGATATGTGGGAATTTGTTAATGCCATCTGTGTTGTATATAATCTCCTCTTTAAAATCAGATATGTAAATGGTGGTATAAAATGGGACCTTTGAAGACCCCGTTGCCATTCCTCAAATTTGTCAATACTAGTTTTTTTCAAATTTAAATGCATTATTATTCAAATTAAAATTAGCAGCATCAATTAAGAAGCTATTGCTAGGATTACTTTCAGTTCTATGTTTTGTTTTCAAAACAGTTATTTAAAGCTCTTAGTCCTTCCATGTGGGGTAAGTGTAAAGGTCTACAACATCTATTGTTGCTATCCAACAGTTTTCCAATTCACTCCTTCTTTATAAATATCTTCCAGAACTTGCAGCAAACGTTTGGTGTCTTTTAGATAAATGTCACTGTTTTCTATGAATTATTTTATGTGATAATCTACAAACTTAGACACATTATCTGTAACTGAATTAATGCCTCAGACAATGGGTCTGCCTGGTGGTGTTATAATACTTTTATGGATTTTTAGCAGGACATAATAATTTGCAATTTTGGGATTTTACCTAAGAAGTAAATCTACTATTGATTCTTCTACATCCTTGTTAATAACTGAGGTGCCAAGAAACTCTTTAGGTTCCAGTTTGATAGTGTCTATTGGATTTGAATCCAGTTTCACATAGTTTTCTTCATTGCTCAGCTGTTTTAAACACTCCCCTTGACAGTAATCATATTTGAGAATAACAATTCCCCCTTCCTTATCGGCACCTTTTATAACAAGTTCCTTGTCATTCTCAAGTTTTTCCAAAGATGCTGTCTCTTCCTTGATTAAACACTTTTTCTGTAACCTGTTCTCATTCTCAGGAATTATTTTCTCAATGTCTTTGTTCACTGCTTTCATATAAGTATCAGTAAGAAATAATTTGATTGGTCATAGTTACTGACAAAGTGGTTTGGTTATCGTTAACAATTTTGTTAGTAAGGTCCATCATATATACAGTATGTAAAATGGTTAAATACTATATAATAATAGTATTGGTTTATATTAATAATTCACAAAGATTCCACTGTACTTTTTATATTCCCTGAAGAAGTTTGTTACATGATGAAACATAGGACTGGTTCAGTGGAACATTTTCTACAAAAAGTGACTGAATTCAGTTGGAGTTGACTGATGTTCATTTTTTGAATTCCACTTTATTATCTGATGAACACCAGAACACTCCCTTGGGACCCTGATGTAAAACCTGGGCCCTTCTTGTAGCTCATCTTGATGTCTACACAGGCAAACTGTCTCATGGGCCTCTCACTCATTCCTTTCTCCTTTTCTCAGCATTTCAACCCCTGCTTATTAGCACCCAATTCATGCTGTCCATCCTTCTTGCATCCCCTTCTTTCACCCCCATATTCTTCCAGACTCCCACTCTTAAAATAATCCTGATCTCTTGGCTTTAGTGTCTACTCCTGAGTATCCCTTCAGCCTGACCAACATAGATGAGTGCTGAAGTTATTCCATTGTCCTACTTACTCTACAGGCCTCTTGGTCACAGCTCTTTGGGACATTAGCATAGATCAACTGACCCTGACCAGGACTGTGTTACCCTGACACCCCTAACTGTCCAAGACCAGGAGCATCCATATACCACCACATGACTGCCCCAAGCCAGCCAGGCATACCACCATTACTGCTGGTTTGCTATTTTGATTTGCACCAGACCCCCTAACATTCTTTGACCCCCTGCTTCCAAAGGGGTGGTAGTGTAAGACAATAATTACAGGAGAATGAGGGAAGGGCACCTTGGCCCTGAACTTTTAAACACCCACCTCTGCTGCCCTGCCATGCTCAATCATCACTCAGAACACAGTCCTGGGGCTCCCTTTGGTCAATCCTGTCTGACCTTTCAGCTGTTCTCCCTCCTAATCTCTACCCCTTCACTCATTTCTGTGTGTTCCACTTCCAGATGCATAGGGTCCATAAACCAGGTTGCCTACTGTATCAGCACATGAAAATTTGCACTTCCAGCTGCAGGAAATACATAGAGAATGGGGGAATCAAATTTTAGTTCCCCTCTAGTGGTCATTTCCACTTGGTCACATTTTATGGGGGACCAATTAATTCTGTATGTAAATGACTCCACCCTCAGCATGATTTTGTGCCCAATCACAAGACGTAGGGGTCAGGACAAATAGCTTCAATGGGAGAGCCTGGCATGCCCTTCCCCTGTTGTTTTCTTCATATATGGCTGATACAACCAACAAAATACAGTACATTGCATTAATATTTATATTCCATCTGTAAGAGCAAAGTTAATTTCAGGTACTGGTGTGAAATGTTGAATCTCCCAGTATAGCTTGGCTTTTACAGCACTTACAATGTGTTTAAAGGCTTTGATCCACCTGGCCTTGGCAAAATTACTAGTTAAGCTACAAAAATAAGTTTTCCAGGTATCAGAGCCAGACTAGCAGATGAAAGGAAATGTGAGCAAGTTTGCCTTGATTTCCCAATTCCCTACTGTAGGAAATCTTCCAAGTAAAAACTTTAAAATAAGAAGAAACTCCTTTACAAACAAAGCAAACTTGTGCAAAGTGAAAAGAAACTTTAAACTACAGTAAATTACAAATGAAGGAAGTCACTTCAATTTAGATTTTAAGCAGGGGCATCAAGGCAAATCCTGGATCAACTAAAGTGGATTATATAAATGTTTATTACATTAATGTTCATACTGTAGCTAGATCAACAAGATGGATGACCTGAATATGTGGACGCGCACTGTTGACCTTGACATAATTAGAATTTCAGTGACCTGGATGAGTAAGGATGAACAGGAAAACAAATAAATGCTAGAAAACTGCCAGTTCTTTAAAGGGACAGAAATATGGGTAGGGATTTGGGATTTTATTTCATAACCTGTTTGGGGCAGCCTGACTTATAAAGGCTGAAGTAATTAAGGGAACAGACTGATTGTTAATATGTATGCATCATAGTAGTTTGGAAAGTAGGGGTAGCTACTCTCCACCTACTGTGGGATCAAACCCTCAAAATTCAAATTGTTATCTATGGTTTTGGAATCCTACCTGCAAAAGCAGGAATTCATAATGATGGGTAACTTCAATGCAAATAGGCAGAGACATAGTGGTAAAAATCTAAAAGTCTATAACACAATAAACCTAAAACAAATACTACAATGCCCAACCTGATTAGATAATAAAAGAGGGACATGAACAAATTTAGATCTTTTTTGTGTCCTCTTCTCTACCTCTTCTAATCTGGATGGTTGGCATCCCCTTTATTGGCAACACTGTATTATAACATGTAGTCTGACCCTGAATCGGACATGCTCAGAACTATTCCCCACCTAGTGTGATTATTCTTTTAGAGATTACAACAAATTAGCTTTTCAATAAAAACTATCCCGACTAGTGTGGAACCAAATTAACTCCTACCCAGACTTGTATGGTGCTGTCTTTTTTTTCTATGAAGAATTCCTTACAATTTGTAACTCCCATGCTCTGCTTAAAAGTACCAGATGGAAGTAATCCAGTTTCCCCTAGCTTAGCTAGTGGATTCTAACCACAATGAGAAGGGATAGAGCTTGGAGGAGGGACTGCTAACTAAAACACAGAAATTGCATGGGCTAACTTTAAAATACTCAGCAACCAGCACATAAACACTAATAAAGATGACTAAATGGGGCACTGTTAAAACAGGTTTGAACATATTACTGACCTCAAAGAATTTTGGAAGCTGGTAAAAGTCAAATACCTTGAACTGCATTAAAGGTGCAGAAAGCAAAAATAGAAACATAGTGCACTTCAGTGTTTAGATTAAGGCTCCTGCTGCAACTTGAATATACCCCGAAAGTGTCACTTCTATGAAATTGCCAATGCAAAAGCAGAAGTCCAAAACATAGGTCACTCCATGGAGTCTAATCAACCTAGCACATCACTCTCAAGAGCTTTATCAGGTGACAGTGGAGAAGGTATTCTGATTAAACCAAGGGATACAGCAAATTGTTGAAATACCCCCTTTGTCAATGTTCTTGCAATAGACAATGATGAAAATGTAACTGGGAAGTCAGTACAGTAACTTGAATGAAAAGGATCTAGTAAAACAGAATACCACAACGTTCCATTTTAAAATAGCCAGAACTAGGGACATAATGTCTGGTCCCTTGAATCCAACATTAAATGGAAACATTCAAATACAGTGGCTGACAGAGTTTGAAATCCCATGACAGACATATTC
Source organism: Neoceratodus forsteri (assembly GCA_016271365.2). Classification (NCBI taxonomy): domain Eukaryota; kingdom Metazoa; phylum Chordata; order Ceratodontiformes; family Ceratodontidae; genus Neoceratodus; species Neoceratodus forsteri. Next base: position 1,205,488,739 of record CM057450.1, on the reverse strand, counting down.
AAATGAGGTATTGGGCTCACAATTATCTGGAAGAACTCCAGAGATTTAGATGACTCAGTCTGTTCAATATTAATACTACACTGCAGCCATGTTTAGAATACTGTGATATCACTGAGGAACAAGCTGTGCTTGACTCAATGAGCTCAATTTTCAAAGAACCCATAGATCACTGCAAGAGTCTGGGTGCCTCAGGGACCCTGCACCCAATTTTATAAAAATGGAGGTCCCTGTGCCAAAGACCCAACAGCTGCCACAGCTACAAGGTTGCACCAAATGTGTGATGCGCCTGTGGGGTTTGACAGAGGGATCAGTCACCACCCCACCTGGTGTAAGCCTAGATGAGCTGTGAGGTGGGGAAGTAGTATAGCTGGAAGGTAGGGACTGAGCTGCTGGAGCAATGGGGGTACCATAGGGTATGATGGGGCCACAGGGGCACTGAGAAGGAGCAGAGGAGGTACCTGGTGGAGGTGCCAAACAGAGTAATGGACAACTGCTCGGACTGGGTAGGGGGTTGCCATGGCAACACCATCATCACACGGACCCAAGGTGGAAGCAGCCCTGGCACCTGCCACACAGGACCCATAGTCCCCTACATGGGGTGGGTGGCAGTGGGTGCTGGTTGCAGTGTGTATGCGGTGGATGGATACATGCCCTGGGCACCATGACAGTCCTCTGGCACACAGTCTCCCTGTGTGGTGGCCGTAGGATGCCTACTACACTGTCCTGGATTGAGGACCCCATGGGGCAGGTGCCAGGGCTGATTCCACCTTGGGTCCATGTGATGATGGCATTGCCATGCCAGCCCCCTACCCAGTTTAAGAGGCTATCTGCTACTCCATTTGGCACCTCCACCAGGTCCCTGCCCCACTTCCTCTCACTTCCCCTGTGCCCCTGTCATAACCTCTGGTAACCCCACTGCTCCAGTGGCCCTGGTCACCACCTTCCAGGTCCCTCCCAATTGTCACCCTGCCAAGCAGTGGCACAGGGCTATTAGACCACCTTTAGGCTGGTCTGAGGTCAGTCCCATGTTGCAGCCATGGCAGGGCTTCTAAAATCTCAAATAAGTGGATGGTGCAGCCCTGCCATGGTGCAACCACCCTTGCAACCTTGTGCATGGGTGCTTTTGCTGCAAGGGTGGTGCAGGGGGGACTTTGCTGCACAGTGTCACAATTTCAACATAGCCAGCATTCAAAAACCAGGATAGCTGCAAACTTTGATGCAAGGTGCCACTTGCATCATACCTCTTTGGTGCAGGCACCTTGCATCAAAGTTTTACTTTTGAAAATCAAGCCCACTGTAGTTAGATACAGCTTGTTCCTCGATAACACCACACTGTTCTGAAAAATGTCTGCAATATAGTATTAATATTAAACAGACTCAGTGATCTCTAAAGTACTTCTACCTACAACTGAGCCCAATACCTTGTTTAAAAGAGCTTTTCATGGGCTTTTAAACTATGATGGCCACTGGGCATTAATGTGTCCCTTTAAGCAAATCATGAGAACTGGATGAAAGGGAAGCTGGACTGAATAATGCAGCTGATGTCATAGCTGCCTATCTGACTAAAATCTTTAACTGAAGCCTAACCTCTGGTTGCTTTCCAAATGGTCGGAAGGTAGCTAAAAGAACACAAATATTTATGAATGGAAACACCTGATCAGTAAATAATTACAGACTAACAGTGCTGCTCCCACTTGTTTCCAGATTACGAGAAGAAGAGATATATAAACATACATATAAATACCACATGTAATAGCCCCCAGCAGTTTACATTCCACCCACTCCACTCAACAATGACTGCTTTGATTGACTTTAAAAATTCTGTTGCTTCAGCACTGGAAAGGAAACAGTGGGTAGGGGAAGGATTTGTCTACCTCTCAATGGCCTTCTACACTACTGACCACCTGTGCCTGCTCTTCAAATCTAAATTACAGTAGCTCTGAAGATTGCAACTGGTTTAGGTCATATTTGGAGAATAAAAAGTGACTGTTCAGTGTCGCAGGACAACATTCAGCATTGAGGTCTGTGTCAAAGGGTGTCCTACAAGGGTTGATAGTTGGTCCTATCATATTTGTGCTCTGTAGTAATAGTATACCACAGATAATGAACAGTTCAAATTTGTAATGATATGTAAGCAATGTTATTGTAAATCCAACAGTTACCAGAAAGGAGACAGCAAACAGCTTGCAACAGGAATTCATTAGCTGGGAGAGCAGGCATCTAAGGCTGAAGTATAACATACTTAATATTGTTAATATTAACATAATTAACCCTATGTTGTTTGACAACTTGTCTAGGTTGGTCAAACATGACAGTTCCTGAAGAGTGTAATACAACAGGTGCAGAGACAAAGCTACCTAGGTTTCTGGGTTAACCAGTCACTTAAATACATGACAGTGACAACATTGGCTATCTACATGTATATTGGGAATGCTTTGGACATGTGAAGGAGGGCACTGCTTCAGCGAAATATCATATAAAAGGTGGCTATGGCAACTCAGATGCTGATGCCTATACTAGAATATAGAATCTTGTCTACAGACTTGCTGGAGGTTTTGATCTGCAAAAAATTCATAAGATATACTACAAGAGCCTTAGACTTGCTCTTAATCACAGGGATGTCCCATTTAAAATTATATTACTACAATGCCCTAAACAGATTAATGTGATACCACTCTCCAACAATAGATATGCAGTGAAGTTCCACTATGAACTCGAAGTGAACCCAAAGTGGACCACTTCAAGTTCGTGAAATGCTATGTGAAATATCCATTAACAAGCATTTGTCAATGCCGAATGTTGCTTGCTTGTATGTGCTGTTTAGGTATTTGGAAGTGACAGTTTCATGCCTTCCTCCCAAGACATCCACTGTGTCTTTCTGTTCAGTATTCACAGAAGAGTGGGAGGGGCAAGGGCCACAGCAGTACAGCAGTTGCCAAGAGGGTGAAGAGGTGGACAATAGTCCATTCAAAGGCAAAAGAGTCCTTCAGGAGCTCACTAAATTGAAGGTGGACAAAGCGATGGAACCAGATGGCATACGCCCAAGGATATTAACAGAACTGCGAAGGGAGATAGCAGTACCTCTGGCAGCCATGTTCACCGAGTCATTCAACATGAGTGAATTGGAGGAGCACATGTGGTCCCTCTACACAAGTCCGGCAGCAGGGAGGAGGCAGGGAACAATAGGCCATTCAGCCTCACCTCAGTAGTGGGAAGATCATGGAGACATTGCTTAAAGAAAGGATAGTGGGGCATCTAGATGCCATGAACCCAAGACCATAGACCACATGGATTCACAGTGGGGACATCATGTCAGATAAATCTGGTTGATTTATTTGACTGGGTGACAAAGGAAGTGAATCAGGGTGGGGCAGTGGACAACGCTACCTTGATTTCAGCAAAGCCTTGACACCATCCCATATAGGAGGCTGATAAACTAGCTGGGTAGGCTGGGCATGGGAAAGGGTGGTAAACTGGGTTAGAAACTGGCTAACAGACAGGAGGCAGAGTGGTGGTAAATGGTATGCAGTCTGGGAGAGGGCGACCAGTGGGGTGCTGCTGCAGGGATAGGTCCTGGGGCCAGTTCTGTTCAATGTCTTCATTAGTAATATTGCAGAACATCTGAAGGAATTTTTCACCAAATTTTCAACATAGCCATTTTAAGACCTCTGCTCATGAACAGTGTCACTGTGATTTTCTTAATTTGTCGTACAGTGATTTCGCACACCGACTGCGCCATTATGCTTCATGTGGGCGAGGCTGCCGTTTTGGTGAGATGTGAAAATGACAGCTGTACTATTCATAGAAGGTGTGGCAAAATGGCAATGTTGAAATCTGGAGTGAAAATATTGAAAATTGCGATCTTACAAGCATGCGTAGGAACTGCATAACGACGCTTGTAAAACAGTCATTTTTAGGAATTATTTCACGCAATTTTTCAACATAGCCATTTAAGACCTCTGCTCATGAATAGTGTCACTGTGATTTTCTTAATTTGTCCCATACATTGATTTGCTTTACACGACTGTGCCATTGTATGCTACATGGGAAGACACATTTTGGATGAGATGTGAAAAATGACAGCTATACTACTCATAAGAAGGTGTGGTAAAATGGCAATGTTGAAAATCTGGAGTGAAAATATTGAAATTTAGCGTACTGAGAGCCTGTGTAGGAACTGCATAGCATTAACTCGTAAAACAGTCATTTTGGAATTTTGGCACCAAATTTTCAACATGGGTTTTAGGACCCCTTCTCATGAATGATGTCACTGTCATGGCATTATTCAGGCCAGAAAGAGTGATTTTGTGCAGTGACTGCACGGTAACTGCAAAATCACCCGGGCCCGATCTCATGACAGTGACTTCATTCGACATAATTCATGTTGAAAAATTGATACAAAATTCAAAAATACCTAAGATATGCAACAAAGTTGAACCCCACCTATCTAGCCATTATACAGCTTACCAGCATTTCCTCAGTTCGCGTTCAGCTTTGAAGAGTGCAGACGTGTTCCCGTCCACCAAGATCGCCGCGCCAAAGTCCGGAGGTAAGTATGGGGTGAAGGGGGTCTGAGAGGCTGGGTGCACAGTGGGTGGAGTGCGGGTTGTGGGAGGGTGCGGGGAGACTCGCCGTGGGACCGTTTTTCTTCGAGGAACGACGACGTGGGGCGTTTGCCACGTTGGGGTGGGCTCCAGCATGGCACAAGGATGTTGGGGTGTTCAACCGGCGAGGATTGGGCACCCCGTCGGCCTGAAATAGATTGCCACGCTGGGGTGGGCTCCCAGCGTGGCACTTCTACGGGGAGAGGACAGTGCAGCCGGCCCAGAGTTGGGCACCCTGTCGGCTATACAGTCTTGAGGTGGGCGTGCATGCCTGTATGGGCGCAGCGTGTGTGTGTGTGTGGGGGGAAGCTGCGCGCGGGCAGGCGATATCTTATCGCTGCTCACTCAGCGTAGCTCCCCTTTCAACTGTATGCCACTGCATTTTGGAGCGTGTCATAGACAGCTCCAGAATGCGATGACTCAGAGAGGCCCCGCCTACCAGCACACTGACTGAATTGGAGGAGGAGGTGACACACCTCCGAAATCTCCAATGATGGCACTATGTTTCTTGCACATGTGTGCAAGCAACATAAAAAGTCAAAATTCACCTTTAATGGACTTTGCGTTGTCCACTTCAGGTTCACTTCGAGTTACAGTTTGATAAGGCATAGTTGGTAAGAAAAAGCCCACAGATCACATGTCTGACTGTCTCTGCAGGTCTGCAGGTCACATGATGCAGGGAAGGAGTTAAACAGGCAGGAGGTCAGTGCTTTACTTTCATTTTCTCATGAAAGAGCAAGTGGTAGGGTAGGCTCCAGTGAGAGAGAGAGATTTCTATAGATTTGTTTTTGAAGTTAGTGGTGGTTTTCTTTTGTAGTTATTTTGTGAGTTTAAAATTTTTCTGCAGCAGGGTTTTTTGTTAATTAGAAATTGTTTTTTGTTTTAAAAAAAGGGTTTGTTTTAATTAGTCTATGTCCACATAAGTTCTTTCTAACTAGTACTTTTACTAGTATTTTTGATCGTGGAGGGAGAAGTAGTGGTGGCTAGAGGGGGCAACGAATGCTGGGTGGCCTCATCCATCCAGTTAGTCTAAATTGGGTGAGTTTTCATGTGGCCACAGACAGCCCCACAGCAGGGGTCCACCTGGAGCAGTATGTGGAGCAGCAGCAGGCTGAGTAGCAGCTGCAACAACTGCAGCAGGAGGTTGTTGCCCCTCCACTACTGGCAGCACAGCAGGCAGTTGCACCTCCACCATGGGCAGCCTAACTGGTTGTATCTGGTGCCACCCACACTGCCTGTACCAGGCCCTGCACGTAGCTCTCCTGAGTGGAATTTTTTGATAACATGTCTGGGAACCCCATGGTAGTGCTGTGCAAGATATGTAGTGTGCTGGTCTGGCAGGGGTGCAAGGGCAGCCACTTAAGCACTGGTGGGCCAAGGATGTACATGGTTGTCCACCACCGTGAGGAGTGGGATGCCAAGCTGCAGGAGTTAGCAGCCACTCCTGCAGCTGTGGCTGAGGGAGATCATCCGCCTGTGCCTTGCCGCCATCGCAGAGCCCCAGCCATTGAAATACCAGCCCACAGCTGTCCATGCTTAAGCAGACCCATCACAGCAGCCAGTGATCCATGTGGACCTGGCTGTGCTGTGGACGGAGGTGGTGGACCTGAAAATGGGTGTAGAGGGGGCTGTCCAGCAGCTGAGCTGCATTGAAGGGCAGAATGCAGAAATGATCTGCTTGCTGCAGGGCATGAATGTTGGTGGCCAACAACAGCCCCACTGGCCCCTTAATAAAATGACCATAAGTTTTAATTTCTCCCACTAAAAAAGTCTTCTCTGCTTTTCAGTTTTTCCTTAAGTAATGTTTATTTTTTCTCCCAGCCGAAGTATGACATTTCTGTTCAGTTAATGTTTTGTTTGTTATTTTTCACAGTTGTTAGTCAATTTACCTTATATTTTACATGACTGATGGTTGGCAAATGGCGGACGCTGAGTGCTTTCATTACAGGTGAAACTGTCATGCCATTACGCATACTGCAATAAAGGTGTCTTGAAGATGGCATTTTGGCAGCACAATTTAAACTGAAACGAAAGTATGCAGTGGATGCACAGCTGGTGACCACATGACTTATTATTACATAAAATAAAGTAATGAGTAAACCAAAAAATGGTTATTGCAGAAAGCATCGTGACATATGTGTGTGTGTGGGGGGTGACATTTGGAGTAGGTGCAGAAAGGGATTTACCATTATGAGGGGCAAGAAATACAGGATTATGAAAATTTCCCCCAAAAAAAGCTCTTCTCTGCTTTTAATTGATTTCTTAATCCATATTTCTTTTTTACAGAATATAGTATGACATTTATGTTCAGTTCATGTTTTCTTTGAAATGTCACTTTTCTTAATTTTGTATTTCTTGTCCCTCATAATGGTAAATCCCATTCCCCACCTACCCCAAATGTCCCCCCCGCACCATTGTGCTTTCTGCCGTAAAAAATGTTTAGGTTCTTACTCATTAGTTTATTTAAAGTAATAATAAGTCATGTGGTCTCCCAATTGGTGGACACTGTGTGCTTTCCTTTTATTTTAAATTGTGTCGCCAAAACGCTGTCTTCAAGACACTTTTATTGTATCATGCGTAATGTCACGACTGTTTCACCTGTAATGAAAGCACGCAGCACCCATCGTTTTCCCAACCATCAGTCATGTAAAAAAGAAAGTAAATGAATTAACAATCATGAAAATACTTGTTTCTTTTCTGAACATTTAGTTAAAGCACCAGCACAATATTTCCAATACCATTACACTACCTAGCATGCCCCCTACCAATGTGTTATCTTGTGTTTGAATGTTCCTGTTTTAATTTCATGAAAGGCCCAGATGAAAACTAACATTCCAGAAATGCATCACAGTGTATTAAGTGACATCATTGCCTTGTGATGCCACTTGCTGCTGCTGGTGCTTTTGGCCCTTTGTTTTAAAGTCATGAAAAGGCCAGATAAAAATTAATAAAAGTCCAGAAATACATCACAGTGTGTTAAGTGACATCATTGCCTTGTGACATCACTTGCTGCTGCTGGTGCTTTTGGCCCTTTGTTTTAATGTCATGAAAAGGCCAGATAAAAATTAATAAAAGTCCAGAAATGCATCACAGTGTATTAAGTGACACCATTGCCTTGTGATGACACCTGCTGCTGCTGCTGTTCTCCTGCTGATGTTATTGAATTACAACAAGTACAGATGAAGATTAAAATGCATTAAATGCTGCCTCACCAACACGTGCTGCCTCTGGTGTGTGCCTTCGTACCAATGGTGAGTTGTTGTGTGTGCCATTGAAAATGTTTTCCCATAGACACATCAAGTGAATTTCTGTATAATCTGGTTCTGTGTTGTAAGCAGTCTGTCATTTTGCTCCTTTCAGGGAACCTTGTTGATAATGTACCGTAGTGGGCATGATTATCAAATCCAATCAACATGCACAGAACACATACGTTATGATTGTGAAACCTAATCTGGTACTGTAAATTTTGTTTTTCATATGGGGAAGATGCAGGGGTTGACTGAAAGACAATAATGTATTCATTTTTTTTTTCAGGTCGTAGCTACAACATCAGTGGTACACCACTTTTGGATGACTGCTGACTTTGGCTGTACAGATACTGTGTCAACCCATGAAAGGTAAGTATAATTTTTTAATTTTTTTGGGTGGGAGGGGCATTTGAAAAAATGTTTCATTAATGTTTTTTTCATCTTTACAGGTCTTCAATGGATCATCAGAAGTGTTATCCTTCTTCATAGCAAAATATACCACCCACGGCAGTGGACAGCACCAAAATTTTACCTGAAAAGAGATGAAGCAGAATTTATGAGGACTTCAGTGTTTCTACCACATCCACTTCACAGCATGGCTGTTCTTGCCTCCTGTTATATATACAGTTTTAAATACAAAGCTAATAGTAAACATCATATCCAGAGTAAAATTACAAGCTATTAGTAAGCACCCTGGGCCCGATTCCAAGTCGAATGTCACAACTCACCGGCGTATGCAAGTTGTGACATTCGCCGCTATGCCAAGGACCCTACACTGCATTCCAGCAGCAACAGGGTCCCGGCACATGTGACATGTGGGTTACACCATGTGGAGGCATACGCCAAGGGCATGGCATAAAAGTCCCATATGTCGCAAGTAGCATTTAGCTACTGGCAGCCACCCTGAAGCCCCCTGCCCTGGAACACCATGGCACACACCAGGGAGCATGGGGCAGGACAAGTGGCATAGGCATCTGGGGGAATGCTGTAGAATGGACCCCTGGGGGTCCCTGACATCTGGGATGGGGGCACGGGTATACCTGTGGGGGCACGAGAGACTCATCAGCACCATTTCCACGGTGCCATGGGGTGGGCAACCAATGGACAGCACTGTTGGATGCCCCTTAGAGCAGGTCCAGGCTGCTCTAACTTAGTGCTGCCAGTGCGGCTCTCAGAATCACACTTACGGGTTATGGCAGCCACCATCCTGGAATAGGGTGCAGTTGCTGCTGTAACCCACACTTGCACCATGGTGTTGCAGGCTGCAGCATAGTGGGTGGTGTAACCTACAGTTGTCATAGCCCGCAGCTGCCGTGGTGCAAGGTGCCACCTGGAATACCATCTGGCATACCGCTTGGCATAAGTCGCGAGATACACCAAGGGGTTCGGTGTATCTTGGCTTAAGCCAGCATACCCAGTCTTGGAATCGGACTCCCAGTATCCAGCATCAAATACCCAGTTATTATTAATGTAGTAAACCACATCCAAAAAAGTTCCAAGTTTACTGAGTGCCACGTACTGGAAGACTATGTTAAGTTACATGACATCATGTGGTTTCTGGGCCAGGATAACACAATTTGACAACAGTGGTGTAATGAACTATGCCTCTCCCATCTATGAATAACAAATATATTATGTGGCCTGTATTCTGTATTTCACCACTGGTTAATGCTTTTCACCTGCTCCACAAAAATGAAAATCAAAACTGAAATATGAAAGAACACTGGTACTTACCTGTAGATGTGATCTCTCTCCGGTGGTAGGATTACTGTACTTATGACAGCTTGGACAGTCTATAACCTGTGAAAACAAAATGGAAATCAGTGGTCTGTATTTTTGACAGTGTCATCTTTGCCCAGGTATTGGAATCACAGACACCACAGTTAAAATGAAAAACAGACTATATGACATTGGTACATACTTACTGTAAATTCTTGATGAGTGGCTGTTGCTGGCTGTGGGGTCAAAGCTGGGCACAGGCAGAATCTCTCGGTCAGTTTCCAGAATCAGGGTGGTTGGTGCTGGCTGTGGAGTCATAGCTAGGCATAGATAAAAGGTCTCTGTCTGTCCCACTGTCAACACGTTGTTGACTGCAGGTAATAATGACTGCACACTTTATGTGAACTATTCCCTGACAATCATTAAAGGGGAAGAAAAAATATAATGACATGTCATTTATTGTCAGTTGTCATATGCATTGAAGGCCACTGTTTGTCTTTTGTTTAGTCCAAAAACAAGTAACATTATGGCACCGAGAAAGCCTTCAGCATGGTAATTGTGCCATTGTGTGCTACCACCAGCAGCCCTTGCAATCCTCCAGCCTGGAGTTGTACCCACTTTGAAATTCTTTTTCCATGGCTGTATCATCAACATTGGAGGTACAGCATTTGGGCCTGTGGAGCTTACCAATGGAGAGGTGGAGCATCCTGAACTCCCAGTATGCTCAGTTGAAAGCGTAGTGCATGAAGAGAACCACTGAGCACTTGTTTGAGTCGGACCTCCCCTGCTCGCATGCAGATGGTATTCGTATGTAATGGTTGAATCGATGCCTCTCTAGTTTATTCTCTTTTTGTTTTTTCCCCCTCTTCTCCTGATGAAGTAAAGAAATTGGCTTAAAATTGGTATGCTTTGGGTTCCCTTTGCCTCTCTTCTCATCCATTTGAAAGGAGGGGGGAAGTAAGTATATTTAGTGCGCCTTCCTGATTGTGGGAAACTGCAGGGAGAATGGCGTAGTTCTACCGTTGAGCCTCCTAAACTGGCACTGGTTGTGATATACCATGGTGAAAAGAGAAAATATTTGGCCTTTTCTCCTTCCCTAAATAGTGAGTAGCCACAGGGGAATGTCAATATCTGGTCAATGGGGTTTTTTGGAGAGGGGCATGCGGTGATAAAAAAAAAAATCAACATTTTTTTCTCCTGATAACGGGCAGTCGCAAAGGAATGTCAGGCTTTATCAAGTCTCTGAATTAGTGCACATGGTAGCTGTTAAATTCCAGCTACCTGGCTACACACCAGGATCAGAAAGAAAGTACAGAGATTGGGGGAAGAGAGAGACAAGAGAACCGAGCGAGTGGGAGAAGAGGCAAAGTCTGATACCTCATTGGAAGGCCTGTGAAAAGAATCAAAACAGGCTTCAGGTAACCCCTTCATCTAGACTTCCTAGTCAGAGGGGGTTTTTCTCTTTCAAGCAAATAAAATTTTAAAAGCGGGGGGAAGTATATCTAAACTGAAGGAAGAAGATGTGGGTAGGGCTAAAATGCCCACTTGGTGCCAAGAATCAGTCTATCAAGACTCAGGTTTAAAATGTTTGAAAGAAGCTCCTTTGGAGCAGAAGTGAAAGATAAAAAAAGAGAAAGAAGTCAAATAGCCCATCAGCAATGTCAGAGCATGAAAAAGTTTCTCAGTGCATAACAGCTTCTTGTTTGAAAAAGAAGAAGAGGAAAATAAAAACAAAGGGGAGTTCTAATAACTTTGTGGACATGGGGCATTGAAAACATCTCTGCCCCCAATTGTGCTTTCTTCACCTACTTGCACATATGACTCAAAGATTAAAAAAAACAAGGGAGATTCTAGAATACAAGTAGAAGATTTAGAAATGAATGCCCAATTGAAAAATAAAGGGGGGGATGTTCAGGTGGAGGTTCTGAGGGAAGAAAGATAGGATGGAGGATATAAGGAACTTCAGGAACAAGGAAATAATGAAACTAATATGGTAGAATCACAAGAACTAATTTTAAAAGAAATGAGGGAGGGCTTCAAAAAAATAAACAAAGCAGTAAGCACATTGTCTAGTAAATTCTCAGAAGTTATTGAAAAAATAGAATCCCTTTCTTTGAGAACTGCAGTATGTGGAAAATGAGTGGGAGATTTAGAAGATTCTCTTCTCAGAATATCCACTTCAGTTACAAAATGTTGCAAAGAGCTGGAAGAACTTAAATTAAAGGTGGAAGATCTTGAGTCACGATCAAGGAGAGCAAATTTAAAAATTGGAAATCTACCTGAAGGTATAGAAGGTACAGAAGGGTCAGACCCACAGAATTTCTGTGAAAAGTATGTTATCTGATATTATGGGCCTACAATATCCCTCACAAAAAATTTAACTTTATAGAGCACATAGGGCATTTGTTTCAAGAGGTAATCAGAATAGACCACGCTTCATGTATGTTAAGACATTGAAATTTCAAGATAGGGAAAAAAATCTTGGCTAAAGCTAGAAATGAAAAAGGCTTGATGTTCAGAGGACATAAATTACAGATATTTCCAGACCTCCCACCTTCTGTACTAGTCAAAAGGAAGAGTTTTGACTCAGGGATAAATTATGTAGGGAAGGTATCTCTTATGCCATGTTGTATCTTGCAAAGTTAAAGGTCTTTGGGAAGAGAGAACTATGTTTTTTCTAGATACTAAAGAAGTACAGGCTTTTTTTCAGAATAAGAAAAAGGACCATAGGGAAGAATCAACACAAGAGGGTGGTGATGTAACTTGAATAGATAAGCCCCAACAGAAAGGTTGAGATTGAGGGGAAATAAGTATCATTAAAGGGGTGAGTCAGTGGTGGATGTAAGTTATGGATCTGTGCACAAGTGGAGGGGTGAAGAATGCTCAGCAGATTATCTCCATAAGTTGCCTTTCGTGCACCAGGACCCTCAACAACCTCAAATGGGGGGGAGAGGATGAGGTGATCATTCAGTTTTAGGATATGGGGTGGGACTAATATTAAACCTTTTGTCTCTTCTTTTGAATTTATTGTTGAACAGTAATAAAGATAACAGTTTGAGGGAAATGATGTGGACCCTAGATATAAGGAAAAAAGGAGAGGAGTTTAAGGAATATGGGAGGGGGATAGGATTTGGGAAGAGGTTGAAAAAAAGAGAAAAATAAAAGTTTGGAAACAAAGACGTAAGAAGTGTGGGTGCTCAATGGTTTTTCCATTTCAAAATGAAGCTAAGAAAAAAGGAATGTGGGGTCAAATCAGAACAGAAAGTATTGCATGTTGAGGTGGAGTTCAGAGAAGCAGCATCAAAATGGATATCTGGATCTGGGGGGAATATTAAAAAATGATTGACCTTAAGTTTATGACCTGGAACCTCAATGGAAGTAGAGAAAGATCAACAATAAGGTAAGTTATTGGTATAGTGAAAAAAAAAAACATATAGATTGTTTGCTTTTACAAGAGACTCATTTTAAACCAGAGGATGCAACGTATTTTGGTAACCTTTTGGGAGCCAGGGGCTACTGCTCATTCTATTCAGAAAATGCAAGGGGAGTTGAAATTTATATTAGGAATTACATTCCACATACGGTGGTAAAGATAGTCAGGGATATGGAAGGACGTTATGTTATTCTGCATGTGGTATTGAGAGAACAAAATTGGTTGATTGCCTCAATACATGGTACTAATTATGACGACCCATCTTTTTTCTAAATTCTTTTTGGAAATTTCTCAGTTCAAGATGGAAATAATAATAGGGGGGACTTTAACCTAAAATTTGGGATTTTAGATAGGAAATCACCTATGCTGGAAAAAAGAGAGGAGCTATCACAACGGCAACAAATATGGTTAAAGACCTCAACTTAGTTGAACTATTTAGAGAATTATACCCAGATGGGGAGAGGTTCTCATACTACTCAAAAACATATAAGAACTTCTCTAGACTTGATTATGATTTTCTATCCCATGGAATAAAGAGAGTGGTTAAGAAGGTTGAATATGAATCTATTAGGATATCAGACCACTCACCAGTTGTTTTGACCATGGAATTGGGAAAAGTAGGGAAGGGCAGAACACAAATTTCATGGAGATTAGACAATTCACTTTGGATTTGCTTGGGATTTCAGGACAACATACCAGAAGAAATGTGTTGGTTCTGGGTTTTTAATGCTAATCAGGCTATTAAAATGAATTCCCTTTGGGATGCCCTGAAGGCTTGTATTAGGGGGTGGTGTATGACTCAACAAGAGATTAGGAATAGAAAATGTAATAAGTACTTAGAGGATTTAGAGAAGGAATTGATGTGTGCAGAGGAAAAGTATATTCAAGAGGGGACAGAGCAGTTAGAAAAAGAGTTCCTTTTGGCAAAAAGCAGGGTGGAAAAACATATGCAGGAAAAAGCGGATAGAGAGTTATATAAAAGTAGAGCCAAATATTATTATTATGGAGACTGTCCTGGAAAGATCTTGGCCTATCAATTAAAATATGAAAGAAATAGTAGTAGGATTCCTAAAATAAGAAGGGAAGATGGTTCAGTAGTTACTGAAGAGAATGAGATTAATAAGATATTTGAGTCCTATTATAAAAAAGTATATACACCAGAAGAGCATGTAGAGGTTACTCATATTAGGGAATATATTCAGAAAATGCCTTTATTAAAGGTCTCTGGACAGGATCTGAGATAGATGAATAATAATATAACCAAGGGGGAAATTGAAAAGGTTATAAAAGAGCAACCAAATGGGGAAAAGTCCAGGACCAGACGGATTAACGTTTGAATTATATAAAAATATGTCGGAGGTCTTTGTTCCCATATTAGTGGAATTATTTAATTCATTTTTGAAAGAAGCAGAAATTCCAAGGTCCTTTAATGAAGCCATTATTACACTTATTTTAAAAAAGATAACGATTCTGAGAGCTGCGGGTCATATAGACCAATATCTTTACTGAACACTGATGATAAGATCTTTATGAAATTTTGACAAATAGGCTTTCAAGAATAATTCTGGACCTGATCCATTATGATCAGGCTGTGTTCATAAAGGATAAGAGATTACAACATAATACATGGAGGGCATTTGCCATTATACAAGCTAAGGCTGGAATGGACACTGCACTCATATCTCTTGATGCTGAAAAAGCTTTTGATAGGGTGCAGTGGCCCTTCCTTTTTGAAGTGATGAAGGCTTGTGGGCTTAAGGGGAAATTTGTAGATTGCATTAAACTGGTGTATAGATCCCCTCAGGCCAGGATTAAAATTAATGGCTCACTTTCCAGCCCTATTAAATTATTAAAAGGAACAAGGCAGGTATGTCTGCTCCCCCCCTGCTATTTGCCATTTTTTTAGAACCTCTGGCAATTAAGATCAGGGAGTCAAGGGAACAGATAGGGGTAATTATTAATAGGAACTTCTCTGTAAAATCACCTATACTGCTTTATGCAGATGATATCTTATTAATGGTGAGAGATCCAAATTGCTCATACCCCATAATTTGGAATATATTAGAACATTTCAATAAATTGTCAGGTTATAGAGTTAATTGGTTGAAAAGTGAATGCTATATCTTGGAGAGGAAAACAACATAATAAATCCTGTGTTAAAAAGTATAATATGGGAAAAAAATAAATATTTAGGAATAACACTGACAGCTAATATGAATAGAGTGGTACAATTGAACTATGATCCATTGATGGACAGAATAAAGAGATATTTGAATAAATGGCAGCACTTGCCATTGGCTTTGACTGGCAGAATAAACATTTGTAAAATGAATATCTTGCCGCACCACCTGTTTCTCTTCGAATCAATTCCAATTGCTTTGGTAAAAGATTTTTTCAGAAACTAGATAGAGTGGTCAGGGGCTTTTTGTGGCAGGGAAAGAGAGTCAGAATATCACTGGAGAAACTTTGGTTTAATAGGGAAAGTGGGGGACTAGGTTGTCCTAATTTTTTGAATTATTACTTGGCAGTACAAATGGAAATCTTGTATTATTGGTTTCATACAGAACGGGGGGGGAGGGGGCAGGTTTAAAAATAGAAGAAGTAGCAGGGTTGCATCTTATAAACTTACTGGGTTTAAATTATAATAGACAGGGAATAGCTTTTCTAGATCCCTTAGATATAACTAATTCCACTCTTCAAGCCTGGAATCAGACAAGAAAAAGAAATGTCCGGAAAGGATTTATCTCTAGATGGACACCTATTGTCAGGAATGGAAGTTTTCCTCCATCAGTAGATAAGGTGTTTGAAGAGTGGTATAGTCAAAAGCAAATCTGTTCTATAAGGAATTTTTATGAAGGACATACATTATTGACATTTGAACAGTTTCAAGTAAAATATGGGATAATACCTGAGCAGAGATGGCAGTACCTTCAAGTAAAAAAATATATTAAAAAAAAAAATAACTCATTCAAAATTCAAGAGACTCCTTTAAATACACTGCTTGAAATTTTGGATACTAATAAACATCTAATTTAGAAAATCTATAGGTTTTGAAAGCACAGTCCCCGATGGATACTGCTAGACAGGCTTGGAATAGAGATTTAGAGGTTCCTGTGATTACAGAACATTGGAATAAATATATTACTCTTGATGCTATTCAGATAAAAAATAATAAGCTATTACAAATATATTTCAACATAATCCATAAAACATATTTAACACCTTCCAGATTGCATACAGTTAATTCAATGCTGCTATCTCTGAACTCTGTTAGAGATGTGATAAAACAAAAGGGACACTTGCACAAATGCTAATAACTTGTGAAAAATTAAATAAGTACTGGGGAGCTATATGGACTACTTTGGGAAAGGTTTGGGACTAGATACCCTGTTTCATCCAGGTGTTGCCATATTTGGATTTACCGCTGCTTATCCAGATTTGTAGGATGAGCAATTGGCGCTATTGAATATGGGAGTTCTGGTGGCTAAAAAAATCCTCCTGCAACACTGGAAGGAAGCAGAAGCACCTTCATTCCTGGAATGGCTAGAAGAAGTGTTGGATCATTCCAGGATAGATCAGTCTATGTATACTTTGGAAGAGAATGTTAATAAATATATACAAATTTGGTCTGGATTTTTGCAAAATTTGGAATAAAATTGGTGGAAAATTTGGCCCAGATGAAATTACAATGATGTACGGAAGCTCATGAGAGATCTGGCAGAGGTAGAGTACTGGATTGATATAATACCCAGAAAAAGCACCAGTGCAGAGAAAAATCTCTCAAAGAGTGAAGCACCCACATGCTGAGTTATTTCATCTAAAAAAAAAAAAAAAAAAAAAAAAAAAGGAGGTACAGCATTTGACGTTTCCACAAGGATGGTCTGCTTTATCACCATCAGCAGCAGCAACACCAGCATCCTCAGTGGATACAAAGAGAGATGTGCTTCTCTGACTTGGTATGTGACCTTCATTCATATTCTTTTTACTGGATATTTTCTCCCCTCGGGGCTCCGGTTGGAGTGGACATCCCGACCAACCCCCTAGCCCTGACACCCGACATCAGGCCGACCTCCTCATTACCCCCATGGATTACCCCCCCTATGGCAGGGTGGTGAGGAGCTAACCAGCTCAACCCACCGGAACAGGATCCAGATTAGGAGGCACCATTTGGGTCAAGCAGTGGGGGTCAGAAGCTCATGCTGCCCAACTGGAGCCCCATTTTCAATTTTTCCTCCTTGAGGAGTATCAGCATGCAATGATGTCCAGGCAAGTAGCCGATGTCTGCCACACTCCACCCCCCCTTACTACACTGCTCTAGTAGTGCCACGGGTCATCACCAGGGACTGCTACAGAGCAGTGGGACCCTGGATCCCTCCCCGGGATAGGAGAGCAGTCCTCTGGATGCTGCATCCTATCTCTCCCCTGCTGACCCCTGGTGGCCCAGGCTTGCATCCAAACTCAGGTTGCCAGCGTGGCGTGAGGTGTGGCATCCAGTGCCTCAACTGTCAGCACCACTGGGCCGGCATACCTTCATTCATTTTGATAAATGTCAGCATGCAGACATTTGTCGGTGATAAGGTAGTATGACAGTCACGCACTATGGCCCCCTGCAGAACTAAATACCCTCTTCATACTGACAATGGAGTGTGGGCATGTCAGGTTCTTCACTGCTACTGATGTCAGTGCTGGCCATTCATTCACCATGCCAGTCCAGTACACCAAAGAATCATCCATTATTGTCAGGCGCCTGTTTTCTGCCAAATAGGCCTCAACCATGCTCTGTGATGCATGCATTCCAGATGAATCATCCACCTGTTCACAAGATTCATCTAGGTCACAAATTTCAACTTGTGACAAGGCACCCCAAAGTGGATTAATGGACACTGGTTTTGCAGACAACACCCCCGGCCCCTCAGCCACCTCAATGGATGTACTCGTTCCACAGTGACCTTCAGCCTTGTTATGCTGTGATTTGTATAACTTTGCACATGCCTTCTGTGCCCCATGAACCAATCATACAAGCTGTTCAGTCAGATTTTGTACCTGATCTTGCCCCCCTCCAGTTTGTATGCAATGCCACATTTGTAGCGTGGGTTCAGAATGGTTGCTATTCCAAATTCTGGAGATTTCTGAATAGTGGCGATGTGTCAGTTGTTGTCTAATATGGTAAGCATGTGTTTCAGTAATGCACTGTTTGACCTATCTCTGGCAACATCAAAGCTAGGCTGCTGATTCAACAAAGTCTTCCTCAGCATCTGGAGAAGTGGAATGGCTTGACTAACGGAATCAGTGTCACCACACACTGCCTGTGTGGCATGTTCAAATGGTCTCAAAATTATTATTACTGAGTCCATGAGTCACCATTGTTCACTTGTCATAGACACTGAGGCCCCGGAAGTGTCACAGCTAGTGTGCATAAATAGGTACTCAATTGCTCTGTACTGCCTGTACAAATGCTCAGCCATGTAAAGTGTCGAGTTCCATCTTGTGACAGCTTCAAGCTTCAGGCAGTGCTGAGGGAGGCTGTTCTGATTCTGCAGCTGCCTAAGTTGGTCATGGGCCTTTCCAGAGTGTGCAAGGTGGGTGAAGATGTGGCGCGCAACAGTCAGCATTTGCTTTATTTCAGGGTACTGCAGAAACTCCTGTACCACTAGATTTAAGCAGTGGGTCATACAGGGAACCTGCACCAAGCCACCATTGCTGATACATTTCACAACATTTGATCCATTATCACTAACTATGAAGCCAGCTTGTAGTGACAGGGGGTGCAGCCGCTCATCAATTTCTGTCAGTAGCAAGTCTTGCATGTGTTCACCTGTATATGAACATGCTACACTTTGCATTGCAAGCATGACATGCTGTCTAATGCCCTGAAGGTTGCTACCACCACCACAGTCTGACTTATTATGCTGCTTTCCCATCCTACCATCACAGACAACACCAGGTAGCTACAGCCAATGCGCTGTAACACACAGATAGGAAATACCAGCTGTTTTGCCACTTGTCCACATAGCCATGCTTAAGTGAATGTAAGATGAGGCAGAATGTTGAAGGGCATGTCCTACACGCTCTGTCACTGTCCAATATAACTTAGGGACAGCATGGATGGAAAAATATGTCCTGGACTGGACCTTCCATTTCAGACATGTGCCTGTCACAAAGTGCTGGAAGCCTGCATTCTCCACAGAGGAATATGGCAAAAGGTCAAGTGCCAGCATTTCCGCTATGGCAGCATTGAGTTCACGTGCAACCACATGATTGAGTGGGTATTTACTGGTGCATGCAAACAGGCTGTGCAATGTGGTCTGCATTGTTTGTTGCTTTACACATGGCATGCAACATATCTCTACTCTACTAATTGACATGGATGGGCTATCTGGGACATGTGATGGTGGGTGCACAGGTGAAAAGCCAATACATGCTAGTATTTTCTGTGTTTTAAGCACAGGGGTTGATGTGGTAGAAGGTATCCTGTGATGTGGGCTAGCCGCAAGTGGGAGCCTACCAAAATGGCAACCCACTTGCAGCACAGGAAGGACAGGGCGGTGTGTGAGAAGGCAACAGGATGGGGAGGCTCACTATATAGCAACAGGACATCACTATATGTATAAGTGCGTGGGGCGAGCATGATAGAAGGGAGGGAGGGAGGGTTGGCTTGATGTGGTTGGCATGGGGCTGCCAAGCTGGCCTAATAGTGTGGTGGGTGGGTGGCAGCCTAAAGCTGTGAGGGTTCCTTTTTCAGGTCTGGGCGCACCTACATTTTTGTGTGCCCAGCCCAAAATGTATTTTTTCCCCAGAATTTGCACCCCCCTCACATGCCCACCCCGGAGTTAAGAATCCTTTAGTAGGGGGGTGCAGGAGCACAACCCCCTGCATTAACACTGAATTTCTAAGTCCTCTGTGCCATTTTCCTGTGCCCCAGGAATGTACATCACCAAAACTGATTTTCAGCAATGTACCCTCGCCATAATGACAGTAGCCTTTCGGCAATCACCATTATGACCTAGAACCATGGTAGAATTATGACATGGACCACCACTGCTACTCTGACCACTGCTTGAACATTCCATCAAATCATCCTCCTCCTCATGCCTGTAGTAATCCTCCAATGTTATTTCACCACTTTTACCCACATGGCCACTTACACTGAAGGAAGGGGATACCATGCCCGCTAACATGGCTGAGGGTGAAAGCCCAACTATGGCATTATCTGCCCTCTGGTGCTGAGTCCACAGTGCCATGTGCCTGCTCTTCAGATGAGTATGCTGGCCCCCAGTGCTCAAGTGGCTACACTTTTTACCACGCTTCACACACACTTGGCAAAGCTGGCAGATTGCCACTGTTTCATCATTGCCATCATGTACAAAAAAATCCCAGACTAGGGATTTGGATGTCCTACTCTTCACATGTCACTGCTGGTGCTGCTGCTACATATGTAACTACACTTTTGGTGCTGACGAAATGGGGGGTGTAATGCATGATTTCTGCTGTTCGCCACAATTTGACTGACTGAATATCACAATCACTGACTATTAACTCCGGGTCATCATCAACAGACATAGGTACAGCAGAACTTTGAGGAGGGGGGAAAAGACTAACAAACTGTTTAGAAACAGCCACCTTAACTTTCTTTTTTTTTCCAGTTCCCAAATGGGGTCGCTAGCATCATCATAATCATCAGCCCCTACTTCACATTGGATGCTGTCCTCCTGTGGAGATATTCCATGTTCAACACCAGCCTCAATATTATCATCCACACTTTTTTCTTCAACATATGAATGTTTAGAAGGGCTAATCTCAACATCAGTGCAAACATGAGACTGTGACTCAGCATGATCCTTAACAGAATCATGTTCAAGTACTGTCGGACCCAGGAATGGGACATCAACTGAGCTCAAGTCTGTGGATTCAACTACATTTTGCCCACATGATAAGTTTAACAGGGTTGAACTTGTAGCAACACTGATGTTATTATCAACCATACACTCACTAACTTTACTAACAGCAGGGACAACACCATCTCCAATCATCATTGAAGAGACTGATTTTGCTGTGAAAAACATAGCTGGAGAAATCCCTTTACTTGCATCAACTACTACCTTGCCCTTCTGCTGCATACTACCACGACCATGACCACAACCACTCCTAACTCTGCTAGCCTTGGTACCCCCTGATGAACCTGACTCATCTTGACCACAAAAATCACTGCTAATATTATTCCTGGCAGCAGTGCCACATAAAGAAACTGCTTTGCCTGACCATCTCTTTGTGGGCATTTTGTCAGATGACACAGACAATTTACAACAACTTGATATTTCAGCACTATTGGGTGGCTGGGAAGAAAAATATTAATTGCAGCTGCACAGACACAACAAAATACCTGTCCTTGAATCCTGAGCCAATGTTCAAAAAGCAGACACTCATAAAGCAATACCTTGTTTTGATGGGCTGGGGTTCACAGTACCTAGCTACAGAAGCAGGGAAATATATTGCAGACTGGATTACAAGTTCAGAGTACTGCTACTACAGTGACACAATGACATGCATATCAAATGACAGGCAGCACACACACAGATTGAAGGTCAGGCACAGAAACTGTAATTGTTCAGTATATGTACAATACAGGCAGTCCTGTAAAAGGCTGAAAAACTACTCAGCAATCAGAAAATATTTAGAAACTATTCAGTTAAGTTGTACTGTGTCTACAGGAACACAAAAATAATAAAATGAAAGCCAGCAACAGTTGGAAAAACTCCCTTTCTCACTAATCTACTTTCTACACCACAGATCTGCCCCTCCCCTGAGGCACACTTCTACAGTATCTGTCACTACGGAGACTGAATCAACTAAATTAACATTCAATATTCACAAAAAAATCAATAAATGCTTGATGATATCACTACATAAGGGTTTACTACAATCAAGCTACTAAATTTTGTCACAAAAAGTTTGTGGCAAAAAGGTGTTTTTAAAGGTTTGAAGAGGGTTTGAATCTCAGAGCTCTGAGAGCAAACTGTCTCCAGCTTTCCACTATACACACTACAATGAACTGAGGCTGTGCAAGACAATATAGAGCCCATGTGACCTTACATCCCATGAATCACTGCAAAGTTCACCTTAAACAGCAAAAATATAAGGTGAAGTAATGCGAAGTCCATAGAGAACAATGGGAACTTTGCATTACTTCAAGATGCATAGTTATTCACTTCTAATTGTGTATTATTATGCAGAATTTGAGTTATATGCTAAATACTATGCATTGTGAATTTTAGCCACTTCACCCACCACTATCCAACAGAAGAAACAGGCAACGGATATCTATTAACAAGATCAGGGACTAACCATAACTTCAGAAACACTACACAGGAGTGATTTACCTTTCTTAAGTAACTTCACCATATGGTACCATGATGATCATATACTCAGTAGCTAGTACCTGGAACACAATTTCCAGCATTAGGACTCAGGGTCTTTTTTGAGTTTTGTATAGTGTCTTTATTCCTGTATGACAAATGCCTGTAAATGTAAATCAACGGTCTGTCTGAGGGTATGCACAATGTAACATGCTTGACACTAACATTCCAACTGACATTATCATGTTAGACTTCGCCAAGGCATTTGATACTGTCCCACATTATGAATTAATAGCTAAATTAATCAAAATGGGACTAAATTGTTATCTAATTAGATGGATTGATAACTGGCTAAAAGATAGAAAACAGTTTGTATGCACAAATGGAGTCTTATCTGACATGGGCCCTGTTAGCAGTGGAGTCCCCCAGGGCTCAGTATTGGGTTCCACCTTGTTCAATCTTTTCATTGCCTGTAAATGTAAATCAACGGTCTGTCTGAGGGTATGCACAATGTAACATGCTTGACACTAACATTCCAACTGACATTATCATGTTAGACTTCGCCAAGGCATTTGATACTGTCCCACATTATGAATTAATAGCTAAATTAATCAAAATGGGACTAAATTGTTATCTAATTAGATGGATTGATAACTGGCTAAAAGATAGAAAACAGTTTGTATGCACAAATGGAGTCTTATCTGACATGGGCCCTGTTAGCAGTGGAGTCCCCCAGGGCTCAGTATTGGGTTCCACCTTGTTCAATCTTTTCATTTTTGATCTTAACACCAATGTGACCAATCAACTGTACAAATCTGCAGATGACTCAAAACTAGGGTGTGAAGTTAACACTTACAATAAATATCTTCCTATGGTATCTGACCTCCAAGCCATAGAACTCTGGACAGCATCAAACAAAATGACTTTTAACCATGATAAATGTGTAGTATTACATTTCGGAAGTAACAACCCCCTATATTCCTATTCACTTAATAATACTATTTCAAAATCTGTTGATGGAGAGAGGGATCTGGGTATATTAACAAATAACAAATTATTGTCTGCTGACCATTGCAGTAAAATAACATTAACCGTCAATAGAATTCTGACCTGCATCAAGTGCTCATTTGTAAATAGAAGCAAGGCATGTATCATGCTGCTATATACTGTAGGTCAGATATCAGGCCCCTCTTAGACACTGTGTCTCCCTTTTGGTGCCCCTATCTGAGACAAGATATTAATCTAGTTGAGCGGGTCCAATGCAAAGCTGCAAAAATGACACCAAATTTAAAAAAAACAGCTTCAGGGAGAGACTAATTGCAACAGGGTTGGTAAGTTTAGAAGAAAGGAGAAACAGGGGCAACCTTCTGCTACTCTATAAAATCTTACAAAAGCCAGAGCTAAGTGTATAGTTCTCTTCCAGATATAACCAACATACTCCTTTTCTTAGATCTCACAACAAGCAGTTAATACCCAGGGCATCCACTAATAAAAGAGATGGCTATTTCACAATGAGAGTCACTAAGGCATGGAACAAACTCCCCCAATATGTTGTAGATTCAGATAACTTCTAGATCTTTAAATCAAGATTAGATAAACATCTCTGCTGGGCTCCAAACAAGAGGTAATTCACCCACACTGTGTGGTAGACATTCTAGATGGGCAGTTGCCTGCTTACGTCTATACTCAACCAAATAAACTGAGTAAAGCCGAGTAACAAACAAATGTAAGCTTTGCAACATGTCATACTATGTAATATTTTCTTATGATGGAGTGCAACCCTGTAAATGGGCAAACTGCCTAGAAATCCTATTCTGTGTACCTAAATATTTAATAAACTTTCAGCTTTTATGTTTGCTACATGGCAGTTGACACTACAGCACAGCAAGCCATGATGCAAATTATAATGACTCATAACTGCAATGTATATGTCAAATAATAAACAATGGACATAAAAAATTCCTGTAACTGAATGGTCAGGTAAGGTGTATATCCATGGGTAAATCCTGCAGTGATCCATGGCTGAGGAAGATCATTTAAAAAAAACACACAATGAAAGGCATTTTAGATGTATTTTATACATGGGTCCATTGTATAATCACAGTGAGGCATTTCAGGACATACTGTAGGTAATTGGGGATTACCCACTTCTCATGTGATTAAGTCACTTCACTGCACCTTGTGACACACCACATGAGGCATGGGTAAATCCCTCAATAACCCATACCCTGTCATACCTCATTGCCTAATCAGACAATTTGCAATAAGGCGTATATTAGAAGTTGGAGTATCAGATGATGCAAGAGGGAGAGAATGAGCAGGAAAGAGACCACCAGACCCCTCTGACAGACTGCACTGAGAGACGCTGAGTCAAAAAACCCAACACACTCAAGTATCACACAGCAGACTACCTCACTTTCATTCACTGTTTGCTTCACTAAATGGGTGGCTCACACACAGGGGAAAAAATGAAAAGATAGACCCTGCACCCTGCACTACCAGCAGTCAATAAAATAAACAGCATCTCTAAAATAAAACCTGAAAAGATCCCCTTACCATGTCCCTTTCTCCTCCTGGGCTGCCCCTGAACCCCTGCCCCATGTAGGCTGCAGCTACAGCAAGAACACACTGAACTGTACCTGTATTTTCCTCTGCAGCTGCAAACAAATTACCTCATCCTTCAAAAATTGTTGCCAACCAGTATGTAACCAGTGCTACCAGAGGGAGATGGCTAGTCCCAAATAATAGTTTCTGAAAGAGGTAGTCAGCACTCAGATGCAGAACACTAACTATCCTGCTTATAGCAGTACTCTGATGGTGTGAAAGAACAGCACAAAAAGCAGCAAAAACACAAATGTTTTGTCATTGATCTTCAAAGAGAGGAAAAAATATCACAGTGCAAAATAAATGCTACTAAAATGCAATACAGATAATAGGGATGGCTAACTGGCATATTTGTACTCGTGCTGTGCACTACAGAGTTTCACAAACTTCAAAATACCATTAACAGCAGACAGATTATGTGAAAATCAACAAAACAAGCACTATGTCTTTATTAAATACCTCTCACCCCTCCGCCAGTACTCAGTTCCAGTTTTTCGCCACTTGTGATGTCATAATGTCAAGATGCACTTGTGAAGAATATCAATGATATTCTTAGTCAGGCCATGGCAAATACTATCTATCTATCTATCTGTCTGTCTGTATGTCAGTCTGTCTGTCTGTCTATCTCTCTGTCAGTCCGTTCATCTGTCTGTCTCTGTCGGTCTGTCTGTCTGTCTATCTATCTATGTCCATCCATCCATCCATCTGTCCGTCTGTCTGTCTATCTATCTACCTATCTGTCTGTCTGTCTGTCTGTCTGTCTGTCTATCTATCTATCTATCTATCTATCTATCTATCTATCTATCTATCTATCTATCTATCTATCTATTTATCTATCTATCACTATTTGTAGCATATATGGTTAGGGCTAATTGTGTATGGAATTTAGTGGCTCTCAAAAAGTTATTGTGCACAGTTGAAAAGTTGTGCATGTTCTAAAGATGTTGTGCACACTCTGTTAAGTACAATTGTGCCCCTGACTGCATTGTCTCCCACCTGTCAGCCTGCTTTCATTTTCACTGAAGGCTGCCTACTGATGCTAACTCTTACCTGGCAGACCACTTTCTTTCTCACTGAGCACATGCTCTCTCTCTCCATACCAGTGCTCAGCGCCACTTTCAGTTCCCACTCACTATTTCCCTCTACAAAACCATATACTATAAAAAAATACAGGTGACCATACACAACTCACCTCATGTTTCAACCTCAGGGTTGAGATAACAGCATGGATCTCTTGAGCTTCACTCTCAAGGTTCATATGATGTTACCCCTACCCTTCGATGGAAACATGGGCTTATTGTGTATGGTCACCCATACATTATTACTTATATCCAACACTTGTGGGGATGTTTTGTGGCACTTATTAGAGTTATTTTTGCTTTTTCTCCACATAGAGTGAGAATATCAAAATATTCTCACTCTAGATCTCCATGAGCAAAAATATCCTCACTGTAGCTCCTGATTTGTCCCTGTCAGCAGCACAAGCTCCACAATTTCAAAATTAAAACACCTGGTTTCAGTTCACACCTGGCTCTCGAGGGCTACTTTCACTTTTGAACTTCTTCCAACCTTAATTAAAAAACTGCTCAAAATCCCTATAAATGTTCCAAAAAAGTTCTCCCTCTGTTGCAGCCCCCACAGCTTCACAAACCACAAAACATTCCCCAAAGGTCACTTCCCCTGCAACACACCTCCCTCTGTCTCCTGATAGGCAACCTCTGCAAGACTTGCATTTGCTATTTTTTACTATTTTAAATTCTACTGTTATTGTAAAATTATGTTTCCCATGCTCCCTATTTCCCCCGGGTCGCACATGGAGATGAGCCTAGGCTCAGTGTGCCTTTCCCCAGATGTTTAAATAAATAAAAAATGAAGTAAAAAAAAACTTCATTTAATCTGTGCTGTGCTGCTCTGTTTCATCCCCTGACAGCAATCACTGTTCTGAAGCCTGCATCGTCACAGGCTGCACCCACTTGCTGTTTCACACTCACTAACCACTCACTCAGCATGTCCTCACATTGGGAACTCATACATTGACACACTGATGCACACAATAATGTCACATGTGTCACTACTTGGAAACAACCACTCTGTCATTCTAAAAAACACTAGGACAATTAAATTAAAAAATGCAGCTGAAAAAAAAACATTAAAAAGAATGGATAAATGTAGTACGCCATGCTCCCATTAGAAATACAGTATTGGGGTATTTCTCACTCATTTGGTTTATATGTAACAGATAATCCATTATAGGGCATGTGGTCATGTTCTGATATATGAATGCCATACTGTGCATTGTGAGGCATGAGTCCACAGACTGAGTGGGTTTAATGACCCAAGGTGTGCATATATCAAAGCAAGACTACATGCCCAGTAGTGAATTATTTGTCTTATAAAGTCAAAGTCATTTTTATTTCTAAAAAGCGCTTTTCAAATCATCAAAGCACTTGTAGATAAGCAAAGACATGCTAAAATTAAGATAAAAACATTAATCAGTCAAAAGCAGCAAAATTCTGAAGTAAAACACATCTGAGAAGGCTGACTTGAATAAATAAGTTTTTAGGGCAGCCTTGAAGGTCTTGATGGGCAGGCACTCTCTAATCTGATGAGGTTGAGAGTTCCACAGGATCGGGGCCATATATGCAAAAGATCTCACCCCGAGGTCTTCAAATGGACCCTGGGAACCTCTAGCAATCCCTCATCAGTAGAATGGAGTGGGCAGAGGGGGAGGTGGGGATGCAGGAGGTCTTGCAAATAATGTGGTCCATGTCCATGTGGAGCCTTATAGGTCATCAAAAAGACCTTGAAGGTGATCCTCCACCACACTGGCAGCCAGTGCAGTTCACAGAGCACAGGTGTGACATGGCTAGATTGAGATAATCCCATCAACAGCCTGGCTGCTGCATTCTGCACCAGCTGCAGGTGGCAGAAGTCCACCCCTGGAAGCCCTAGGTAGAGAGCATTGCATTAGTCTAGGCAGGAGGTCACAAAGGCATGGATCAGAGTAGGAAGTCATCAGGTGGAACAAGGTGTTTTATCTGGGCAATATTCCTCAGATGGTAAAATGAGGCCTTGATGATGGCTGACACCTGTGATTTAAGCGTCAGCTCACCATCAAAGATAATGTCCAGATTTCACACCCGTTCAGAGGACCTCAGCTGCTGGCCCCCCAGAATAAGCCCAGAGGGCTGAACAGCCAAGGACCCCTCTACCAGATGACCAGGGTCCACAACTAACACCTCAGTATTATCCAGGTTCAATCTTAACCAGCTGGCACTCATCCAGTCCTGAATCTCAGTGAGGCAGTTGTTAAAGACCATGACAGCATCATCCTGCTCGGGTACAAAGGACAGGTTTAGCTGAGTATCATCTGCATAGCAGTGAAAACACAGCCCATACTGCCTTATAATTTCTCCCAAAGGCAGCAAATACATCACGAACAACATGGGAGACAACACAGAGCCCTGCAGCACCCCACAGGTCAGGGGGAAAGGGGCCAAGGAAAAAAAAACGACATCACTCTCTGAGTCCTACCCATGAGAAAAGAATGGAACCATCTGAGGACCATACCAGACAGTCCACAGATCAACCTCAGGTGCTCCAGTAATAACCAATGGTCTACGGTGTCAAATGCTGCAGAGAGATCAAGGAGAACCAAGACTGAATGGCTCTTCTGATCTCTCACCGTCAGAAGGTCATTAAGTACTCGAACAAGTGCTGTCTCGGTTCTATGCCTCTTCCTTAATCCAGACTGGAGAGGATCATAGACCTCGTGGGTGGTAACATGGTCCTTGAGCTGCAACATGGCTACCTTCTCAATAACCTTACCCACAAAAGACAGGTTAGAGATAGGTCCGTAGTTTGCATGACAATTTGGGTTGAGGGAGGGTTTCTTTAAAACCCTGGTCATGACTGCCTCTTTCAAGGGGTCAGGGAACACTCCCTTCTCCAACAAACTCCAGATTATCTCAGCAAGGACCAGTCTGATGACATCCACACACTCCACCAGGAGGCAGGTTGAACCAGGATATAAACTACAGCAAGTCGATCACATACCCTGGACAATCTTCACGATATCAGTGATTGCCAGCTGGTCAAAGTTGGACCAGACAAACTGGGCACTAACAACCTCTCACCATCCACCACATCACTCATTGGAGCATACAGAATGGATCTTTGACCTGATGGTGACATCCTTATCTGCAAACAATTGAGCAAATTCCTCATACTTAAGCTGTGAAAAAGCTCTTTGGTTCTGAAGGTAGGTTGGATTGCATAACCTATTGACAGTGTGGAAGAGCTGGGCCGGTCGATTCCTTGCAGCAGCAATCTTCCTGGACAGGAACTCTGCCTTCTTATGCGAGACAGCTGATTGATAGTCCCTATAATGGGCCATCAATCTAAGTTTGCAACCTCCAGGCCAGATTTCCACCAGCAATGCTCCAGCTTTTGCCCTGCTTGCCTCATCTCCTTCAAGGTCCCATCAAACCAAGGGAACCGAGGATGAAGAGTGAGTGGATCAACCCGGGCAGGAGCAATGGAGTCTAGGGCCCCTGATACCATACTATTATAGTGCAGCAGCAGGTCACCGGGCTCCATGCATACCGTCAGCCTACGCAATAGGTCCAGTACTACCATTAGACCAGTGATGGACACACCCCTTAATGGGCAGTACCAGACCATCTCCACAGAGGCTGGTCTATTGGGGGGAGCAGCAAAACTAAACCCTAGAGTGTGATGGTCAGACCAAGTGACTGGTTCCACCAGCAAATTGGAGATCTCCATCCCCAGAATGAACACCAGGTCCAGAGAGTGACCACAATTATGTGTGGCAGCGGTAACAACCTGTGTAAAGCCCAACAAGATCATCAGTTGGAGTAAGTCTTGACCAAATTGTGAGAGTTTGTCATTTACCAAGGCACTGAAGTCTTTCAGGAGCAACCACCTCGAGGACCACAACACCATATCGACAACGAAGTCCACGACTTCCTGCAAAAATTATTTTCCATCCCTGGGTAGATGGTAGACAAGAAGAATTTTGCAGCCCACACTTGCACCCATGATACACTCAAAGGATCTGGTGATCCCCACTGGCACATCCATAAGGTTCAGTTCCGTCTTGAAACATATGGCTACACCCCACTCCTACAATTCAGTCTCAGGTGGGGTATCATCAAGAACCCAGCCAGCATTACTGCCTCTAACACAGGACCAGCATTCTTGTCCAGTCAGGTCTTGCTGATGCACTCCAGGTCAGATGTTCCAACAAGATCAGCAATTACTGCTGTCTTGTTCTTAATCGACCTGGCATTGCACAACACCGCCTGAGTTGGATGAGTGGCAGTGGGAAAGCGCGTCATTTTCCCACTCAATGTGGAGCCCTTGGGTAGGGAAACCAGGCAGGGAGGACCCCTTTCCTGGACCCATTTCATCCCAGGGTGCCTCTTGGTACCCATAACCCCAATCTGCCCACCCCACTCTGCCCCCCCGGCCAAGAGTCCATGCCCCTGACCCATCTAAACTATCCTATAGACCTCAACAGGTAGTAGAGGACAATCAAAGGGGTGCAGGCCCTAAGTCTAGAGGGGAAGTAGTGCCTGTCCACCGAAGTAAGCTGCCAACACATGACTATAATGACCAGACACAACAATCACCCAAACAGTAACCAAAACAATACAAATAAAGTAAACAAATCAAATGGTCAAAACACGAACTAAACTAAAACAAAACCCCAAATCCCCACAAATAGCTTCCAGATAATAATCCCACCCCCTTTAAATAAAATACAGCAAAGGTCCTTCTAGTCCAGTTCATAAATGGTTAAACTATTGGTGAACACCAGTGCAGGCACTAAATGTCGGGGATAGCTGAGACTGTCACCCCCAACCAGCCAGCCAGCTTATACAGTCTGAAAATGCCACTGCATTCTCACTCCAGTGGTCACTGAATAATGAAAACAAAACAGTTAATGTGTGCACTCTCACTGCCCCCCCCAAAATGACTTAAAAAGAAAGTTCAAGAAATGTACATCAGGGCTGCAGCCTTAATTCAAGCCTTAGATTCAAAAGTAGGGTTTCACACTGTAGTTTCAAAGGAGAGAACTATGACAGTCACTCAGATCTTCCTGGCCAGCAAATGAGCCCCTGGAAAATTAGGAGCCCTAGGAAAAAGACCATTCAGCCTCCTCCTCAGGGTCCCCTACAGAGAACTGAGGTCATGTCTCCCTATAGCCACTAGACTCAGTGACCCTCCAGAGAGACACCCAGACCCATACCGCTGCTCCCCCAGGTAGGAAATGTGGACTGCAAGCAGTAGGTCACAGGTAGCACAAACCTCACAGTTCTAATTATAAGAAGCAGCCAGATGTAAAATCCAGGCTATGAGAGGCAATCAGTGCCGGCTGCAGAGGAATGAGGATCGGATCCCCAACAGCACCGGCGGCCCTCTGATGGCAGAAGCACTGCAATACTCCTGGTTACGGGAGCAACCCACCCACTGACCAGCAACTTCTGCTACCACTCCCTAGTCTCCACAGACCAGGCCCCACTCACCAGCTCACCTCCAAGGGACCCCAGTGGCTGGGGGACATTCTGGATGATGTGGTGTTGTCCCATCTGCAGACACCACTCTGGGCTGAGGAAGGAGGTTGATTATCTCCAAGCTAAGTTGGCCAGGATTTGTGGGACCTCCTCTCCCACCCAAGGACCACCAGGGTCACTGCCGTTGCCTCAGAGGTTGCCAAGAAAGAGGAGTGGTTGGACCACAGTGGGCTCAGGGAGGGTGAGGGTGGTGGAACAGAGGCACATCCCTCCAGTTGTACCTCTTCACAATTTCTATGCCATTCTGGAAAAGTGTGGTTCCTCTATGGAGGCACCCACAGTGAAGACCAAGGAGGATTCTGGGAACCTCCACAAAGGAGACCCACAGGAGGGTGGCATGGGACCCCACAGGGGAAGGAAACATCTCCTGGTGGGGGACTCCATTGTTAGGAAGGTAGGTGGGGGAAGAAAGGGAGAGGGAGGAAAGGTGCCTGCCTGGCACCATGGCTTGGAGGGACAGGGAGCGAATCTTCAGGATCACAGGAGCAGCTGCACAGGGGAGGGAGCTGGATGTCATTGTCCACCTAGGGACAAATGACCTGGCTAAGAAAGGGATCAGAGCAGTGCAAGAAACATTTGTGGAGATGGGGAGGGGCCTTAGACAAATAGCATGCATGGTAACCTTCTCTGAGGTTTTGCCTGTCAATGGCATGGGTGAGGCTGGAGTGCACCACACCATGGGATTCAATCAGTGGTTGAAAAACTGGTGCAGAGCTCAGGGATTTGGCTTCATTGGGGACTGGGGGTCCACCTGGAGGGATGCA
The DNA here is from genome assembly GCA_016271365.2 of Neoceratodus forsteri. NCBI lineage: Eukaryota > Metazoa > Chordata > Ceratodontiformes > Ceratodontidae > Neoceratodus > Neoceratodus forsteri. The sequence continues at coordinate 1,205,456,415 of CM057450.1, read as the reverse complement.
GGCCTATACTGGTGTGATGGTCTGCATCTGTCCAGGAGGGGAACCAGGATCCTAGGTGATAGGTTTAAATGCATCATTGACAAGCATTTAAACTAGCCAAGGGGGAAGGCACTGGAGTGGAGCAGGAAAATCCTAGCCCCCCCAAAAAAATCAGGGTACTAAGTGAGGTAGACACCAACATAGAGATGTCAATAGGGAGAAGAGCAGGGGTAAATGGAGAAAGTGACAAACACAATAAGGACAGGGATGGGGCAAAAAGGGGTAAGGCCATCAAGAAATGGATGGTAATGAGTACCAAAGCCCATAGTCTGGGCAACAAGCTCCCTGAACTGGTGGCCTTGATGGAAGAGGGATGCCTGGATATCGTAGCAGTCACAGAAACATGGTACACAGAGAACCATGACTAGGATGTTAACATACCAGGGTACACAACCTACAGGAGAGACAAGGAGGGGAGAAGAGGGGGCAGAGCAGCTCTCCATGTAAGGCAAGGGATAAAAGCAACTGAACAAAAGAGTAAACAGGGAGGAGAGGAGGCACTGTGGGTCACCTTAGAGACTGGAAATGGCACCACAATCCACACAGGGGTTGTATACAGACCCCATGTCAGGGGTAGGGAATGGGCAAGTATATGATAGAAGGCACACATAGGATGGCAGAGAAAGGGGAGATACTGTTGATGGGGGACCTTAATATGCCAGATGTTAACTGGAGCACCTTTGCTGCAGCCACATGCAAAAGCAGGGCCATTCTCGATGCACTTCAGGTGGCATGCCTCAGACAGCTAGTTTTGGAACCTACTCATGAGGGAGCAATCTTAGACCTCATACTCCCAAATGGGGACAGTGAGAGGATCTCAGATCTAGAAGTGGGTAGCCATTTGGGAACAAGTGACCACCAGACAGTGTGGTTCACAATAAACTCAGCTACAGAGTCAAGCCATGCAAAAGTGAGGGTTCTGGACTTCAGGAGGGCTGACTTTGGCAAGATGGGAGAGTGCCTTAGAACAGCACTAGCAAACAGGCTAGAAGGAGGGGTGGAGCAACAATGGGGAAATATCAAAACTGCCATAACAGAGGGAACAAGCCTTTGTGTGAAGCAAATAAACAAATCAAAATGAAAGTAAAAGCCACTATGGTTCTCAAAAGAGGTGGCGGTGAAGGAAGTATAAGGAAACACAGAAGGAGCAGGACAGAGAACTGTACCAGTTAAGGCAGAAGGAAGCAGGGAGGTAGTCAGAATAGCAAAGGCCCAAACTGAGGAAAAGATAGCTAACTCAGTTAAAAAGAGGATAAAACCTTTTATAGGTATATCAGAGAGTATAGAAAGACAAAGGGAGGGATAGTGAGGCTGAATAGAATGGACAGTGGGTGGGCAGAGAGGGACAGTGAAAAAGCAGAGATACTGAAGGAATACTTCTGTTCAGTATTCACAAAAGAGGACGTGGGGGAGGTGCCTAATCCAATTAACAGAAGCACTCTGGATAGAGGTCAATCCAGTCCTTTCACAGAGGAAAGGGTTCTGAAAGAACTCCTAAAACTGAAGGTGGACAAAGCAATGGGGCCAGATGGAATTCACCCAGAATTCTAAAAGAATTAAGCAGAGAACTAGTGACACCACTAACTACCCTTTTTAACAAATCATGGGAGGATGGTGTGGTACCTGAGGACTGGAGGAAGGCAGATGTGATTCCCCTTCAAAAAAGTGGGACCAAGACAGAGACAGGAAACTACAGACCTGTCAGTTTGACCTCTGTGGTAGGGAAAGTGATGGAATCACTTCTGAAGGAAAGAATTGTTGAGTACCTAGAGGCCAGTAGGGCACAGGTCCCAAGGCAGCATGGGTTCACAGTGGGAAGGTCATGTCAGATGAATCTTATTGATTTCTTTGACTGGGTGACCAAAGTAGTAGACCAGAGAGGGGCTGAGGACATGGTCTACCTAGACTTTAGCAGGGCATTTGACACAGTCCCACAGAAAAGGTTAATAGTCAAATTAACCAGCCTGGGAGTGGGTCCCAGGGTGGTAGCGTGGGTAAAACATTGGCTGGACAACAGGACACAGAAGGTAATTTTAAATGGAGTCCACTCTGAAGAAAAGGGGGTTACTAGTGGGGTACCACAGGGTTTAGTACTGGGTTCAGTCCTTTTTAATGTCTTTATAAGTGACATTGCAGAGGGACTGGAAGGAAAAGTATGCCTCTTTGCAGATGACACAAAGATCTGCAACAGGGTTGATACACGAGGAGGCGTGGAAAGGATAAGAAGACACTTGGCAAGGTTGGAGGAATGGTCAGAAGTATGGCAGCTTGGATTCAATGCAAAGAAGTGCAAAATAATGCACCTGGGAAACAAAAACTCAGGGGAAGATTACACAATGGGGGGGGAGAGGTAGTAACAACAACAAAAATGGAAAGGGACCTGGGGGTAATCATATCAGATGACCTTAAGGTTGGTAAGCAATGTGAGAAGGTGGTAGGGAGGGCTGGGGGAATACTGTGATGTATAAGAAGAGGTATCACCAGCAGAAAACAGAAAATTTTTATCCCGCTGTACAGACAGTTGGTGAGACCCCATCTGGAGTACTGCGTCCAGTTCTGGAGACCCCATCTCCGCAAGGACCTAGACAGAATGGAGGCAGTTCTGAGGAGGGCAACTAAAATGGTGCAGGGTCTGCAAGAGAAGTCATACAAGGAGAGACTAAAGGAGCTTAGTATGTATACCCTTGAGGAAAGGAGGGGGGAGAACATGATAGAAACTTTTAAGTACCTCAGCAGAATCAACAAAGTCCAAGAGGTTAGCATATTTCAGAAAAAGAGATGTGCAAGAACAAGGGGACACAAGTTGAAGATAGAGGGGGGACAGCTCAGGGGCTATGTGAGGAAGTATTTTTTCACAGAGAGGGTGGTGGACACATGGAACAGCCTTCCTGAGGAGGTTGTGGGGTCTAAAACTGTGGGAGAATTCAAGACTGCATAGAACAGACATAAGGCACGTTTTGTGGGGGGCAGGAAGAAATAGGCTGTTGGTTAAATAGGATCTGCAGCTTATCCTGTAGGTAGGGAAATGGGCAGACTAGGTGGGCCAAGCGGACCTTATCTGCCATCAAAGTCTATGTTTCTATGTTTCTAAATGCTTCTATCTCCAATCCACTAAATATCCAGCAGGAAAACAGGCAGAAGACTAGCACAGTCTCTCAGTCTACCAAATCTCTCTTCTCCTCATCAAGGTATATCCGAAGCACTCTCTCCTCTTCTCCTAGCAAACTTCTTCAACTGCAGGTAACCTCAGGATCAATTGAGACTAGGCAAAGGGAGGAGCGGATAGAGCAATGACAAATTCCAAATGCTCCCTGCAGTATTGGTTTAGCGTACTTTGCTCCAACAGCCACAAAATATGAAATGTATATAAAAATGGAGTAAAAAGCTGTTCAAAAAGGATATCTGATCAGCATTAGCATAATTGGATAGAACTACTGGTAGTGCGGGTGGCAGTAAAAAAAAGCACCACAGCTAGAATGACTGAAACAATAATCAGCCCTCAGCCCACTGCTATATACTCTGGCCAGGATAAGTAGTAGGAAAGAACACCAGATAAAAAAACTGATATCAACCCCCCAAAAATATGTTACACACTAACTGGACTACCTTACTAAAGGACCCTGACTAAATTAACTAAAAAATAACAAAGTTAACAAAATTAACACAGAATAAAACTAAAAATGACTCAACATAGAGCTAGTGATTCTGGCTGGCCCATATTAGCCACCATCTTTATAGAATAATCAAAATTGTTTTGGGGGACTAAAATGAAGTGCAAGTGTGCAGTTGCTGTGGGATAATGCATGGGCATGTGGTATGTTTCATCCAATCAGGAGACAGCATTTTTGCTGTTATTGCTCATCAATTTTATAAATATATTTATCTTATTGTATAGGCAGATAGCCATGAATGTAAGTAATAAGCTATGGCAGGGTGTGCAATAAAGGACTATAATGCATGCCCCAATGGTGTAGTGAGTAGGGCTGTGCAGGAACCAAATATTATTTCCTGAATATCACTAATAGTAGGGCTCCTGAATCTTTGGTAGCCCTTCTCAAATAGGAGACTACTTATATTCAGGAAGTTATTTGGCCACCTACAAAAAGAAAATAAACAGCCAAAAGAGAAAAAATAACCCCCTCTCTACTCCCCAGACTAAAATCAAGTTGTAACCCCAGTCCTCTCATCATCTTTCAAAAGCATAATCCCACCCTCCTCCTTCTCCAGCAAGCACAAGTTGTTTTTAATACATTTAAGTAGATCCCCTGTTGGTCAACCAGCTCAACCCACCAGCCACCTTGGCCAGTCACCATCTTAATGTAAAGTGCTCTTTGTACTTATAAAATATATATAATACATGTCCCCCCCACACAGCATCCAACCCTACCTACTCCCACCAACCAGCACGTGATCAGTTGGTTTTACTATAGTAAGTGCACAAGTGCCTTTATTCATGAGAAGGCAGACAGCCATGGAGAAGTGAGGGCTGAGCTGGTCACCTTCTTGATTTATATTTGAGAATTGTTATTGGGTGCTGGTGGGTGGGAAAGATTAGGTAGGGTTGAGTGCTGTGCAGGGGGAACATAAATGTAATATTTTTTAAGCACAAAGAGCATTCTACATGTAGAGGGTGGCCAGCTATGGAGGCAGGTGGGTTGAGCCAGTCACCCAAGGGGCATCTACTAAAGTGTACTAAAACAAAAAAATCTAAACTTGTAGGTGCTAGGAGGGAGGAGGGTGGAATTGTGTTTTTGATAGAGGGTGGGGAGATGGGGGTTACATGATCTTTTTACTTGGTTTTGGGCTGGGAGAGGAGGGAGGAGGCTGTTCCTAATTTTTTTAAGGGCAGAATATGAATACCCAAAAACCGAATAGCTGAATACTTGGCTACCGAATACCATCTTTTCAAACGGTTATTCAGAAAAAGGTAGTCACATAGCCCTAGTAATGAGGCATGAAGTGAAAAGCCAGATGCCCTTATATTTCTGGCAAGTGCATTAAAATCCTCTAATGCACACTCAGGAGTGGTTTTTCACACTTCTAAAATTATTCGGGGAATACTGAATCAGTCAGTGAGGGGTCGACTGCACAGCAGCAGCATGCTATAGCATTTGAGGAGTGCTAGGAGCAGGAGCTCTGAGAAGCACTCTTGTTTCCAATAGCAGGTAAACCACTGTTGCCTGGGTTTTATTTGTGTGCCTGATATTATATTAGAGAAGAAGAAGAACAGTGATAATCTGTTTTAAACTCATCGCTTTTTCCAGAACACCTCATGCTGCAGTTCTACTCTGATGTTGCCTTTTTGTACCTGTTTCTCATTACTGGTGCTTGGAATGCTGAAAAGTGCATAGTGGCACTAAACGGTGGAGTAGCCTGCACTAGCAACTAGTCTCAGGGGCTGCCCTGCGGAGGGTTGGACGCAAAAAAGCGAAAACTGTGAAAAACTGATAGAAAGCATTCTATTTTGTGCTTGGTCTTTTTTATTCAGTGTAACTTCTCAATCTTCAGAGCTCTTAGTATATTTCAATACACCTAACATTTTTAAATACACACTGTGATGTGTTTTTTTAGTGCGTTTTGCTGTCTGTGTTTTTTTTCCTGTATAAATTCATGTGAAGGCTAGTGTGTTTGGGTACTTGCACCAGTATGTTTAAATACAGTACTTTATTTAAACACTGCATTAAGTAGGATATTAAACTCTATGATATATTGTTGAGCCATGGGGGGTTCCTTTTATGCAAAAGGCGAAATTCGATTAAGTAGATTTTCGCCTATTTTGCATTGTGAAAAGACATTGTAGACACAAATTTACTTTAACTTCAAATAATAACCAATTAAAAGTCAGTGTCAGTGGCTCAGTAGGTAGCACACTCACCTCTGAGGCCAGGAGATCAGAGGGCTGTGGGTTCAGTTCCCACATCTGGCACTTGGGTTAATATCCCAGTACTGACACTGTAGTGCAGCATGAGAGGGGTGCTGCACTTCTGAGGTGCCCTCTTTCAGATGAGACGTTAAACCGAGGTCCCATCTGCCTGGATTGGTGGTAGTTCAGGTGGATGTTAAAGATCCCATGGCACTTATCGAAAAGAGTAGGGGAAAATTTTATTTAGAGAAACTGAACAAGTATATACAAATAATTCACGACTCTGCATCAAAAGCAATCTTGATACATAAAGGAGAAAACAAACAAAAACATTTATAAAGGAATCATCCAATTTTGTCCTTCATAAAAGGGACAGACATCCATTGGAGAACCCATGCACTGGGAGACATATGCTGTTGTTCAAACATACATTGGTTATACAGTTCCTGTTCAATCATGCTAATGACAGTCCTTGGGTCTTGGTACATCTGTTATAACACATATTTGCATCGTGTCTGCCACAATGTAAATTTAATAAAAGAAAATATCAGGCATATCAGACTTCTATCCATCCCTAGATTCTGCAGGCTGAAACCACCAACCAATTCTGCATATGTCACAGTTTACCAATACTGATTCCCCCATAAACGTGCCAGTGTAGCTCATACTTCATGTTCATAGGGACACTGAATAAGAAAGTGAGACATGGTTTCTTCTTGTGCCATGCAACTCAGTCTAGGACACATACGTTCTTCTATACATTTATGCTTGGCATTCCCTTTAACAAACAACTTCCCATGTGAACATAACCACATGACATCCCAAATCCTTGGGGGGATATGTTTATCCTTCAAGGATTCCAACACATATGTGTGGTATATGGGGTCGATATCTTTAAATTCAACTGCTGAGATACAATTCTGGATGTTTATCATGTCATAAAGCAATTTACTTGTAGGAAGCTGCACCATTTGTATTGTTAACCTACATTTTTTTAATTTAGCAAGGACAGGTCTAAAAAAACACACTTTGTCTTAACCTGAGCTGATATCACTCCCTGTGCTTCCCATATCTGGTAGATTGGCCAAATCCAATGGTTTGCATATGGAGTCCAAAGGCCCAGGCTAGGTCTAGTAAGATCTAGTAAATTTGTATGAAAGAAGATACTATAAAAGAAAACTACTGGATTAAGCAAGTTCAAACCCCCTTCCCCACAGGTAAATACAATACTTCTCTCTTCATTGGATTTAAACGGTTTCCCCAAATTAACTGAAAAACCAAACTAAGAAGTGATAGTTCATAAACTCATGGCAGTGGATAGATAGCACTAATGAATAGAAATATAGGGAGAAAGAAGGTTTTAACAACTGCTACCTTCTTTTTTTTTATTGTTGCCAAGTCTTCCAAATCGCTACTTTCGACTGAGCTATATCTAATTTAGCTTTCCAATTAAAACAGCCATTGTCTTCTCTCCCAAACCAGACCCCCCAAAATTTGAAAGGGCCCATCGTCACTTTTATCCCTTGCCATATCTCCGTCTGAGTTACAGTACCACTGAGAGCATAAATAACACTCTTCCCCCTATTGATTTTTGTTCCTGTTTGCCTAGAATACTGATCTATCACCTCTAATGCTCCAACTCCTGAATCTTGATCTGCTACCAGTACACAGACATCATCCGCATATGCAATCACCCATGTCCCCATCCTTCCCCCAACAGGTGTGATACCTCTGATATATGAATCTTGTTGGAGAAGCCATAATAATGGGTCTAAACAAAATATATAAAGTAAAGGGCTAAGCAGGCAACCCTGTCTTACCCCACGTGTGATATCAACATATGTACCCATCATCCCATTAACTAAGGGAATTGCTCGAGCATATTTGTACACTAAGTCTATCCAAGTCACAAAGATTGGGGGATCCCATAATGAAGTAAAATGCTGGAAATAAACCGATGAGGTACTCTGTCAAAGGCTTTTTCCTGATCCAATGACATAAGATATCCACGCAAGGTACACTCTTTACCTTGTTCTACCAATTCTCTTATCAATAACAAATTATGCTGTATTAGTCGGTTCAGTACTGTACAAGTTTGAGCTAGAGAGATAAGTACCAAAGCCGTATTCACTAACCTGTTGTGAAGAATTTTCAACAATATCTTATAATCGATATTTAATAGACTAAGTGACCGCTAATTATTCAAATCAGTTCAGTCCCCATGTTTGAAGACAAGAATTTGGACAGCGATACAAAAATGAAAGTCGACACGTAAATTTCCCAAAACCCAGTTGTAAACAACTACTAAAATATTCACCAATAAGTCAGCAAACGTTTCATAGAATTCAGAGGGTAGGCCATCTATACCTGGAGCAGTGTAACCTTTTAAATGACTAATAACTCCCTCAATCTGTTTAACAGTGAAAGGCTTAATAAGGTCTCTAACATATTCTTCTGTTAGTTTGGGAACCTCAATAGTGGAAAGATCCTTTATTTCCCAGTCAGCAATGAGTGGGGCCTTATACATATCAGTCAAGTAGTTTGTGACTGTTTTTTAAAATACCAGGGCCATCAGTAACCAATTTACCCTCAACATTCCTTACAACTGTCATAAATCTATCAGATGCTTGCTGTGTACAGCTTTTAAAAGCATCACCAAAGCCAGTTTTGCCTGGTGAACAAATCCTGTGTTCATTCAACATAGCTTTTGCACTGGAATATTGTAATTTCACCATCTCATTTTTTAGGTTCGTTACTTGAGCTGTAAATGCTATATGTTGTGTATTAATTATGGTATATATTTTTAACAATTGTTGACAAAGTTTAAGATATGTCTGGTACTGAGAATTGTGACACCGGGTAGAGTAGGTCTGAAACAAGGACCGCAATTTTTGCTTAATGTCTTCCCACCAGAAACTAATATTATCATGTAGTACAGCCACTGACATCCTCGCTTTTAAAAAGTCAGTGACTGACATAACCACCTTATCTTCTTTCAATAAAGCCGTATTCAGTTTCCAACAATGGCAACCATACTTGGGGCCTAGCAGTCCTCCCAATACCACATAAAGAATCACATGATCTGTAGTTTCTAATGGAATCGTAGCTGCCTTATGTATATGAGAATTTTCCTGCGTGAACAAAAAGTCTATCCTGGAGGACAAAGCTCCTTTATGGTAAGTATGCCCGCCCTGGGGATGTAGATGTCAAAAGGAATCCTGCAGATGACACTGCTCGAGTATGCCCTTTAAACAATTCAAATCACAAAATAACTTATTTGTAACGCCGCCCCTATCTTGTCTATCTACCACGCAGTTAAAATCCCCCGCTCAAAGAATGTGTTTAGTTGTGAGCAAATAAGGCTTAATGTTACTAAAGAGGTCAATCCTATCTTTTTTTTAAAGGGGAGCATAAATATTAATCAGTCTCCAGCCTTCCCCCTTATAGAAAAAGTCCAAGAACAAAGCCCTCCCCAATAAAATATCTACCATCCTAGAAACTTTAAACCCATCTCCTCTGAACAAAACTCCTACCCCATCACAAACTTCAGTCCCAAAGGAAAAAAAGGAAGGACCCCAACACCAAAGTTTCTGGGCTTCCCTAACCAAAAAGTCTGTATTTAGTCTAGTGTCTTGTAGTTGGCAGATATCACAATTTAAGTTTTGCAAAACAGACATAGTAATTAGCCTACGCTTTGCATTCTTAATACTATTCACATTCACTGTAGCAATGCTAAGCAGTGAATGAGGCTCTTGTGGAGGGGGACAAAAGGATGACTCAAGGTGGTTTCTTTATCCTAGAACTTCTCCAAACTCTAACACCTATTTTTTTCCTCCTGTCCTTTTCAATTCCCTGTACTTGCAGGTCACCTTCAGATTCTGAAGTATGTGGGGCCAATGAAGAAGCTTCAGAGTCACCCCCCTGTTCTAAATCTGGTTTGCTACTGGACAGTACTTCAAAACTATTCCTCAGCAGCAAGCCTTCATCCTCAGGAACATAGGTCTTAGCAACCTTAGATCAAGGCCTAGACTTCCTGATGCCTCGCTTCTTTGCTAAACTTTTAACAGTGTTGGGGGGGGCATTTCTTCAGTTATCACAGCTCCTTCTGGTTCAGCCGCAGTTACTGTTGGCTGAACATCAGTGGCTGGAGGAGCAGCCAGCTCTTCAGGTACAGTGTTACCTGCCACTACATCTACCTCAATATCCGCAGGGGTTGGGGGAGATGGTGGAGGAGGGCTAGTGAGCCTAGTTGGGGCTGGTTGAGGCTTACGTGCAGAGGTCTCTTGTTTAGCTATATTCTTTTTTTGTGCTTCCTTTATTATAAAGTCCTGACTGACACGATCTGTGTGGTTGTGTGTGGCCCATGGACAAGTTCTATACATATGGCCATTGTCCACACACAAATTGCACCTCATATCTTCTTTACAGTCAGAACTTTAATGTTCAAAAGACAAGCAAAGATTGCATTTTAACCTATCACAAGCTGAACCCAAATGAGTAGAAGCCCCACATTTAAAACAAGTCAGCGGTTGCCCAGGATAAAAGCAGTGGCCCCTTTTATTTCCCCAAAACAAACTGTTCAGTAGGTGAACAGGGCCCAAACTATTGTTCCTTAAACAAACTTTATACTTCCATCCCCCATTCCACGAATGTTCTTCTTCAAAAATTGGCTGAGGGGAGTCAATTACATCACATTTCTTCTCCGACCAAAATGTAATATCATGCACTGACACTGATTCATTTCTAAAAAGAACTGTGACATTTTTAAGTGAAGGTTTAGTCAAAGGGAGGACATGCAAAGGTATCCAGACCTCAGTGTACTTTAATGAATCATATTTGGTCCAAAAACAATCTAAACCCTGTGGAGTATTAAGACTGACATCATACACATTTGTACCTGAGACATGAATCAAGGCATGTATTTCATTAGAAAAGAAACCTAAAGATATTTTCAACAAGGTTCTGCCTGCATATAGACAGTCTGGGGCTATTTCCAAACCTCCTAATTACTCTATATGCACAGCATTTTGCCTCTGTAAGGGGTGGGGGCCAGAAAAAGGGTCCTTTCGCCGAAATTGTTCCCAAGCATTTTTAGACTGTTCAGATAAGTTCTGTTGTTGTTGAGGCAAATTATGATCTGAGGTCAGCCTATCACTCCACCCTGCAGTTTGTGTCTCAGAGCCTTCTGATTTGGAGGATGCTGACACCGAAAAAGGAGGCAAAACTGTTTCATTATCAACATGTAAATCATCCGAACAGTCTGTACGATTCAAAAGGGTCGCATCTTCATTAATAATCTTGGTATGAGTGGTAGCAGAAGGATTGTTTTCCTGTGGAAAAGGTTGTCCTGGTATTGGGCTGTGCGAGGGGTCAGGAATCCACATATCTGACTCACCTCTTTTCCACCCTGCATTCATAAGTGAGCATTCTAAGGAGGTTGGGGAACTCCCATGTTTGACAAGAGGAATTGTGTCATTATTTCTTCCTTTACGCAAACCAAGCTCAGGCATGCGTTTGTTGCAAGAAGGAAAGATTACTCATAGTTTCTACTTTCTCACCGAGGTCTAGAGGCATTTCTGTCAGTAGGATAGGCTGCTCAGTAGCTGTCATGGACTTCTCCACCCGCTCTGACTCAGGCGGGTGGAATTAGTTTGATGAACATACGTCACTAGGCAGATTTGCAGTATGCTCAGCTGGGGCTGTATTTGCCATGTCAAGATTAGGCAAGTTTCTCAGGAACAGTGCAGCAGCTCGCAAATCATCAGTATTCAGCAGTTCCAGCTGTACTTCAGTCGAGTCCAGTTCCGTAGCATGTGACACTGTTTTTTGTCCCAACTCTTCATACCTGAGCTCTTTATTTTGTTTTAGAATATTAGACAGCCAAACTTCATCTGAGGCAAAGAGACCTATAGGTGGACTCGCTGAATCAGCTGCAATACCAGGTAGTTCTTTCTCCATATCCATAACTACTTTAACCACATCATTTGTCTCCTGAGCTGGACCTGTGGGTTGGGAGACCTGCACACCCACAGGTACACCAGCAGAATGAGCAATCAAAACACCTTTCTCCATGGTAGCAGTACCCCCACAGCAAGAGTAGGGGAATTCTGTGGGGAAAAGCGAGACTATAAGTCAAAAACAGTACAGTCATAAACAAGTCAAAAAACAAACATAGTCAATGAAGGAAGAACAACAAGAAAACAAAACCTAGGGAAGTCAAAAGGAAAAACAAAGCTTTGAACAAAAAATTACATTTCTTCTAAAACTGAAGTAACTTACTAGGAGAGCAGTGGTGTAAATCAGATTCATAAATTTTCCTCATCTCAATCTGTATCATGAGAAGCAACTGATCATAAGGCACATAATGTTGTTGTAGCATCTATTTACATCTTGCCTGCCAGAGAAAATATTTCATAACAGCAAATAACACTTGCAGAGTACTGACTGAAAATTGCTGCCAATTCGGAACACCAATCGCATAAATCAATTCAGAATATAAGAGAAATTGAAACTGAGGAATATTCCATGTCTGTGCAATAAAAGTCCAAAAATGAATGGCATAGTCACACTCCAGAAACAAATGTTCCTGAGTTTCCAGAATCTGATGACAAGACTGTCACAAACAATACCTTTCATTTAAGGCATTATGCTTATTATTATTCCTAACACTCAATTTTCCATGGATTGACAACCATAAAACATCCAAACAAAGGCAGGAAGCCACTTATTTAGCACCTGCTGAAACATTCCCAGACTATCCTGGGGAGAACAATAAGGCAAAATGATGCATTCTAAGCACTGAGGCTGCACAAGTAAATCATAAACCTCTTTTCTAGATTTTAACTGTACTGAAGGAAAAACAACCTTCCAAGAAATAACCAATTGAAACAAGTCCTTAACTTCTCTTGAAATCACCTGGATCTGACTCAACAGTCTACCTTTACCTAATTCCCATGCTTACCTAATTTCCATGCCCTAAGGCAAGGGCTTATCCATTCTAATAACAAATCAAACCATATCTTACGTTGACGCACCCTGGGAGCAAAAACATTATAATAAAGAAACATACTATAATAAAAAGCAACAGGATGAATCATACCAATACCTCCCTCACTGAAACCATGATATGTGATATGTCTTTTGACAGGATTCAACCTGCTACCCCATAAAGCTCGAAAAAACAAACTAAACAGTCTAGTTTGAAGAGCTTTCGGAGGAAGATAAACATAACTAACATATAAAAAAATAGGAAGCAACAAAGACTTCAGCAAAAAAAAAAAATTTCTCCTTAAAAAGCGGAGTCCAGACCCACTGAACCAAGGCTAACTCCGCTTTGCACAATTTAACTTCCCAATTTCCCAGAGCACCATTGTCAGATCCAAATTTCAGCCCTAAAATAGTAATAGGATCTTTAGACAAGGAAATCCCCAAATATTGGCTGGGAAGGAAGTTCCCACCACCCAACTGATAACCTTGGCATTCATCCAGATTAATACAAGACCCTGAGGCACTTGAAAAATCTTGAATACAGTCTTGTACCATACACACTCTGAGGTACTGGCATGCACTATTAACACTACATCATCCGCATAAGCTAAAATTTTCAACATCAGAAAAGTAGCAGAAAGAGATACACATATCAACTCAGTGGACAACTTAATCCTATATAAGAGAGGATCAATTCCAAACACATAGAGTAAGGGACTCATAGGACATCCCTGCCAAATCCCATGACAAACTGTCACTCTAGAGCCCTTCCACCCATTTACCCTGGGAATTATAGAAGCAACTTTATATAAGGATTTAAGCCAAGAAATATATTTCTAAGGAACACCATATTTGTGTAAAACTAGAAGCAAAAAATCCTGGGAAATGGAGTCGAAAGCCTTCTTCTGATCAAGACTCAACACAAAATAAGAATCCCCCCTACCTTGTTTCTATGAAATAATTTATGCAAAATAATCAAATTGTCCTGTATACCCCTCCGCGGAATAGCACAACCTTGTTCTTTACAAATTAAATCCTCAGCACATGTAGCTAAATGATTCGATAAAATTTTGCTTAATAATTTAGCATCAGAATTCATCAAACAAATCAGCCTCCAGTTGGATAAATCTGACCTGTCACCTTTTTTAAACAAAAAATCAATTCTGCTTCTACAAATGTAGGGGAAATAGTTGCGGAAGACAACAATACATTAAACGATTTTGCCAATTCCTCACACATAAGATCACAAAAAAATTTATATAACTCTACTGGAATACCATCCATACCCGGAGTAGTATTACATCTTGAACCTTTAAAAACAGCTTGAACCTCTTCTATAGTAATAGGATCTACAATCTGTGCCTCTAAATCCTTAGAAAGACTTTTGTTGTCCAAGGGAGCAAAAAAGCTGTCAGTGCCATGTGTAAGAGGCGCAGTGCCAAAACTAGTAAGTAAATGTTGGTGAATCAAAGCTAAAATGGATTCTTTGTCAGAAAATAAGTTACCCTTATTATCCCTTAATGCAGTAATAGATTTTGTAGCAATAAGTTTTTGACTATCTGTAAAAGGATCAAAAGTATGTTTTTTACTAACGGTACCAAATCTCATTTCCTGCCGCAAAGATTTAGCTCTATTATACTGAAAACGATACATAGCTTGTTTCACTTGATGAATTTGAGAACTGAAATCCTGCCCTGTAGTTTCAGTCAAAGAAATAAGCCTATGTAAGTGCTTCCTATACTGTAAATATATGAAATAGGCAGCTCTATTCCTTTTACCGGCTAAACGCTGAAAATAATGTTTAATATCAACTTTGATGTCTAACCATCAGTCCTGAAGGGAATCATAAAGACATTGCACAGAAAGTCTAGCCGCCCACAAAGTCCAAAAACCAGAAACCATCCTCTCATCATCCAATAAAGAAACATTCAATTTCCAAGCTGGTTTCCCATGTAAGGGTTCTGAATTCCACTGACAATCAGCAAGTGCTGCAGAATGATCAGAGCAAGCCAAAGCATGTACTGCCAACTGAGTAACCTCCTCAAACTGAGAAACCCAGAGATAGTCAATCCTTGTTTGCTGAGAACCTTTTCAAAAAGTATAACCCCCAGCCTTATGTATGCAGTGGTATGTATCTTTCAGTTTAGCAGTTGTAGTAATATCTTTAAGGGCATTGGAATCACAAAACAATTTTTGAGTTTTTAACCGCTATCTTCCTGACGAATACTACAATTGAAATCACCACCCCATATAATCATTCTAACAGTGCACAAAAATGGTTGAATTTTCCTGAGAAGAGCAACACGCAGGGCCTTCCCCTGAGGTGCATACAAATTTATCAACCAAAACCTGTGATTATGAAAAGACACATCCAGGAGAAGGACCCTAGCAGGCTACAGATCGATCAATCTAGTGACTTTCAAAGCAGTGTTCGAAAACAAAATTCCCAATCCATCACAGCAATCTTGGCCCTGTGACCAAAATGAAGTTCCCAATACTATTTGGTTGAACATTTAGCAATATCATGAAAGGATTTTATTCTAGTGTCCCATAAAAAAATAATGTCAGAGTGAAAGTGTTGTAATTCTTGAAAAACCACATCTCTCTGTAATTCAGATTTAATACTATTGACATTTAATTTCAGAATACGGAGGCTCGCCATGTAGTAAGAAAGAAAGATGAAAAAGGCAAATCAATGCTGTGACCTAGTAGCCCATCTCTTCTGCCTGGAACAACTATCATCAATATCAGAAGACGTCCCTCGGGAAGATAAAACTGAGGAAGCGTCTGACTCAGAACCGTCCTCCTCTGAAAAAGAAGGTGCTGCATCAGAAAGCAAAGGGGCAAACTTATTAGATCAAGAAAGGGTTTCCTGTTTTGGTATTTTCTTCCTTTCCTTGCCTATAGGCACAGGAGGAGGTCCCAGCTTTTCTCTCAAGCATTTTTTATGAGAGACAGTCGTAAAAGTAGAATCAGTGGTAGACACTGGAGGTGGGGGGGGGCATAGCAGCTGGTTCCTGCAGAGTTGATTCATCACTCAAATCCTGAAGAGAGTCCAACAACATAGAGTCAGAATCATGGGAAGGAGAAGCCCCAGGGACTGCAGGAACAAGGCTGACCTCAGGCACTGGAGGATCTAAATGCAATGGGGCAGGATCCCTTCCAGAGGGAGGCCTTCTGGATTAGGCAATAAATCAACAGCCTGGCTGGACTCCTGGGAAGGAGGCAGCACTGTAGGTGTTGTGCTGAGAGGAGAAAGAGGGTCTGTAGTGTCAGTAGACTTCTGCAGTAAAATATTCTGCATTTGCTTTTCGGAAGCCACAGCACAACCCTTTTTCTGGGCCTGGGTGATTAAGGCTGCCTGGGATGGCCCCTCTCCTGAATTATGAGAGGCCCAAGGACATTTAATATAAGAGTGCCCACTTTCTTCACAAAGGTTGCATCAAAAAAGATTTTTACAAACAGTTTCTAGGCAGAGTGTGCATTTTGGAGTATCACAGGCATTACTCAGATAAAGACGAGAACCGCACTTGTGGCAGGATTTGGGCTGACCTGGATAAAACAAGAAGCCCTTATCCTTCCACAAGAAAAGCAACCTGGTAAATGTGCAATAACGTTATTGGTGGTGAATAGTTTACATTTAATTTTCAAACCACCAGTCCAAAACTGTTCAGAGTCAATAATAGGAACAGGTCTGTCAAGTACTTCACATCGCTGTTTAAGCCAGTATAGTATGTCTGAGATATTCACCCCTTCGTTCTTAAAAAGATCTGTAATAGTCCTAACAGCTGGTTTAGTGATAGGCATCACTAAGAACGGGGCCCACAAAGGAGAATCCTTCAATGTATTATATTTCAGCCAGAAATTGTCCAATGCTTCCACTGTCTTGAAACTAATGTCATAATTACTGTCATCAGTATAAATGAGAGCAAAAACCTCGGATGCATAAAATTTTAAAGAGTCTTTTAGCAAAGTCCTACCAACATACACCCTATCTGGTGGAACCTCTAGACCCCCTTTATACATAAAATGTATTGCATTCCTCCTCAGAGCAGGTTCTCTAGTAGAAGGTTTAAATAGGTCAGCCATATGAAGAAGAGGTTTAAACAGTTTATATTTATTCGGGTTCTGCAAAGTCTGAGGCCCTAAACCCACAGGCAACAAGCCATCCTGATGTGTAGCAGGAGGAACTGAGGCCGAAGATGGTAACGCACAAGCATCCTGGCCTACACACCCAGCAATCAAGGCCTGTCCCATAGAATCCTGACCTGAAATAGCCAGCACAACAGTCATGGGTAAAACAACAGGATGCAGACACTCAGTAGTGTCTCCTGAAGCAATTACAGAAGTTAAACCTTGACCGTGCAAAGAAAGAGGTGCTGAAGTGGTGGGTAACAGTTCCCCAGTAACAGAGAAAGACATGGCATTATACTCACAAACCTTCCAGTCTGAAGGATCCGGGGACCAACCACCTAAGGTTTGAATCCACCCTGCAGTCCGTAATACATCCTGTGGTGAATGACATTGCTTTAGTCGAGTCTCAGCAACTTCAGTGGCTTGTAATTTTTTTGAACAATCCCCAGAGTCTTACCAGGGTGACCCAGCCGTGTAGATAAACCATCCTGCGGGAGGAAAGTACGAGCGGTCAATGTGGAAGGAGCCGCCAAGGCACTAGTGTCCTCCCAAGCAGAACATCCAGGCAATGCGGTCTCCATGGCTACACCGGTTATAGCAGGACAAACTTCAGACCCAGCACACATAGCCAAAGTAACAGGGATAGAATCAGGAAAAGCAGGCAAATCTCCAGAAATTGCACTGGGAGAAACAGAAACAGCAGCTGGCTGAACACTAGGGATGTCCAAAAGTGGACCATTTGAAACATCCAAAACCAGTGCAACACAAGCAGAGCCATCCAAGTCAGACATAATCGGAGAGAAATTCACTTCTGAAGATTGGGTCTCTAGGGTAATCGAGGACGGGGAGGAGACCCGCTCCCCTACCTCACCGACATCTTCACTCCTCGACATCTGGAAAGAAAGTGGCCATCCACCCAAGGACAGCAGCTCCCCCTACAGCAGAGTAGGGGAATTTCCCCGGTGTTCTGGCCAAATTTCCCTCATTCACTAAAAAAATACCACCAACAGCTTAATCTGGTTTAAGGTCAATTGGCATTCATCTGTATCCCTTCCCCTGGGTCGTGCCTGAAAATAGGCAGGATTTGTCTAGTGCACTTACCCAGTCAACAAAAACTAAATAAATAAATAAAAGCACCGACCAATTAATAATATAATTAAAGTCCACATGGGAAGCGTGTAGCTGTGATTAATTGATTAACAAAGTGCTACTTATTAACAAGAAGGCACAGCAGCAAGCTCAGTGTATTTTGCTTAAATACATTCGGCTAACAGCAGTATATATTAAACCAGTTCTCAACTAATAGATAACACATAATTGGCTTTTTGATTAGAGCTGACCAGGAGGGAAGTTAACAGCCATCAATATAATCTCTGGCCTATGGTTGGCTAAAAAGATAAACCTGACTGATTTCATTTGGATGTAGTAATGAGATGTAGTGGTATCAATTATATTCAATTCTGGTTGAGCTGGTTGTGCGGGTCCTAGTTTAAATAACACTGGATCCTGCATAATGCTATCACTTGCCAAAAAAGCAGAGTAAGCATAGCTGAGCCGTCTTGATAAGCTATCAACCGTGCTGAACCCTGAATATTGAAATCGAATGTGGTGTGCTATTTGTTTTGCTGCCATTTAAAATTACTGAGCGGTACTCGTTTTTGGAAAAGCTATTTTATATAGCATCTGTACGGTTGCTGGGGGGGAGGAAAAAAGCCTAGTAAACACTACTACTGTGCTACTGTGCTTCTGTGCTGCTGAAATTTGCTGAAATCTGCAATATATCTATTCTTTTTGTTGGGGGTTCTTAACTGGAAAATGTTAAAATATTACTAAATAAACAATTGGGTCTGGTTGTTTTACCTCTATGCCTGCTACTTATATTGCCTGCTTGTATAATTGATGTTCATATATAATATTTGCAAATGTATAACTGTCTTTAAATTGAGGGGGGGGTCAAACATCCAATACAGTGTTTATTTTCTCCTTCTTTTTTTGTATTCCTTATATATGTTTTAGATCTGTATATCTGAATTGGATCAATGTTTCAAAAGATGGAACAGTGGGATAAGGTTGCACAGAGTGAAAGGATCAGGATAAGGAACTCTGGGACTATTGGGTTTACTAGGAATACTGGGGCTGCTGCGACTAGAAAACATCAGAAAGAGACTAAAGAAGTAAAAAAAGAAGTTACAAGAACTAAAACTGAAGGAGGAGAACAAGGACCACTCTGCAGTTGATCAGTTTGGATCAGAGGACAACTCATTTCAAGTTGGGACACTCTTGGGCAATTGGCTCAGGAAGGACTGTAAAGAATAATTTGGGACTGGTTTGTTGCTATTCATTCATTCATTCATTCATTCATTCATTTATTTATTTATTTATTTATTTATTTATATTGTTGCCATTCATTTATTCATTTATTTTCTCTTGAAATATTTTGTTTCCCCAAAACTATTTTGTTCTTCTTCCCCTGAAACTGCTTAAAATGAAAACTAGAAGCAGGAAAGTGTTAGAAGGGAAAGCTTTACAACTGGTAACCCCAACTAAAAAAAGGGAAATAAAATAAGAAAGTAGTGTAAAAATGGCTTCAATAATAATAATAATAATATCACTGTCCAAGAAAATATATTTGTACAAAATGGAAGAAATGGGAAAAGAAGTAAAAAAAACAAAAAGAACAATAAAAAGAAAAAGAACAGAGGGTTTTAACCTATCTGGACAAATGCTGATAACTAAGCATTTTATAAAAGAATATTTGCAGGGGGATACATCAACCCAATAATTGATCTAACTAAAGGAACACAAATAAAAAGTAATCAAACAAACACAAATTCATATGAAAAATCCTCTAATCTATGCTAGGATTCCACATAGGAACAACTATGTTGGGGTTCACAGTTGATGAACCATGACCAGGTAATCCCCCCTGAGATCTTTATGATAGAGGAGACTCAGAAAAAAAATATCTCAATTCCTGAATCTGCTCTATCCATTGATAGTTATCAGCAATTACAAAGCACCCAGGGCTTGCAGGCTGTGACTGGCAAAGAGAACACAATTTTAAATGAACATAGAGAAGAAGAGATCAAGCAAATCAGGAATGAATTACAAGATACCATAATAGGTCTGAAAGATCTTGAAGAAATTGAGCAGCCCCTACCTAATTGAGATAATAAACTACTTATACTGCATTAAGAGAAGGGGTGGCTCTGAACACAAAACGTATGGAGGAGTCATTAGAAAAAAGAGAAAACGTGGAAAATTGCAAAAGGGGGTCTGATACATCAGTAGTATATAATCTGATTGATTTAGAAATAGACAATAAACAAAAACAAGATTAACAAGAAGTGGACAGTGGACAGTTAATTATTTCACACAATAACTATAAACCTCCCACAAATAATAGAGGTGGAAAAGACTATGGGGATAAAGGTAAATGTAAAAAAAAAAATGAAAAAAGAAGTGGGGAAATAGCTAACAAAAAAAAAGGAACAGCTCAAAGTAAAAAGAAAGAGAGAAAAAGTAAGCCAGTCGAAATTGTTGCTGTAGCCAGCAAGGATACTGCTGCAGCAGACTTAACAAATCAGCAAACAACAGTACCTGAATTAAATTAGAGTTGTATAAACACTACTAGTAATGATCCAGGGAACACCTTAATGACTATGAATCTAGCTATAGTTGTATTAAGAGGATGATCCAGGAACAACTTTATGACTATGGATCAAGCTATAGCTGTATTAAGAGGAGTAGATAAAGATTGTTTGGAAAACACACAAGTCTTAAGGTTGTTAGGGCAGATGATTTGCACAGAATTATTGGAATTAGATATTTTACCAGATGATATAGTCAATGCTGTTAGGGCAAATGATTTGATGTCTAGGGACTTGATTTTACTGTATTGTAAACATGACAGAGTAGCTCATTATGTTTGGAGAAACTCAGATTACTTACAAAACTATAATCTGAATATGGACTACCCAACTGCAACCTGGTCATTGAGACCTAAAAAATTCAGACAAAAACAGAACTAATTAACCAATTGGCTAAATCACTATCCTTACAGGATCTATGGTTACAAGATGAGAATAACCCATCAGACACAACATTATCTAGATTTGGTATCTCTCATATTAAGGCTGAGACACAGGCAAAATTGAAGACGATGATGGTTTACTTGCTGGACAATCTCCTGGGCATTGAATTTTATGAGGACAATATAGTAAAAATGCAAAGAACTAATAGAAATTGGACACAGGGGGACCAGATTGAACTAACTTTATGAAATAGCATACTCACTCAAAAAATCATGGATGCCAGTACTAAACTGAATAAATTGGGTATACTGATTATTGATTTCAACAAAGAAGTAGTTAATAAACAGCAACAAAATAATACCCATAGGCAGGGATCAGAACCACAAATAAATATTATCTATAATCTTGATACCACTAACAGGTATCAAGTACTGTCAGAAGAATATGATAGCTGGCATACCAAAAAATCAAGGTCTGTGGCCCAGGAGACTGTCAGTCTAAATTATGTTAATTTAAATAATAGTGGAATGGTGTTCCTTGAGAAATATGAGGGGAAGCTGGGTTTTATGACTTGGAACATAGCTGGACTTGTCTCAGAATTTGTGGACCACAAGGTTTGTGCCTTTTTAAACAAAATGGGAATACTTAGTTTACAAGAAACATGGCATGGAGAAGGACAACTAAAAAATATAAATATAAGTGGATATACAACAATACATTCACCAACAAAAAAATTAAATAAGTCAGGTAGGAGGAGGGGGGGTTTGGTTACCGATATTAAAATAACTGACTTTCTGAAGGTTCTAGATACAGTTACAAAACAAAACTATATAATAATTGTGCTTGGTGTATGGGATGAAAGGATAGCATTGGTAAATGTATATAATCCCCCTATAAAGTCACCATTATATGATCAGCATCTTACTATGCATATAGTGGATGACATAAAAAAAATTAAAAGATACCGTATATAATGATATCTTAATTATGGTGGATTTTAATGTCAGATATGGTAAAAAAAAATTTACCAGATGGAAATGAACATATACAACAAGCATTGAATATACTCATAAGGAACATAATGGACAAAAAAGTTACAGACAGGAATAGACAAATGGAATACTTCCTTGAATCCCAACAACTAATAATATTAAATGGATGTTTTCCATCAGATAATAGTGGGAATATAACCTGCAACAATGCAAGAGATTTAACAATAATAGATTACATGATATCATCCTTATACGATTTTGGCAAATATCTAGACCTAAAAATAGTACATGGAATAGAAAGCGATCATCATCCGGTGCTATTATTTATAAAAACAAATAACTGCATAATGCCAACAGAAAATCAAGAAATACAAATAATTAATAAAATTAAGTGGGATAAAATACCAACTGAAAGGGCAATTGATTTAAATGAAAAATGTATACAATAATTAACCTCAAAGATTTACAATGAAATAGAGCCAGTAGCCATATGTAACACCATAATAGCTCAATACCAGTCTTATGAGATAAGTCTTGGGAAAGAAAGGAAAGTTATTAAAGAACTAAACTATGATAACTGGTTTTATAAAAATTGTAGAGCAGAGAAAAAAAAAGTTAGCAAAACTGTTGACGACAGTGAAGAAATATCCAACTAAGGGAAATATAGCAGAGCTTAATAGAAATAGAAGATATTATAAGAATTATGTAAATGAATAACGACAACTACATCAAAAAGAATTATGGGATACTATGCAAGAGGCCATAAAGGAGAAAGATGATAGAACATACTGGATTCTTGTTGCCATGGGTACAAACACATATAAAAGACAATGTGATGTGTACATTGAATTTGAAATATGGGTAAGTTATTTCCAAAAAATATTCTCTGATGATAACTTAATAGAAATAACAGAGATTACTGAAATAAATAAGCACTTTAGATGGTTCACAACAACAGAAACAATGGCAGCTATAGAAAGTTAAAAAAAGAAACCATAAATCTCTGGGTCCTGATAATATACCAATAGATTTTATTAAGCTAAATATATAATGGTGGGCAGAAGTACTCACCAGTTTTTTTCAACAGATCACTTATGCATGCATTCACACCACAAAGCTGGTTAAGAAGCTACATTGTACCAATACATAAAAAAGGTTCCATTACTGATCCGGCCAATTATAGGTCCATTAGTCTTTTGGATATAATATCTAAAATATATGCGAAGGTACTCTTAAATAGGTTAACTCTTAAAGAGGGGTGCTGCACTTCTGAGGTGTCGTCTTTCGGATGAGACGTTAAACCGAGGTACCATCTGCCTGGATTGGTGGTAGTTCAGGTGGATGTTAAAGATCCCATGGCACTTATCGAAAAGAGTAGGGGAATTTTCCCGGTGTCCTGGCCAAATTTCCCTCATTCACTAAAAATACCACCAACAGCTTAATCTGGTTCATGGTCAGTTGGCATTCATCTGTATCCCCCTCCCCTGGGTTGTGCCTGAAAATAGGCAGGATTTGTCTAGTGCACTTACCTGGTCAACAAAAACTAAAAAAAAAAAAACTGACCTGCTTGAACAGCATAATTTAATCTCTAAACTACAAGCAGGTTTCTGGAAAATTACTGTTACTATAAGCCAACTCTTTCTACTTACTCATCTGATGCTAAAATATTGCAAAGTTAAAAAGCAGTCACTATTTGTTGTCTTTGTTGACTATATTCCTTGGTCATTGACACAGTACTTAGGTCTCTCTTATGGGAAAAAATGGATAAAATGGGAATAGATCAGATTATAATAACATTGATAAAATGGACATACACTGACACATGGACAAAAATTAAATATACTAGGTCGGTCTCCCTTACAGATAGGGTTAAGACCAAAATAGGAGTTCAACAGGGATGCATCTTACCCCGGCGCTAATTAATATATATAATAATGATATTATCTCACTTAATGATACATCATTTCATTCACCCAAGATTGGTAAATGACAAATCCCCATGCTGGTTTATGCAGATGATCTGGCAATAATATCTACAAGCAGATTAGTTCTGCAAAGGGCCCTAAAAAATGGAATCTCTCTGTCTCCAACACAACTTAAACCAAATACAAAGAAAACAAAAGTGATGATATATGGGGATAAAAAGAAATATAGAAAATTAAATCTGCTGGGTACTAATCTGGAATACGTAACTGAATTTCTTTATTTGGGTGTGCTATTCTCTAGTAACCTAAAATGGAGCAAACATATGCAGCTACATTATGTGCTAAAAAGCTACAAAATTCTGTCAAAGCTTTAAAAAAGGTTTAACTATATGTATGGGGCAATATAGTTGTACCGATGATAAAAGCGATCAATGCTAAATTAATAAACCAAGCAATATATGCTGCGTAATTTTGGGGGACAGACAATACTACAAAAACAGACAGTACTGAACAAAACATACAGACTTATAATACAAATTCCCAGTAGTACCCCTAGTTACATTAGTTAGAACTCAACTTGGACAATATAATTTCCGGTATATGGTCCAGGAGAGACTGATAAATTATTGGGTAAAATTAACAACAGAAAAAAATAAATCTATATTGGGAGAATGTTTACAGGAAAAGGAACATCTAGCTACCCAGAAGAAAGATGATTGGTTAAATATGATATGGATGCTATTTGAGACACATGATTTAGATCATCTCTGGACATGGATTGAACAGCAAGTACATTTGAATTTGACATATACAAAATATATTACAAAAATAATAATGAATAAAGCAAGTGAATCTGATCTAAGGGACATACAAAATGTAGAGGCTGCAAATTGGCTGACTAATAATACAAGGGAACATTCCATAAAATTTTATTTGGATATGGTACAAAAACCAGAGCATAGAAATATAATAATGCAATACAGATTTGAGACATTTCCAAGCAACATAATAGAATCAAGATATAACAAAGATCAAAATTTATCAAGAAATTACTACTGTCCATTACAAGAACCAGAGGATTTGAATCATGTTGTCCTAAGATGCCCATGGTACATGCAAGCCCGAACATAATTTGGGGGCAAATTTATTGGCTCTCTGTATATACCAACATGTTATATTCTTGACCTTCTATTCAATGCAGAGAATCTTGAAATTTTAAAGAGTCGGGCACTATATCTATTAGAAATTAATAAAATATGGAAAAGATGAATACAGGGATTTACTGTGCATTAACAAAGGCTAGTACACTTTGCTTTTAAAAAGGCCACATGACCAAAATGGCATTCTCTCATGTTTTCAATATGTAACTATGGATAAATGTTCTTGTTAATGTGTATGTATGTATATATATATTTATATATATATGCAGCAAAACATTGTATTTTAAAGTAAATGTTTATTGTATTTTAGTTGTTTTAAACTTTTGTATTGGCTAATAGTCGAACAAATAAACTTAAACTTAACACTTCTAAAATTGCTCATTGGCAATGTGAGTTAATAAAATAATGCCTTTCTAATTAAATAAAATTATTTAAATAAATGTAAAAATGGAAAATATTTCATTTTAAAATAAAGAAGACCCTGTTTGGTGTTGTTATGGGACTGCAGTTTTTAATGGTGTACTGTAATCAGCTCAAGCCAGCTGGTGGCACTAAATAATAGTTTAGCCTGTCCTCATATGTGTTATAGCCCTGCTTTTTGTTATCACTCCTTGTTTCTACAGTGTTTAATATTGCACCCCCCAACTCAGTAAACAGAGAGAAGAGTGTTATTAAAATGGAGCAGATCAAATGATGACTGTCTTGCTCTCTGCAGTGGAGAGATGAGGTGTGGTGTCTCTCATTATTGATTGCTGGGGACCTCATCTGTTACTATTCTCCTGGACCCACCAGATGTTGTGACTGGGGTCATGTTATTTTTGTGGCAAGCACCGCATGGATTGTTACTCTCCTGGCCCTCAAGAAACCATCAATCAGGCTAAGGAGCGGAACATAAACTGAACCTTTCTCTTGTTTAAGATTGCGGTTGTGTGGTCACTCACTGTACTGGTTGGTACAAATTAGAAATGCCACCAGGGAACATGGCAGCAGGAGTAATCTTGTTTCCATCACTGCAAGTGCCTCTTTAGCACCCCCCCCAACTACCAGGACTGGAGAGTTGTGCAGATACAAAACTGGACACGTTGAGTATACAGTGTTGCATCTTTTTTCTTTGGAAGGATTTTAGGAACACGTGGTAAGGGTTTCTCAGCAGCTGTTATGTATGTTGTTAGCGGGGGAGAGAGTAAAAAGGTTAGTTTGAGCAGTTGAGAGGGCATATTGTTTATTGAAGCTGTATGTATGTTGTATTGTCTGCTGTGAGTGTGGGAGTGCTTTTTATGTTTAAAAAACTTCTGAGCAGTCTAAGAAAAATGGGGCTGGATTTTCCAAGCTGGGACACAAGCTGCAACAATGGCTGCTTGCACCAAGTGCCGCTGTGTCCTGGATTCTGCACCTGATTATCCATCCAACAGGGTCCCAGTGCCTAAGTTATGCAGCTTGCAGCAACAGTGACAGTGTGCCCAACAGACGGCGCACCCACAAGGTATGCTGCAACAGTTGTGGGGGTGGTTGCTTCCCCCTTGGAAAGGGGCTCAGTAGTGAATCGTACCCCCCCAACAACACTGATCTGCTGGAAACCTACATGTATAATATGCCGAGTACCCTGATGATCTAGTGACCCCCCCAATATTCCCATAATGTACCGTAGTCTATAGTCTTTCCCTGGTGATCTAGCACCCCCCTCCAATCCCTGACATGCCCCTACTGTACCTATTATATTGAACAGTGCAGTCCCTGGGGTGTTAGACATCCTCCCCCCCAGCCCCGGTATGCCAGTACTGCACAACATTGTAGCACGAACTGTTATCAGTGTTCCAGGGTCCCTGCCTCCAGACCAATATGTTTGAATATTTGACAGCTGTTAAAGCCAGTCCTGGTGATCCAGTGGTCACCCACCCACCCACCCTGCCAGGTAGTGCCCACCACCCAGCTCCCCACCCCATGTCCCACATACTTCCCGATTGGGCAACTGGCATAGCCTTCCTCACACCACCACAGACGGCCACCAAAGAACTGTCAGAGCATGTACTGTATGTATAGTACATGCTCTGACAGTTCATTTGCCATCCAGCCATGGTGGTGTGCAGAGGGTTGTGCCAGGTGCCTGATCAGGGTTCGGGATGGGGAAGGGGGTGGTGGGCACTACCTAGCAGGGTGGGGGAACACTGGACACCAGGACAGGCTGTTATCAGTCATAACAAAATCAGGCATATGGGCCTGGGGCGGGGACTCTGATCACATGTACAGTACTGATATGCTATACTGTTGTGCAGAACCAGAATACATGGGCTGGGGGGCTCACTCACCAGGGAATTACCTTTTATTCTGATACTGCACATATCTCGGGGATTGGAGTGGGGAGCCGCTAGATCTCCAGGGAAGGATGTTATTGTATTATCATGTACATTAGAGGCATATGGGTGGGTGCACAGTTGTGGCTGGCTGACACCCCTCTCAGAGGATGTCCAAGTACCGTTAGGCCAGCCCTTGGCTGGTCTAACTGTATTTGGACCTTTGTCCTTGGGATCGGTTTTGAGACTTCAAGATTAGAGGATATGGCAGCCTGCACCTGCCACAAGCCCCTTCCCACCATGGCACTCCCAAGTCTGTACTGCAGACCTGGTGCAGAGGACCCCAGTTATACTGCACACTTCCTTCCAAAATCGGGTTTGACGCAATGTGTGTCACAAGGTGCCCCTTGTGGCATTCTTCTTTGATGCAAGGTCCTTGTGTTACATTTGGACCTTTGAAAATCAGGCCCATGATATTTAAATATAACTATAGTAAAGAATTAAGCAATAATGCATGACAGAATATGTGTCGTGTTGGGATAACCTCACACCTGGGGTGGTTGGGCATGAGGCTGCAGGCCGAGTGCATCCAACAATCCCAGATGTGAGGTTATCCCAGCACAACACACACCCTGGAGTGCATTATTGCTATTATATAATGGCTCATTGTTTTACAAAATAAAAAAAAAAATTACAAAATGTTTTTAGTAGATTTTTAGTGTGGCAATATATCTTTGTTTCTGAAGAGAAGAATAGAGCTATCCAACAAATCCAACAAATCAATACAGTGAGGTTGTGCTCTGGGACTAGACCTGTGATGTTGTACTGGGATAACATCACGGGTCCAGTCCCAGACTGACCAATCAGAGGCAAGCATTCTTTCTTGCCATTGTATAATAGGAATTTCAACATGGCAGCTACTGGATGTTTTCTGCTTTAATTTTTGGATACAGTAATATGTTTAAACAAGTAGTTTTTTCTGAGGAGGAAAACAAGATTTGGCACCTGACCATTTGTTTATAGAAATTTAATGTATGGTCAGGTGGCGTCTCTCAGCCAATGAGATTTCAAGATTTTTCCTTGCCATTCTATCAATAGAAACATAAAAACATAGAAGCATAGAAATTGTCAGCAGATAAGGACTGCCTAGTCCATCTAGTCTGACTATAAGCCCTTGTACTGGATTACTGCTTTCGACCCACCTACTGCTGTACCTCTGTGGTTCCCCTATGCCTGTCCCAAGCATGCTTGAATCCATCCACAGTGCTCGCTCCCACCTCCTCCTGAGGCAGACCATTCCATGTGTCCACCACCCTCTCTGTGAAGAACTTCCTCACATTCCCTCTTAACCTCCCTGCCTTCCAATTTTATGTCATGCCCCCTCATTCTTGTGCTCCTCCTGTATTGGAAAATGTCTCCCCCCTGCACCTTGTTTATACCCTTGAGATACTTGAATGTTTCTATCATGTCCCCTCTTTCCCTCCTCTCTTCCAGTGAGTACATATTGAGGTCCCTTAATTTCTACTCATAAGTCTTGTGTTGCAAGCCCTGTACCGTCTTAGTCACCCTTCTCTGGTCCTCTCCAGCCTGTTAGTATCCTTATGAAGATGGGCCTCCAGAACTGTACACATTACTCCATGTGAGGCCTGACCATGGTTTTATATAATGGCATCACTACTTCCCTCCTTCTGCTGGTGATACCCCTGCCTATGCACTCCAGCATATGTGTGTGTCTGTGTGTATGTATATATATATATATATATATATATATATATCATTGCAAAAAAACTGCATTATTGCAGACATTAGGGTTAAAGAACACAAAGTAGGGATGTAAAAATCATTAGGGTTTTTGGTCTCCAGAGTATTGGCGAATCGGTGGTGGTGTCTTCCTTAGGTCTGTCAACCCTAATGCCCACCCTTCCCCCCAGCCCATAGCCTCCTGTCCTAAGCACAAAGTACAGCTCCAATCCAATGCCTCATACTGATGTACTCTTCAAAGGTACAGAAGTATGGCACACCACATGTTACCAACAGAATCTGTCATAGCTTTCTTCACGCAGGGCCCTGTGTGAAGAAAAGAGATCACATGTAACTTCGTTTGTTATGGGGAAAGGGTGGTGATTAGGTCTGATAACCACAAGGAAGACCCCACCCCGATTTGCCACTACTCCGGAGACCAAAATCTCTAATGTTTTTAATTTCCTTACCTTGTGCAATTTGCATTCTTCAACCCTAATATCTGCATTAACATAGTTTTTTAGCAATTAATTTCCCTCCTTTTTTTGATAGTGGAATTGTATCCTCATTCACGCAGGTCCCATAAAATAGTGAAGATAGTCTTGACCCAGTGCATGGGCCCACTGGTCTTGACACGCATGTCAACACCTTGTGAGGAAGGCTCCCTGGCCCACTACAAGCTGTCGTATGTGTGCCAGAACACTGCATTGTCCCTCCCCAGGCAGGTGCAGGTACCGCATGCAGCTAGGAAAGTATAGAGTAAGGGGTTGAGGGATGATGGCTGCTCAGTGGGGAGAGTCAGGGTGAGGGTGGGTGGGTGGGGACAGTGGAATACAACAAGAAACTGTTTTCTTTATTTCAGGGTAAAAAAAAAGACATCACGGGATAGTTTTCTTTATTTAAGATATCTCTGACACTATGGGTTTGGGCACCCCAGTGTCAGCATGTAACTTGGGGGCACCAGGGGTGGGCACCTTGGTGTCCCAGACCACTGGGTTGGGGGAAAGAGGGAGGTTGTCTATGCCAACACTGGGGATTGGGCACTATAGCTTTGGCAAGTTGAAATTACAGGTGTTGTGGAGGACCTTACAGAGGGGATGGGAAACAAACTGGCAGCTGAGGTGGGCACCCTGGTGTCGATATTATCAGTCATTAAACTGGCACTAGGGACTGGGCACTCTAGTGTCCAGTTCAAATAAATAAATCCACTCATGTGGCTAATAGTGGACACTCTGCTGAACACACACACACACACACACACACACATATATGCACAGCATATACAATCAATCAATCAAAATCTTTACTTATCCAGGCAGGCACCATTGAGCAAGACTCATTTGCAAGCTGGACCTGGTCACGAATACATCAAAGTACAGGTATACAAAAAGCAATAATATACAAGGAAGAAAAAGTATATAGTGTATTCAGTACAGTACAAAGTTGAAATAAATAAAAAAAACAGCATTATTTTACAATTGAAGAAGTCAGCAGATGTACAATCAACCATAGGCATACAGGGGTTATGAGCAGTGATCTTTTGAGTGAGGCAGCTGGTAACTACACATATAGGGGAAAGAGGCTGTGTATGGGGTGGCAGGTTAGAGAGGTAAAGAAGAGGAGGGATATATTACCGACGACTGGGGGAAAAATTGAGCTAAAACCACAGAAAGTGATGATGGCTGTCATGTACTTGTTTATTATGATAATGACGGAGGAGGGGTAGATAATTGGGACACTACTATAAATGGGGTGGGACTTTAGCCAGGCTGGAGTGGACAGGGAAGGGTGGGTGCAGCAGGAAGAGTTAATAGGGAAAGAGTGAGAGCCAGGGGTAGAAACATGGCGAGCGTCAGGATGGAAAGGGGGAGTTGTGGAATTAGTAGGCTAGCGGTGAGGAAAACATTTGCAAGGTGCTTTCATGTAGCGATCGTAGAGCGCCATGAAGATATTCAGACTAACAGGGCAGCTCAGCTTCAAGTTCCTTTGTAAACCATTCCACAATGTGGGTAAAGAGAAGCTTAGAGCAGCTTTGCCGAAACGAGTTTTGACCCTTGGAACTTGGAGGGCAATTAGGGAATAGCTCCTTAGAGCGTAGGTGCCTAACACACTCTGGGGAATACAATCTGAGACATATGAGGGGAGCTTGTTGGTCACTGCTCTGAAGGCCCATAGGGTGGCATTTCTATTCCTTCTATAGTGAAGGGAAGTCTAGCCTAACGATGAGTACAGGGAGCAGTGGTGTGTGGAAAGTGGAAGGTCAGTAATGAACCTGATAGCTCTGTGGTAGAGGGTGTCCAACTTAGCCAGTGCAGAGGCAGTGCAGTGGCTGTAGAGCAGGTCCGCGTAATCAATTAAATATAGGAAGGTAGCTTGGACCAGTTGAATCTTGGCCACCTTTGTGAGCAGGTGGTTAATTCTGTAGAATAGTCCTAATCTTTGCCTTAGTTTCTTCTGTAGTTCTTCGAGATGGTCGTCGAAGGAAAGTTTATAATCAAGCAAACTCCTAGATATTTGAATTTAGCTACATACTCTAGTGTTTCTCCAAGAACAGTGGTAATTTGTGGGATAGCTCCCCCCCCAGCAGGAATTGCCGGATGCAAGGAGGGGGAGAAGAGCATGGCTTTTGTCCTTTTTGCATTGAGCAAAAGCTTTTTGTTTATGAGCTGGTATTGTAGAAGGTTAAATTCAGCTTGGAGGTCTTCACAGGCTGCTTCCAGTGTGGGATGACTCAAGTACAGTACAGTGTCATCCGCGAATAAGTGGATGTTGACTTTTTTGATGGGGTCATTGATGTTGTTACTGTAGACTGCAAAGAGGAGGGGACCAAGGATAGAGCCCTGGGGCACACCCCTCAGCATAGGTTTTAATGGAGAAAGATCACCTTCAGCTTTAACCTGCTGTTTCCATTCTCCGAGGTAGTCTGCAAACCAGCACATAGATTTATGGTCCAGGCCTAAGGTGCTTAGGGAGGAAGGAAGCAGGCTGTGATTGACTGTGTCGAATGCCTTATTAAGATCCAAGAAAACGGCACAGACATGCTTCTTGTTGTCAAGGTCTAGGAGTCAATCATTGGTCACCTTAGCTAGGGCTGTTATGGTGCTGTTCTATGCTCTGAATCCAGACTGAACCAGGTTTAATAGGCTTCTGGATTCTAAGTATACCCCTAGCTGGCCACACACTATTTTTTCCAGTAATTTGGACAGAATGGGGAGGAAGGAGATCAGTCTGTAATTATTTAGATCGCAGGAGTCACCTGCTTTTAATAGAGAGATGACATGAGCTATTTTCCATTGAGGGGGGGAGGCTACCCTGGGAGAGTGACATGTTGAATAGGTGGGTGATTGGCACCTCAAGCACATGGTAGGCACATTTCAGATAGTATGGCTCTATGAAGTCGGAGTCTGCTCCCTTCCTGGTGTCCAATTGTAGCAGTAGGTCTTCCACCTCTTTTAGAGAGACAGGCAGGAGGGAGAAGGCCTCCTCAGTAGAGGGGGACTCATGGGTTGGTGGTCCCTGAGCTGTGTGGAGGTCATTGGCAGGAGAAGTATCAAATGCTAGCCCTGCCATTGCAAAATGGTTATTGAGGCCTTCCAATATCTCTGATCAGTTAGAGATAATGCTGCCACCGGACTTAACTTTTGCTGGAATGGAATTACCAGGTGCATGTCCAGACATGTCTTTTAATGTTTTCCAGAGGTTTGAAGGATTTCTTGAGGCAGAAGCTAGCTCCAGATGGTAGTAGGAGGCCTTGGATGCTCTGACCAACTTGGTGCACTTGTTACGTGCTCTCTTAAAAAGACACCAATCCAAGTCGTTCTTGTTTCTTTGGGCTTTTTTCCATGAAGTATCCCTTTCTAACAGGGAAGCTTTGAGCTCAGGTGAGAACCAATGGCAGGTGCTGCTCCTGACCCGCACCTTAACCAAGGGTGCATGCTTATTTAAAGCCTCACTTAAAATATCGTAAAAAATAGTATATGCCCTGTTAACCATTTTGGCTAAGAAGAATTCCTGCCATCACGGTGAATGTTTCAAGTCAGCAGGGGTGGGGCTATGTACTGATATGTAACCCCATCCCTGCTGAACAAAAACTGCACTATGGCATATGAAAACATGAAACTGACCTTGCCACCTGATACAACAATGCAATCACATAAAATGACCACGTTAAACAATGTGGTCATAAAAATTCAGTTATCTTTAGAATGCTGATTTTTTATGTTGGTGCGCTTGCGCAGCCAACATCTTGTGGCAGTGGCGATTTGGAGGCACGGTCGCTGTTGGGCGAATGCAGGGCACTCACCAGTAGGTGCATCCCTCATTCCCCAATCAGCCTGCATGCCAGCGCCACACCATGCATAGTAATGTGGTAAGCACATCTAAGGAGAGGTCCGCTGCAATCCTAGCAAAGCTCATAACACACAGTGGACCCTTTCTATGTGCTCACCAGCTACTACAATGGCTGCTAAACTGCCGACTTGGGGGGCGCCCAATTCCCCGGTGGGCTTGCCCTGCAAACTATGTGCCGATGGGGGACCCCACTCCCCGTCAGCAGACTGTGTCTTCCCCCCAGTTTCATTGTTTGCCGATGGGGGTGCCCAATCCCCGTCGACATCCATCTCCCTCTTTTCCTCTGTAATGTGCCGACGGGGAAGCCCACTCCCCATTGGCATGATGTCCCCCCTTCTTCTGTGCTGACAGGGGTGCCCAATCCCCCGTCGGCTACTGTACCCTCCCAAAAAAGAAACCCCCTGTAAAAAAGAAAACCATCTGCGATGTGTTTTGTTTGTACCTGCAAGCAGAAAACAGTCCCTCGTAGTCTCCCTACCCACCACCTGCACCCTCCCATTGTGCACCTTGCCTCCTCACACACCCCCCCCTCATCCCATACTTACCTCTGGAGCTGGGCGCTACGATCTTTGGTGGACCGGGAACACGTTTGCACTCTTCAAAGCCGACCACGAACTGAGGAAATGCCAGAAAGTTGTATAATAGAATAAATAGGGTTTTTTCAACTTTGGTGCATATCTCAGGCATTTTGGGGAATTTTTGCACCAAATTTTCAACATGGAGTTTTTGGGACCCCTCCCCATGAATTCTGTCACAGTTATGACATTAATCGGTCCTAAAAGGTGATTTCGTAGTCACTGCGAAGAATCACCTTTCGGGACCTATTAAAGCAAGGACACTGGCAGTGTTCATGAGGTGGGCTCTCAAAAAGGCTATGTTGCAAATTTGGTGGAAAAAATGGCTGTTTTACGAGCGTGTGTTGAGCACTTGCTATACACGCTCATAACTCCGTGGATTCACAATATTTTCATGCCAGATTTTCAACATTGTCATTTTTCTACACCTCCTCATGAACAGTGCAGCTGTCATTTTTTACATCCTGGCCGAAATGTGTTTCTGCACTTCCAGTGCACAATACAGCAGTCGCTGTGGGAAATCAGTGTTTGGGGCAGACTATGAAAATGACAGTGACACTGTTCATGAGCAGAGGTCCTAAAATGCCTATGTTGAAAATTTGGTGATGATACTCCATAAAATGACTGTGTTACGAGTGTGCGTTGTGTAGTTTGCACGCACGCTCGTAACGTTGTGCATTTGCAATATTGCCACTCTTGATTTTCACCACTGGCATTTTTCCACACCTCTTGATGAACTGTATAGCTGTCATTTTACATATCCTGCCCGAAATGTGTTTTCGCACGTCCGGCGCAGAATTGCTCAGTTGCTGTGCAAAATCACTTTTTGGAACAGTTTGAGGAAATGACAGTGACACTGCACATGAGCAGAGGTGCTAAAATGCCTATGTTAAAAATTTGGTGCCGGAACTCCATAAACTGACTGTGTTACAAGTGTGCGTTGCACATTTCCCACGCACCCTTGTAACTTCACACATTTGCAATACGTAAATGCCACATTTTCACAACTGCCATTTTTGTACGCCTCCTTATGTACAGTACAGCTGTCATTTTTCACATCTTGCCAAAAATGTGTTTCCGCACTGCACTACCAAAGCCAATGCCAGCGCAACAACATTCGGCATTGACAAATGCTTGTTTTTAACTACATGTGTTCAGAAGTGGAACTGCTTTTCTTAAATATAAAAAAAAACTACTCAAGTTTGAGAGATAAAAACCACAAAAGCACACTTTGGGCTAAACTCTATCAAACCTGAAAGTTTCAGGTTTCAAGTCCTCCTAGTTTTTTATTTATAGGTGAGCAAAAAATGTCTTAATTTGTGTGATTTTTGTGTGTTTTGGCCCCGGTGTAACTTTGCCCCTCTGTGAACTAATTGCCTCACAATATTCAAGATCCAGAGCCCCTGGCATTGTCTCTGTGCTTCTCAAAGGCCAAGCAAACTGGTTAAATTGGGGCAAAGTTATTAAGGTGTAAAACTGGGATTTAATATTAAAGTGCTTATCCACTCTAATTGGCCCAGAATCCTAACAGAAAAATGTTTTGTCATCACTTCCATATTTAGCCCAAGGCCTTGACCACCCAATGAGTGGCACCCTATCCTGGCTATCCAACTTTGGTCTTAATTTGTATTAAAACAAAGAAAAAAACTTTTTCTTTCTGTTTATTTTTTTAACTATCATGATTCTGTTGTGCAGAATGTCAATGCTGAAAGGCAACTCTGTTAACTAAATAATTGTGGCTCTGAGGACTGAGGCACGAAGAGGTCAAGCTATTCCCCTGCCACACAGTGAGCCAGTGATTGTGATTAAATATGAATTCTTGCAATCATCACCCCTCTAACCACAGGCCAGAAGGTATCCCATGAATATAGTGAGTCAATTTTGACAAGTCACTTTGGATGACATGAAAATAGCAAATGCAGAATGGGCTATGTGCGCTTAATAGCACACGGTAACTTCAGCGCTTTCTTTCACATATGGAGTAGTCATCTCAGAGTACAGTATATAGGGCTTTCTTCATTTGGCCACTTCGGAGCTGGCCATCTGATGTACTGGTAACAGTCACAGTCACTGTGGGTGGTGGACCCGGGTTCGGGACTGGCTGTGGGGGATAGTTTTTGTTTTTATTTTTGGGGGTTTAATATTTTCTTTTTTCCCATTCAGCTCCCATTCTCCTGCCCTCCTGACTTTGTTCCCCCCACCTGCAGGTTGACCCCCTCAACGTTCTCCCTCTGTCAATTTCTGTGTCCTCACCCATGGAGTACCCCCCTCCTGAGTTTTCCCCTGTCCCCCATTATCATCCTTCCCGGTGATGATTATATTCATGATCGGGGGAATGGGGGTGCAGGGGGGGCATAGCATCCTACATTTATAGTACCTCCAAATCACCTCCTACAGAGCAAGTAAGCACTGGTCACTGCTTGTCACTGGTGCTGCAGTGCTCATCACCATTTTGCTTTTTTGGCAATGTGCACTCACTGTTTTTGGTCTGTACCATTTTGTAGGCACTATTATCACATAGATCCAGGCCAGAATAGCCCTCACCATCCCTTTATTTCCATTTTTATTTAGGTTGCTATCCCTTTTCCTTATCATCATGTCCCAGTAAATGGTGCAGGAACATGGTTTGCCATCACAGGTGTGCACGCATGCGCAATGTGCATGTGTGTCTGCAATGTACCAAGTCACCCTTCTCTCCATGAAGATGCCCCAACGCTGTCTATACTTGCAACATTAAACTTTGCAGAAAAAATTGTTGCAAAACTGCAGATGTTCAACCTAAAAAACAGGCTTGGTGGTCTCTGTAATTTTGGTTGTTCCCTTAATGGCTAGTATAAAGCTCAGTAGCCATGTCACAAACTTAGTGGTATTCACAACGCGGCTCAACGGCCGGGTAAACCTACTCACCTTAACATTAAATAAAGTACTTAACACCATTTAATCATGAACTGCTTGATATTGCGTGTACATTTTATGGATGCAGTCCTAAGCTGATGTTGTTCACCTTGTAAAATGCAGCTGCAGTTGCTATTATGTGGGTAGGACTAAAAGGAAAATTAAAGATAGAGTGGGAGAGCAATTCAGGGCAATTACAAATCAAAATGCTGAATATACAGTACCTGGGTACCCTTACTGATTCTGAGAGAAATCCTATTGAACAGAGACTATTCTTTGTAGGAGTGGAACATGAAATGGATGGATGAAAAGGAGGTGAATCTGATATGGTCCTAGCCAGGAGATAATTGTTTTGACATACTATGTACAGCATGGTGCAGCTTCTCAGGATACCAATTGTCCCTAGACAGTCCAAGCCCCAGTCGAGTTGATTGGTGGAGTGCTTTATCAATAGACCATGTGCAAGAATAAGTACAGTCGCTGTGATTCTTTTGTTTGTAGGGATGCAATGTTCCCCAGCCTGAATCCCACTTGCCAAAAGAGAGATAAGACGGATGCTTGTGTTAACAGACAGGGTATTCCAGAGCCATGCCATATGGTGGCCAGTGCACTCCCCCGAATAACCAAGGCTGTGTGGGAAAAACCACAAGGCAAGCAGTCCCTGCTTGAGGTTCTCGCTGAGGCCATACAATCCCATACCATCCTTTAGGTCCACGGCTAAGCCTGTCTGGCAGCTTCTGCCACATGGCTGCTCGGCATGCTAGTGATCCATTTCCCTGTTCCAACTCTCCAGCATGTGACAGCCAGCAGGGAGAGAAAATCAGGCCACCATATTGCCATCTGCCACACAATCCCAAAAGAACACTGGATGGAGACTGAACTGTCCCAGACACTCAGCCATGCAGAGATCTGGTAAGGCGGGGGTTGTGTAAGGTGAAAAGTCACAGTTTTTATGACCAGAGCCACTAAAATATCTAGCCATGGCTGTAACCCCCTGAATTAGCTGCAGATGAAGTGATCTAACTGTCCGGGTCCCATGATCTGACTCACTCCCCCAGCAGTATTTAACCTGAACAAAACTGCTGCTGCACTCAAATACATGCCAACTCTATTTCAGACCAAAATAAACCTTCCCATTAGCAAAACATGGCAACCTAAAGCTGTAAGTGCCCTTATCTCCTAACTAAATTTTTCAAACTGGTCTAGCAAGATTTCAGGCAATACATTCACATAAAGCTAATGATAATAATAATAATAATTATTGTAATAATAATAATGTAAGCTAAGAAGCCCAGCTGAAAACCTTACCAACAATGGTGAAAAAGATAGCCTTCTGTAGTCTTATTGCCAAGTCCGGAACTCTTTAGCTTGGATGGAACAGTGAGAGGGCACTACAGGCTGCTGCTCTTTTTAACCCTGCACTCTCCTTCCCCAGCAAGATGCCTCCCCCATGGGCAGCCCCAGTGGTACCTCCCTCAGGACTAGTGCCAGGGCACCTCCCTACCCCCATGGGTGGAACCCACCTGTCTACCTAGAGGCCAGGATTCGGGGGGGGCCAAAGAAAAGGGGTTGTCTGCTGCAAGGCTTTGCAGACTATTTATATGCGGGTGTGTTTAAGAGCATTGCTTCAAATTACACTCCAATTGACTATTAAACCTGACAAGTTCCCAGATTCCTCCAGTTCCAACTTTAGGCAATGAAATGATGACAGTGTAGACTCTGTGGTGACAAGAATGTCATCTGCATGTGAAAATGTTTTATTTTTGATACCACCCACTGTGACTCCCTTAATATTCCTGTTTCATTCACTAGATCTAATTGGGGGCTCCATGGCTAGTAGAAAAAGTAAGGAAAAAAGGAGGCAGACTTGCTTATTGGTCCTTTGAAGTCTAAAATTGGGGGAGGCAATGCTATTAGACATAACAGAAGCCTTTGGATTTTTTAGAGAGCCAACACCTAACAGCAGAATATACTTTTTAAACAATATGCTTTAAGTGATTCATTTAATGAATCCTCATTCTAAGGAATTATAGGCCTTGCTGTTGTTAATAGATACAGCAGCCACTCTGAATTTTAACTGTTTTGTTGCCCAGATATTTGATAGGAGGCAGAGCGGTTTGATTCAATACGGTGGGGGAGGTGGGAAGGATACACACTCCTTAGCCTGTACCACTGCACAATTCCTTCACCATACTGGTGGGGCAGTGTAGCTGGATGGAGACACCCATAGTATTGGAAAGGGAGGAAGTGGGGGTCCTTGGAAGGGGAGGCCTCAATGAGGAGGAAAAAAGGCCCCCAGAAGAAGAAGAAGCAGCTGCTGCTGTGGGGCTCTATTGTTAGGGGGACAGACTTGGGGGCAGGGGGGGGAAGAAAGGGAGAGGGAGAGGGAGGTGAAATGCCTGAGAGGTGCTTCAGCTTCAAGGGATGGAGAGCAGATCCAGAGGACTGCAAGAGTAAAAGCAGATGGAAGGCAGCTACAGTAGATGTCATTGTCCACCCGAGGACAGGGTAGGGGTAGTACAGGGAAATTTTAGGGAGCTGAATTTGAGGGAACTGAAGAGGGGCCTCAAGAAGGTGTCATGCATGGTGGCTTTTGTCAAGGTGTTACCTGTATGGCCCAGGAAAGGATAGGACACTCTGCACCAGGGCTTTTAACAATTGATCAAAGGCATGGTGCATGGATGAGGGATTTGGCTACATTTTGGACAGGGGGCCAAGCTGGGAGGATATGGGCCTCTATTAGAGAGACAGCCTGCATCTTTCCAAGAGGAGGACCACAGTCCTTAGTAGGAAGTTTAAATGCTACTTGAATTAGCATTTAAACTAATTGTGGGGGAAGGCTGTAACACCGAGAGACACAATTGCCTCTCCAGGTGATGAAGCAGCAGGGAGAGAGATCCCAAGGTGAGTAAGATCCCCCAGGGCAGGAGTGCAAAAAGACAGGAGTGGGGGAAAGGCATAGTACAAGGGGAGTATAAATGAGGAAAGCAAGAAGAAAGGAATAAAGGAGACAAGTAATGGAAAAGGTAACTAGGAAAGAGGGGCTTCAGGGGGACTTCAGGGAATAACACAAGTAGAAAGGGGAAGCAGGGAAGAAGGCAGGGAGGGAGTAAGGTATGGAGAGCCATGTGAACCAATGTAATGAGTCTGGGAAATAAAATTCTGGACCTGGAGGCCACCATGGCAGAGGTAAGCCTAGATCTTGGGGTAATAAAAAAGTCATGGTGCACTGACAGCCATTTATTTTTTATTTATTTCAATTCTAGGATTACAATTACCTTTGAGCCCAGGGCTCTTTTACAAAGGTTCCATGTCAAGACATAGGTAACACATGACAATAGACACAATTGTTACACAATAAGGGTAAAGGATATCAAATTAAATTCAAACAGACAGGGAGAGGGTAGAGTGGAAAGGAAGAGGACAGTGGGGGTGGTAGAAAGAATGGGAGGGGCTCGGGAGGTAAGAGAATGAGAAAGAGGAGAGATGGGGTAGGTAAGGATAAGGAGGGGTGGGGGAGCTGCCAGGAAGGTGGCATTGTCAGGTGCTGTAGAGTGTGTGGGGCAGAGGCAGACTATGGCAATGCGTTATGTAATGAGCTAGATATAGGAAAGAGTGGTAGCGGAGTGGTATTGCATAGACATTATCAATGACAGTCGCAGATGCAGAAAGTGACCAGGGTGTTTGAGCCTGGATCTGAAGGCCCCTAGCTCAGTGGTTTTGATAGTATCATTGGCAAGACCGTTAAACCAAGTGGGTGCCTAACAGGTGAATGACATGACCAATAGCTGTCTGACAGCGAGGATATGGAAAAAGTTGTGCTTTGATCCCCTGGTAATTCTAGAGCTGGTTTTCATTTGAAGGAGTGAACAGACCCCGGGAGGGGCAGTTCCCAACTGTATTTTCTTAGCAACCACACAGGTTTGGTACTGAATTCTATTATTAAGTTGAAGCCAGTTAGCTTGTGAGTAGAGGTCACAGGTGTGTGTGAGCTGTTCGGCCCCAGTGATGAGTCGACAGGCCTTGTTTAGGGTGGTGGTAATCCTTCTGAGTGCAGTGGTAGTGGCAGTGCCATAGATGACAAGACCATAGTCAATCTGGGAGATGATGGAGCTTTGAACTGTGGTAAGAGGGCCTCTTTAGTCAGGTGCCCGTGAAGCCGGTAGAGTAATGCATCTAGTATTCACAGTTTTAGCGACATTGGTTATATGGGTTCCAAAAGACAGGTGTGGGTCTAGGGTGATTCCTGGGTATCTGAAGGAGTCAACCTGTTCCAGGGAGTCCCCGAGGCAGGTGTTTAAGGAGAGTTGGTGGTGTTTGTGCTTATTTTGGTGGCTGGTGAAAATCATGGTCTTCGTTTTTTTCTGGTTAAGGATTAACTTATGTTCTTTGAACCAGCTTTCAACAGCGGTGAAGCCGTGTTGAAGGGTTTGTTGTGGGTGGCATGGGTCATGATGAGAGACAAGAATCACCGTGTCATCTGCATAGAGTATGACTTGCTGAGAGGTGGAATCGGGGAGGGATTTGAGGAACAGGCTGAACAGCAATGAGCCCAGGATGGAGCCTTGGGGGACACCAGAGTGAACCAGTTTAGTGTCGGAGACCACTCCTGATATTTTTACACATTGGGACCTGTTGTCAAGATAGCTATTGAACCATTTCACTGATTCTGCGGAGAGGCCACTGTTCAGTAGCTGATGCAGCAGGAGGCGGTGGTGGACATTGTCAAAAGCCTTTGACAGGTCGATGAATGTAGCTCCGGTTAGGTGACCCTGATCAAGGGAGTTGTGTATGGCTCCCGTAAACTCAAGAAGTGCCGTGGCAGTGCTGTACCCTTTTCTAAATCTGTGTTGCTGCCGGCAAAGGATGTTGTATTTGTCCAGATGATCAGTGAGCTGGTCTGCTACTATCTGTTCCAGGGCCTTAGAGAGGGGTGGCAGGATAGAGATAGGTTGGTAGTTCACATGGGAGGTCCGGTCACCACCTTTATGGATAAGTGTGACAGTCGCTGCCTTCCATTTGTCAGGGAATTGGCTGAGAGAGAGGGAGAGATTAAAAATCCTGGTGAGAGGCCCCAGAACCTCGTCTAGAGTGCGGGACAGAAGTTTGAGGTCCAGTGTGTCAGCACTTGCTCTAGTGTTTTTGATGGCTTTGGAAATGTATTTCCTGATGGTATTTTTGCTTACTGCTCTGAAGTAGAAAGGGGGACATTTTTTGGTGATGACTGGTGGGTGAGAAGAGGGAGGTAACCGTCGTTGAAAAAGTCAGGAGGGAGGATGCTGCTGAGGTTGGTGAAGGGATCATTAAAGGTGTTGGCCATGACTTTTAGGTCCAGGATAGTATTCTCATTTATTGTGATTGCAGTAGGGGGTGATTTGGACTCCTTCCCGGTAACATCTTTAATGTTGTTCCAGAATACTCTTGCATTTTCCCAGGTGTCAGCAAGTGCAGTCTTGTAGTATTCAGATTTCTTTTGTCGTATGGATTTGGTGCAATCATTTCTAGCTCTTCTGAAGTTTTGGATGTCCGCCTGTTTTCCTGTTTCTCTGGCTATTTCCCAAAGGTGGTCCCTGTGTTTCAGCTTCTTTAAGAGGGAACCTGTGAGCCAAGGATTGCAGAGGGGTTTAATTTTTTGCTTTTTTGGCGGGGCAAAAATGTTACAAGCTTCATTGAAAATGCGTATGAATTGATCAAGGGTTGTATTTGCATCGAGTGCCAGGTTGATGGGGGACCAGTCTTGATTTAGTAGGTGTGATTTTAGGTGGGTTAGCTTTCCACGGGGTAGGACTCTGCTCAGGATGACCTTTGGTGGAGATTTCCAGAATTTGTTTGACCAGGTGCAGCTGACAGGGGAATGGTCATTGAGGGAGTCAGGCAGTACGGCGAAGCTAGTGATACAGGAGGGATAAGTAGTCAGGATCCAGTCCAGTAAAGTGCTGGTGCCGGTTTTGTAGTTCATTCTAGTTGTGGAGTCCAATATCTGTGTGAGGTTTGCTGATGTGACCATGTCCCTGGTGTCGCCAGCATCAGGTCCCAACCAGTTTGTGTTGAAATCACCCAGTGTGATGACTTGGAGTCGGGTGGGAGTGATTTGATGTACTCAGTACTGCATGGAGCCCTGGTCCCTGTTCTTTCGGGGATATAAATGGCGATGACGAGAGGGCTTTGTGCTGAGCTCAAGCAGGATTTTGATATGCAATAGCTGGGCATTTGGTGTTGGTAGGTCAGTGTGGGCAGTGTGCCCCATCAGGCTGTCTTTTAGGTAAAGGGCACAGCCCCCTCCTCGTTTTGATTTTCAGTCAAGCCTAAAGATAGTGTAGCCAGGAAGGGAGATTGTATGATCGGGAACCAATGGGGTGAGCCAGGTTTCTACTACTGCCAGGATATCGGGCTGTTGGGCATTTGTGAAGGCTTGTAGTTGATCAAATTTAGACAATAAGCTACAGATGTTCAGGTAGATAATGGAGAGAGTGCCAAGGCACTTGATTGGACTGGGACATGACCATTCTGGGCTACTCTCTGTTCAGGAGAGACAGGGAAGGGAGTAGGGGAGAAGGAGTTGCACTATATGTGAGAGAGGGAATCAGGGCCATAGAGGTACAGGGGCACCTGGAGGCAAAAGAAGGGCTAGAGGTTCTGTGGGTCATCCTGGGGACAGATACTGGGGACGCTATCCATACAGGGATGGTATATAGACCTCCAGCCCAGAGAGAGGAGTTAGATCAGGCACTTGGGAAAGCTATCATCAGGATGGCAAATAAGGGGGAGATGCTGCTAGATG
Organism: Neoceratodus forsteri; assembly: GCA_016271365.2. NCBI lineage: Eukaryota > Metazoa > Chordata > Ceratodontiformes > Ceratodontidae > Neoceratodus > Neoceratodus forsteri. The sequence goes on along the minus strand of CM057450.1, from coordinate 1,205,412,649 downwards.
GGGACTTCAATCTGCCAGATGTGGATTGGGGCCTTCCAACTGCAGCTTGGGTGAGGAGCAGGGTCATCCTTGACTCCCTACAAGGGGCATTCTCAGGCGTCTAGGTAAAGATCCCACTACAGATAGATCAGTGCTGGACCTGGTGCTTACAAACAGGGACAGCACTGCAGATGTCACAGTGGGCAGTTCCCGATGTACCAGTGACCACCATAAAAAATAAATACCTGCACTCCAGGCTTGTGATGTAAAAATATTTTTTACTGAAAAAAACAAGTATAATTTACACACTTAAACACCCCTGACAAAAAGGTTGCCTATACCTTGAAGTGCTGGGTAGTTCCACTTTGGTATGCAAACCTTACATTTATTTTTTTCTAAATATTTGAGTGTGTAAATTACACTTGTTTTTTTAGTAAAAAGTATTTTTACATCACAAGCCTGGTGTGTTGGTATTCATTTCTTTTTGGTCATTTATATTTTCCAGCACCTGACCCTAGCTGTGAACACCACCTGATCGTTTATTGACCAGTGATCACTGTACAGTGTGGTTTAACATTAAGATGGGAGCAGGCAAATGACACAGGGAAGAGAGTCTTTTACTTTAGTAGGGTGGATTTTAAAGAAATGGGAAACTGCCACAGACACTGCTTCATAAGTGGGGGCTTGCCAGGAAGGGGTAGAGGTGCAGTGGTTAAAAATAAGGGAGATCATAATTAAGGCATCCAGCCTCTGTGAAAAGGAAGTGAGTAAAAAAAGAAGGAAAAAGAGACCATTGGGGTTCTATAGGGAAGTGGCTAAGGTGGTGAAGGAAAAAAAGGTGGCATTCAGGAGGTGCAAGGAAATGCAGAGGGAGGGAGACATGAAGGTATACCAAGTAAAACAGAGGGATGCAGGAAGAGCAGTGAGAGAAGTGAAGGCACACACGCAGGAAAAGATATCCATAGGGATATCCAAAAGTCATAACACTTTCTCCAGGTATGTAAGTGAGAAGAGGAAAGCAAGGGGAGGGATAGTGATGATAAGGAGGATGGTAGGTTGACACTGCTCAGAAGAGGATCAAGAAAAAGCATCCTGAACAGGTACTTCTGCTTAGTCTTCACAGTGGCGGGATGGTGGATGGACCACTGGGGAGCAGAAGGAATGAGGGGGAGAGGGGTGGACACAAGTCTATTTTCAGAGGAAAGAGTCCTGAAGAGACTTTCAGCTCTGAAGGTGGACAAAGCTATGGGACTGGATAGGATACGCCCAAGTGTACAAAAGGAACTTAAGGAGATGTTAGCTGTCCCTTTGATGGCCTTATTCAACATCTCACTGGAAACAAGGAGGGGAGGAAATCCACGAACTGTTGCTGTGAATCAACAAGGGAGTGGATGCTGCATGTAGGGTGGCAAGCTGAAAAGTACAAACAAATCCAGGCACATAGCACTCCAGCAAGAAATACAATAACCAGCAAAATGATCACTAAAATATCATTTATTTGAGACTTGGGTTCTCACCCAAACCCCAGCGCTTCAGCGGATAGCCTTTGTCGGGGGGCAGGTGACTACTAACGTTCCAACACTTCATTAAATCTCTAGTACCATAATATAACACACCTGAATTAAATCACATGGTGGAACAGCATAAGGAAAAAGCTGGAAAAAAGCAAGGGTCTGGAGGACTGGAGGAGAGCAGACATGGTTCAGCTCCAGAAGAGCAGCAGCAGGGAGGAGGCTAGCAACTATAGAGCATTCAGTCACACATCAGTGGAGGAGAAATTAATGAAAACCCTGTTAATGGAAAGGTTGGTAGAGTATCTTGAAGCCAATGGGCAGCATGGATCCATGGGCATAGGTATGCCACACAAATCTGATTGATTTCTTCAACTGGGTAACCACAGAAATAGATGAGGGGAAGGCAGTGCACATGGGTGATCTGGACTTTATCAAGACCTTCAATACTGTGCCGCACTGAAGACCGATAAAGAAATTGAGCAGCCTAGGGCTGGGATCCAAAGGAGTGAACTGGGTAAGGAACTGGTTAATGGATAGGCATCAGAGGATGGTAGTTAATGGTACTCACTCTAATGAGGCAGAGTGACCAGCTGGGTGCTGCAAGTCTCAGTACTGGAACTGGTTCTCTTCAATGTCTTCATAAGCAACATTGTAGGAAAAACTGGAGGGGAAGGAATGTTATTTTGCAGATGACACCAAAATCTGTAATAGGGTGAACACTCAGGATGGGGTGGAAAGAATGCATAGGGACCTTGGGAAACTCAAGGAGCAATTAAGAGCATGGCAGTTGGGGTTCCTTTCCAAAAAGTGCAGATACACGCAGCTAGGGCATAGGAACCCAGGAGCTGAGTATAGGATGGTAGGGGAGGTACAGACCATCACTAAGCAGGAAAGGGACCATGTAGTTATCATATCTGATGACCTCAAAGTGGCAGGGCAGTGTGACAAAGCAGTTGTTAGGGCCTATGGGATGCTGGGACACAGAGGGAGAGGTATATCCAGCAGCAGAAGGGAGGTAGTGTTGCCACTGTATTGCTTAATTGTGATACCCACCTGGAGAATTGTGCCCAGTTCTGGTGGCTGCACCTCAGAAAGGACATAGACAGGGTGGAGGCAGTCCAGATGAAAGCAACTAAAATGGCTCAGGGGTTTCATCCAAAGCCCTACAAGGAGAGACTAGAGATTTCAGTATGTACACCCTGGAAAAGAGGAGAATGAGAGGGAACATGATAGAGACCTACAGTTACCTCATGGGGGTAGAAAGGGTGCAGTGGGGGAGTCTCTTTCAAATGAGATAGAGCACCAGGACCAGAGGGCATGCAATGAAGCAGGAGGGAGGAGAGTTAAAGAGTGATGTGAGGAAGTACTACTTCTCTGACAAGTGGTAGACATTTGGAACAGAGTACCAGTAGAAGTAGTAGAGGTGCACAAAGTAGGGCCTTCAAGTATGCATGGGATAGACATAGATGAATATTAATAAATAGGCAAGGAAGAGGGAGGATTTCCAGAGACCAGTTAGGGTCTGTGGAGACCATCTGGCCACACTGGGTGGACGAGGCGGTCCTTTTCTGCGGACAAATGCTATGTTTCTATGTTACTATCTGCACCTCGTATCCCAGACAAAAAACCCACTTATTCCTTGCCAATTAGACAATCAGACAACTATCTGCCCTGAGGGAGGAAGTTGCCCGTCTTCAGGCCGCACTAGACAGTAGTAAGGAAACCTTCCCCCAGGCCATACTGGACAGTAGGAAGGGAACCTCCCCCATCCAGGGAGCACTAGCGCCACCACCACTACCTCAGAGGTTGCGAAGAAAGCACAGCAGTTGGACCACAGTGGGCTCAGGGAGGGTGAGGATGGTGGAACAGAGGCACACCCAGTCAATTGTTCCACTCCACAATCCATACACCATTCTGGGAGCATAGCTCCCCTATGGATCACCTGCAGAGAAGACTGATGACAACTGTCACAAGGGAGGCCCACAGGAAGGAGGCAGAGGACACTCAAAGGGAAAGGGACCAGCCCTTGTTGGGGGACTCCACTATTAGGGGCATAGAACTGGGGGGAGCTGGGAAAACTGAAGTAAGGTGCCTGCCTGGTGCCATGGCTTGGAAGGACAGGAAGCGCATCCTCAGGATCATGAGAACAGCTGCAAGGGAGTCTGAGCTGGACGTAATTGTCCACCTAGGGACAAATTACTTGGCTCATCATGAGATTCGAGCAGTGCAGGAGGACATTGCAGAGTTGGGGAGGGGCCTAAGACAAGTAGCACACACAGTATCCTTCTCAGAGGTGCTGCCTGTCAAAGGCATGGGGAGGCGAGGTACTAGTACCATGCAGTTTAATGAATGGTTGAAAAAATGCAGCGGAGCACAGGGGTTTGGCTTCATTGGGACTGGGGTTCCACCTGAGGACACCAGCCTATACTGGCAGGCTGGTCTGCATCTGTCCAGAAGGAACAAGTCTTTTGAGCAATTGGTTTAAATGCTTCATGGGCAAGCTTTTAAACTAGTCAAAGGGGGAGGCACTGACAAGCAACAGGAAAATCCCAGCCTCTCCCTTCAAAACAGGGTACTAAATGAGAAAAAGACTGAGGTAGAACGGTCAGTGGGGGATGCTGCAACAGAAGGTAAAGCCATCAAAAAATGGAGAGCAATGAGTACCAATGCCCGTAGTCTGGGTAACAAGCTTTCTGAATTAGTGGCCTTGATGGAGGAGGAACATCTGAATATCGTGGCAGTCACAGAAACATGGTACACAAAAACCATGACTGGGATGTAAACATACCAGGATACACTATCTACAGGAGGGACAAGGAGGGTAAAAGAGGAGGAGGAGTAGCTCTTTACATAGGGAAGGAATAATACAACAGAACAAAAGGGTAAACAGGAGGAGAAGAAGCACTGTGGGTAAATTTGGAGACAGGCAATGGCACCACAATCTGCACAGGGGTTGTATACAGAGCCCTTCTCAGGGGAGGAAATGGACAAGGAAATGATAGAAAGTATACTTAGAATGGCAGAAAAAGGGAGATATTGCTGATGGGTGATCTCTAATGCCAGATGTTAACTGGAGTGCATTGCAGCTGCCACTTCAAGAGTGGAGTTATTCTAGATGCCCTACAGGGAGCATGTCTTGAACAACTAGTATTGGTGCCCACTCAGAGAGGAGCAATAGACTTGATTCTCTCAAATGGAGATGGAGAGAGGATCACAGATGTAGAAGTGGGTAGCCATCTGGGAACTAGCCACCATCGAACAGTATGGTTCACAATAAACACAGCAATAGAGTCAAGCCATACAAAGACAAAAGTATTGGACTTTAGGAGGGCTGACTTTGCCAAAATGGGTGAGTGCCTAAGGAATGCACTAGCAAATGGGCAGGAAGGAGGGGTGGAAGAACAATGGGGAATAATAAAAACTGCCATCACAGAGGTAATGAGCCTTTGTGTGAAGCAAATAAACAAAACAAAACGATGTAGAAACCACTATGGTTCTCAAAGGAAGTGGCAGTGAAGGTTCAAGAGAAAAGAAAGCATTCAGGAAGTACAAGGAATCACAGAAGGAGCAGGACAGAGAACTGTATCAGTTAAAACAAAAGGAGGCTGGGAAGGCAGTCAGAACAGCAAAGGCCCAAACCGAGGAAAGATAGCCAACTTGGTTAAGAAGGGGATAAAACCTTTATAAGTACATCAGGAGCCGAAGGAAGACCAAGGGAGGGATAGTGAGGCTTAAAAGGGGGAGGAGGGTGGGCAAGGGAGACTGTGAAAGGCAGAGATACTAAACAAATATTTTGCTCAGTATTTACAAATGAAGAGGGAGGTACATAAAACAAACAGTAGAAACACTCTGGATACAGAAGTTGATACCAGCCCATTTACAGAAGAAAGGATTCTGAAAGAACTCTTAAAACTGAAGGTGGACAAAGCAATGGGGCCTGATGGGATTCATCCCAGAATTCAAAAGAAGTAAGGGTAGAACTAGTGACACCACTGAGTACCCTTTTAACAAATCATGGGAGGATGGGGTGGTACCGAGGACTGGAGGAGGGCAGATGTGATTCCCTTCACAAAGTGGGAGCAAGGCAGAAGCAGGAAACTACAGACCTGTTAGTTTAACCTCAGTGATAGGGAAAATGATGGAATCACTCTGAAGGAAAGAATTGTCAGTATCTAGAGGCCAGAGGGCACAGGACCCTAGGCAGCATGGATTCACAGTGGGAAGGTCATGCCAGACGAATCTGATAGATTTCTTTGACTGGGTGACCAAAGTAGTAGATCAGGGAGGGCTGTGGACATGGCCTACCTAGACTTTAGCAAGGCATTTGACACAGTCCCACACAAAGATTAATATACAAGTTAGCCAGCCTGGGAGTGGGACCCAAGATGACAGCCTGGGTAAAGAATTGGCTGGAGAATAGGACACAGAGTAATAGTAAATGGAGTCCACTCAGAAGAAAGGAGGTTACTAGTGGGGTACTGCAGGGTTCAGTATTAGGACGGTCCTCTTCAATGTCTTTATAAGCAACATTGTAGAAGGACTGGAAGAAAGTATGTCTCTTTGCAGATGACACAAAGATCTGCAACAGAGTTGATGCACAGGGTGGGGTGGAAAGGATGAGAAGGGACTTGGCAAGTTAGAAGAATGGTCAGATGTATGGCAGCTTAGATTCAATGCTAAGAGGTGCAAGGTAATGCACCTGGAAACAAAAACCCAGGGAAGAGTACACAAAGGGGTGAGATACTAACAACAACAAAAATGGAAAGGGACCTGGGGGTAGTCATATCAGATGACCTAAAGGTGGGCAAGCAATGTGAGAGGGCAGCAAGGAGGGCTGGGGGGATACTGGGATGCATAGGGAGAAGCATCACCAGTAGAAAACAGGAAGTTATTATCCATCTGTACAGACAGCTGGTGAGACCCCATCTGGAGTATTGTGTGCAGTTCTGGAGACCTAATCTCCACAAAGACATAGACAGGATGGAAGCTGTCCAGAGGAGGGCAACTAAAATGGTGCAGGGTCTGCACCGGAAGGCATATGAAGAGATAGACGAAAGGAGCTTAATATGTATAGCCTTGAGGAAAGGAGGGAGAGGGGGGACATGATAGAAACGTTCAAGTACCTCAAGGGAATCAACAAAGTCCAAGAGGGTAGCATCTTTCAAAAAAAGATGTGTGCAAGAACAAGAGGGCACAATTTGAAGATAGAGGGGGGGCGGCTCAGAGGTAATTTAAGGAAGTATTTTTTCACAGAGAGGTTGTGGATGCTTGGAACGGCCTTCCAGAGGAGGTTGTGGAGTCAAAATCAGTGGTGGAATTCAAGCATGCATGGGACAGTCATAAGGCAATTCTAGGGGTGGGGGTAGGAAGAAGTAGGCTGCTGGTTAACTAGGATCTGCAGCTTATCCAGTAGGTAGGGAAATGGGCAGACTGGGTGGGCCAAGCGGTCCTTATCTGCCGTCAAATTTTATGTTTCTATGTTTCTATCTATTAATTTGGAAATTATTGGGGCAAGTCTCTTTGCTAACATTTTTGCAAGGATTTCATAGTTACTATTTAATAGATTAGGAACATGGGTTAAAAAGGTCACAATAAGAAGGGTGTTTATCTTTTATTAATAAGGGTAATATTAGCTTCTTTCACTGAATGTGATAAAGGCTGGCTAGCGAAGAATTAATCAGATATGTTAGTCAGATGGCCATTGATTATAGGGTTAAGTTCCTTATAAATTTCATTGTGCAAGTCAGCAGGTCGTGGGGTTTGGCCCATCGATAACTTAGATCTGACACCTTCTATTTCTTGTTTGGAGATGTTTTTTTCCAAGGCCTCAGTCGATTCTTTGGGTAGCTGCAGTAGACTGAGATTGGATACATATTGTATTTGTTGGGTGGAGGCAGTGGAGTTAGTGGTATAGAATAATTCATAGAATTCTTTAAAAAGATTGTTAATATCTGAGTTCTTAACTTTAATAGTTCCATTAAGATCTCTGATACCAGTAATGACATTAAATTTCATTCTTTAATCCTACAAGTTAATAACTTCCTGTTCTTCTCCACAGATTTCCAATATTTTTGTCTGACTCTGAATAAGGCATGCTCCACTTTCTCATTACACAATGAGTTAATTTCATATTTAAGTAAAGTGATTTGCTGTAGAAAATTCTTATTTATTCCATAACAATCTTTGTGTTCTTTCTCTAATTCAATGAGCAAGTTCTCTTTTTTAACAGGAGTTTTTGTCCTTCTTTCTTGTGCTTGAAGAACAATCCAATAATCAGACCTCTAATCACAGCATAAAAAGATTCCTAGACACTTTTTTAGTAACTTCACCATTTAAATTAGTGTGGAAGCAGTGCTGGACTTTCTTTTTAAGCCATGAGACAAATTTGTAATCTTTAACTAGAGGCACATTAAAATGGCAATGTTTTCTAACCGGAGTGTTAGGTTTTAGAATGAAGGTAATTTTGTACATTGTATGATCTGATATGGGGAAGTTACCAATGTAGGTTGATAACTGATTAGATATTATGAAATGGGTAGAAAAAATCCAGGAAGAACTTGGAACCCACTGCTAATATCCCAGCACACCAGCACTGGAAAAAGATCTGAGATCTCTTTACCCTCCTCAGAATCATCCACCTGATGTGCAGAGCTCAAATGCCCACACTTATCATAGCTATTCTGGCATCATTGAACACACCCAGCACATCAGTACACATACTATTCATTTAAATAAAAAAAATCAGCATAAACAACAAAATAAATATGCATACAGTGTTTAAACCTCTCCCCTCCAAACACTAGAAAAACATCCTCAACTCTTACAAGCAGTTCCAGCCCATTCAGTTCAATCTAAGGCCCTAACAGGGCTGAGGTGGGTCCATGGCCTGCCATCACACCTCTGTTCATGTGGCTTATTTAAAGGCCCTGACAGGGCTGATGTTAGGTCCATGGCCTGCCCCTGAACTGCCAATCTTATCTCTTAATCAAAGGACCTGACAAGGCTGAGGTTGGGTCTGTGGTCTGCTGCCACACCATCAATCATGTAGCATAATCAAAGGCCCTGACTGGTCTGTGGTAGGGTCCATGACCTGCCACTGCACTGCCGATTATGTGGATTAATCAAGGGCCCTAATAGGGCTACAGTAAGTACAGGTCCTGGACTGCTACCATGCCAAAAATTGTGCTGCTGAATTCAAAGCCCTGACAGACCAACTCCTCAGTACCCCCCACGTGGCTTGCACTTGATCCTAATTCCATCCATGTGGCTTGCTCTTACATTTACTTATATGTTGTTTACAGACTTTGCTAGAGCCACCACTGTCTGCTGAAAACAAAACTGCTTCCAGCTGTACACAAGCTCCTCTTAAAGATTGCTTTCTAAAAACCAATAGCTTTTCACATGCACTGAAAAAATCCCAATGCTTAATTAGAACATAGACAGGGAGAAAACAATGTGTAAACAACTATATCTTCCCTGTCTGGGGAAGAAAGAATGTCTTATCTATAGGATTAACCAACCTCCACTTATAAATTAGATTAACGCTCCTAATAATTAAATTTATTGAAGAGGAGTTTCTATCATTTACATTATATAGTGATTAGTTGCTCCTATCTAAATAGGGGTCCATTACAGTATAAAGGCACCATCTAAGATAAAGAAATTGAACAGTCCAAGGGAGGGAAAATTCATTTGCGAAGAAGGCACTTTGCCAAAAGAAAATGGCTAATTTGTGGTACAGACTTCACAATTTCAACAAAGCCAGAGTCTAGGGTCTGTGAAAACTTTGGAAAACTTCACAAAGATGAAAGTTTGGCCACTTTGTGGACACTTCCAACAAAGTTTGTGTGCAGCATTTCTATATACTGTATATGTTATCTGTAGAGTTAGATTATTATGATGTCTGACAATCTGCATGCTAACTATAATATTTATTATGAAAGAGATTTTAGTTGAATATTATAGTGATATTATTGTTGCAGCCACAGGTAGTCTAAGGTTGGAGCTCCATTATGTTAGAGCGAAAATTAACTTTTCATTTGCTGCTGTAGTGTGAATCTGATTACTTGAAGGACTGCAAAAATATGTAGATTGCAGTATTAATGAGTCATGTAGTTCAGAGCAGAGTGCATGATCATGTGTTATTTTATTTTGCTGCTTTGGTCTTGTGTTGTCACTGCCAAATAATCTGCTGCACTAACATTTGGACATTATGAGACTCTGCAGGGCTACTGCTGTAATAGTTACTTTATTTTGAACATCAGTTAGTAGACAATGTGGAGTTTAAACAGTATGCACATTTACATTTTGACATAAGTAGCCCTGGTACACTCTCTCCCCCACGCACACACAATTTGCAAGTGAAGCTCGGCCCACCCTGAGCTGAAGGTGACCAGATAGGATGTAAAATAAGAGAAACCTGCCCCTATCAGTTGAACTGACGTTATGCAGGTTGAAATACTTTTGATTTCTATATTGTAGTTAGGAACACCATATAAAGCTTCAATGTACTCCTTTAGTCTGTTCAGGGTATGCCATGTCCTGTTCTGATAATGAATATTCCCACCTGATAGATCCTTCTTTTGATGCCCTCTTGTTAATACCTAGATCTAATTTGAAATTGCTTTAAGTTTGAAAAACAATGACTGCATTCTCTTTATTCACTTGAAGTCATGATATGCAACTACTTCAGTTGAAAAAGTTAGTTATACTTTGAAATTCAACTGACCCCGGGGTGATGGTGCCAGCTCCTCTGGTCCTCCTTGGTAGGAGGGGGACACATTTTCAACAATAGTCCTCTGGTTCCCCTTGGTAGGAGAGGAACACATTACAATAACAGTCCTCTGGTCCCTCTTGGTAGGTGGGGGACACAACAACTACTGTGTATGGTGGCAGCAGCTCCTCTTGTCCCCCTCAGTAGGAGCCTCCATATACAATTTCAGCATCAGTCTGGGCCAAAACATCAGTGTGTATTCAGTCATGGGTTCCCCCTAAAACTGAAAGCCTTAATATTGTTATAAGAACACAGTAATTTATGTTCCAAAGGGATTCTACTAGGGTGATACATTATGTCCATCCTCAACCCCCTGCATCATAAGCAGGTATGAATAAGTATGCTGGGGAAATGTATTAATTTAAAGGGGTCTTCTGAGTTAAACTTTAAATAAACTAAACTAGTGCAAGAGGCCAGACACAGGACGGTGAAGGATCTTTCCTCAAGTTAGACAGCAGCGGTACTTACACTTGACCACACATCTCCCAGTTCCCAGTCTGTTTGATCTAACTACTAGACTGCACTGCCTAACAGTGACATACTTGTACTTTTTCAGAGCACTGGTCATCACTTTTAATCAGGTTGTAGTGCTGCTGATGTACCATTGATTAGAGGCTGTTAGTGACTCTTTGCCTCTGTGAGTCCACTCCCCTCTTCCTTAACCCTGACTCCAGTAATTTAAATATTCTCAAGGCATTGCTGAATTTACTTTCCTAAATCAATTACATGTCCTGATTAAATATTCTTCTTTCTGCTACTTTAGCAAAACCCATTTTGTACCTCTGTGTGTCCACACCCTCTTGTCCTAACTTCTGCTCCAGTAATTTAAATATGTCCCTGTCTCAGTTCCAGAAGTATAAACATTCCTCCTATCCTTTATAATACAATAAAAAAAACTCTGCACATCCCCTTCCCCTGCTGACCCAGGTCCCAGTGCTTAAAAAATCCAATAGATAAGGAATGACTCAGCCCTCCTCTCACCCCCTCTGCCAGCCACTGTCTGAATGAATAAATGTGGCTATATCATTCTTAAGCAGCTGCTTATTGTTACTAAAAGTTGGTTGTCACATGAATAATATAAAAAACACAACAAAAAAGTGTCTAATTACACAAAAATTATAGCTTTGTACCTAAGTATGAAGCAAAGGGAGCCATTGCTGGCTCTAGCCAACTCTTGTTTGAGATCTTATAACTACTTGAACTCCACTTACTGGAAATGTCCAGAGGCCATCAAGCACATTGATGACAGCACCCTTTATCTCCAGAGCCAACTCATTTGGATCTGTTTCTGTTGTCCACTGATATTTTTGCTTTAGAAATTCTGCCACGTTTCTGCATTAATGGATGCAACCATATGTTTTGCTGGTTCCCTGTACCATACGCTACCATGTTCCAGAATGTTTTGGAGTACTTTTATTCTGAAGTCTATTCAAGTCTATTCCACATTCCTGTTATTCTCTTTCTTCCAATTTTAACCATTTGCATTCTTTCCAAGAATTTAAGTATGCTAAATGATATCCGGCACTTAGGTACTTTTTTTTGCAACTTCACCAGGTTGAGATATCACTTTCTTTTGCTTTTTACACTCTTTATCACCCCCCCCCACCCCTTTGAAGGGGTTATCAGAAATCCTATCCTTTCTAGTTACATTTCTTTTCAGGTAGTCTAAGACCTCAGTATAGATCAATAACGTATCAGGGGATGTATTAGATGGCCTTATCTCTTTACAATCATTTGTTTCCATGAAAAACATTATTCTGCAGTTCGCCACTTCATAAAGTGCTATAAATTCCTTAATCTCATTACTTGAGAATGGGTCCCACATTGTTTCTTTTCTATTCATTATACTCAGCCTTTTATTTGCATACATTTCCATACAATTGTCAGAATGTTTCTTTACATCTATCAGAAGATTTAATTTTAAACAAAGCGGCAAATGGTCACTTTCCTATTCCTCTATGATACAGAACCTTTCAACCATACGGTATGAGAGTATATCTATGAGGCAGAGGACTAAAATTCTGCATCTCGCAGAGGTTGGAAAGGTGATAGTTCCTGGATTATCCCCACATACTCCTATATTTAAAATCCTTAGAAAAGTTTTGACTGCAATAATTCAAAGTTTTTTTCCCTCTTGCATTTACTTTATTATCGATGATCTATTTTAATGGTATGTCATATGTATCATCAGTATGCCAACTCTTCAGTGTAAGTTCTAATAGATTTTTCACCCCAGTTTCATCAAGAAATCTCTGGTTTACTGCTCCATTTCTCAACACATAACTCAAATATTTGGTTCCTTGCATGCCCATTGCACATTTGGTAGGATTTATTGTCAGACCTGCCTTTTTGATAGATTGGATAGCTACTCATAGGTGTTCCAGGTGTCTTTTCCAATCTGGACTGTATGCCACAACATCTTCCAGGTAAGCAGCACAATAACCAGTGTGAGGAGCTAAAATTACATCCATGTACCACTGGAATGTAACTGGTGTATCATGTAACCCAATGGCATGGTGGTGAACTGATAGAATCCAATCAGAGTGGTAAATGTAGTTTTGTCTCTGGATTCTTTAGCTAGGGGAAATTTGTCAGTAACCCTTGATGAAATCAAGGGTACTGATGTACTTGGCACTTCCCAATCTGTCCTTCAAATTATCTGTTCTGGGCATAGGATAACTGTCAAATTTGGATATTTGATTAAGTTTTCTAAAATCAAGGCAGATTCCTACACCCCCATCTTTTTTATTTACAATCACCATTGGTGATGACCAAGTACTTCTCGAGTCTTCTATGATACCCATTTCTTTCATTTTTTGTATTTGCTTAACCATGTCTGCTCTTAACCGCTCTGGTAATCTGTATGTCTTTTGTCTGATAGGGCAAGCATTCCGTGTCACTATTACATGCTCAACCCCCTTTTCTCAGCCTGGCACTGTGATAAACATTCTGTTACATGTCTTTACCAAGTTATGAAATTCTGTGATTTGTTCAGAGGTTAATGAAACATTCACCTATACAGCATCAGCAATTACAGTTTGTTCTAGTCTGTCACAAGCCACAGTATATCAATATCTTCTGCAGAAGTTTCTGGCAAAACTAACGAAGCAGTCTCTGGTATTTTTTCAACCCATTTCTTTAGGAGGTTAGCATGGTGTATCTTGATAGGAGTTTTCCTATCAGGGGTCTCAAGCTCATAGTTAACTGTGCCAGTATGACTAAGCACCTTATAAGGCCCTTGCCACTTCATTAACAGTTTATTTTCTGTAGTTAGTAACAGTAGCAAGACCTTTTCATCTGGCTGAAAAACTTTTTCTTTTACTCTATGGTCATAATATGCCTTCTGCTGGTTTTGGGCCTCTTCCTCATTACTATGGGCAATTTCAACATATTTTGCCAGTTTCTTTCTCAGGGCACACATGTAAGATGTAGTAGATTTTTTTTTTTTGAGTGGGATGATCTTCTCATGTTCTTTTTATTACATCTAGTGGCTCCCTTGGTCATCTACCATACAGCATTTCAAATGGTGAAAAACCTGCAGATGCTTGTGGCACTTCTCTGTAAACAAAAAGCAGGTAAGGTAAGTACTGGTCCCAAAGTTTCCCTTCACCTTTCATAAACCTTTTTAACATGTGTTTTAGGGTTTGGTTAAAATGCTGAACAAGATCTTCTGTCTGAAGATGATAAGGGGAGGTTCTTATAGTGCTGATACCTGGCAATTGGTACAGCTCCTTCAACAATGCAGTACCAAAATTATTACCCTGATCAGTAATAATCTCTTTAGGTATGCCAATCCTGCTGAAAATGTTGCCAAGCTCTGCTACCACTTTTGGGGCTGTGACAGTACACGTAGAAACTGCCTCTGGGTATCGAGTAGCATAGTTACATATTACCAAAATGAATCGATTACCTTTTCACTTTTGTCTAAGGGGCCAACCACATCCATTACAATTCTCTCAAAAGGCACATCTATCAAGGGTAGGGGCACCTTGACTTTTTTAGTCACTGGGGCTACTTTCTTACATTCAGCACAAGAACTGCAATAGGCAGCAACATCTTCATGAATCCCAGGCCAGTAAAATCTGTACAGCAGTCTGGCAAGAGTGCGATTCCCTCCCCAAGTGACCAACCATACAGCCATAAGACTATCTTGTGCTATCTGTAACAACTCAGTTTTACACTTCTTTGGTATAACCAATTGTTATATCTGTTCCTGTGTCTGAGGTTTAACCCAAACTCTCTACAGTAACCCATTACATTTTTTAAACATTGGTTCACCCTGTTTTTGTTTCACCCCAGCTGCTTAAAATATCGTTGGAGAGAAACACTGTTAGTTTTCGCTGAAACAGAATCATAATCAGTTATCAGTTTAGTTTCAGCATTTTCATATATTAACCCCTTATGTCCATCAGTCTTTTGTTGCCACTGTTTTTTTCAGGCGTCTTCATGCTTTCTTAGACGTCTAGATCTTGGAGCTGGTCTCCACTAAGTCAGCATCAAAGTCACTAAAAGGAAAACTGTTTGTACCATCTGAGATTTTCTTTGCCTGTGCTCTTGTCATCCTGGCTGCTGAAACATCAGGATTTACTCCCTCTGATTAACTCAGTAAATCCTGGAAAGTCATTGCCAATAATCACAGGCACAGGTCATTTTAGTACTACTCCCACTTTCATTTGGTGCGACACCTCATTAATGTTCAGAGTGTCTTGGGTGGTGGGATAGTACTGAGTATCCCAGTGGATGCAGATGACACCAGTACCTGGTTCTTTTGCACAGTGTTTTACCAGCACTTCAACATGGATATCAACCCCTGGTAACCCTAGGTACAGGGCATTGCAGTAGTCAAGGTGAGAGGTCACGAAGGCATGGACTAGTGTTGGAAGATCCTCGAGAGGTACCAGATGTTTCACCTAGGCGATATTCCTCAGATGGAAAAAAGAGGTCTTGACAATAGCTGTCACCTGAGATTTCAGGGCCAGACCGCTGTCAAAAATAACACCCAGATCCGCTTCAATATCATGTGAGGGACATAACTTTGTAAGTTTAATGTCTTTTAACTTGTTTGTGTCTTGTTGATCTGCTGGACCTGTGCCAGATCCTCCAGCTTTGATGGCTTGCAAGGCCTCCAGCCATCACTGCTTCTGTTGCTCCATCTCTTCTTTTCTCTGCATCTTGAGTTGTTGCATCCCTTCTTTTCTTTGTGCCTCTAAATACTGAATCTCTTTTTCTCTCTGTTGCATCTCTTCTCTTCACCCATCTGTGAGGCAAGTTTTGCCTTGTGGTGGCCAGCCTGGGGTAGGCAGAGGCGCTCCATCTGTCTGGGGTGAGTTTAAACCAGTGAAGGTGGCCGAGGTCATTGAGGTGATCTCAAAGCTCAAGTACACTTTTTGTGAACTGGAACCGGCCCAACTCATTTTTTGATGAGATGTGTTGGGACCATTAACCTGGGGTTCATTAGGATTGTCTGGTGCTTGATGCCGGAGGGAGTATTTCTGGAGTCCTTGAAAGAGGCTCTGGTGACACCCCTCCTGAAGAAGCCATCTCTTGACACTGATGTCCTGGCAAATTACCATATGATCACAAACCTTCCATTTTTTGGGCAAGATTGCTGAGAAAATAGTGGTGCAACAGCTCGAGGAACACCTTATGTCCATTGATATCTATGAGCCATTCCAGTCTTGCTTCATAGTCAGGCACAGCATCAAAACTGCATTATTTAGGGTGCAGAATGACCTCCTCAGGGATAGCGATAGAGGAGACAGGTCAATTTTTGTGCTCCTCAATCTCTCATCAGCATTTGATACCGTGGATCACATTGTGCTTCTTGATCACCTTTAAGAGTACTGTGGACTCACTAGCACTGTCATCAGCTGGTTTGAGTCCTATCTATCTAACAGGAAGCAGCTGGTGGTGATAGGGAATTTCTCCTCCTCCCCGAAGCTCCTGCTACAGTATGTAGAGTACCTCAGGGCTTGATCTTGTCACCGATGTTATTCGCAGTATACATACTGCCCGTGGGTGAGCTCATTAGGTGTTACGGTGTGGGTTTTCACTGCTATGCAGATGATACCCAACCATATATGTCCTTTGCCCCTGGAACACACAGTGCCATGGAAATGACTAACGACTGCCTGGCTGAGATCAATGATTGGATGTCTTCCAACTGGTTGTGACTAAACCCTGACAAGATGGAGGTCCTGGCTATTTAGCCAGGTTGCTGGTGTGATGGGAGTGCCTCTGGAGTGGTGACTAGATCATTTCTGGGATCTGCTCCATTGATGGCCTCCCCTAGGGTGCAAGATCTTGATGTTATACTGGATGAAAGACTGACATCTGAGGCCTAAGGTGTCATCTGTGGTCCAAATGGTTTTTACCACTTGAAGAATATCGTTAGGATTAAACCCATAGTGTTGCCCAAAGACCTGTCATCACTGGTACATGCCTTTGTCACATCTAGACTTGACTACTGCAGCGCTCTGCACTTCAGGGTCACTGGAGAGACCCTCTGCTGGCTGCAGCTAGTGCAGAATGCAGTGGCTGAGTTACTGATGGGCCTCCCTAGGTCTAGTCAGGTGATCCAGGTCCTGCAGGCTCTGCACTGGCTGCCCGTCAGGTGAAGGAAAATCTTCAAGGTGGGCTTGCTCACCTACAAGGCCCTATATGGAATTTGCCCTGGCTATCTGGTAGATCTCCTAACACCTGCCACCTCAATCCTTTCCCTCTGCTCCACAACTGGGGCCTCTTTGCTGTTCTGAGGGCTTGATTGACAACCTCCACTGACTGTGCCTTTAGTGTCACATGACCAGCCCTCTCAAACACCTTTGTAGCTTGTGTGAGGGAGGCCCCAATGGTTGAGAGCTTTAAAAAGGGTCTCAAGGCTCATCTCTTCAGTCTGGCCTTCCCTGATGAAGGTGATTAACCAGCACTAGTCTGTATTTAATCATTTTAACATTTTATTTCTTTTAAATTATTTATGCATGCTTTATGTGTTGCACTTTGTGTTCTTAAACCTACCTGATTTATGTGAGGTGCCCAGAGCCCAAGGGATTGGGCATCGTATAAATAAACTTTACCTTGCCTTGCCTTCTCTTGTTTCTCTGTCTCTTTTTGTTGTATTGCCCACATTTGAAAAAGGCAGTCAGGCTTTCAGGGTCTGTCACTGCCTGTTCTTCTTTTTCCATCATTTTTGCTAGCTGTACAGCCTCAGCCTGAACTTCTGTCTGTGCTAGTTTGGCTACCATTCTTCTGGTAATCACACCTGGGCTCACTGCTGCAAAATCCATACCTTTGTTCTATGCTTCCTTGGTACCAGGTCCAGTACCCATGCACAAAACTCTTGACTTAGGGTATGCATGGCATAAATCCCACTACTAACACCATCTGTCATTGAGGCTTAGGTCAGGAAACCTGCAGACTAGGATAACTTGTAAAATTCACAAGTAGCATTTTATGACTATCAATAACATATCCTTCCCCCTTCTCATTAAGCCTAATCTATGTCTTGTAGTTGCTCACAAGTCCTTCTTTTTTGCGGCAGTATCTGACTGGAACTCTCTGCCCCACTCTGTACTGTCCTGTTCTACCCTTCCACAGTTCCAAGCAGAACTACTTACCACTCTCTCGGCCTCTATGACCTGCTCCTGCTTCTGTTAATCCCTTTGCTGCTCCTCTGCTGCTCATCAGCTTGCCTACTCTTCTCCTCTTTCGACTCTTCCTGGTCCCCTGCCTTATCCACTCCCACTGCCTTCTAATACTTTCCCCTCCCACTTTCCTCCTCTCTTTTATGACACTCTTCTTCTGGACCATTGTGCTCTCACTTGGCTCTGCCATTTAACCATGTTTTTGCTAATGTGTATATAGCCTGTTGCTAGCCTTGCTTGTAGAGCAGAAAGCAGCTAACTAAAAGAAGCTACATTTTCTTATTAATTTAAAACGTATATCTCAGTAGGAGTCAGTGTCTGTTAAGATTAAGTAGACAGATAACTTTATTAGAAGTAGAAGGGGTCTTATTTAGGGTTAAAAAAAGAAAGAAAAGAAAGAAAGTCAGTGTGTGTTCTGTGCAGGGAAGGGTACTGTATCAGCTGACTTTGCTAAACCAGTAGGAGGAAAGAGAACTTACCTGGGGGTGTGGTTTAGACACTATAAAAGCAGGTGAGTCAAATTACAACTTCCTGTTGCTAGCCTTTTTTCTTACTAGTTGCCCTCCATCCCACCCACCCAAAGCCAGTTCTACTTTTATAGCCACTGGATTTGACTGTCAACAGGAACTTCCTGTTTCACAGTAGGAAGGAAAGGATAGTAGAGAAACATTGGTTTTGTCAACCCTAAAGGAAAAAAGTAGCTCACTCTCCCCCCCAGCTGCTGGTGGTCTGATATTGAGCAAGGAAGAAGGAGGCTACTGAAGAAGATAGGAAGTTGCTCTCCCAGAACAGGAAGGGTGAGAGTTGTAAGAAGAGGATATAATAAGCATCCAGAGAAACAGTAGAGAGGACAGAAAATAAGACATGATAGGAGTGGTGCAGTGCAATGGCTGTGGAGCAGCAGTGTTCTGGGAGACATTTTGGAGGCTACGATGCTGCCCTATTTGCAGGCACCTCTCTGGTCTGAGAGAGGAGGTTGCCCATCTCCAGGATGACCTGGCTAGGATTCGTGAAACCTCCTCCTCCACCCAGGGACCACCAGGGTCAATGCCACTACCTCAGAGGTTGCCAAGAAAGAGTAGAGGCTGGACCAGGGTGGGCTCAAGGAGGGAGAGGGTGGTGGAACAGAGTTGCATCCTTCCAGCTGTACCTCTCCACAATTCATTCACTCTTCTGGTGGATAGTGGAGATGGTGGATGGTGGATAGTGGACACTAGGAGGATGATGGGAACCTTCACAAAAGAGACCCACAGGAGGGTGGCATGGGACCCCACAGGGGAAGGAAACAACTCCTGGTGGGGACTCAATCATTAGGGGGTAGAAATGGGGTCAGAAGGGGAGAGGGATGTAAGGTGCCTTCCTGGCGCCATGGTTTGGAGGGACAGGAAGCGAATCCTCAGGATCGTGGGAGGAGCTGCACGAGGGAGGGAGCTGGATGTCATTGTCCACCTAGGGACAAATGACCTGGCTAGGAATGGGATCAGAGCAGTGCAAGAAGAGTTTGTAGAGTTGGGAAGGGGCCTTAGACAAGTAGCGCATACGGTAACCTTCTCGGAGGTGCTGCCTGTCTATGGCAAGGGAGATGCTAGGGCACTTCTCATCAGGGAATTCAATGAGTGGTTGAAAACTGGTGTGGAGCTCAGGGTTTTGGCTTCATTGGGACTGGGAGCCACCTGGAGGATGCAGACCTATACTGGTGCGATGGTTGCATCTGTCCGAGGGAACAGGATCCTAGGTGAAGGTTTAAAGCTCATTGGCAAGCATTTAAACTAGCCAAGGGGGGAGGCAATGAAAGGAGAGGAAACTGAGCCTCACAAAAACATGGTGATTAGTGAGGTAAACACCAAGGTACAGAAGTTATTAGGAGCAGAACAGATTTAAATGTAAAAAGGCAAAGGCAGTAAGGACAGAAATGGGGCTAAAGGAGTAAGGCTATCAAAAGTGGAGGGTGATGAGTACCAACGTCGTAGTCTGTGTAACAAGCTTCCTGAACTAGTGGCCTTGATGGAAAGGGTTGCCTGGATATTGTGGCAGTCACAGAAACATGGTACACAGAGAACCATGACTGGGGTGTCAACATACCAGGATACACAATCTACAGGAGGGACAGGAGGGTAAAAGAGGAGGAGGAGGAGTAGCTCTATGTAAAGGAAGGGATCAAAGCAACAGAACTAAAGAGTAAACAGGGAGCAGATGAGGCACTTTGGGTCACTCTGGAGACAGGAAATGGCACCACAATCCGCATAGGGGTTGTATACAGACCCCCATCTCAGGGGGAGGGAATGGACAAGGAAATGATAGAAGGCTTTCTTAGAATGGGAGAAAAAGGGGAGATATTGTTGATGGGAAACCTGAATATGCCAGATGTTAACTGGAGCACCTTTGCTGCAGGCACATCCAAGAGCAGGGTCATTCTTGATGCCTTACAGGGGGCATGCCTGAGACAGCTAGTATTGGAACCCACTCAGGAGGGAGCAATCTTAGACCTGGTACTCTCAAATGGGGATAGAGAAAGAATCTCAGATTTAGAAGTGGGTAGCCATCTGGGAACAAGCGACCACCAAACAGTGTGATTCACGATAAACACAGCCATACAATCAAGCCATACAAAAGCAAGAGTACTAGACTTTAGGAGGGCTGACTTTGGGAAAATGAGAGTGTGCCTCAGAAAAGCACTAGCAAACAGGCAAGAAGGAGGGGTGGAGGAACAATGGGGAGTGATCAAAACAGCCATCACAGAGGCAACAAGCCTTTGTGTAAAGCAAATCAATAAAACACAACGAAGAAAAAAACGCTATGGTTCACAAAAGAGGTGGCAGGGAAGGTTAAGGAGAAAAGGACAGCATTCAGGAAATATAAGGAAACACAGAAGGAGCAGGCCAGAGAACTTTATCAGTTAAAGCAGAAAGAGGCTGGGATGGCAGTCATAATAGCAAAGGCCCAAACCGAGGAAAGGATATCCAATTCTGTTAAGAAGGGGGATAAGACCTTTTATAGGTACATTAGGGAGTGAAGAAAGACCAAAGGAGGGATACTGAATCGTAATAAAGGGGAGGGAATGTGGGTAGAGGGTGACAGTGAAAAAGCAGGGATACTGAACGAATATTTCTGCTCAGTATTCACAAACGAAGAGGAGGGGGAGTTACCTAAACCAAACAAGAGAAACACTCTGAAGACGGGGGTCGATACCAGTCCATTTACAGAAGAAAGGGTTCTGAAAGAACTAATAAAATTGAAGGTGGACAAAGCAATGAGGCCCGATGGGATTCACCCAAGAATTCTAAAAGAACTAAGGGTAGAATTAGTGACACCGCTGACTACTCTCTTTAACAAATCATGGGAGGATGGGGTGGTACCCGAGGACTGGAGGAGGGCAGATGCGATTCCTCTTCACAAGGGTGGGAGCAGGACAGAGGCAAGAAACTACAGACCAGTTAGTTTGACCTCAATGGTAGGGAAAATGATGGAATCACTTCTGAAGGAAAGAATTGTTGAGTACCTAGAGGACAGTGGGGAACAGGACCCAAGGCAGCATGGATTCACAATGGGAAGGTTGTGTCAGATGAATCTAATAGATTTCTTTGACTGGGCGACCAAAGTAGTGGACCAGGGAGGGGCTGTGGACATGGCCTACCTGGATTTTAGCAAGGCATTTGATACAGTCCCACACAAAAGATTAATACACAAGATAGCCAGCCTTGGAGTGGGTCCCAAGGTGGTAGCCTGGAGAAAAAATTGGCTAGAGAACAGGACACAAAGGGTAGTAGTAAATGGAATACACAGTGAAGAAAGGAGGATTACTAGCGGGGCACCACAGGATTCAGTACTGGGACCGGTCCTTTTTAATGTCTTTATAAGCGACATTGCAGAGGAACTGGGAGGAAAAGTATGTCTCTTTGCAGATGACACAAAGATCTGCAACAGGGTTGATACACAAGATGGAGTGGAAAGGATGAGAAGGGACTTGGCAAGGTTGGAGGAATGGTCAAATGTATGGCAGCTCAGATTCAATGCAAAGAAGTGCAAGGTAATGCACATGGGAAACAAAAACCCAGGGGAAGTGTACACAATGGGGGGTGAGATACTGACAACAGTAAAAATATAAAGGGACCTGGGGGTAATTATATCAGATGACCTAAAGGTGGGCAAGCAATGTGAGAAGGCAGTAAGGAAGGCTGGGGGGGGATACTGGGATGCATAGGAAGAGGCATCAATAGTAGAAAACAGGAAGTTGTTATCCCTCTGTACAGACAGTTGGTGAGACCCCATCTGGAGTACTGTGTGTAGTTCTGGAGACCCCATCTCTGCAAAGACATAGACAGAGTGGAGGCTGTCCAGAGGAGGGCAACCAAAATGGTGCAGGGTCTGCACCAGAAGACATACGAAGAAAGACTAAAGGAGCTTAATATGTATACCCTTGAGGAAAGAAGGGAGAGAGGGGACATGATAGAAACTTTCAAGTACCTCAAGGGAATTAACAAAGTCCAAGAGGGTAGCATCTTCCAGAAAAAGAGATGTGCAAGAACAAGGGGGCACAATTTGAAGATAGAGGGGGGACAGCTCAGAGGTAATGTGAGGAAGTATTTTTTCACAGAGAGGGTTGTGGATGCATGGAACAGCCTCCCTGAGGAGGTCATGGAGTCAAGAACAGTGGGGGGACTTCAAGAATGCATGGGACAGGCATAAGGCAGTTCTAGTGGGGGGTAGGAGGAAGTAAGCTGTTGGTTAACTAGGATCTGCAGCTTATCTGTTAGGTAGGAAAATGGGCAGACTAGGTGGACCAAGCGGTCCTTATCTGCTGTCAAATTCTATGTTTCTATGTTTCTATATTGTATCTCGTTACCTGTTGTAAAAGATTGAGAAAGTTGAACCAGGTGTGTGTGGGGGGGGTAGGGTGATTATAATAACAAAATACTGAAAAGACAGAGTTATTGGAGCTATGTAACAGGGACCAGAGAATGGCCAGGACTAAATGCAGACATAGAGAGTTTACCATTTCTGAAATTATTATTTTTATGGGTCATGGTGGTATTGAAAATTGTTATTCTTTCTGATGTATTATAGTACTATAGTATATGAATTATTGCATATGCTTATTATATGTTTTATTGTGTGTTATGCTGTGTTTTATGTCCTTGTGTGTCTTGACATTTTAATTTGTGCATAGATGAAATGTGTTACTGTACCTTTAAGTTCACCTGTATTAATATAGGTATCGTTTTGTAATTAGTCAAACCTTGAAAAAGTGTGCATTGTCGCATGTGAAAAATTGGTGCTATGTGAGGATTGCCCTTTGCTGCTTGCTTGTCTATAGGTCGTTTGTTATTTTAATAAATGTGTGTCTTCTTGAACTTTTACATGTGTCACAGTTTTCCTTTAAACAAAATACGTCTATTGGTAGAGTGACAGGGTGTATGTTTTTTTTTCTTTACTGAAGAGAGTAAGATACCAGCAAGAACACTAGTAACTTCAAACAGTTTTCAAATGTTTTTACCCAAATCACCTTTGTCAGTGTTGATTTAAATACCATGAACTAAGGATTACAAATATGTCACATTTAAGAATAAAGTACAACTTACATTTCCTAGACTGGGTTACTGTTCAGACCTTTAAAACTAATGCTGAAATTGTGCCAATTTACAGCATACAGAGTAAAATAAACTTCAAGCACTGTGAAAAGACCTCCCATGTGAGCTTAGCTTTTCGGTCAAGATACTTAAGTGAACTTTGCCATTCGTTGAAGGTATAGCAACTTTAACATTTTTATCACTTACAAACTTCATGGATTTACCACACAGCAAATGCTTATATTTCCTCTGAGTAGTCCTCTTTGCATACAGGCAATCAAGGTCTGAGTAAATTGTCAGTTAAATCTGACTGAGGCAGCCTGAGTGATTTGTTTTAAAGCAGCAGTGCAAGGAAAATGGGCTAAAATTTGACTCCACCTTTTTTCCTTCCTAATCAATGCCAGATGTCTTCCAGTTTATTTTGGTAGTAACATTTTCAGTTCC
The DNA here is from genome assembly GCA_016271365.2 of Neoceratodus forsteri. Classification (NCBI taxonomy): domain Eukaryota; kingdom Metazoa; phylum Chordata; order Ceratodontiformes; family Ceratodontidae; genus Neoceratodus; species Neoceratodus forsteri. Next base: position 1,205,388,732 of record CM057450.1, on the reverse strand, counting down.
TGTCATCATTCAAGAATTATATGAACATTTTAAAATAATTATTTCTCAAGAAAAAAATATCGCTGCCTAATTTTTGCATATAAATAATATTGAGGACCTGAGAAGGTAAGAATCCAGATAAAAATGCAAATATACAGTACACAGAAAACCCAGCTCAACAATTCTGATAATATTTTTCATAACCATAGCAGAAAATTAGCTTTTTGGAATAACCTTTTTTTGTTGCACTGCTGCTATAAGGGTCACTCTTCTGACAAGTTTTGGTTTGTACTCCTCTATTGGCCCTCATAGATTTTCAAATTTTTAAAACCTTAATTAGGCATAAATTTAGGAGATTTAAAAGAATTGAGTAAAACTTATAACACATTCATGCAGCTTTTTTGTTTTCAAGTTCTTAACTCAGTACTGAACACTTAAGTAAGACTCCTTCAGGTATTTATTACTGCAGTTCCAAGTTGCCGATAAACCAGACTGTATACCTGACAATACTTCCTTATTAAGAAGATTTTGCAGCATATATAAATACAGTCCACCTGCATCTGAGTCTTTCCAAACTCTGCAGCTTTCCACATTTTTCACAGTTAACTCCATTGAGATATTTTGGTAAAAACACAGAGAGAAGGAGACAATGTTCTCCTCACACAGAAACTGGCCACTGCATCTATATGACAAGCTGTTAGGGACATAATTCATAATCTCTGGCTGTATAGTAAAACACATACACTATATGGTGAAATACATACATCATATAGTGAAATATATACATTATATAGTGAAATACATACACAATGTAGTGAACCACATACAGTATCTACTGAAATATATGTGTCATATAGTGAAATACATATACTGTATACTGAAATACATATATTATATAGTGAAACACATATGCTATATAATGAAATGCTTACATTGTATAGTGAAATATATACACTATCTACTGAAATCCACATACTGAGTACTGAAAATCCACATACACTATATACTGAAACAAATGTACTATGTACTGAAACATATACACTACCTATTGAGATACATACACTACAGACTGAAACATCCACATAAACTGTCTACTGAAACAAATACGCTACAGATTGTAACACATACACTATATATTGAAAAAAATCTTCATACATTATATACTGAAACAAATACACTATATATTGAAATGCATACACTATCTATTGAAATGCATACACTACACACTGAAAAAAGCATATACACTATATACTGAAACAAATACACTATATATTGAAACATCTACACTTTACGTTGAAATACATACACTATCTAGTGAAATAAATACACTATGCACTGAAAAATCTGCATACACTATATACTGAAACAAATACACTACATAGTGAAACACATACACTATGTATTGAAACACATACACTATAGACTGAAAAATTCACATACACTATATACTGAAACAAATAAACTATATACTGAAATGGACTATGTTCTAAAACTACCCATCCCCTGGCCCTCCCCCTTGAATGGCCTGCAGCTGAACTGCTTATCTGCTGCATTCAGTTAGCTGCTGGCTTGATGAGAGGATGTTTTTGAAACTGAAGAGTAGGTGAACAAAACAGGGCTATCTCTTATTCTACTTCTTTATGGGATTTTACATCTTGTTTTGCTTGCACACCTTTAATCAAATTTCAGAACATTGTGATGTGTCAAAAAACTTTTAGAACTAATTTAAAATGCTCTAGTTTATTCTTTTAAATAAGTGCTGCCTTCATTTACTGTTAGACACTTTTGTATAGGAAGCTAATACTTAGGCTATTCCTAACATACCACTCTCATACCATATAAACACAGGGAACTGCATGCATTTTTCTAAGTTAAAATTGTGATTAGATTCATGTGTAATAAATTACTGTGTTGGTCAAGCAACTTATCTGAGCTGAATGCTTGGGAGGTGTACTGCAGGAGCTGTGAAAGTGTAAGTCAAATGCTTTCGTAGTTTGTACTCTACTGAGTTAGTTTTGATTTCATTTTTGTTTTTATTTGAATGTTTTGTTTAATAAAGGTTCTTGGTTAAGAAAAATATATATATTGCAGCAATCGCAGGGCCCAATTCTCATCAGGAGCTCAGCTGGCATATGTATAATTTACACTTTCTTTTCTGAATAACTTCACTGTGATGCCTCACTGGTGGCTCTCACAGCTCCTAACCTCCCCATTACATACCTGCAGAGCATTGCAAGGTGAACAGAGCTTTGCCAGGCATTTGGTCTCCACTAATAAACCTGCCCTGGTCTAGCCTCATAGTGCATAATTATGCTGTTTATATGGTATGACTGTGTTATTGAGTCTGAGATTCCCAAACTGTGTTTTATTTCTTTTTCAAATGAGATGTTTATCTTCTAGGTCACCCACTGATCTCCTTGTGCACTGGTCTGTCCATCCACATCACCCAAAATCACCAGGACATACCTGCTATGAGAGCTCCCATGGCCTCCCCCCCATGGTGGGGCCAGGAGGGAGAGGGCCATTCACAAGGAGCCACATATTCAGGAGCAGAGCCTGGTTAGTAGTGCAAAGCATGTGGCAGATTGGTGGATTATTTTGCCATTGGAGGTTTTCTACCTTTGGCTTATCCCCTGGGCCATCAAGCATGCAATGATGCCAATCCAATTAAAGGCAAGTACTGCTTTGTGCCTGTCTGCCTGAGCCCTGCTAGCATTCCTCACCTAGGTGGCTGTTAAAGAGTGGGGTGGTCAGACTCCCCTTCCCTGAGAGAAGAGCAGTCCCAGAGATGCTCAGTCATCTCTCCTGTCAATTAATGTCTGTTTGACCCAGGTCCTCCCCTGAAACTGGGCCACTGGCATGGGAGGCAGTACAGTTACCACTAAGCCTAAACTAAACCACTAAACCAGATTGTATTTTTATAAGTAAATAAAAACAGCACTCGGATGAAAGAAGAAATTGTATTTTAGCTACAGTTGTTATAAATATTTAAGACACATCACAATGTTTTGAAACTGATTAAAGGTTTTCCAAGGAAAATAACATAAAATAATACATAAAGATGTAGAATAAGATAGTCCATTTTTGTTTACTTTCTGCATCTTAAGAGGCTTTGGCAGGAGATTTTTAGTCAATTAGGGTTCCATTTTCAGAAGGTTAGCGGAATGAGATAAACATCTAAGCACTGTGCCATGTGGGAAAACAGCATGGTTGAACAGGTACCATATATTTAGCAGCCCCAAATACTAACCTGATCATGTGCATGTGCATATGTACTGCTAAAGCCTTGCAAATGATGGATCCCCTCCTGCGTACAGAGCACAGTGCTATATAAAATGTTTTGAAAGTGCTTAACAACTGAAATTGCAATACTGTTTACTGCTTCCAAAAATTCTGCCCTCATTTGAGCACACAGTGGTGCATATTGTCACCCTACCTCTGGTCACCATTATGATGCTCCCAAGTAGTATACCAAAATGATCCTTGGCATGTAAAGGTTCTACACCCCTGATCGCAGTTTAAATGGCTCCAGTTATTATAGTAAAATGATCCTTGGTGTCTAGTGCCCCCCTCCCAGGCATACTAAGCTGGGAGCTCATTTCTAGATGCATCCTGGGGGAAGAGGAACTTGTACAATTGGGCCTTAGGTAGCACAAAATTTCAAAATACATAACATACATGGAGCAAAGTGGTACAAAACCACAAATTATGTTGGGAATAATACATGCAAGACATGAGAACTTGAGTGATAAGCAAACAATCGACAATGCATATACAGTGCAGTCAGGAGCCATAAACATATGCTGGCAATCAAATACAGAGCAGTTTAAATCAACACTGGCTATAAACATTTGTGCATAATGCCTAGAGTGGAAGCACAAGGGCCAAATTATAGCTGTACCTAAACTGGAAACAAGTCATAGGAGAGCAAGAGGGAAAACTAGAGAAAGTGCAGGAGGGAGAGATGAGATCTCTGAAGTGGTTTGAAAGAACCCATGAGAGGGAGATTGATGAATGGCTGGGGTGAGAGAGTTCCAGATTTTAGGGAAGTGGTGGCTGAACGTGGCTTTGCCAATGGTTATGGACACTGAAGGGACTGCTAGGGTTTGAATATTTCAGCTTCTGATGGTATGGCTGTGGGGGGACATCAGAGAGATAGGAGGGTAGGGAAACAAACCAGATTTGCCCACAAAGCTGGCACAGTGGGCATGGTGTCTGTCCAAAAGAAAAGAAAAGGAGAAAGCTTTATAAATAGAACAATGGTGAGTCCAAGAAGGATAGTTGAGAGTGTAATGGCAGAATTATTGAAGAGTGTGTCCAGTCTGGCAAGGGTAGTGACTGGGGCTATGCTGTAGACCACATCACCATAGTCAGAGATTTGAAGGATCATTCTCTGGATAATAGCACAGTATGCTGGAGGTGGGATACAGTCACAGTTCCTGTAAAGTGCACCAAATTGGGGTGCAGCTTTTTGACTATAGCATACACTTGTTCAGAAAAGTTTAGGTGCTGGTCTAGCCAGATACCAAGATAACCAAAGGTGGTAACATCCTCCACAGGGGAGCCATCCAGGGTATGAAAAGTAGGAAGGGGAGGGAGCCTAAAGAATCTGTGCCTTGTGCCAAAGGACATGGAGACAGTCTTCTTGGCATTGAGGAAAAGCTGATTTGTGTGGGGTCAGGGCAGAACTTGATCAAAGTCCAGCTGGAGTCTGTGGGCCTGCTGTGAAGAGGACCGTGTCATCCGTGTACATGTGAATGGATGCAGACAAGCATATGGAGGGGAGATCATTAATGAAAATGGAGAAAAGTAGTGGGCCTAACACAGATCCTTGTGGAACCCAAGTGGATACAGTCAGGGAGGAGAGAGGGGGGTCACCAATTTTGACTGATTGGGACCTACCCCTTTGGTAGGAGTGGAACAATTGATGGCTAAGTCAGAGAGGCCTGCAGCCTGGAGTTTGGCTAATAATTGGGGTGGTAGACAGGGTTGAATGCTTTGGCTAGATCAACAAAGATAGCAGAGGCTGTGATCCATACCATTATGGATGGATTTGGTGAGCCTGAGCAGGGAGATGGTGGAGTGATTTTTGCAGAAGCCAGACTTGTATTGGGTGAATAAGGAAGAAGAGTCCAGAAAGGGAGAGAGTTCTGACAAGATAATTTGTTCCTGTATTTTGGAGGGAGGAGAGAAATGAGTTGGTAGCTGTTAGTAACAGATGGGTCACCACCTTTTGGAGGAGGAGTAACAGTGGCAGTCTTCCTGTCAGCAGGGATGGAGGAACACCAGAAAGAGAAGTTAGGGAGGTCAGCCAATGGGGAGGAGATTGCAGAAGCAGAGAGATGGAGGAGCTTGCTATCTAGGCCATCTGGGCTCTTACCCTTGGAAGGATTAAGGGCAGGAAATGTGTAGGTGATAAAGGATGGCGTTACTGGACAGAAAAAAAACAATAGGGGGAAGGAACAAGATGACAATCATGCAGGCTGGCAGGGGTGAGAGGGAGGTGAGGAAGGGGAGAGGGGAGAGGAGAGAGGAGGTGCAGGTGATGAAAAGGATTTACATCTAAATGGTGATGAAGGAGAGGTTAGAGATAGGGGTGTCACTGACATTGAGGACAGGCAAAGGAGTGGGAGGAGAGAAGAGATTGTGACAGCCTTCCAAAATTTAGACAGGTAACCAATGTTGGTACTGAAGTTAGATGTATAATACTTACCTTTGGCACACTTATTGCTGTGGTACAGGTACTGAGGAGGTGATCATACCTCTGGAAGCCATGGGGGATGGGTTACATTTATTTTCTGACCAGGCCAAATCATGCACTTGCAAGTAAGCTATGAGCTCAGCCATGATCTAGGGGAGGTGGGGTACCTTTTCCCATGTCCTGCTCTGGGGGGGCATGGCAGTCCCATATTTTGAGGAATTTTGTTTTGAAATATGTTAGCATGGAGTCAGTGGAGCAGACCAATGAGATAGGGGACCAATCAGAGCGGCTTAGGTCACGGCGCAAGGGGGTGAGGTCCAGGGATTTAAAGTAAATTTAAGCAGTGTTTTGGTGGGGGTGAGGGGGCTTTAGTTGAATGAGAGGCAGCAGAAGGTTGTGATTATGGTGTCAAATCAGAAGAGAGGGAAGTCAAAAGTGTAATGCCACAGGGATCCATCCTGACTCTTGTATGCTCATTAACAATGTTTGAGAACGAATCTGGGTTTGTTTCTCTTTGAAGATGACACCAAGCTCATGGGAGAGTAGTAACGGGGGAAGCAGGAAACTGCAGAGTGACATGTAAAGATTAGAGAGGCAGCCTAAGTTTTGACAGTTGAAATTCAATGCCAAAAAGTGCAAGGTGATTCACTTAGGGGACAAGAACCCCAGGATAGAGTACCGGATAGGAGGGGTAGAGCTGACCACTACAGCTGAGGAAAGGGACCTAGTATTCATAATTAGTGACTCCCTTAAACAATCAAGCTAGTACAGTGAGGCATCTAGTAAGGCAAATAGGATACTAGGATGTGCCAGAAGAGGTTCTGATAGTAGAAGAAAAGAGGTTTACTGCCTCTTTATTGATCATTGGTGAGGCTGCACCTGGTATACTGTTCAGAGTTCTGAACTTCTGAAGACCTCACCTCAGGAAAGATAAGGACAAAGGGTGATCAGGATGATTCAGAGCTGGCAGGACAGATTGTATGAGGATCTGCTCAAGGCACTGAACATGTCTTCACTGGAGACCAGAGAAGAGAGGAATGATATGATAGAGACTTTCAAGTTCCTGTAAGGAATAAACAAGGTAAATGGAGAAGAACTACTTAGCATGAGTAACAGTCCAAGAGCATGGGGGCACAAGTAGAAACTGATGGGAGGGAGGTTCAAGAGGGATATTGGAAAGTTTTATTTTCCAGAAATGGTGGTGGAAATGTGGAATAGTCTGCCCACTGAGATGGCAGGAACCAAAACCATAAATGGTTTCAAGCATGGCTGTGAAAAAGTGAAGGGTATAATGGTTACTCAGGCTGACAGTAGTAGGGAGGGGAACAAGGGAGTGGATAGTGAAGGATAGTACCCTGTATGGACAGTTGGTTCTGAGGTTTAAGAGGGGAAATAGGGGCTGACAGGATGTACCATTTTTTTTCTGCCATCGTCTATGTTTCTGTGTTTCTATTTTTCCATGTTCCCTGACATCTAGTAGCCCCACCTGCCAGTCATAAATCTGAGCCCTCCCAAAGCCATCCAGCTGAGCCTTCCACCCTTCCCATTGGCCCCCATTTACCCAAGATTGCAGCCACTTCCCTGTGACTGTGATTGGTATAGCATCTTAGCTCATTACCTTGGCTGATCACTGTCTGAGTGAAAGGGAGTGAGTGCGCACCTACTGTAGAACATCTGTTTCTATAGTAGGTGTATGCTCACTTCGTGTCACTCAGAAAGTGGCCAGCTGAGGTGGTGAGCAGAGGGGCTGGACCTGTCACTGTTGCAGTGGGAGGGACTGGCAGCTGGGGTAATTTATGAGCCACCATGGGGAGAGGGGTGGAAGGACCATAATGGGTGGAATTGGGAGGGGGCTCACACTTGCAATCAGTGTGATCTATATGCCAGGGATCCTCTTAATATACTAATCAGGTGCATATGAATGGTGATTGGGGGTGGGGAAATTCTAGATGCCAGGGATCATTTGATTAAATCAGGGGCATCTGAATTGCGATGAGGAGGTGGGGGCTGGCACTGCTCTGTATAATTCCTCCATGCAGTCATGCACAGAGGCATTGTGTGGAAATGTTAGTTAGCCCATATGGGCCAGCAAATGTCCCACTAGCACCTTTCCTGCCCTATGGACTTAGCATGCTGAGAGTTGAAAATGACTCATGGGGTAAAGGTGCTATCCTATTTGGGACATGCTTTCTCCATTTATTCCTCTGAATCCCTGACTTACTGGAGGCTGTGATAGTGCCTAGTCATGCCATAGTGGGCTATTCAATGGGAACCAGTGATGACTGTACAGTGTGGTTCAATGTTACGATGGGTGTAGAGGCAAGCCACAAAAAGACGATGGTCCTGGACTTTAGTAGGTTGGATTTTAAAGAAATCGGAGACTTCTTCAGAAGCAGCCTAGCAGGGGAGGATTGTCAGAGAGGGGTAGAGGAACAGTGGAGAAATTAAGTAAAGGCATAGAGAAGGCAGCCAACATCTGCATGAAGGAAGTGAGCAAAAGCAGGAGAAAACAAGCATTTGTCAATGCTGAATGCTGTACTGCTGGCATTGGCATTGATAGTGCAGGAGTTAGAGAGATGCATAATAGGAATGGCAGTGAAGTATGGAAGTGACGCCAACCCCACACCACCCTGCAGAGACTGACAGGCATTGAGGTGTGCCTTTGGATCATCGACCATAACGCTTATGCCATTTTACCTCATCCTACCCTGCAGACTCCGACAAGTGTCACATTGTGCCTTGGGGCCATCGGACTTTATGCTCACCCCATTCCATAACAAAATACATTGAGATGCGTGCAGTATAAGATAATGGGGTGAACTTTGGGGCCAAAAAGTCCAAGGCACACCTTGATGCTTGTTACTGGCTGCAGGTTGGGAGTGGGGTGGAATGGTGAGACCACTACAGCCGACAATCCAAAGTCACCCCCTTGATACTGGTCAGTCTATACAGGGTGGGATATTATGGTTAGAAACCTTAATGCCCTGGGCGATGTTGGTATTTGCACTCCAAATTTTCAACATGGGCTTTTTGTGAACCCACCTCATGAAGGCATTTGGGACCTCTGCTCATGAACAGTGGCACTGTGATTTTGTTAATATGTCCTGAACGTTGATTTCCCATAGCAACTGTGGCATTCTGCGCCAGATGTGAGGAAACACAATTTGGATAGAATGTGAAAAATGACAGCTCTACTGCTCATGAGCATGTGTGAAGAAATGGCAATATTGGAAAAATCTGGAGTGAAAATATTAAAAGTTCTCAAAGTTACAAGTGTGCATGGAAACTGCACACTGCACGCTCATAACACAGTTATTTTGTGGATTTATTCAAATTTTCAACATAGGCATTTTGGGAACCCATCTTATGAATCAGGACATTCGTCATTTCACATCAGTCCCAAAGGTGATTCTGCGCAGTGACCGTGAAATCACCTTTCGGGATTGAATAATGAAATGACAGTGACTGAGTTCATGAGGTGGGGTCCCAAGAACCCCATGTTGAAAATTTGGAGCCAAAAGTCACAAGAGTGGTTGAGATATCCACTTAAGTTGACCCCCCACACCATTGATGCCATTATACAGCTTACCAGTATTTCTTCAGGTTGTGGTCGGTTTCAAAGAGTGCAGACATGTTCCTGCTCCACCGAAGATACCAGCGCCGGACTCTGGAGGTAAGTATGGGGTGGGGGGTTGGGGTGTGGGGTGTGCAGAAGGTGGGTGCAGGTTGGGGGAGGGGACCCAATGGCAAAGGACCATTTTCTTTGTTTCAGGTTACAATAACATAAAAGAAAGAATACCGAGGACCATTTTCTTTTTTTCTACAGGTGTAAGGAAAATGTTGGGCAACTGGGGTGGGTTCCCAGTGTGTCCCATGAGTGTGTGGTGTGATGTTAGCCACACTGCAGTGGGCAGGGGCAAATGCTGATGCAATCAGCTTTTGAACACAGAGGCACACTGGGGTGGACTCCCAGTGTGCCACACAATCTTGGGGAGTTAACTATGCCAACAGGGGAACTGGGCACCCCAAAGTCAGCTTGCTGGGGATTATGAGAGGCAGATGGCAACAGCCTCAACCATGTTCATTGAAATGTTACACCAGGCAAGTCGCACCCTGCAATGATGGGGAGCACCCTCACTGCAGAGGCAAAATTGTTTCAAGTTGGTGGCACGCTTTTGCAGTGCTGTCATAGACAGCATGCTGTTTCATTTGTGCCACAGAGCCCAGCCTGAAAAAGCAGTGGTGCCTTTGGCCACAACACAACCGCGCCTCCAAAACCTGCCACCACTATACACAATACACTATACACTGTACACAAGACAACATAAAAAGGGCCATTATGGTACTGTAGGAAAGTTGCCATGAAGGTGCCTGAAGGACATCCCCCAACCAGTCTGGTTAAGCAATTCCCTCACTGTTTTAGAGGAGTGGGCTAGCCCCACAATGGCACCCACAGCTGAGACTAAGGTGGAGGGGCAGATCCTCAGCGATGCAGCACCAGGAAAGGGGGAAAGAAAATCCCAGAGGAGGAGGAAGCTTCTCTTGGTGGGGGACTCAGTTGCCCAAGGAGTGAAGTTAAGGGAACCCAGCAGGAAGGACAGGGAGGTAAAGTGCATTTCAGAAGGCACTGCATGGTGGGATGAAAAGTGGATCAATAGGATCACAAGGGTAATGGCAACAAGGGAGGAACTGGATGTTATCATCCACCTGGGGATGAATGACTTGGCAGGAGACAAAGTGGAAGTAGTTAGAATCCAAAAGGATTTTAAGAAGTTGGGGAAGTCTGAAGCAAGTAGAACACTTCAATGAGGCAGTGTAGCACAGTGGTTTAAGACTCTGAGCTGCAAACCTGGAGACCTGGGTTTGAATCCCACAGCCTCCATTTACATACTGTGTGACCCTGAGCAAGTCACTTAATTTCCTTGTGCTCCCAGGTCACACCTGTAAACAAGCTTCAGCTTAGCATGTCTCTCCTGGTAAAAAAAACAAAACACTCCATCTCCTTCTCGGAGGTGCCACCTGTCCATGGCAGGGGAAAGGCTAGGGCACTCCACATCCAGTAATTCAACTCCTGGTTGAAGGAACGGCATGGAATGGAGGGTTATGGCTTCATGGGGGACTGGTGCCCCACCTGGATGAATGCAAGCCTATATAAAGATAATGGCCTGCATCCATCAGGGAACGTGACCTGAGTAAGAAGTGTGAATGCTTCAGTGACAAGCATTTCAGATATCTGTGTGGAGGGATAACTGGGATCCAGCAACCACCACATAGTGTAGTTTAGCATGGAACCCAAGACCTAGTCCAGTAACACGATGGCAAACATTGTGGATTTCAAGAAGGTAGACTTCACTGACATGGGGAGATACATCTGAATAGCCTTCTTTAGAAGCTTGTAAAAGGGTGGCATTCAGGAGGTATGATGAAACACAGAAGAATGAGAACAGAGAGGTGTATCAGGTAAAACAGAGGGAAGCAGGTAAGGTAATAAAGGGATCAACAGCTCAGATAGAAGAAAACATAGCCAAAGGGTATCAAAAGAAGACCAGACTTTCTTCAGGTACATAAGCAAGGAGAAAAAGGCAAGGGAAGGGATTCTGAGGATAAGGAGGATGACAAAGGGAGACTGCACAGAGGGGATTAGTAAAAAGTATACATCCTGAACAGGTACTTCTACTGTTTTCAAAGAGGAGAGAGACAGGGACAGTTCACCAAGCAGCAGCATGAACACTGTAGGGGGAAGTAGACACAAGTCCATTTTCAAAGAAAAGAGTATTATTGAAGAGACTTCAAATTTTAGGGTGGGCAAGGCCATAGCACCAGATGGATACACCCAAGGGTATTAAGGGAACTAGGCAGGGAGGTGCTTGCTGTTCTACTCATGACCTTATTCATCAACTCACTGGAAACAGGAGTGGTTCCAGAGGACTAGAGGAGAGCAGATATAGTTTCATTTTGTAAGAGCATCAGCAGGGAGCAGGCTAGCAACTATAGCCTGGTCTGTCTTACCTGAGTCATGGGAAAATTAATGGACTCCATACTAAAAGAGAGACTGTTAAGAGTATCTTGAATCCAGTGGGCTGCAAGACCACAGGCAGCACAGATTCACAGGAGAAAGGTCAAGCCAAATGAATCTGGTAGATTTCTTTGACTGGATGGCCAGGGAAATACATAAGGGGAGAGCAGTGGACATGATTGAGTCGGAGATTAGCTAGGCCTTCAGCACTGTACCACACAGGAGGCTGATAAAGAAACTGAATGGCCTAGGGGTGGGATCCAAAATGGTTAACTGGGTTCAGTGTGCCTGTGCAACTGGTTTTGTGCTTGTGTAACATAGATAATCTTTGGCTGTTCACCTCTCTATCCATGGGATATACCACCCTGTATGTGTATGAAGGGTAGGAACCCTAGAGGAGGGTTCCACCCCTTGAGGTGCCGCAGGCGTGATTCCCTTGGCTAATGGTACCTTAAGAAGAAGCCCATGTGAAAGAAAAGCATGCTGCTGGAGAAGGAGGGGTGGATGGAGGGGCAAGGAAAAAATACTTGTGTGTGGAGTGAGGAGAGCAGCCCTTAAATGGGCTGAATGGGAATGTGTCCAGTTGCACCGCCCCCTTAAACTACAGAGTGTAGCCTTTCAACTAGTACAGTAGCTAGTAAATGGATAAGAAACAGAGGGTGGTGGTTAAAGGCACTCACTCTAATGATGGGAGAGTGATCAGTGGGGTACTACAGGGCTCAGTACTGGGACCAATCCTTCTGAACGTAGGGACACTGCAGAAGATCTGAAGGGAAGGTATGCCTTTTTGTAGATGATATCAACACTTGCAATAGGGTAGACACAGAGGAGTGGTCAAGAGAATGATTAGGGATCTTGTGAATTTTGAGGAGTGGTAAAAAGCATGGCAGTTGGATTCAATGCCAAAAAGTGCAAAATCATGCACCTAGGGCATAGGAACCAAGAGCTGAGTATAGGATGGGGGGGTGTTATTGACAGTCAATAAACAGGAAAGGGATCTTGGGGTTTTTATGTCTGAGGACCTCAAGGCGGCACTGTTGCAAAGCAGTGAGTAGGGCTAGTGGGATGCTGGGGTGTGGAGGGAGGGTATCTCCATCAGGAGGATGGAGGTGGTGTTGCCAGACCCCACCTAGAATGCTATGTAATTTTGGAGAACAAACCTCAGAAAAAACATAGACAGGGTAGAGGAAGTCAACAGGAGGGCAACTAAAATGGTGCAGGATTTACATGAGAAACCCTAAGAGGAGAGACAGAGGGATCTCAGCATGTACACCCTAGAAGAGAGGAAAGAGAAAAGTGACATGATACAGGCCTAAGGGTATCTTACAGGAGTGAACAGGGTCCGGGGAGTCACTTTCAAATGTGAAAGACCACCAGGACCAGGGGAATGTAATGAATCTGGGGGGGGCAAGAGAGAGATGTGAGAAAATGTTGGTAGATGCCTGGAACAGATTGCCAACTGATGTGGAGGAGGCTAAAACAGTAGGGGGCTTCAAACATGTGTAGCGTAGACATAGTTGTATATTAGAGAAGAGGTGGGAGGATCAAAGGAGATCAGACAGCATGTGAGGAGGAAGATGAGGCAGGAAACATCTAGGCAGACAAGGTAGACCAAGTGGTCCTTTTCTGATGACAAGTTCAGTGTTTCTATGTTTTATGATTGCACACCTACTATAGAAACAGCTTTTACTACAGTAGGCCTCTGATTGTGAACTGTCATTCAGTTGGTGGCTGCTTTGGATGTGAGTGGAGGGTCTGTGATGGTCGCCGTACACCATAGGTTGGGGGCAAGTAGGGGCAGTTGTAGTGGTACTGGGTGGGCTGGTCAGGGGGGTAGATATTATACTTATGGGGCAGGGGAATCACTCAACACCAAGGATCTGGTATGGAAGAATTACAGCTCTTGCCAGACTACTAATTGGGACACATGGGGAACCCTGGTCTGGATATCAGGCAAATGGTACCGAGGAATAACTGATCTTATCAAGTGTCTGATTGGGGCCCAGTTATTCAGTGGTGGGGGGTCTGCTGCCTGCTGGACACATGGAACAGATGTTTTATTATACAGGCATGCAATTTAGGGGCTGGGGCACTGGACACCAGGACAGTTATGCCATGTACCAGTGGAGGGACCAGGGCTAGTGGTAGCCTGACATGGCCAGGTGTTGGGAGTGTAGGAATGCACAGTCCATAACACCTGATTTGGGGAACCAGTAACTAGTGTTGCACTAATGGATAACTACACCTCCCCAACCCTCCCAGCATGCCGATGTCGTTGCGCAAGGTGCTGTCAGCTGCTTTACACAGGTGCACAAGGATGATTAGGCCACTTACAAATGGACTAGTGACTTGGTAACCAAGCAATCATATGACTCTGTGCAGTACTATCCTGCTTTAGAGGTGCAAATTGGGATTAGCTAGTTGATAACCTGTCTAACATTCACAAAAAAGCTTGAATATTCTGCCTTAGGGCTTTTTAAAACCATTGTAACTCTGTTAAATGAACAAGGAAACATCCCAGAATTGTGGTTGGTGACAGTGCACCTTGGCCTCATACCCACTGCCAGACCCCATCCACCTGGGTCCCAATCCTCTGTGTGCCTCCTCTGCCTGGATGATACTGGATGTCTTGGGTGCCAGAAGAAGCGGCAGTCCCACCCTATGGATAAGCCAGAGAGGTCTCTCGCCAGGTGGAGGTAGGCATTAGCAGAGCCTCGGGAGGGGACCCAGAGTGTGGGCTTGGGGGCAGGTTGGGTGGGAGAGAACTGGGGATGATGCCTGAGAGAGGACACATCTCTGATGATCAGAGGAAAAAAAGTTGGTAAAAAAGGAAAAAAAACATTTCCCAAAAAGCATTCCCCCTTTTGATTTGAACCCAAATTACCTTTTGATAATGCAGCCACCAAACTACCTGACTATCTAACTGCTGCAGGTATTACCAAACCCAAACCCACTGGTATCAGTTCAAAAAAGACACCCTGAATTTTGTCCCCGAATACCTAAATGCCAAGAGGCAGGCCTGAGGTGCAGTTGGTTGTGCTGGCACACCCACCTGAACCAAACAAAACCCCAACATGTTTCCCTTGATGTCTTTAAATCTTGAACTGGCTTTCAGCACCAGTGGACTTGAACACAGATAACTATGTGTGTATATATATATATATATATATATATATATATATATATATATAAATATTCCCAGGTGCAGGGCAATCCCTGCCCTCAGTTACAGCTCTGCTATATTAGTCCTAGGATGGCACACATGACTGAAGTCCTGGGGTGGATGGATCAGTAGAAGCAGAAGTAGGACTGATGCTTAACACTTGAAGGTGTGGAAGCTGCAGCTTGGATCTTCAGTGCAACCCAAGGTCTTGCAGCCCTGTCCCCTCCCCAGCCCACAGAGGCCTACTGCAGGGCATCACACAAGACCCACCAGCCACAATGAACCCAGACATGGGAGCGCACCCACGGTCTGGCTCCACACAGGTCAGAGCACCCCAGCACCCAGGCACAAACCCACAATCCCTTACTGCCAGCAGCCCCACTTGATAGGGGTCAGCGAGCTCCCCACCTAGCATGTTTAGGATTGATTCTTCAGATCATTTCCATTCTTTCTTCAGTTAGCTGCTACTCTGTGTAGTCAAGCAGTCTCAGCTACCTTCTTGAATATTAGGCTCTGGAGGCATTGTGCAGAGTCTGAAATTCTAAGGATTTAACACAACAGTCTCCCATCTTGCTGCATCTCAGGAGCAGAAAGCAGGCACCCACCCAGACAGCACCCGCTCATCCCCCTGCCCCCACAGTCTTTCAACTCCAACACAGTGGCCACTCCTGTGCTCTAGCTCACACACAAGTTCAGCAACTCTTTTTCAAAAATACATCAAGAAAGTCCCATTTCTCACCATGCAGGTGCTAGTCAACTCCAGACAGAAGAGGCTCTCTTGTCAGCTTCTTAAAACCTGGGTCCAAATCCAGTTTTCATGTCCATTTTCTACAATCCATTTGTTCTGCCAAAAAACAGTCCTTCAATCTTGTCTTTCCCTTTTCCTGTTGATGTCTTGTCATTGCCAGGGTCAGACAGAACCTTTTACACTTTTTCTTCCATCAAAAATCTTTGATCATCCGTGTCTCACCGATGTGGCTCAGATAAAACTGAAGAGGCTTTCTCCCCATCCTCTTGACACAAATCCATTTTCTTAATCCTTTTTCTCAATCCATTTAACCCATACTCTGAACAATTTCATCACCATGGTGCAACTTCTCTGGCAGCAACAAAATACTGCAGATCTCCCTCTCTGCAGAGCTGCCTGCAAAATCCTCTCTTTTCTCTCTAGATGGGGAAAGGCACAACCAGCTCTGGGGGACAGACAGCAGGCAACCCCACTCACAGCCCCACAACCCCACCTTCTCCCCTAGGGGCTGGAGACCCCTTCCCTGTGGAGGGGCTCCTAACAAACTGAACTTTGAAACCAAAGTTCTTCCCCCTTGGGAGCTTTCTGGCAGCTCCCCATTGGCAGGAGCAACTGTCAACCAAAATTAACATGTACAAAGTTCCCGCGACACCTCACTGGTTGCTGAAAAAGGCGCACAGACTGTCCCCAGTATTTTTCCCCCAAGAGTCTTCACTGAAGTTCTACTCTTTAGTAGCTTCTTCCCTCTGATGGCCCAACAAACAATTTAGCATTTTTAGTTATTTTCCAGCCAGTCGCTAACGCTGAAACTTGTTTTCCCCAGCACCAGACAGGCTGAGAAATATATGTGTAGTATAACAGCAGCAGGAATGAGGACTAAATGTTCTAACTCTACCTGGATTAGGTGAGTGGGGGACTACCAGACTAACAAAGAATTATTTTTTTATTGTGTCTAGAACTGACAGTGTGTGTATGTGTGTAGGGGGGTTGCTGGCAGGCTGCATTTGTGCAGTTAAAACACAATTCCCAGAATCATTAACTAGCACTAACCACGCAGTGTGTTAGCACTTCAAGAAAGCATTTAATATACCTGTATACCTTATATGCATTAGACTAACCCCCAGTTGTATGAGCACCTGGTTGCAATTAGTAATCCTGTGCAAAAAAAATATATAGTGCCACATTAACAGGTTAGCACTGCACAGAAGAATGCTTTTTAAAATAGTACCAGCTATGCTTCTCACAATGTAGTGCTAATTCTGTTACAGTGGTATGTGGTTCCCCATTTTCAGATTAGTGTTGTGCACTCATAAGTGCTGCACCTGAGATAGCGCACAGCCACAGAAGGAGGTGGTAAATGGCACTCACTCCAGTGAGGAAAGAGTGACTAGTAGGGTGCCAGAGGGCTCAGTAATGGGACACGTCCTCTTCAGCGTCTTTATAAGTGGCATAACAGAAGAACTGGAAGGGAAGATGTGCCTTTTTGCAGATGACACCACAGTCTGTAATAGCGTTGATAGGTGCAGATGGAAAGAATGAGTGGGGACCTTAGAAAACTTAAAGAGTGCTATGGACATGGCAGCTCAGGTTCAAAGCTGAAAAGTGCAAAATTAAGCATCTAGGGACTAGAAGCCTAGAGGCTGAGTATAAAATGTAGGGGGAGGTACTTATGGTCACTAAGGAAACCTTGTATACAGCACTGTGCTCTGTATGCAGGAGAGGATTACTCACTTGCATGGCTGTAGTAGTACATATGCACATGCACATGATCAGGGTAGCATCAGGTGATGCTGAATATGACACTGATCCAACCATGCTGTTCCCACAGTGTAATGTTTAGCTCTGCACGCTAACCTTCTGAAAATGGGGCCCTAATTGACTAAAAATCCTGGCCGATACCTCTTAAGATGCAGAAGGTAAACATAAAAGGGTTATCTTATCTTATCTATCTGTTTATGTATTGTTTTATCATATTTTGCTTGCAAACCTTTATCCGATTTCAAAACATTGTGATGTGACTTAAAATGTTTATAACAGACTAGTTAAAATACAGTTTTTTTTCTTCTTTTACCTATATGCTGTCTTTATTTACTTATAAAAACACAGTCTGGTGGGATGGCCTAGCAGCTTGGTGGTAATTGCACTGCCTCCCATGCCAGTAACCCAGTTTTGGGGGTGGACCTGCGTTGCACAGGGGTTAGCTGGAGGGAGATATGATTGAGCATCTCAGGGAATGCTCTCCTCTCAATGAGGGGAAGTCTGACCACCCCGCTCTTCAACATCCACCTAGCTGAGGAGGGCTGGCAGGGCAGTGGAGTTGCATAAGTGGGAGAGCTCAGGCAGGCACAAAGCAAGTATGCGTCTTTATATGCAATTGCATCATTGCATGCTTGGCTGCCCAGGGGATGAAACCAAAGGTAGAAAACCCCCAATGGCAGAATGATCCAACAACCTGATGCAGATTCTGCACTGCTAACCAGGCTCTGCTCCTGGCTTAATATGTGTCTCCTTGTCAGTGGCCCTGGCCCTCCCCTTCCTGGCCCCAACACAGGGGATGTGTGTGTGTGTGGGGGATCTCAGAGCAAGTATGTCCTGTGGATGGTAAGTAATTGGGCTGGAGATGTCAGTGGGCAAAGGGGTAGAAGGGTGATTAAAGAGATAAAAACCTCTATGGGAAAAAAAAAAGAAAACACAGTTTGAGAAGCTCAAACCCCAAAACAGACTGTGCATGCCTCCAGTGAGGTATCACAGTAAAGTTATTTAGTAAAACAATGCAAATTATATGCATATGCCAGCTAAACTCCTGATAAGAACTGAATACTGAGGGATTGCAGCAAAAATTGTTTCTTAACCAAGAAGCGTTTATTAAACAAAACATTAAAATAAAAACTTAATCAAAACATAGTCCATAGAGTACAAACTAGAAACGTTTTTGGCTTACACTTCCACAGCTCCTGAAGTGCTTCCCAAGCATTCAGCTCAGATAAGTTGCTGGACTTACACAGTAATTAATTACACATAAAACCAATCAACAATTTAACTTGGAAAAATGCATGCAGCCCCCTATGTATACAGGTATGTTAGGAATATCCTGTATTAGCTTCCTATACAAATGTGTTATCTAACAGTAAATGAAGGCAGCACTTATTTAAAAGAATAAACTAGACCATTTTAAATTAGTTCTAAAAGTTTCTTGTCACATCACAATGTTCTGAATTTGATTAAAGCTGTGCAAGCAAAACAAGATGTAAAATCCAATAAAGAAGTAGAATAAGAGATAGCCCTGTTTTGTTTAACTGCTCTGCAGTTTCAGAAACATACTTTCATCAAGCCAGCAGCTAACTGAATGCAGCAGACAAGCAGTTCAGCTGCAGGCCATTCAAGGGGGAGGGGCAGGGGGATGGGTAGTTTCAGAACATAGTCCATTTCAGTATATGGTTTATTTATTTCAGTATATAGTGTATGTGAATTTTTTCAGTCTACAGTGTATGTGTTTCAATACATAGTGTATGTGTTTCACTATGTAGTGTATTTGTTTCCGTATATAGTGTATGCAGATTTTTCAGTGCGTAGTGTATTTATTTCACTAGATAGTGTATGTATTTTAATATAAAGTGTAGATGTTTCAATATATAGTGTATTTGTTTCAGTATATAGTGTATGTGCTGTTTTTCAGTGTGTAGTGTATGAATTTCAATAGATAGTGTATGTATTTCAATATATAGTGTATTTGTTTCGGTATATAATGTATGAAGATTTTTTTCAATATATAGTGTATGTGTGTTACAATCTATAGAGTATTTGTTTCAGTAGATAGTTTATGTGGATGTTTCAGTCTGTAGTGTATGTATCTCAATAGGTAGTGTATATGTTTCAGTACATAGTACATTTGTTTCAGTATATAGTGTATGTGGATTTTCAGTACTCAGTATGTGGATTTCAGTAGATAGTGTATGTATTTCACTATACAATGCAAGCATTTCACTATATAGCATACAGTATGTGTTTCACTATATAATATATGTATTTCAGTATACAGTATATGTCTCACTATATGATGTATATATTTCAGTAGATACTGTATGTGGTTCACTACATTGTGTATGTATTTCACTATATAATGTATATATTTCACTATATGATGTATGTATTTCACCATATAGTGTATGTGTTTTACTATACAGCCAAAGATTATGAATTATGTCACTAATGGCTTGCCATACATCTATTGCTTTCCACACACTCTCTTTCTTCTCTCTCCTGTTCAACCATCCTCTGATTCTGTTCTTCAAATCCTTCTATGTGTCTGTTGTCTGCTGGTGTCAGGGTGTCTGAAGAGTCAGGACTTCAGCCCCCAACACAGTTTGAATATGTTCTAAAACAAAAAACAGAGTGTCTTGCAGTCATTTTCAACAATGAGACCCACAGTCAATGTTTAAAAATATTAATCTCTGTAATGCTAGATTAAAGCTAAAATGAAGCAATGGGTAAAATCCCTCAGTTATAGAGTGGCATACCAGATAAAAGATACAGTCAAGCATTAAATCATAATAATTACTGGGGATCCCCTTTATTGAATAGATAATACCCATGATCAAATGCTGCAATAACTGAGTGTGATGTACAGTTGTCACAGAGTTTTCTTCCAGTTGCACTTCAGCTCCTCTTGCTTTAAATGTACAAGTGGGAAAGACCACTCTCATGACAGATGCTCTAAACAAACTTTCACCCTCAGTGCTGCATCAGGCTTTCACTCTGGGTGTCACCCTTTGACCTATTAGATCGGACATGCTGTCAATTGTTGTGCTCAGTGGCTTTCTTTGACATACTTATTGCACAGTAATTTAAAAATGTAAAACATAGATTGCTGTGTGTCTATGGAGGCTCCTTTAGATGACATCTGTATGTGATGACTTTATAAACCTCATGAGCTTCGTTCTCAAGGTTTATGGTTCTTCACACAAACTGGGTGTGTAAAAAAAGCTACATAACACACAGCCACCTATACATTATTCTCCATATCTCACTCAGCTACTCTGCATCTCTTATGGTTCACACATGGTCTGCCACCTTTCTTCTTCAGTGCAACTGCAGTATGTGTAGAACCTTTACCTCAGGTAGAATTTGAGCCTGTAGTGCTCAATATAAAAATAAAAATAAAAGTACAGTTACGTCATGACAAATAGAATTGTTCCACAAAACCAGTACTAGAAAATGTACAATATCCAACAGCTAGGCTGTGGTCTTAAGGAGGAGATTGCAGAGGGGCCAGGACAACAGAGCTGCACTTTGTGAGGTAGAGAGGCTAGGTAGGGTAAGAGGCAACTTCAGGAGTAAGTTCTACCATCTCAAAGGAGGGTTTTAAAGAAACTGAAGGAGGAAGTGGTGTGCATAGCAAGAAGGATAAAGCTTAGGGAATCTGAAGGAGAAAGCATCTTAACTTGCAGAGAATTTCAAGGGAGGGAAGGAGGGAGAAAGAGAGAGCAACATACAGTGTAACAAAAGGGGTACATGGGGCAGAGAGGGGTGAGAGGAGTGAGGTAAGGCAAGGTGAAAGTGAGCCATGCCAGAGTTTGAAGATAAAAGAAGCACAGTGGTAGAGGCACCTGGCATCTGAGGAGGGAAGGGGGGTAGAGGGAACAGTGGTGGGTATGGGTAGGATAGTCCAGGCTGAAGTAGCAGAGAGAGTGAAAAAGGGAGTCCAGTCAGTCCAAGGTGAATTTAGGAACAACACTGCACACAATTTCACCACAATCAAAGAAAGGGAAGATAATAATCTTTGAAACAATTTTTCTGCAAGCAGGAAGCAGAATGCATTCTTTATTACTATACAGAGTACAGGGTTTAGGGTATAGCTTCTGATGGACGGTGTCCACATGCAGAGAGAAATCAAAGTAATGGTCTAACTATATTTTGAGGTTGTTCATGAGGGTAGTGGTGTGCAAAGTTCCTGAAACTCACTCTGCAAAAACAGTCTGCACATTTGGACAAATCCACAGAGCTGAGGGCCGCAATTCAAGTTGTTAATTCACTAGGCAAATCGTCCACATTTACATGGTGAATCAATGTACAGTAAATGGCAATTCACAGGTGTATCCCAGAGCATATTGTATGCTATGCCCCTTCCCCCACCAAATAAACATAGCCTCCTTACACCCTACCACCCCTTGTTGGCAGTGCACCCTCCTCCCACCTGCTCTTAGTGAACTGAAGTGCTGCATCTTGCCTGCATGATACACAGAATGTATCCAAAAAATAATATCTCTTCCCTTCCCCACTTGTCTGGCAAATACACACCCTGGCTCCCCTCACTCAAATGCCTGTTACATAAAGCACACCCAGTCCCCCGCCCAACCTCCCCTTTCATTCCCACTACCCTTCTCCCCCACCAGCACCCACAAAATCAATTTGCAGTAAAGAAAATGGTCCCTCACTGCAGAGCGTCTACTCTGTTCAGTGTCTGTCTTGTAATGGCATGAATGAAATACTGGTGACATCTTTGCTCCAAGAAAAACCTGACTGCTTGAATTTTCAGGGAACTGTCACTTTTGGGTGTGGAAAGAGGGTGGTTTTACACTACATTGTGTGGTGGGAGTTTTTTTTAAAGAGTTTCAATATTTAAAAAAATTCCACCACCATAGTTGGTGCATCGGCAGTGGAATTTGTAAATTTTATGAAATGCGTATTTCTGAGGATTTGCACCAACTTTGCTGGTGGATTACAAATTTGCAACATCTCTAATCAGGGGTATGAAAGGAGAGGAGGGGTGAGAGTCTAACCAACCTCTGCCAAGTGCCAAAGGTCATAGACACAATTCTCTTGGCATTGAGGAACAGTTAATTTATATAATAAATGCTTATTTACGACAGAACATCACTGAGGCTGGGAGGTGGTACAGATGCTATGAGAATCAGGATGGAACTGACTTTTAATGGTCAGGTTGGTGAGAGAAGGGTGGGATTGATTATTACATTTGTAGGGAGTGTTTTTTAACTTAAAAATTGTTTTTAAACAAAAGAACTGCAGCAGGACCAGCCACAATGCAGTGCAATACTTCGAAGCAAATGACATGTCATAAAATACTGCATGACATAATTGCTTAATTGCCATTGAACTACACTGTTCTTGCAGCATACTGTTCCACTCTACAGTTATACTGCAGTAATATTGCAAGGTGCTGTGTTGCATCCTGGCTGGTGCCTCTGCATGTAATGTGACAGTTCCTATAGTCTTCACCTGCTGGAGTGCTCACTTCACCAGGCATAGAGCTGCACAGTGGCACTACACTGTCAAAGCTCCACTGAATGTAATTTCCACCTGGCAAAGGGCCCACTTCACCTGGCAAAGAACTAAGTGAAGTCCCATGTTGCATCCAACCCACAACTGCTCAGATACTGCAGTGAGAATCCTCCTCAGAGCCCAAAACAAAAACCTCACTGTTGCCACCATCTACATCCCTCCCAAAGAACAGGGAACTGGTCTAACAGCTGTTCTTGACTTTGTAAAGTCACTCCCACTGGACACTGAATCCATCCTCCTAGGTGACTTCAACATCAACTGGCCTGCAGCCGATGCTGGTGCATACAGGGATACCATTGCTGTGGCGAACCTCACACAAATGGTTGACTCACCAACCAGGAAAAATTACAGGACCGGCACAAGCACACTCTTGGACTGGATTCTTACCAGTCACCCATTGCAGATACCTAACACTAATGTCCTCCCTGACTCTTTCAGTGACCACTCCCCTGTTAGCTGCATCTGGTCAAATAAATTCATCAAACAACCTCCAAAAACTATCACCAGCTGGGTTCTACCCAGTGGTCATCTTCCTCAACTCAAATCCCACCTCCTTCATCAAGACTGGTCCCCTATCTTCAATGCAACCAACGTAAACACTGCCCTTGACCACTTCATAAACATCTTCACTGTGGCCTGTGACACATATGCTCCTATTAAGAAACGCAAAGTCAAATCACTCAGTAACCCTTGGCTCACAGGTGACCTCCTCAGGATGCTAAAAACAAGAGACCACCTATGGGAGCTGGCAAGAAACTCTGGAAAGCAAAACAACATCCAAAACTACAAACATGACCACAGTGACTGCACCAAAACCATCCGGCAAATGAAGTCTGCCTACTATAAGCATGCCCTCACAAACTCCTGGGGCAATGGTCGGGAATTCTGGAAGAACATAAAGGAACTCACCTGGAATCCACCCAAAACCTCCCCATCAATACTCAACATCAAAGGAACCACAGCCCTCAACCCAAAAAACATTGCGGATACCTTTAACAAAGCCTTTACCAACCTCAGCGCTGTCCTACCCCAGGACTACTTCAAAGATGGTGAAGCCCCTCTGTCTGCAATGAACACTACTCCCACCAGCTCCTTCCGCTTCTACTTCAAAGCAGTCAAGACTCACCAAGTATTTTTTTTTGAAATTTAAGTTTATTTGGTTTTAACAACAAAGTAAACCACAACAAAACAAAACAGACCAAGAAAGTACAAAAAACAATGAAGTAAACAGTACAACCAAAACCCCCACCCCAACCCCATCCCCCCAGAAAAAAAAAAACCCATCCAGCTCACCCTCCCATACCCCAAACCCACCCACAATCCCATCCAACCCGCCCAAAGACAGATAAGACAGACATTATTCAACATTTGATGTCCCACCCTCAACCTCCCTCCCCTATCCTCTAAGGTGCGCCATCAAAAATAAGGCTTAGTCTGGACAGAACAACATATCGTCTTAATACATCAAAACACTAGTATCCATAAAAGAGCAAGATAACACAGATAACGAAAATTAAAATGAAACTTAACATAAAAAAGCGGACTAAAGGAATCGGGTCCCAGAATTACGTTATTAAAGCAGACACAAGGCCTGGAGTTTACCCCATCTCTTCTGAAAAAGGCCCATATGACCTTTAAAACTAGCAATCAAACTCTCTGACTGAAGGTACGAAACCAACTCAGTCAACCAATCGGCAAATGACAGTGCCAATTGATCGGTCCAATGTCTTAAAACCAGTTTTTTAACCACCATGGACACCAAAGCCATATGGTATCGACACTCAACGCTATCTATACGGGAAAATTCACCCAAAATACATATCTCAGGACAGAAAAAATCGGACAGACCCAGAAGAAGATCAAGGTTCTCCCAGACCAGGGACCACAACGGGGCAACTTTAGGACACTCCCAGAACATATGAATTAAGTTACCTTCTCCTTGTAAGCACCTAGAGCACATCAAGTGAGAAACCTTCTTAAGCTGAAAAAGTTTAATAGGAGTATAGTAGAGGTTATTCACAATATAATATTGTGTTAACCGCAATCTATCCTGGGTATGGTATCTATGCAAATCCTTCCATATACCAGACCAGTCCGGGGAAATGTCAGGCAAGAGGTGTGCCCAAGCACTCGAACCTTCAACAATCTCCTGAGATTTATAGTTCAAAAGAAAGGAATAGATCAAAGAAATAGAATGAGATTGAGAGGCAAGATTAATAATACCAGAAAGGAAGGGATAAGCAGCCGAATCCCTAAAAATAGTACCAAATTTCCGGCTGATCAGATGCCTCAGTTGATAAACCTTGAAAATCCCTCTACTAGGTATATCAAATTTCCCCAAAATATCACCAGAAGAAAGAAGTGATTCTTGACTGAACAAATGTTCAACTCTGGCCTCCCTGATTTGTGGGAGCCATTCCGGCATGATCCAAGAACTGCCCAACCTGATATTAGGATTAAGAACCATCGGCTGCCCCAAGTCCAAAATACCAGAAATGCGGAAGGACTTTAGACATTGTGCAAGCGATTTAAGAGCAACCATCACCATGCTGTCAGACACCCACTGTGAAAGTACCTTTGGAGGTACATAAAGTAGCGCATATCTATCAAACTTAACCTCAGAGAGAAAGGCACGTTCAAGCTGCAGCCAGATTGGACAGGATGGCTCTGGGTCCATAGAGAACCATCTTCCTAACTTAGAAAGGTGAGCCGCCCAGTAATACAGCAGGAGATTAGGTAATCGAAGACCACCTTTCTCCCTAGGAAGCGACAGTTTGGCCTAGGAACGCCTAACCCCTTTCCCCTGCCAAATAAAATTAGAAAACAGCACATGGAGTTGCTGAAAGTAGGAAATAGGAAGCCAGAGGCTAACCAAATTCAACGGGTAAAAAATCCGAGGGAGAACGTTCATTTTAATGATATTTATTTGACCCCAAAGTGAGATAGGAAGGGCCGACCATCACTGTAAATCCTGACAGACCGAATGCTTGACTCTATCCAAATTTAACTTTTTCAAAAGAGAGAGATCAGTAGAGAAATGGATCCCTAAGTATTTAATGGATCTAGGAGTCCACCTCATCCCAAAGGAAGAAAATTCCTGCTTACTAGTGTACGCATTTAATGGAAAAATTTCAGATTTGGAGATATTCAGTTTATAACGGGAAAAAGCACCAAACTGCTCAATGATTTCAATCGCTGCCTTCAAAGATTCTACAGGATCTATTAAGTGCAACAGAATGTCATCTGCATAGGCAGAAAGAACCAGTTCCCGTTGTTGTAACCTAAAACCTCTAACCTGAGGGGATGATTTGAGTCTAATAAGCAATGGTTCCAGATATAAATTAAATAACAGAGGGGAAAGAGGGCATCCTTGCCTGGTGCCAGTATATAAATGAAAAGGGGAGGAAAAAACCCCATTACAGTAGATTTTAGCAGAAGGGTAACTATAAAACCTCTGGATTTTATTCAGGAAAGCAGACGGAAAACCCATTCTCTCCATTACTGACCAGAGAAAAGACCACTCGACGCGGTCAAAGGCCTTTTCAGCATCGAGAGAGACCAGAGCAACTGGATATGAGACTGATTGGGCATGTTGAGAGATATGTGACAGGGTCTTCAAATGATCTGCCGCCGATCTACCAGGAACAAACCCGACCTGCTCGGGGCTCAGCAGTCCAGACCAGACCTTCTTGATTCTTTCAGCTAATATTTTGGCAAGGATTTTCATGTCATAATTTTGGAGAGAAATAGGTCTATAATTAGCCAGATCTGTAAGAACCTTATCAGATTTAGGAATTAAAACAATTATAGCCTCAAACAATGCGGGATCTACCTCGAGAGACACCGATAGATACTCATATAGCTTAAGAAGAATAGGCACCAAGTCCTTGGCAAAAACCTTATAGAAGTTTGCAGGGAGACCATCGGGGCCCGGTGCTCTGTCAGGAGCCAAAGAGGCAATAGTTCTCTCTATCTCTTCCGATGAAATAGGAGCCAACAAAGTAGCTTGTTGGGCCTCTGACAAACAAGGGATGTCTATCTCCCTCAAATACGCATTGACATCTGAAATGGGATAAGATACAGGAGATTTACTGTAAAGGTCCAGATAATACTCTTTAAAAATATGGGCGATGCCTCTGGGTGAGGAGACAACAGCACCGGATGAAGAAAGCAGAGAGGGGATAATCCTAGAGCTTTCCAACGCGTGCAAATGCAGAACCAAAAGTTTCCCGGATTTTTCCCCGTGATCAAGATATTTAGCTTGAGTTTTTATCAAGCAGTATTCCGTTTTCTCCTTCAAAAGATCCATATACTCGTTCTTTACTGATAAGAGATCTTTGAGATCTGTTAAAGAAGAAGTTGAAGAACATTTAGCCTCTAACTCCCTAATTTTACTCATAAAAGATAAAGAATTAGCAAGCCGCTTTTTCTTCCTGAGGGAAGCCATTTTAATAAGCTCACCCCTGAGATAACACTTCAAGACACCCCAAACCATATCCAGTCTTGGAGTAGAATTCATATTCTCCGCCAGGAAGAGGGAAATCAGAGACCTGATATCCGAAACATTTTGAGGATCCTTCAACAGTTGAGCATTCAGCCGCCAAACCGAGTCACGGGAAAAATACGGGTCTAGGGAGAGTCTAATCCAGACTATGGCATGGTCCGACAGGATAATTGGCTCAATGCCAGACAGAAAAAGGCTCGGGAGAAAGGAAATACTAACTAGTACCACATCTAACCTCGATTTGGTACCATGCGACTGAGAGTGAAAAGAGAAGACCCGAAAGGAAGGATTAGCGAGTCTCCAGGGATCACATAAACCCAACAGTGACCTCAGCTCCTGAAAAGCTCTCTGAGCCAGAGAGGGGGGACGCTTGTCCTGAGGTTCTCTATCCAAAGTAGAGGAGAAGGGAACATTCCAGTCCCCTCCCAATATAAACTGGGCAGGGAGGAAATTAGACAATTTATCAGGAAGAGACATAAAAAATCCCGGATTCCCCCCCACCGGACCATATATGGAGCCCAGAACAACATTGTCACCATTAAGAGTACCCTTGACCAAAATAAACCTCCCCTCTGGGTCTGAAACGATCGCCTCTTTTGTGAATAAAACATGCTTTTTAATAAGAACCGCCACCCCTTTACTAAAACAGGAATTTCCCGCAAGGTAGAATTGAGAAAAGCCAGAGCGAGATAGCAGCTTGGTGTCATCATGGCTTAAATGTGTCTCTTGTAAGAAAAGAATATCAATTTGCAATAATGAGCAGTGGTTAAAAATCTGCAGCCGCTTGACCCGATCCCTGAGTCCACGTACATTCCAAGAAGCTATTTTGAATGTGTTCATAGCCATTTTAAATACAATATAAGACAGTCAGACATCCAGACAAATTCGACATTATAGGAAAAGAAAAAGCGCACCCAAATTGGAAGACTCACCAAGTATGCAAATATGTTACCAAAGCCCTTGGTAAATCAAGATTCAGTAATGACTCCCTCGATCTCAAAATCCTGTCTCTCTCACACTTGATGAAGTGCTTAGTCCTCTGACCAGAATTTTCAACCTCTCCCTCAGCCTTAGCCAGTTCCCGGACAGATGGAAATCTGCCACTGTCACCCCAATCCATAAAAGTGGTGACAAAACTGCCCACGATAACTACAGACCTATCTCCCTACTACCCCCACTTTCCAAGGCACTAGAATGCATCATCTCGGACCAGCTCATAGAATACCTGGATATGCACAACATCCTGTGCAAGCAACAACACGGGTTCCACAACACAGTTGAATCTGGTGAACTACTAGGCTCAATCTACATTGACTTAATTAAAGCCTTTGACACCATCAATCACCACCTCCTGCTTGTCCAGCTTCAGAACACTGGGCTGTCAACCAACTCCATTGGCTGGTTTAAGAGCCACCTTGAAGAACGGTCCCAAACAGTAAGAATCGTTGATACACTCTTTGACCCTAGACCGGTCCGCTCAGGAGTTCCCCAGGACTCCAGTCTAGGACCCCTCCTCTTCAGCCTATTCTTAAACTCACTACCTGACAGCTGCCCAGAACAAATAATTCTCTACACCGACGATGCTGTGATCCTCACCTCAGACCCTGATCCAATCCAATTACAAAATAAACTTCAGCGGGCCTTCTCCTCCATCGAATCCTGGTTCCTAAATCATAAACTGCTTCTCAATCAGAAAAAGAACAAGTCTATGGTCTTCTGCAGCCCCCACAACAAAAACAAACAACTCCACCTCTCCATTGCAACCAAACAAGAAGCCATCCTAGAGCAAACATAATTGTTCAAGTACCTCAGCATCACCCTTGATCCCCACCTCTCATATGCTGTCCATATCAGCAATATTGCAAAGTCTGCCAATGTGAGGTTAGGCATATTATTCCGGCACAGGAAACACCTAACTCCAGAAGCACTGTCAGTGACCGTCCAAAGCTCCATCATCAGCATCATAGACTATGGTCTTATCATATATGGGTCTGCAACTACCACTGCTCTCAAAGGTATCGCAACCTCCCTGAATAAGGCCTGTCGTCTCATCACTGGCTCACATCGCCGTACCCACACATGTGACCTTTATTCCCAATCTGGATGGCTTCAACTGGACAAACGCATAAAATACCAAACCTGCATCACGGCCAAGAAAATCATAATGGGGCTTGCCCCACCTGGTGTCTGTGCCCTCCTTAAGCCTAGACATAGGAACGTCACTACAAGGAGATCCAATTCCCATCTGCTACATATCCCACGATGTCACATGACCCAAGGACAAAGATCATTTGCCTATCGGGCATCCAACTGGCTCAACTCTCTTGGCAGCCACATAGCGACTGCTCCAACACTCGGCCTCTTCAAGTCCGAGCTGTGCCTCTCACTGCTTGTATCCTGCGATTGCCCATCTTAACATTTCCACCTTTCCAGCTGCACATGCCCCAGCACCATCACTTACAATCAGTCTTTGCACCTCTAGCACCTTACCTGTCATATTCCCTTGACAAGGCCCCCTGGCTGCACTGTCTTCTGCCCTCGCCCACCTCCCCCCGTATCTCCACTCCTGCTCCCACCCCAACCACCTCCCATACTCCCCCTTACCCCCTGCGCCTCCTACCCTCCCTCGATCTCCTACCCTCACTTCCCCCCACCACCCCATTCCCTTGTCTTGCTCATAGCTCAAGTCTTTGTACTCGTTATTACATGTCTGTAAGTCAATGACTATATGTTTGTAACTAAAAATGATGACTGTTGCACACGCTGACGTGAAACCTTTGTAAAAGAGCCTTGGCTCAAAGGTATTGTAATCCTAGATTGAAATAAATAAATAAAATAAAATGAAGCGATGTTCAGAAACTACAGTGTATGAAGTTCTTTCTGTAGCAGTTTCCCTACTTCACACATCATTAATTTGATCTTTAAAGGAACAACCACTAGTATTCTCCAGTTATGAGTGTTATGTATCTATAATCTTGCATAATATTGGTACAGTGCTCCCTCATTTGTCTATGCCTTGTTTATCTGCCACACTCGCTTACCACCAGCTAGCTTGTACCTTCCATTTGTCAGCAGTGATAATTCCTCTTTTTGATTGCCACCCTCACTATCCACCACCCACCCACCAGGCAAGGTAGGCATACTTCCCTTATTGTGAGCCATACTGTATAATGTTCTCTTGTTTATTTGACAACCATGCACTGGTGGATGTATTTGCTGACAGTAGGTGGCACTGACTATATCCTCAACTGTAGTGAAGGTCTGGCTGCATTATAAGTCCAGGATGGTGGTGTTAGGCACAAGTATACCAAGTGATCATTTGGGGTGCCAGCACAGAAGGGGCATCCCGAAGTAGAAAGTATGGACAGAGTTCAGCTTGAAAATGCAGAAAGTGACAATATAAACATCACAATTGTTGTTTTCACCCTTGTATTCATGGACTTTTTACCACTTTTTGGATGTGGGTTGGAGCAGAAGGGAAAAAAGGAGGCAGTAGGAAGGATAAAGAGGGCACTGCAAGTATTTCTGCTTGGGGCACCATTAGGTGTATAACCTGCCCTGTTAAAGTCCTACTCAATGTATAAAGCAAATATCGTACTGTTCCATATAACAATTATAAGCTGTATTGAAACTGTCAAGCTTAAGCTTTTTTACTCCCTACTCTCCCTCTTACCCAGTTTCACTTACTAAACACTTACGGTATTTCACAGCAACTGCCTTAAAGCCTTCAAAGAATGTTCTTCTGTCACAGTATAACCTGTATACTCATTTCCTTATACACCATATCATTTCTTCTTGCTAACTTGCTCTTAAATTAGCCAATTTGCCATTATCCCACTCTCCTGGTGCACCTCCTAATGTCCCTGAACCAGCTAACATCCCAGTAAAAAGCTATGCTGTTTGTGCTGTCTGTGGGAACTGGCATCTTACCTGGAGAAGAAAATTTCCCACTCCTACTTTTGTGCTGTCCTGTTGGTGAACACAAATTCTGTCCTGATAAAATGGTCCTGTTGATGTCCTGGAACCTGCTAACAACACCTAAAAATTCTTGCCTGTGCTGTCTGATTATTTCCCAGTGAAGCAAACACTCTCTCCTGTACTGTCCTGCCAGTGGACGTTAACACCATCTGTGCTGTGCTGCCACCTGGGGAAGAAAATTGTGCACTCCAGATGCTGTCCCATAGCAGGCATCTGAAGGCTCATGCTTAGAGAAAAATCTGTGATCTTGTGCTGTGTGAGAAACCTGTGAGCTATGACCCTTAACTGGCTGACATCTCAGTAAAAACTGTTCTTAAAGTTTGCTGTGGGAGAAACCTGCATGGGCTGTGACCCGAAGCTGGCTGACACTGATAACCTATGCATAAACTGTGCTGAGGCTTAACATAATACATTTGAGCATATGGTATGGTGTTTTGGCTTATTTACTGCTCAAAGTTGAGCCAGTCCAAATTCTCTCATGGGGATTTGCATATGTTTCCCATTATGCTTTGCATTATTGGAGTATGTACAATTGTGTTTTCTTTGAAATTTGTCTGTACGGTCAATATCCTCCAGGATAACCCATGCCTCAGTGCATTTGCTCTGGAGTGCTTTTGTAGTTCTTTTCCTTCTCTATTTTGGGCTCCCCATGACCCAAACAAATAACATCCCCCTTAAAGGGTGTCTGGCTTTCTCTCCCTGGGCTAAGACACTGCTGTGGCACACTGATGGGTGGGCCAGAGCATTCAGAGGGGATCAGGAGAGCCAGAGGATCAAGCCAGGCCTTGGGCATGTGAAGGTGGGGGCTCTGGAGGGCACCGTCGCCTATCTGGGAGGTGTTTTTTTTTTCTGGCACTGTTTCCCAGAATGCAGTCGTGCAATGGCATCTGTGCACCTTGCCAGTGCTCTACCCCTTTTTTGTGGTGCCACTAACTGCAGTGCCCCCAAACTCCACCGGGAGCCACTGAAGAGTGGCACAATACCCTCTACCCACCCTGAGAGAGGAGAGCTGTCCTCCAGATGCTCAATCCTCTACCTCCCCAGCAGACCCCCAGTGACCCAAGTCTGTTCCTGAACCTGGGTCACCAGCATGGCACGAGGTGTGGTGTCCAATGCCTAAATCCTCAGCACCATCGGGCTGGCTGTATCCAGTTCTTATCTGTTTCTGAAAAGGATATCAAAACCAGATTCAAAATCATAACTCCTAAAACATAAATTTCTATTTAAAAAATGTTTTAGCCTTAAATTTAAGAAGTATGATTTAGAGACTGTAATTCAGAAAAGCCTGATTTCCATAACTGGGATAGAATCTGACTGATCTGATTTTATGATTCAGAATACAAGCAGTCCTACCGTCTATGGATACACATAAAATATATCTTGTCATTACTTTTCTCATATATCACAGTCATGGTCATCTGCACTGCCAGGCTCCCTCAGATTGCCCCCTTCTTGCATAGTCACTGCAGTCAGTAGAAGGCTATAGAATTCAGTGTCAGAGTGGTTATGGGGAAGGAGATGACATGTTCATGCATCTGAAGGGTGTGGGTCACAAAGAAGTCTGTCAATCATTTTATGTCAATCAAGGGATGCTGTTGCAGGCACAACAGGACCAAAGTCTCAATGAACACAACAGGGCAGGGTAGGCAAATCCCCACAGCAACAGGAGTGATTCCTATTTTAAATTTAAGTAACAGACAGCTAACTAACAGTGAGGTACCCATTTTGAGCAAAGGCCTATAATTTTCCCCCTCTTTGATTTAGAGGAACATCTGAAAAAAAATTTCAGAACTTTATAGTTGAAAAGTATACTTGGAGAAGATAGGACAATAAGAAACCCAGAGTATAAACTCAAGAAAGCACTAAATGTTAGATTTTCCTTTAACCAGCAGCCAGCTAGAAGCCATTCAGTCAAGACCTGCTGTAGTATTGTGGAACAGGAGGTAATGAACCTTTTCAAAGACAGACAAGGTACTAGTTCCTAAGTATATCAACTTGACAAAAAAAGAGAGAAGCACTTGAAGCATTAAGTAAAAATGCTTCTATAGTTGTGAAACCTGTGATAAGAGGAAGGGATGGTGGTCTAGGAGTGAGATCAATAGAAAAAAATTTGCTTAAAACTTGCAGGATGTTTACTATAGGATCTTTTATAGGGAGCCCACCCAGACATAGCAGGAACCATCAAAGAAAGAAAAGTGGAATATATGGATCTACAATGACTGCAGGAATTGGAGGGAGACCGTTTAGCTGTGGACCATCCTAGACAGCTAACCTTTTACAGCATCACCAAGGTGCGTAAAGTCCAGTGGGATTCCCCCCACCCCAGAGATCCATAGTGTCTGGCACCAGCTCGTTCTTTGAACCTATCCTGAGATACATCAACTACGATTTACAGCCACTAGTAGAAAATATGAGTACTATTGTGAAAAACACTTCAGACATGCTAAATAAACTACAGTACAGTACAAAGAATATCTGATTCAGGCATCAAACAAGATTGTTTTTTGGGTCACATGTGAGATATCCGACTTATATACTTCCATCCCATATAGTAATGGGATGGTGTCACAAATATGGTTGAGATGTTGGACATCAGAGGGGATGGAACAGTACCGAAAACCAGAATGCTACAGGAGTTAGCAGAACTTATACCTGAAAAGAATTGTTTTGAATTTGATGGGCAGTATTATGAACAAATTCACGGAACTGCAATGGGTAGTACTATGGCTCCAGCATACACAAATGCACATGTGCATGACTTTGAGCTGGCACATGTATTCAATAGGGACTCGAACTCTTACAAATCTTGGTGTCAAGCAAGTTAACGGGGAAAAGAAAAAAAGAGACCACTATGGTTCTCTAGGGAGATAGCAGAAATAAGTGGCCCATGATGTAATTGAATGCAAAAATGGCAAGACCAAAGTCTGTGAGGGAATTACAGTGAAGACAAAATGGGTACAAGTGTTTTATCCCTTCCCCAAGGTGCTACAATCTGAGAGTTGGTTATATAAATAAGGGGTGTGTGGGGAGCAAATCCCCCCACAATGGGGGTCATGGGGGCAAAGCCCCCACATAAAAAAAAGTTGCTGTTTGTGTCCTCACTGAATTTCCATCACAGTTCTGGAGTCGCCATTTCAGAGTTGCCCTTATCACATAGAACCACATAAAAAGTAGAAGCAAAAAAATAGGGCTTTCGGAGATACAAAAAAACACATAAGGAGGAGGATGGGAGGTTATCAAGAGATGCAAAAAGAGGCAGGGAGGGCAGTTAGAAGAGCTAAAGCGCAAACAGAGGAAAATATTGCCGCATAACTTAAAAAAGGAGATAAGACATTTTTCAGATACATAACTGACATAGGAAAGACCAAGGGAGGGATAGTTAAGTTGAAAGGGGAAGGAGAGGTTTGTGTGGAAGAGGATCACCAAAAAGCAGATACTGTATATTGAACAAATACTTCTGCTTGGTTTTTACAGTACAGGGGCCAGGCAGTGGACCAGAGAAGAAGGTCAAGGGCAGTACGGGTAGGGAGATGGACACACGCCTTTTACAGTGGAAATGGTCCAAATGGAACTATCGTGTCTGAAGGTGGATAAGGCAATGGGACCAGATAGGGTGCACCCCAGGGTATTGAAAGAGCTCTCGGAGGAGTTAGCTGCACCTCTGACAGCTCTGTTTAACCTATCACTGGAAAGAGGGGAGGTACCAGGAGACTGGAGGAGGGCTGATGTAGCCCCTCTCCACAAAAGTGAAAGTCAGAAGGAGATAGGTAATTATGGACCAGTCAGCCTGACCTCAGTAGTGGACAAGGTTATGGAATCACTGCTAAAGGAAAGAATTATGGAATACCTTGTTGCCAATAGACTACAGGATCCTAGGCAATATGGTTTCACAGGGGGAAGGTCTTGCAAGACAAACCTGATCAATTTCTTTGATTAGATTACCAAGGCAGTAGATCAGGGAGGAGTGGTTGACGTGGCCTGCCTGGATTTCAGTAAGGCCTTTGACACTGTTCTACACAGAAGGTTAGTGAGCAAGTTGAATTGCCATCGACTGGGTCCTAAAGTAGTAAGATGGGTAGAGAGCTGACTAGAGAATAGGAGTCAGAGGGTGGTGGTAAATGGCGTCCACTCTGTGGAAGACAACGTCTTTATTAGTGACATTGCAGAGGGACTGCAAGGGAAGGTATGCCTGTTTGCAGACGACACAAAAATCTGCAACAGAGGGTACACTCTGGGGGGAGGGGTGGAAAGAATCAGGGAAGATCTAAATAAGCTGGAGGGATGGTCATGAGTTTGACAACTGGGCTTCAATGTGAAAAAGTGCAAAATCATGCACCTGGGGCACTGAAACCCAACCGCTCAGTACCAACTAGGAGAAGAGGAACTTGCAATCATGAACCAAGAAAGAGACCTGGGGGTAATCATTTCTGAGGACTTGAAGGTGGCTAAACAGTATGACAAGGCAGTGAGTAAAGCTAACAGAATGCTTGGATGCATTGGCAGAGGTATCACCAGCAGAAAGAGGGAGGTAATTATATTCCTGTATAGATCATTGGTGAGACTACACCTCGAGTACTGTGTCCAGTTCTGTAGGTCCCACCTCTGTAAGGATGTAGACAGGGTGGAAGTGGTACAAAGGAGGGCAACTTGGATGGTGCAGGGCCTGCATCAGAAATCCTATCAAGAAAGACTCAAGGAATTAAATACGTACTCCTGGCTCCCAGACTGACTTGGCAGTTTCCCTGTAACTCCAGGGCAATTTTTCTGTGTTTTCCTGTTAATTACAGTACTTCCCATGAAAGCCAAATTGCTCTGTTTTCCCGTATAACCACTGCAAGTCTAAGGGAGCAATTTCCCTGTAAATGGTTCGATTTTCCTGTAAAATACAGGAATCCTTGTAGATCTGGGAGCTGAGTCTCCCTAAAGGAAAGAAATGAAGTGGGAGCTACTGTATGATAGAAACATTCAAATATCTCACAGGTATAAACAAGGTACAGGAAGGAAGCATTTTTCATAGAAAGAGATACTCGAGGACAAGGGGTCAATGTATGGAGCTGGAGGGAGGGAGGCTTAGGGGAAATGTAAGGACGTTTTTCACTGAAAGGGCGATGGATGCTTGGAACAGTCTCCCAGTGGAAGTTGTAGAGGCTAAAATAGTCATGGATTTCAAGAATGCATGGGACAGACACAAGGGGATCCTAGAAGTTAAGCAAGTGAGGGAGGGAACCAAGGACAAGTAGGTTCAGAGGTGGCACAATAGGAAAGGAAAAATAGGCCAGACTAGGTGGGCCAGGAGGTCCTTATCTGCCAACAGCTTCT
Source organism: Neoceratodus forsteri (assembly GCA_016271365.2). Taxonomy (NCBI): domain Eukaryota; kingdom Metazoa; phylum Chordata; order Ceratodontiformes; family Ceratodontidae; genus Neoceratodus; species Neoceratodus forsteri. The sequence goes on along the minus strand of CM057450.1, from coordinate 1,205,352,025 downwards.
ATGCTTCTATGTTTCTATCTATCTATATATATATATATCTCGGAGAGTAGCTCCAATATATAGATGATGTATTTTTATTTGGATTAGGAATGAAGCACAACTAAAGGAGTTTGGAAGGTATATGAACAGTAGGGCAGAACATATCAAATGTACTATGCAACATAACACAAGGAAGTTATCATACCTAGACCAGGTAGTATAACTTAAAAACAACAGTATAACAACTACAGTATGTTCTTCAGAAAATCCACAGATTGGAACACCTTGTGTCATGATACAAATTACCATGAACTGAGATTAGTACAGAGCATCCCTTGCTCAAACCCCACAAGAATTAAGAAGATTTGTGGGGAGGAAATGGAATTTCAAAAATAAAAAGAAATTATACTAAAAAGATTCAGAGATCAGGGATATGTTGCCAAAACTCTGAACCAGGACAATATGAGAACTGAACAAAAAGCAGGACAGAGTTTCTGACGTGAAGGAAATCCAGCAATGTGATGAACAGTTTAGTATTTTTGACAAAATAGAATTGCAAGTTTAAACAAATTAGGCAAATGGTCAATAAATACTGGCATCTGGTGGGAGTCAAGCACAGAAACATACAGGTGCTGCAGAATAGGCCTATAATGTCAGCAAAGAGAGTGTAAAATTTAAAATACAAAATTGTTAAATCCCAGTTTAGAAAATGGGCTTTTTATTTGGAGGCATCTGATTGGCTGGTATCCATTCCACAGGGGTACATTACCTTTCAATAGATGCCCACCAAATGAAAAGTGCCAGCCCTAACCTGCCTGATGCCCACTCTGATATCATTGTGCCTAGCCTGCTTCACCATTGGCTGAAGCAGTGGGCACTCGTTTCAAACAACCACAATTTTTTTTCTCTCGCTAAGCGAAAGGTCCTTTAACAACACCTCCCCACGACTCGAAAACATCACCATAAAAACACTACAAAAGAAAACTGAAACATCAACCCCGGCGTGGTACACAGCGTTTGCATTCGCTCACATACAAATACTCGCGCCGCTTTAAAGCGTGCTTGCCAGTTCTGTCCTCCAGCACCGCTACTGATGAGCCCACTTATATACGCCGCTGATGTTTCCACACTGTATGGTGTATGAAATCGCGCTGTATGAAATCTAAGCCCCAAAAAAAAGGAAAAAAGCAGCGCCCGCAGCCACACACACACACACACTTGTTTAAGCATTGTGTGTATGCGCTAATCTTGGCGATGTCGAAGCGTTACTATGACAACCAAACTGACATTAAAAAAAAGCCGTACACTTTCCCAGATCGCTGATAAAAATAAAGCCTTCCATCTCTCCTCCTCTGCTGTTTCATATGGCGCTACTCTAGCTTACCTATTCCCACATTGTCCGCATTATCTCCCGTGATCAGAAAAAAAAAGCCGTAATTGTGATTGTGTAATGCTGCCATACTCAATACTCATACTCTGTGAAAACCCTGGCTTTTAAAATGAACTGCAGGCATCCGCCATATCTTAAGGACTTAGACATTTAAAATCATTGTTTAATGCTGCCAAACTCCGTGACAACCCTGGCTTTTAAAATGAACTGCATATCTGAAGGACCTGAAACTTACCAGAGGGCTATATTATCCCATTATGCCAGGCGGAGGAACTATTTAATTACAAAACTTAATGTAACTAAACTATTTTATTAACAATTTTTTTCTCTGCCATTTCTTTTTACTGTGCCCATTTTCTAAACGCAATAATACCCTTGAGGGTGGGCGGTATGGGCAATACCGGACCTTCCAGGGGCTATAAGGCCCTCCGCCTGCGGCGTCGGGCCTCATTACGCCCCTGAGCGGTCCGGTATTGCCCAATACGGCCCACCCTCTCAGGTATTATTGCTTAATTAGAACCCAGCAGCAATCAGATTGCCAGCTACTTAGACCCCTCCAGGCAAGCATGGCACCCTGTGGCAAGTGCTCCATGTGCGGTCATGCAAACCAAAAAATGTGTTTGACACTCACTCACTGGGCAGGAATACAAAGTAAAGCAGACTGCAACACCCAAGGGGGGCGGTCACATTCATACTGCAGTTCCCCTGTGACCAGCTGTATGTAGACAAGACAAGTAGGCTACTAAAAATCCGCATTCAAGAGCACAAAAGTGATGCAAGATTGGCTGTTGGGAAATCTCCAATGGCACATATTTTAAAATAGTGGGCCATCAGGGTACCTCCCAAAGAGTCTGGGGACAGAGGTGATTTATAAATCACTAAGAGGAAAGAACTACATTAAAAACACTTGATCAGTTGTAGAGATGAGGTGGATGTTCAGTCTGAAGGCACTAGACCCAATGAAAGGGATGAACACAGATACTAATTGGCAGGCATGCTGTTGAATGGGAAAAGGCTGGGCAGATCACAGGTCTACATAAGGTTACAAGTTGAAAATGATCATGATTGTGTGGCCACCACTGGAAAATTACATAACGAATAGTACTAGAATTTAACAAAAAAGCTATGGTAATGTATATAACTATATACAATAGTGGCCACACAAATAATTTTTGTCTCTGTACACCATATATAACAACATGTGAATACTGAAATGCATGAATTAAAACTACATACAGTATTTAGTTTTCCCTTTGTTTAAAAGCCCCGTCTATTCGTGGGGTCCAGTCAAAAACATGACAGCAAATACGCGCGGTCAAAAACCATGCGGTTATAACAGCACTGCACAGTTTCACAGTTAGCATATCTAATCTATGGTGGTTTGGGACCACATGGTTTTGTACTGACTGTGCAGCATGGTTATTGACCACGCTGTTTTTGATCACACAGTCTTGATATAGTGCCTCTATTGGCAAAGCTCCTGATGACTAATGTGGGACATCAAAAATGATATTTGAACAAGTACCGTTATTGGTATGGTGAGACACATTCATCTCAGTTACAATAATCAAATACTGTAAAATGTAATTCAGCAAAATGTTTTGACACATGGGCATTGAATAATGACAGAATCATGTGTGTTAGTGAGCCCATGGCCAAGCCTCCTCCTGAGCAGTTCACGTTAGCATTCTCAGTGTTGCTGAGTGCTTAGCAGCTGGACGTACATGCGTGGCACATGACTGCACCGATGTGATGTCACACATCCCATTAACCTAGAAGGGTTCATGGGCTCAAGAGGGAGCTGTTGGGAATAGAGAGGCCATTTCTGCATGAATGCTACCAGCATAAGGGAGCTATAATGCCAACAGGAAAAGAATCTTTGCTACTGCAACTCAATAAAAGGAAATTTGTATTAAATGTGGAATTAAATCTAAACTATTAAACTTCAGACTTGATTTGAAGGACAGAAGTCCTGAATGAAAAGCAGAAAGGTAAATAAATGGGTCTGTGCAGGCAGGTGCTCTCCCTGTGGCGGTCACAGTGGTGAAAGCTGATACAGCATAGTTGAACTATATGACACACATGGTGGTGGTGGTGATTGCTCTATAAACTAAACTGAATTAGTACGTACTTAAAGGGACACTGTCAATCACCTTAAGCCTCAAAGTGTCTTTAGTTTAAAAACACATTTAATGACTGTTCACATTCTGTAGAGGCTACTGATGTAGCTGGTAGCTTAATTCTGGTTCCTTTTTCCTTTTTAAAAGTGAAAAGCAGACTTTCTGCTATACTGGTGTTACCACGCTAAAACACATTTGTTTACATTCCTTGATCAATATCCACTGCATCTTTAATGCACTTGGGAACACCCCCAGCACAGTCTAGACACCTATAATGCAGCGGGAGGAGAGGAGACTATCACACCACAAATGACTGCACTGTTTGTGGTATTCCTAATTTTTCAGGAAGTATGCAATACGAGTAGATAAAGGATTTGTAACAAAACAAGTTTGGGTATAATTGCACTATTTTCATGCATTTCAATTCTATTTAGGAAAAAAAGTAGATAAAATGTCGAGCATCATCAAAGAATTTTAGTGAAAGCAAATGGTAAAAGCATAAACAATTAATTATATTATGTGAGAAAAATAACCAGTACAGTGCATACGGTAAAACCATTTATATTTATAATTAAAAAAAAAAAAATCTTTTGAAAATAGTTTTGTAAGCAAGAATAGCAATGCATGTTTTATTTTTAAATCTTAAGGTAATGAAATAAATCCCCTTCAAGAAGGTCAGCTGATGAGTGAAATGTTGGGGTTCAGGGAATAAAAATTGATCAGGCACACAGTTCTTGGTACATACTGGCTCCTGGTTTGCCAAAATTTGTGGGCAAAGTTTAGTCCGACCTCTGACCCCTTCTCATGCTTCTTTGCAGGCAGTGGAGTCATGGGGGCCACAGTCATTGAGGCACAGATCAGGAAGCATAGACCAGGAGCAGTTTTATTTTATTTATTTATTTAGGAAATCAGAATTACAACCCTTTGAGTCATAGACTCATTTCCAAAGGCTCCACATCAGAATAAAACATAGACATTCATACAGTACATACATAGAATAAATGTGGGTGAGCAATCATATAGAGTATAAGTACAATGAGCACGGGTTAACGCCTATACATTTGGTAGCTAAAACAGGGCAGAGCTATCGACATATTTACCTAATGAGCAGTTAAGACCTACACAATTGGTAGCTAAAGCAATGCATGATATGAGTTGGTAGAAAGCCACCTCAGGGAGGCCTTGTCTTATACATAATACAATGCATTCATAGTCCAGTGCAACTATATGATAACCGACGGAGGTGAGGAGCCTGTAGGCTAGAAATAGTGAGGGCTCTCCACTGCCTGGACAAGGGCAGGTGCATGGCCTAGCGGCATGGTGCAGGATCCACAGGTTACTGGTTACACTGGCATGGATGTGAGGAGAGGATATGGGCCCTTAAGGCAGCTTTAAAAGGATCTAGATTGGTGATTGATGTGACAGATGGAGGAAGGGCATTGTACCAGGATGGAGCTCTAAGGGGGAAGGATCACTGGGCCAGGGTAGTCCTGACCCTAGGCACCTTCCAGATAGTTTTTGAGGCAGCCCATGTGGATGTTGATATGGTGGTTGCCTGAAGAGAAGCCATGATACCTATTGGGGTTAAACCCAGGTGGATTTATTTGGTGAAGAGACAAGTCTGGTATATTAGTCTTTCCTCAAGGGAGAGGATATTGGTGAGCGCGTATAGGGTGCAGGTATGTGTATTTCTGTCAGCAGCAGAGAGGAGCTGTCAGGCCTTATTGATGACTACTTGTATTTGATGAAGCGCCATAGGGTCGGCAGCAGCATAGATTGTGAGGCCATAGTCCACCAGTGATAAGACTGAGAAGGTAATGGCTAGGTGAAGTGCTTCAGGCGGCAGGCAGTCTTTATGCCTATAAAGGAGACCAATGCGGGTGTTGGTGGCGGAGGTGAGGATTTTTATATGCTTGTGGAATGAGAGGGAAGAGTCAAATATAATACCTAGATACTTATACTTTTGGAGCTGTTCCAGTGGGATGAGAGAGGTGGAGAGTTTTTCAAGGGGGAAATCCTTTGATCTATTTTGGCGGTGGTCCTAGATTGTGTAAAATTTGTAAATAGCATTGTATTATTAATAACAGCAAAATAAAAACTATTCAATATAACTATTTACAATGGCAGTATAAACACAGAAAGCAGAGTCCTTCTGAATTTTTCTTCTCAATTTCCAATCTCAGTCTCTGTCTCTCCCTCTTGCAAAATATTACAGCTCTTTTTATAGCAAGTCTTTGCAGGGAGATCGTTAAGAAAACATTCTGCTTCTCACACAGTGTTCTTATCAGTTTCAGCAGGTGCTGCAAAACAGTACATTGTGACCCAGAACTGATCTCTTGTTGACAGCCCTGGAAATACTTTTTAAGCCAGCATCTTAGGTTACCTCCTTGAATTCGAGTATTTGCAGTCATTTCAACAGTATAACTATAAACAGTTTTAAACAAAGGGATCCAGTATCAGTGATATTTCCACATAAAGATTCATATATATTTTTATACCTGCAGATATGCAAGGGAGAAGAAAAGATAGAAATAGCAAGGGAAGGCAGAGAGATAGCAAGAGGAGGAGAATCGTGAAACCGTCGGAGTGTTCAGTTCCTAGATCTCATGAGAAAATTTGGTTGCGCAACCAGACAGACAAGAAGCAGAAAAGGAGAAGATTGAACAGACCCTTGCATTTAAACTCGTTCTGCATAACAAATGAGGCATGGCCTTATTCAGCCTTATCACAGTCACCATATTTGTTTAATTACAGTGTCCCCACTTTAACAGCTTACTGTCACATTGTATGAAGTCACTTCATGTTGCTAATGTCAGGCCCTGGCACCACTCACTGTTCTGGGTCCAGGGATGTGCTTATAAGTCTGAGCACTAAGTCTTTTCCTGATTGGGGGTTTTGATGTGAGAGACTGCCATCTGTGCTGCTCTCCCTGCTGGTGCACATTCACTCTGTGATTTTTTTGGGGGGTTCCTGACCCCTTGCCTGCCCTAGGCTGAGGAAGTCTTTGGCTTCTGCCCCATGACATGCTGTACTTTCAATCCTGGCTCTGCTGCCTAGTCTAGAGCTGAGATCATCTGTTAAAAGGGCCCACATGGCCATACTGTTCCATGGGGCTATGGTTCTGATTGTGTGCTACCACGCATGTGTGGCAGCACAAACACTGCTGTTTGTGGCTCCCTCACTCACCAGTCTGCTCCTAACTCTAGGGGCTGGGGAGTCTGCATATCTGCACCTGATGGTACTTGTCCACTTGGTCTCAACACCCACACTGCCATCCTTAGGCCATGTATAATGCACTGTTCATAGCCTTGGTGTATGTATTTTGTTCCTATTCTAACTGTGTTTACTGACTGCTTGAGTTATGTTCATCTGGTTCTACCAGATTCTGTGCAATGCCTAACTTGTATCATGTTGTTTATGTATAAACTTGTATTTCATTGTACTTTCCCAGGTTGTACCTGAAAATAGGCAAATGTCTTGCCTAGTATACTTACCTGGTCAACGAAAACTAAATAAATAAACAAGATTGTGGGTAATGGTAGGTAGTGCCAACTTCAAGAATCACAAAGTGTAGCCCTGGTTTACATCCCATCAAGGCTCCTGGTTGAACAATTTCTGGCCCTTCTGGTCCCCACAGTGGCAGTCCTGGGGAACCGGAGGGTGAACACTGAGCCCTGGCACTGGAAGAGGCAGTAAAGGTAAGCCCTGATTTGGGAGGGCCTTACACAAAGAACCAGCAAGACTCTCCACTCAGTTGATCTGTATATGACTTCTCACTCTCTTACTTTCTCCCATGCAACACTGGTAGCACACTGGCTGGATAGGACAAAGGTGGCAAAGTCAATCTCATCCCCAGCACAGTAGCTTAAGCTGCAGCAGGCATGGAGTGGTGGAAACAGCAGTGACTGGTGTCCACTAGTTGGTTCGCCATGAAATCCTTGGTCTTTTTAGTGCTACAAGCCCTGCTCCACTCCAGTCAGCCAGAGTCTGTTAGTGTTAGTACTTATTAGGGTGGGTTACTGTCATGCAGCTTAGTTTTAATCTGATTAAAAACTGGACCAACAAAGTCAGGCATGTTGGGGTAGTGGCAACATTGTCAATGACCTGGGTTCAGCAATGATCCTATAGTGCATCAGGGATACACTGGGTAAGGGGGGGTCGAGTGACCTAGAGAATGTTCTCACTCTCTGGGGATGGGTGGGGGGTAGTGTGCTCAGTTGCTATGTCACCAACTGAGTGACTACAGGTGGCAGTGCAGCTGGAACCACTTGGGGGGCAGATCCATCTGGCTCCAGCAGTAATGACACACTCTGCATGTGGTACCCCAGATGGTGGCATTCTATAGGATGGGGCAAATAAAGGTGAAAAACCCCAGTGGCATGCAACATGAAGCTGGCACTCTCTGGTCCTGCCAACCCAGACACTTGCCATCTTCACAAATGTGACAAACCTGTGAGGGGAGATTAGCCAGTCAACCCCTGAAGGAATCTTCCACAGAGGTGTGAGTGCCTTATTTACACCCTGAAGGTAAACAGCAAAAAGGGGAAAGACAGTGCTGGGACTTGGGAGGTGATAGAGCTGAGGTGGCCAGCTCCTGAGAGAAGGGATTAAAGAATATAGGTAGCACCCCTAAATTTAGGGTTGAGTAGGCTGTTTAACCTTAAACCCCAATTTTTGCACCTTAATAACTTTTGCATCATTTGATGACATAGCCCAAAATTTGGCATGCATGGTCAGGCTGTCAGAGTCCCAAGATGAGAAAAGATTTGTGGTGGCATCTTATTCAGTTTTCAAGATATGGAACACCAAAAAACAGAAAAAAACATGTCTGGTTTCCCTATACTTAACATTGACTATTTTTTGCTCTCACCTAAAGCCTAGACAGTGTGAAATTTTTTCATGAAATTTTCAGGGTTGAAGGGGCCCATGTCAAGGGTGTACCTTTGGAATGTTTCATGACAAAAATATTATATGGTTACAGAGTTATAACAATTTTAGAGTTAACATCCTGACATGAATGGTAAAAAAGAACGATTGCGATTGCTTATTTTCATGATTTACCTCTCGTGCTGACAAAAATACTAACTGTGTTGGCCACCATTTTTCCCTCATTATAAACCCACAAACATTGAAAATGCATAAAACTACTCTCTTTTAAAAGACAAACAAACACCTGAACCTTGCTAAACTGGACCCATTTAGCTAAAGTCTGCTGTTTGATTTTTTATAAACTTTCCAGAAATACTTTTACTGGGCACCCCAAAATCCAGGGTGCCCAACTTAGTCAGAGGAGCCATTCACCCGTGATCTCTTTATGAGAACAGTGGGACTTTCTTGAGTTCTGCAGTAGCAGCTGGAACTCATGCTGTATGCTGCACTGAGACCAATGAGATGCCAATACCCTTTTCTGTCTGCCTGTCTGTCTTTCTTTCTTTCTTTCTTTCTTTCTTTCTTTCTTTCTTTCTTTCTTTCTTTCTTTCTTTCTTTCTTTCTTTTCTCTCTCTTTTCCTTTATTTCTTCACACCCACCACCCCACACACCGTCAATCACCTGAACATGTCCCACAGCAAAGACCCACTCTCTGATCATATACATGTCTTGCTGCTGGAACTGACTGCAATATGAAACTAAGGTAAGAGCAGTTCAATGTACAATGTATTTCAATGGGGTTTTGAACTTTGATGCATAACTTTCTAATTTTTGCATATTTTGATCCCAGATTTTCAACATGGCCTTTTCCCTTTTCTGGACCCAACCTCATGCCAGATGGTGGTAGAATTATGCAAATCGGGCCCAAAAGGCAATTTTGCAGTCACTTGGTGAAATCACCTTTTGGGTGGGATTTGAAAATTCTCACCACCCTTGATCATGAGGTGGGGTCATAAGAAGGCTATGTTGAAATCAAAATATGTAAAAATGGCAAGATTATGTGCATATGTTCAAATGTTACTGTGCTCGCTTGTAACTTTGATAAACTTAAATATGTTGAACCCACATTTTTAACATAGCTATTTTTTTAACACCACCTCATGAATGTGACAGCTGTCATTTTTCAAACTCTGGCCAAAATGTGTTTTTGTGTCTGGGGCAGAGAATGATGTTTCAGTTGTGTAAAATGATGTTTTGGCGAGGATTTGAACATTTTCACACCCGAGTACATGAAGTGGGGCAATGAGAAGGCTATGCTGGCAATTTAGTGTACAAATAAGGTAAAAAGCCAAAGTTATTAGGGAATATTGCAGTATTTCAACATTCACTCATAACTTCACCTTTTATCAATATTTTGACTCCAAACGTTCAACATACTGTAGCCATTTTCCCACACCACCTTATAAACATGACATGTGTCATTTTTTAAATCCTGGATGAGATGTGTTTTTGCACAGCCAGTATACTGTAAATGGTGCATGTCATGTTTATAAAGCAAATCATGAAATCAGTATCTTAAAAATCTGGGGTAAAAACTGAAAAAAAATATAATTGTTAACAAACTTTGTGTGTAGTGCCACACTTGACCCTGGCGGGTATGCTTTGTGATCACATGCTGGTGAGCTGAGTTCAGGGGTGAGCTTAGTGACCCAGCTGGACGGTGTGAAGGTGGGGGATTGCGCTGTTAGCCAACACCCCCCCAGTGAGGGAATGAAAGGTGCAGGGCTGTCGACATGGGCCCAGGTACCATATAGTGAAGACAACTGCCCTCTTGACATAGATCCCTGAAGCTGTACACTCATGGGTGGCATAGGACCTGTGCATTGCTGACAGATGCACTCTTTGCCTTGTGCATCTATATCTGTGGCCCTGTGGTTCCACAAGCCACCAGACAGCCCCATGAATTCTTCACATCCAACTCTGCATGGATCTGTAGGTGGACAGAGTCTTCCCATGGCACAGGGCATCTGCATCTGTTCAAGCAGATCCCGGAGGGACCTGCATGAGTGAGGATACGATTCCACTTTCTTGAAAAGAAAGGAAATTCTTTGCAAAAAACGTCATTAATGCACCAGATAGGGTAACTTAACACCACCCTCAAGCAGCAAAAGGAAAAAACATTAGGGTTTTAGGTCTATAGAGTCTTGGCGAATCAGTGGTGGGGTCTTCCTTGGGATTCTGAACCCTAATACCCACCCTTTTCCTTGAGAAAACAGTGTCACACGTGATCTACTGTGGGTTCTGCATGAAGAAAGCTGCAACAAATTGTGTTGGCAACATGTAGTGAGACATACTTCTCTGCCTTTGAAGAGTGTATAACTATGAGGCACTTGCTCACAGCTGCACCTTCTACTTTGTGCAGGAGGCTGTGAGCTGGAGGAAGGGGGAAGCATGTGAGCATTAGGGTTGATAACCCTAAGGAAGACCCCACCACTGATTTGCCAAGACTCCAGAGACCCAAAACATTAACATTTTTTCCTTTTGCTACTTGGTGAGGGTGTTGGGGAATTAGGGTCGGAAGCCATAATGCAACATTTCCCTTCTTTTGTGGCATTAAGTTACTGTAATTGGTGCATTAAAAAAATGATTTGCAAAGAATATAGTAAAGTGGCATGGTAGTGCCACTATAGTTAGGGTTCAGCAGGCGTTTCTATGTTAAACCTCAAACTCTGCACTTTAATAGCTTCACAACCATTCAACAGATTTGCATGCCATTTTGCATGTGCAGTCTCAGGGGGTAGATATCTTGATGAATCAAGTTGTGTTCTGGTCAGATGTGTGGCTTCTGAGATACAGATGGTGAAAAAAGTGAAAACAAAATCAGTTGTTTTGCTGTTTTTATGTCATTGCCCAAGCACCCAGATGGTTTGGAATTTTGGTCTGAAATGTTCAGAGTAGAAAGATCTTGGGCCACAGTGGTGCCATTTAATAGTTTGGTGGCAAAATATTAATCCAGTCCAAAGTTATTCAATTTTAAAATTTCAGTTCTGAGCAGGCTCAATATGGTCTTTTGCATAGCTGTTTGGAACGAAAAAAAGGATTTGATCCATTCAAAGAAAAAGGATCTTTTTTCATATGGAGCTATTCCTTTTTCATGAGGAAAAAATCTTTTTTGTATGGTTGCCATCTTGTTTCCATTTAAAAAAGAAATTTCAAAACCTACAAAAATTACATACTGCACACACACCAACACATGCATCTTGCTCATTTGGACCCATTAGGTGGATTCTGTACTTAGTCTGTGGATAAATGACCCAAAAAGGTATTTTCTAGACATTTAAAAATAATTTCTCATGAGAAGATTTTCTTTGTTTGTATGGTCATACAAAAAAGGAATTGGCCCATATGAAAAAAATATCCCTTCATTTGAAAAAATAATTTGAACTTAGTTTTTTTTCTGATTCTGTGTTTGTATGAAGGCATAATTTTCTGTAAAATTAGTCCAAATTCTTTTTTGTATGAAGGGATCCTTTTTCATATGTGCCAATTCCTTTTTTGTATGCTTTTTTCATTCATACGAAAAAGGATTCTCTCATATGAAAAAAGGTTTTGGACTTAGTTTTTTCAAATTCTCTTTTGGTATCAAGGGATCCTTTTTCATATGCTTATTTTGTTCATATATGAGAAAGGATTCCCTCATACAAAAAACAGAGGTTTTGTTCATACAATAAAGGGTGCCTTCATACAAAAAAGATTTTGGACTTAGTTTTTTTCCTAGTTCTTTTTTTGTGTGAAGGCATCCTTTTCTGTATGGGTCTTTTGTTTGATACAAAAAAGGATCCCTTCATATGAAAAAACAGATTTTGGACTTAGTTTTTTCCCACATTTGAACTTCAATAAGCTGTAACTCCCTCAATATTTGGACATAAAGGACAATCTGTACATCAGTACTACAAGAATAACATATAATGCCCCCCCAAAAAATTTTAGGGTTACATAAAAATAACATAAAAATTAAAAAATCTAAATTCCCATAGGATAACATTGGTACCTTAACAAGCCATATAATGAAGCAAATAAATTGCTGTTTTGGCAGAACTAAAAGCACAGCACCCAGAGGGTCCTGCGCTCACACACAAACATAGATTTATCCATCTTAAGGATCAAGTCACAGAGTTGTACCTCACATAGATGATTTGTTCGGACACCAAGCTAAACCGCAAAACAGGAAAGGGCACCCTGCTTGACTGGATCTTGACCAACTGCCCCAATAGAATCTAAAATTCCCAGTTGCTCTCTGATTTGCCTTAGTGACCACTCGCCAGTTACATGTATGTGGGTTAATAAGGTACAAAAGAACCCCCCACTCTGCTTTTTAGCCAAGTCCTGAAGAGGGGTGCAAAACATAACTCTAAGACAGCTTTGGGCAACGTTGACTGGTCTCCTTTCGATAGTCTCCAAGTCATCAACCAGATTTTGCAATTCTTTTTGTCCACAGTCAATGGTATTTGTGATGCCTGTGCCCCCCCCCAGAGAAAAAGGAAGATAAGGGCTTCTTCCAATGGATGGATTTCCAGGAACCTCCTTGATCTGATGAAGGAGTGGGACAACCTCTGGGAACTTGCCAGAGGCACGGGCATCCAATCTGACTTCCAAAAGTATCGGGCAGCCAGGAACAAGTGTACTGCTTTGGAACATAACTGGGGCAATAGGAAGCAATTCTGGCATAACATTAAGGAGCTGCTGGTCAGGGAAGATAGAAGGCACCCCTCCATGCTCAACTTAAATGGCACCCCACCCTAGATCTACACACAGTTGCTGAAGCCTTCAATGTGGCCTTCTCCAACCTCAGTTCTGTCCTCCCACCCAGCTACCTTGACCCCCTCACAACACCCACCCAAAGCCCGAGATAATTTGACCCATCCGAGTTTTTACTTCAAGCATGTCACAACCAAGAAAGCTAAGACCTACATTTCTAAGGTGCTGGGTGAAACCAGACTTGGTAGTGACTCACGTGACACGAAATCGGTGGAAGTTGCCTTGGATGAGTTGGTGGTTCCCATCACTAAGATCTTTAGCAAGTCTCTCACCCTGGCTAAATATCCTGCAGCCTGGAAGGTAGCTCTAGTCACCTCTGTCCTAAAAAGTGGGGACCAGTCTTGCACTGCTAACTATAAACCAGTATCTATCCTCTCCCCACTCTAAGGTGCTTGAAAGGATCGTGGCTGACCAGGTCATGGAGTACCTTCAGGAATACACTCTACTGTGCCCTCAAAAGTACGGATTCCATCAGTGCCATAGCACAGCTACAGCCTAAGTTGAATTCAGACTACATTCACAAGGCCTTGGATGGGGCATCCTGGTGGGATCTATCTTCATAGATCTCACCAAAGAATTTTATACAGTCAACCATCACATCTTGCTTGACCAGCTTCAGCACCTTGGACTAGCCTCTGAAGCCATCCTCTGGTTCCAGAATTACCTATCCAGAAGAGCACAGAGTGTAAAAATTGGGACGGCTATCTCCTCATCTAGGGATATAGTACTGGGTGTCCCACAAGGGTCTATACTGGGCCCCCTCCTTTTTAGCCTGTTCATCAACAGGCTTCCAGAGGCCTGCAATAGCAAGATTATTCTGTATGCAGATGATGCTGTCATCCTTAATAGTAGTGCAAAGCTTCAGCACCTACAGGATAGAAACATAGAAACATAGACTTTGATGGCAGATAAGGACCACTTGGCCCACCCAGTCTGCCCATTTCCCTACCTACTGGATAAGCTGCAGATTCTAGTTAACCAACAGCCTACTTCCTGCCACCCCCCACCACAATTGCCTTATGTCTGTCCCATGCATGTTTGAATTCCCCCACTGTTTTAGACCCACCATCTCACCAGGAAGGCAGTTCCATGCATCCACCACTCTCTCCGTGAAAAAAAAATTTCCTCACATTACCCCTGAGCTGTCCCCCTCTATCTTTAAATTGTGCCCCCTTGTTCTTACACATCTCTTTTTCTGAAAGATGCTACCCTCCTGGACTTTGTTGATTCCCTTGAGGTACTTGAACATTTCTATCATGTCCCCCTTCCCTCCTTTCATCAAGGGTGTACATATTAAGCTCTCTCAGTCTCTCTTCATATGATTTCTGATTCAGACCCTGCACCATTTTAGTTGCCCTCCTCTGGACTGACTCCATTCTGTCTACGTCCTTGCGTAGATGAGGTATCCAAAACTGCACACAGTACTCCAGACGGGGTCTCACCAACTGTCTGTACAGAGGGATAACCACTTCCCTTTTTCTTCTTGTGATGCCCCTTCCTATGCATCCCAGTATCCCCCTGGCTCTCCTTACTGACTTCTCACATTGCTTACCAACCTTTAGATCATCTGATATGACTACCCCCAGGTCCCGTTCCATTTTTGTTGTTCTTAGTACCTACTCTGCTATTGTGTACTGTTCTCCTGTTTTTTTTTTTTCCAGATGCATTACTTTGCACTTCTTTGCATTGAATGTAAGTTGCCATATGTCTGACCATTCCTCCAACCTTGCCAAGTCCCTTCTCATCCTTTCTACCCCCCTTGTGTATCAACTCTGTTACAGATATTTGTGTCATCTGCAAAGAGGCATATCTTTCCCTCCAGACCCTCTGCAATGTCACCTATAAAGATGTTAAAGAGGACTGGACCCAGTACTGAGCCCTGAGGTACTCCACTAGTGATCCCCCTTTCTTCAGAATGTGTTCCATTCACTATTACCTTCTATGTCCTGTTGTGCAGCCAGTTTGATACCCAGGCTACCGCCCTGGGACCCACTCCCAGGCTGGCTAACTTGATTATTAATCTTTTGTGTGGGACTATGTCAAATGCCCTGCTAAAGTCTAGGTAGGCCATATCCACAGCCCCTCCCTGGTCTATTACTTTGCTCACCCAGTCAAAGAAATCTATTAGATTCATCTGACATGACCTTCCTGCTGTAAATCCATGCTGCTTTGGGTCCTGTGCCCCACTGGCCTCTAGGTACTCAACAATTCTTTCTTTCAGAAGTGATTCCATCAGTTTCCCTACCACTGAGGTCAAACTTACAGGTCTGTAGTTTCCTGCTTCTGCCTTGCTCCCACTTTTGTGAAGGGGAATCACATCTGCCCTCCTCCAGTCCTCAGGTACCAACCCATGCTCCCATGATTTGTTAAAAAGTGTGGTCAGTGGTGTATGATCTGCAGTACTCATTTCGCAGCTTGGAGGACTGGTTCAGCTCTCAGAAATAGCTTCTCAATTACAAGAAAACGATGCTGATGACCAACCACCAGCACAAGAGATCTCTTCTGTCCCTTACTATTACTAACAACAAGGCTGCTCCACTCGAGCCTGTCAACTCTTTTAAATACTTGGACGTGATCATTCATGACACCCTCTTGTACTTGTAGCACATTGATCAGGTCGTCAAAATAGTGAATACCAAACTTGGAGTTCTCTACAGGCACAGACAGTACCTAACTCCTGAGGCACTCAGATTGGCAGTCTCCTCTTCCATCTTGTCTGTTATTGACTACGGACTCATGGTCTATGGGTTGGCATCAGACACTGCACTAAAACAAGTAAGCATGGCCCTCAACAAGGCCTGCAGGCAGGCACTAGGGGCTGATAATCTCCTACAAACTGATCCCTCTACGAGTGCACTAACTGGCTCAGTCTTGCCAGCAGAATCAAATACAAAATGTGCCTGCTTGGCATGAAATCTCTCCCAGGTAATGCTCCATTGGCCTTCAAAGAACTGCTCTGGTGAGGTAGATCTGGGTACCACACTAGAGGGCAGACTTGCAGCCCACTTGCAATCCCATTCAGAAAAATGGTGCTTGGCCAACGGTCCTTTCCATACAGGGCTCCTTCTTGGCTAAATGAGATCCCAGCATGCCTTTTACTCATTAACAGCCTCCCTGTCTTCAAGATGGAATGAAGATGTCACCTTGCCAAGGCTGAGGTTTGCAGCCGCAGGTAACCTGTAGTGCTAGCACCTGATAGCTTGGAGTCAGCCTGCTTCTGGGATGCATTCTCTGATTTGCTACCCTACTGCTCAGTAACCCTGAGTTTAAACTCCCACTTCCTTCTACTACTTGCCAGCCCTCAAATGTGAGCCTTCCACAGCCACAGCCTGTCGACAAGCTTTGTATCTACTGTCCTTAACTCAGCACTTTGTTTTAAGTCCCTCCCCTGCCATTGACCCTTCACAAATGTGATTGTCTCAAAGCACCTGTCTTCCCCCCAGCTTATTCTGTGTATGGTCCTTCCTCTCACTGCCTCTAGTATGTTCCTACTAGGTCAGTCCTGCACAGAAAATTAACCCCCCCACCCTTGACTTGAATTAACAACAAAACCTCCTCTTGGATGCATTAACATACAGGGTATGGAAGCCTATTTTGAGTCTCTCCCCTCCTGACTTTATATGAAATAATGACGATGCCTTCCCTGGCTGCTTTACCTCCTGCTAAATTAGTTCCTTAAACCCACAGCACTCACCATGTACCTTGGGCTGCACTAACTGCAATATGTACCTCCATATGAGATAGCTTACAATTGTAAATAGCCAGACCAATTGCTGTTATTTCTTGTATTTTTTTGTCTCTGTACTTGTGTATCCACACTCTGTAACTACCTTTCTGTGTTGTCCTCCTGTCAAGACATGGAACCTTTGAAAAAGAGCATTTTGCTCAAAGGTTATGTCCAAATGATGAAGGGATGGAAGTGCAGGCTGTGCTTCCACAGGCAAATGAGGATACGATTATACTATCTCAAAAAGTAAGGAAATTAATTGCAAAAAAAACTTCAATAATGCACCAGTTAGGGTTAAAGTGACAAAAGTTGGAAAATGTGGTGTTAAGGTTCTCAACCCTAACATCCCACCACCACCACCCTGCAGACAGCAACATGAAAAAGTATTCTGGTTTGAGCTCTCCTGTATCTTTGCAAATCAGGCATGGGGTGTACCTTGGGGTTCTCAACCCTAACACTCACCCTATTCTCATATACTTTACACATCTCAGCTTATTTATTGATGGAATCAGGTGAGTGTTAGAGTTGACAGCCTGATGGTACATGCCATGCCTGAATTGTGAAGATGCACGAGAGGTCAAACTGTAATGTTTTTTTCTGTTGCTGCCTTCAGGGTGGGGTGGGGGGTGTTTGTGTTCCATGTTAGGGTTGGGAATCCTAACACCACATTTCCCTACTTTTGTCACATTAACCCTAACTGGTGTGTTGATGTTTTTTGCAATGAATATAAAAATAGATAGATAGATAGATAGATAGATAGATAGATAGATAGATAGATAGATAGATAGATAGATAGATAGGTAGATAGATACCTGTAGCTATAAAACTGGGCTAAAAAAGTTTGGAAAAGGTTTCCAGGTCTGATCTGTTTTTTTTGTTTGTTTGTTTTTGTGTGTGCATATTGAATTTTAGTGCTTGTGAATGGTGCTGGATTTATACTAAAGCCCACTGTTTACCCACATAATAGGTACAGCATGAACGATCACAGTGCAAGCATTCCATACAGTGTTCCATTAATGTTGCTCAGTCCTGTAATGGACTTTAAGGGGACACCAAGTTTTGTAGGTAAAAGGGTTGGTCAGACTCCATGCCCATTCAGTCCTTTTACTTTCATGTCAGTCTGCCAATAAGGGGGGCAATTAATGCTATTCATGTTGGTGTTTTTGTGAAGTGGACACTTGCCCACCAAAAACTGGACTGAGACCACCTCATCTCATTTCCCATAGACTACAAGGCAGACATAGGATGATACTGATTTTCAGTCACTACCAAGCTGGGCCAGATTTGAACCAGGGACCCTGCAGCAAAGGCTCAATAACCCACTGCAAATACATGGAGCCCTCCTGTCCCATTGGGTCTGACCCTGTTTATTCTTTTGTTTATCTACTCCATTACTGTTAACTGCTGACAAGGACTTTCTTTAGCCATTGCCTTGTTCTGTTCTTCTACTGTCAGTGTCTGTGGGACCTTGGGCACGTGCAGCATTATGAGTTGTCATATCAGCCCCCCCCCAAACAGTAGAACTCTCCCTCTAAGCACCTTCAGAGCAGAGATCCCATCATATCTAGCCACTCATGATGGAGATGCTCCTGAGGCACACTGTCCCCAGGAACCAGCAGACAGGAGCCAGCATTACATGTGGGGATGGTGCTGATTTATCATCTTTCCAACTGGTGTCCATTTTCTCTTTATCCTGTACTGCCCACCACCTGCATGCACCAGCTCATTGTGGCATAGTGAGAGGAGGTGCGGCAGCACAGTCACCCATACAGTTAAGTGTATCTCCACCAGCCACCATTAGGAGAAGCTACATTATCAGAGTAGCACTCATGATCCACACACCTGGGAGGAGAGCATCTACAGACATGCTCATTCACTCTACTGCCAGCCTCTACTACAGTTGTTCTAGGCTTGGTGTGTGAACCCAGGTCATAGCATACTGAGCAGACACTCCGCCACTCAACACCATGGAGCTGGCTCTGGGTCCTGTCCTTCTAACAAACTGGAAGTTACATTTCATGAAGAATTAATTGAACTACACCTAAAAAGTAATTATATAGTAGTTTTGACCCCAATTTTGATCCTCCTGTCCCCTACACAGATGTTATGGGTCATCATGGTTTCACCAGTTCCCTGGTTAGGGCTGTGTGAAATTTAATTTAACAGGCAGAACTCCAATAAAATTACTGTTTCCACTTTACAATAAGTCAAATACTGCCAAAGCCTCAGAGGTAAATACATTTTTTTGAACATGAAATGGCCTATAATTTTTCACTGTGCTCGAGGAAAATTCATTGAAATGTCTAAAAAAATTGCACCAGTTATTAAACAGGAATTTTTTTTTTTTAAATAAAGGTCACAGAGTTTTTACCTTTTCAAATTTAAACTATGGAATTATTTTATTTTTTTTCTGTTGATCTCTTTATCTCCTTCTACCCAGACATGTCCCATCCTGGTTAGAGCCCCTCACTCCATCACCTTGCTTCTCAGTGACTTATCTTCTGTTTTGTATCTTCCCCCACACCTTACCCCCCCATGGCAGGGCTGCCAGGACCAACCCTACTGCCGAGCAATGAATCCAGTTCATGGGAGATGTCCCTGTAACCAGGGCAAAGCCTGTGAGGAGCCAGATCTCGCCTTCTGCACTGCATGGCTGTTTCCCCAATTTTTCTCCCCTGTAGGATGCTGCCACTGGTGTGTGCACATACTCATGCAAGCATGCGGACTACATCATCATCTCCTTGCCTTCTAAGATGCCCCAAGCACATTGCCACCTGTGGTCACCCAGATGGCATTATTACACTAGAGCTGACTGACCTTCCTCCATGGAGAAGAGCAACCTTTGAGATGCTTCATCCACCATACCCCAGCCAACCTCTGATGACTCAGGCTGTCTTCAGATTCTGGGTTGTCAGTATCATGTGCATTAGCACTACCGCTGCACCAATAGGCCAGCTATAAAATATTTTCCAAGAATGAAAGAGACTTGATAAAGTTTTTACTGCACTTTTGGAATGTTTAATATAGGGGCAACCACTTCTATGGGCTTCGTGGTTTGTATTTTTTTCCACAATATAATTCTCTGCACAAGTTCTTGTTTGTAGCTTCTTTTTTAATGTGGCAGTGGTGGTGCTTCTTATTTCTGTTTTTCTTGCATGTTCAATGTAAACCATGAAATGCATGGAAACAGCAGACCTTTCCCACTGTGGTTTCCCTAAATTTAATTGATAAGGCAATTTTCATAAAAAAAAAGACATTATTTTATAGCAAATTGGGAATTCTGCAGCAGGTGGTGTTTTGCAAAGTTACATGAAAATATTGGTAGTTTGCAGAACTTCCATGGAAACAGACTCTGCCAATCTAATCCAGCCCTACCTCCAGCCAAGAGGGTGGGGAAGGGTTACTTTCCAAACTGATGTCACTCTGTGATTTACTGACAGGAGTATACAAATGTTGAGCAACCCCTGTCCTTCCTTCTTGGTAGAAGAGTACCACCCCTTCGTGAACTTCTTGGCTCGCCGCTGGCTTCAGTGTGGGATTCTGGGGCTTGAACATGAGTGTAAGGCACTGTTGCTGTGCCACTGAGTTTGGTCCAACATTTTTATCTTTACTTTGCAAGTCTGGGTGACAGATTGGGCAGTTTGTTGCTCCAAAATGTTTCTAACTTTTAAAACTATTTTTCATTGAAAGGAATGAAAAGGTTCAACACAATGATTAAGCAGTTCAGGGATGAGGGTATGTCTGTTTCTTTCTGAACCAGTTCAGCCATCCTTGGGTTGGTATTACCGAAGGTCCAGATGCTGCACTTGCAACATTTCTTCCGACATAGCAGCATTAAATGTGTCATTATGTATGGGCCTGATTTTCAAGCGTCCTGATGCTTTCACGTCACTTTACCAACTTTATGGCAGAAAAACAATGCATGGATCAGAATCTTGATGCTCGCATCATTTTTAGAGTGCAACTCGAGATAATCACGCCAAGAAGATAGACTACCTGTTAGGTGGTTGAGCAGACTTGGTGCATTTTATGCACATGTGTCAGAACAATGACATGAAACCTTTGCAAATCCAGCCCTTAGTCATTACAAATATTAAAGATAACAATCTAAATGTCCTGCAGCAGTGGTAGATATTTTTTTAAATCTCATTATAGACCTACAAGTGTATTACATCCTGACCCAACTTACTTAATAATTCTCATCTGATGTTAACCGAAAGGGCTCATATTTCAGTAAAAAGAAACAAATCCGTGTAATGATATACTTCCCACTACTTCATGTCAGTTATTAATTACAATAAGTCAAATACTGCCAAAGCCTCAGAGGTAAATACATTTTTTTGAACATGAAATGGCCTATAATTTTTCACTGTGCTCCAGGCAAGCACTTTAAGTAGTTGTAGAATCCTGATTCAAGCAGCATTTAAGTGACAGGTCTGAAAGCAAAAGAAAAGACTGAGAAGAGAGTATGACATTATTACAATAAGTGAAAGACAGTTTTGTAGCCCTGTCATGCATAGTTAAATGCAAAGGAGGCAGATGTGCTTCTAGATGGCTTATCTCTCCATCCTTCTGCTGAGTGAATGAGATAATTGACGCTCTTCAAATGGACAGACACATAGACTGACAGACAGATCTGTAAGGAGACTTAGAGCTCATATAACTGTCAATTATATAAAATCAAAATTTCTGATTTTCTATCTGCTTTATTCTTGGAACCTCTCCAGAGTAAATGAACTAGTTTTGATGTATCTTTTATTTCTTTCAAATGGAAGAAAATAAAACATTAAAAGAAAGTATAAAAACTATGCATTTTCTACAAATGGTTTGCCAGTCGTGTAGGTTTGACCTTTCCTTTAATTATCTGTTGGAAATGTTGAAAGTGGAAAAATATACCAATAATGAAGAAAGTAACTTTATTTAGGCAGCATTTTAAGGAAGCACTCACATTTTGGTAAATATCCATTAGTGTTGGAAATCAGTTAAATATTCTCTTTATATATATATATATATATATATATATATAGGTTTTTATGCTCCTCACCATGATGAGGGAGGCTCCCTTCTGCTGACTCACCACTTCCCTTTCCACTGCCAATACCCTCCCTGGTACTGATCTTGCGACTTGGGCCCCCACAGGTTGCCCCCTCATGCTGGGATCATAAGGAGAGGGCCATTCTCCCCTCTGATGCCTGAAATCCAGTCTGTCACCACAGGCCATCCCGATGGCTTGGCGGGTGGGGGTGCAGTGGGCGGGCAGCACACCCCCCCTTCGTGCCTGCCATTTTTCTCTTGTTTTTTTTCTGTCTTCCTTTCCCCAGCTGTGGTATCTTTGAGGAGCGCATGTGTGTGAAGGCACACATGAGTCCTGAGACTGTGACTGCCTCCTCTCCCGCTGACTAACATCTGCCTCCTGGCACTCCTATGGGCTTACCACCAGGCCTCTACCTGGTGGCAACCAAAAGCCTATGTGGCCAACCTCCCTGATCCTGGAGAGGAGAGGAGAGCTTCCTGGCAGTCGCTCAATCCTTCCCAGCCTTCCCCCTCACCAGACCCCCCCAACAGCCCAGGCCTGTTGCCGAACTCGGGTCACTGGTGTGGCAGGAGCTAAGGTGCTCAGTGCCTCAACCTTCCATGTCACTGAGCTGGCCCAGTTAAATCTTCTTTTACCATTAACTTTGTAGAGTAGAACATTGGCTCAAGAAATAAATGTATTATTCATTTATTTGTCATTTTTGACCAGGAAAGGCACACTGAGTTGTAACAGTTCATTTTAAGTGTACTGGGTGTGGGTTAGACATTCATTTTATTTTATAACTTGTTTTCTCAGGATAGCCCAGATGAGATGCAGCATCTCATTTCCAGTGGGGTCCTGAATCCTTCTTCAACCCATTTCCACAGCTGGTTGGACCAGACCACTGAGAGGTTAATTGACTTGCACAGCATCACACAGTGAGTATTTGGCTTGGCTGAGGTTTGAACTTGTGAACTCCCAATTCCCAAGTTGCAATCTAACCACTATACCACACTGCCTTTTCTGGTCCCTAGATGGACATTTTTTATTGATGGGGAACATTGGCCAAGATACTGGAGGAAATCCCCTACTCTTATGACAAGAGCCATGCAGTCTTAGTCAGTGTAGTTTTTTTTATTATTTGCAATTGGCTGTAGCCTTATGAAAAACAGATATACTTTGGACCATACTAACATAAATGATATCAGAAGTTAAAAATGTTTTATAAAAACTTTCAGGAAAATTAACAGCATACATCTTTTTTCAAATGATGTGATGCGTATGACTACAAAATACAATTTAGAAGTGAGAAAGAAATAAGTGTCCTAGCTGGGATTTAAATTCAAGTACATTCAGAATACCATTCCGCTGCTCTAGCCAGTTTACTTATTAATACAACTGGAAACCTGGGACTTCCACAGACACCTTTCTCAATGTATAACCTAAAGCGGCACAAGTAAACAGTCAGCAATATCATGTGGCAGATGACCCATTGTCTACTCTTGGGCAACTCCCCTGAAACCTGGTCTCTAGGTAGGCAGGTAGGGTTCTGCCCACAGGGACAGGGAGGGGCCCTGGTACCACCCCAAGGGGAGAACATCAGACCATTGCTAAACCTCCTCTGGTACATGTCGCACACCAACCCACCCACGAATGGTTATACTGTCCCTAGGTGCTAAAAAAGCACTTGGCTGAGTGAAGTTGGGGTTCCTTTTTCATGCATTGAAGCGCTTTGGCTTTGGTACACAGATCATTAGCTGTATCTCAACCCTATACTCTAACACCTCCACCTCAGTCACCACCAATGGCCTTGCATCACACTATTCCCCCTAAGCAGAGACACCAGTGGAGATGGCCAGCAAGGGGGAGGTAATGACTACAGTCTGCTTGGGGTGATTGGAAGATCTTGGCAATCACCTGTACCAGGACTCTGGTGCTGTTGGATGCATTCCAGGAGAATGGAGATGTCCACGCATACTGGACCTGGTTCTGTTTAATGATGAACATGTCTAGGAGGTAAAAAAGGGGGCACTACTTGCAGGAAGCAGTCAGACCCCAGTAGTGGGGAAACTCATGGAAACCGTACTGAAAGACAGAAAAACACAAAAGAGCAGAGCACACACCAATGGGGTCATTTGAACTTTTATTGCAAATACAAATTATGATGGAAACACCCCTACCTAGAACCCTGCATCAGGGCTTCATCGGGTTGGGGGGGGGAGGTGTTAACACAAAAGACAGTACTTTTATGCGTGGGTAATCAAATATTTAAATAAGCATGTACCAACCAATTAAAACAGTTTTATAGTTTTTTAACTCTGCCATTATAAACAGTGAGTACCAAAAGTGCATATTGCCAGGGCTATCATGTTGCTTTCTTGTCAGCACAAACAGTCCATTGGTTCCAAGGTACTCAAGCTAAAGACCCCCTTTGGAGAGAGTTAGGAGCAAACCTCTTAGGTGGACACTCTCCAGAGCATTCACTTTATTCTAAGAAGGGACCCTCAACCACTCTATCCTCTGCCATCTCCCCTTCCCTCAAATATTGGAAAAAACTACACACTGGCTGTGGTAGATGTGGTCTCTCTTGTGGGCAACACAAACCTGATAATCACAGGCCAGCCAATTTATTGGCCTCTGTGGGTCAAACAGGGCATACACCTTGTCAAAGACTTTCTTTCCCCTGATCTTAGCTCTCTAGACTCCTTTGAGGGACTGATGTAGTGCTAACAGTCTTCCTGACAAGACTTCTTGAGATTCTTACAGATCAGGGCTGCAGTTTAAAAATTGTGGCCCAATCACAAACATACCTCCTCACCCTCAACAGTTCACCCCTTCCACTGATTCATCAAGGTGCAAAGAGGGAGAGCTAGCCTAATATACTATACAGAATGGAGGCAGAATTGTGCAGTGGTTTAAGGCTCTGAGCTGCAAACCTGGAGACCTGGGTTTGAATCCCACAGCCCTCACTTGCATACTGTGTGACCCTGAGCAAGTCACTTAATTTCCTTATTCTCCCAGATTGCACCTGTAAACAAGTTTCAGCTTAGTGTGTCTCTCCTGGTTAACAAAAAAAAAAAAAGAATGCTAAGAGATGCCCAGCCAAACCCTTCCATACCTGCCAGGCTGGCTTGGCAGACAGAGTTGAGTATGCAAATATCACCCGAGCAGTGGAACCACTGTTGGGACAGACTCCATAAGGTCTGTAATGATTGTCGAAGCCAACTAATCCAAAATAAAACCTTACACGGATGGTACTGCACTCCCAATAAGCTCAAGTCTATTAGAGTCTTGAGCCATGACCTCTGCTGGTGATGCCAGGCCCTTGGTGATTCTCTAATGCACATTCCTTGGAACAGCCCATCCCTTCAATCCTTTTGGCAGTCAGTTCAGAGCATATTTAACAAATTTTGGGCTGTGAGCATCAGGTCTCTCCAGAAGCACTATTGCTATGTTACATTCTTTACCCTACCCCTTAGTATACCCCATGGACACAATGGCTCACAGCAGCTGGAGTCCTGGCCAAATGCCTTACACTATGTAGATGGCAATGCCCAGAGATCTCATCTGTGAGTGAGTGGCTTCTAGCTCTTGACACACTCGCAATGCATGAGTGTCTGTCTAGTTTTGCCAATCATACTGTCAAACATTACTATCTATTGTGGTCTCCCTTACTTAAACCCCCCTTCTGTTAACAGGAGGACAACTGGTCCTTGAGTTTCCTATCAGCATCTCCTATCTGTGGAGTCATTTGCCCCAAGCCTTCCCCTCCCCTCCCCTCCTAGTGTGCCATCTCTATAATATATGCTTAGATGAAAATCAAAGAAATGGCTCTGACAGGTTGGCAAGTGTTTGATCATTTCACATGTGTTTCTGCTTTTTCTTGTTAATTGAAAGGTTTCCTATGGACTTGTGATACCTTTAGGAGCCCAGAGGTGCTTTACCCTTTGCCATATCATGCTTATAGGGTAATTTGAGTGGTACTAGTCTGATCCGAAAACATTGTGACACCTCTCATTTTTGCCATTATTGTATGTTTCACTTGTTCTTTGGTTATGGTTCTATGTACATGTTTTTTGTTTGCTTCTTTCTCTTTAATAAAAATTAACTTCAAAAAAAGTGCATAGTGCAATGTGAAATAAATAAAATTAAAAACTGTTCTACTAGAGATGTTTCTGTTTCACATAGCCTGCTTATTAAAGAAACTGAACATTTATTTCTTAGGGATACTTGTGCTTTCTCAATTATACTGTAGCAACAGAATGTCCTAATTATTTACTTATTCCAATGACAACTGCAGGATGGTTTGTCTAAGTGCCTGTATTCAAACTGTGGGTGTCAGTAAAGAGACGGCACCATAATCTGCTTTTAATATTATGTGAATTTGGCTCAGTTTGATGGGCACACATGTAGACCATACAAAACAAAATACTAGAACAATGAGGTCTGAATGATCAAAAAACAGGAGAGACAAATAAATAGAATGAACCATGTTCAAATAGAAAATAGCCAGTGCAAAGAAAAGGTTATACAACAGGATTAAGAAGCAGGAGTAATTTCTGCCCAGAACAAATGTGATACTCCCCCTTTAAAGTATTTGAATACATGGTCAAGAAGTACAGAGGAAAACTCCAAAATGTCCTGCAAAAAACACCATACACCAACTTGTCTGTGGGGAGAACAAACAATAAAAGAGCTCCAGATGATGAAAAATGTTATCATCAAACCCACAGAGAGGGGTATGGTGGTGGTCCCGAACACTGAACCATTTAAAGCAGAAATCAGCAAATGGTTAGAGGACAGGTCTTGTTACAAAAACATTTCTTGTAACCCTGTGAATGCTTTCAAGACAATTTTAGATCACCTAATTAATAGAGCACATGCTCAAACATTGATTGATCAAAATGAAGTCAAATTGATGAAGACAGACTATCCATCTGTCCAACTTTCTATACCCTCCCAAAGGTCCACAAATCTGTAAGCAACCCTCCTGGGTGAATGATTGCGGTCTGTGATCTGGTCACTCAGTGAGGGTTCCTCTGGATATGGATAACAGAAGAAATGTACCTGCAGAGGAGGGAAGAAACACAAGTACCAAGCAGCACACCAAGAGGGGGAAGCGAATTCCAACCCTGAATGCACTGTGATTAACATCTCTAACACTCTGCTAACAGAAGTCCTGATATCACTGCTACAAAAGAGCTTACCATTTGTTGTTGCCCAAGACTTTAAGCCTTTTGATTTATATGCAGACCTTCACAGACTTATAAGATGTTTGAATTTGAAGTTTTTTTTCAAAAGCTAAGATGTATAAGGGTGATGCCATTTCACGTTCACTGGAGGAACAGACTTCCCAAGTGGCAACAGAGATCCTTGAAAGAACTTTGGACTTTTGACCACCCTGAATGTTCAGTCCTCCATATAATGACATAGTGCATGTCTTTGAATGGGCATGTAAGACCAGATTTGAGGAATTGCTACAACAACAAGAAAGGTATTGTTTTGTTAACATTACAACAGAAGAAATCTCAGCACTTCATGATTTGGAGGAAAATCCTGAAATTCTAATAAAATCCACAGACAAGGAGGAGCAGTTATGGTGATGTCATCAACAAAATACATACAAGAAGTGCAATGTCAGCTCAAAAATACCACTTTCTAACAGATACTGCAGGGGGACACCAATGATACTTTTAAAAAGCAGATAGATGGGTTTCTTTATGAGGCCCACATGGATGGTATTACAACGCAAAGTGAATTGAATTTCCTGGCAGTGACCTTTTCAGTGAGAACCCACATATGCATACTACCAAAAATACATAAAGACTTGGAGAATCCCCCTAGCAACCCAATTGTTGCTGATATTGGCTCTTTAGCTGAGCCTTTATCATGCTTTATTGATGCATATTAAGGACTATGTGCAGAATCTACGGTCCTACGTGAGAGATACTATGGACATATTGGGTGTTCTCAGGGATCTCTAACTCAAATTTGATTGGCTCCTGGTGTCTATGAATATTGCATCACTGTATACTAATATAGCCCATGAGGATGGGTTAGCAACATTGGCTTGCTGGCTGTACCTGGATGAGAGACTGGATACAGGCAGAAAACAGTTTCTGTTTGATTGTTCCAGGCTTGTCCTGACAAAAAATTCCTTTCTTTTTAAGGATACATATTATCTTGAGCTCAAAGTGATAGCAATGGGTGCTACCTTTACACCCAATTATGCTAATCTCTATTTGGGCCATTGGAAGAAAGTAGTTGTCTATGGAGAGCAGGTCAATCATTTTTACCATAGTATTGGCCTCTGGCATTCATGTCATTTTTTATGGCTTGACATGGTATGATGGACAAACTCAGGGAGTTCATCAAATATTTGGAAAACAACAATTGTAATTTGAAATTTGTGTTACAATGTGACTGGGATGCAGTCACTTTTCTAGATTTAAAGGTAACTAAGAAATCTGATGGTACCATTCATTGGCTTGAGAGTTGGTGTCAAGGCATGGGGTACCACTTTGTAGTGGACTGGAGGGACTTCTGGGACAGAAGACTCTTCAAGGGAGATGGTCTTCACCTGATGAAAGAAGGGGCCAGTGCCTTGGGGCAGAAGTCTGATGTCTATAGAAGACATTTAAACTGACGCAGAAGAGTCTGGATCTTGGGTAACCATGATGGATGGTGAGCAGAAGGGGATCCTAGATAGTATGCTCCCACATCCAGAGGGCTCTAACAACAAAGAGGATACAAAGGTAGCAGTAGTGTTTACAGGACCAAGGAATGGGCAGTAGTGACAGATAAAACAAAGGGCAAAAGCCCCAACAAGGGTGGGAGAAAACATGGAAAACAGAAGCACAGTAACAAAGTAAGATCAGGGGTCAGATGGAAAGGGGTATTCCTTAATGCCAGGAGCCTGGGTAACAAAATAAGTGAGTTCCAGGCACTGATAGCAGACACTGAGGTGGACCTTTCAGCCATCACAGAAATGTGGGCCAGAAATAATAATGACTGGAAGATGACAGTCCCTGGGTATTCACTGTTCAGAAGGAATAGAGAGAAACTGGTAGAGGGGGAGGAGTTGACCTTTTGTCAAGGAAGGCATTGAGGTGGTAAAAGATGGGTGCATTAGGGGTAGCAGCAGTGAGGCTGAGTCAGTATGGGTGCAACTCATGGCAGCCTCAGGCAGGAAAGTATGCTTGGGGGTGATATATAGGCCTCCATGGCAAGGGGAGGAAAGAGGCAGAGAACTCATAGAGGAACTTGAAAGAGGGTAAGCAAAGGGGGGAGGTAGTGGTGGAAGGAGACCTGAACCTGCCAGAAATTGATTGTGAGGTCCCAGTGGCCAAGAGCGCCAGGAGTCAGGCCTTGCTGGATGCCTTCCAAGACTTTCTACTGGTACAGCTAGGTACAAAACCCACCAGGCAGACTGCAGTCCTTGATGTGGTGCTCACCAACTCAGAGATGGTGGGAGTGGTGAGAGTAGGGGAGCCACTGGGGAACAGCAACAATAACTCTAGTTTGAATTGTCCTGACCCTCGGGGCCTGCAAGCCACAATCCAGAACTGAAGTCCTTGACTTTAGAAGAGCTGACTTCGATAGGATGAGGGAACTGGTCAGGAAAAAGTTAGTAGGGGTGCAGGACATACAGTAGGTGGGGTGAAGGATAGATGTGACGTAATTAAGTGGGCCATCCTTGAGGCATCTAAAGTACCCATAAGAACAGTAACAAAAGAAAAATAGGTTTAAGAGACCACTATGGTTCTAAGCAAGGGTCATGGATGTGGTAAGGGCCAAAAAGAAGGCCTTCTATAAATACAAGGAAAAGCAGGGGGAGGTAGAATGGCAGGATTATCTACAGAAAAATAGGGAGGCAAAAAGGGTCATTAGGGAGGCCAAAGCAGACACTGAGCTGCATACTGCAGAGGAGTCAGGAATGGATAAAAACAGTTTTCCAGATATATTTGTGAAAAAAGGAAAAATGTGGGGGAATCGTAAGGCTGGTTGAGGGGGTAGGGTGATAGAGGAGGATGGGCAAAAGACCACCATCCTAAATGACCACTTTTGCTCAGTTTTCACCAAGGAGGACAGTGGATCTGTGCCAGAGAGTGGCATCAAAGCAACCACTAAGAGAATCTGGGAATAGAGACAGCCATTGTTCACTAGTGAAAGGAATCTGAAAGGGCTGGCTGCCCTTAAAGGGACAGTAAACATTGCAGGGGTCATTCAAATTGTGAAAGCCCATGGAAAGATCTTTCAAATAAGGTATTGGGTTTACCTGTAGGGAATAGGAGTCTTGAAATATGAATAGCAAAGTAATGTGTAAATCAAATCATAGCAACAGTCATTTCATGTATTCTTACAAACCGGAAGTGATGTCACTGAGGGGCAAGTTGTATGTTGTTAATTGCAGCTTGCCCTTCAGTGGCAACACTTTCTGTTTTAAGATTGCATGAAATGGCTGCTGCCTTGTTTTGATTTACTTAAGATTTAACTAGTCATATCTCGGGACTTTTGACACCTACAAGGAAGCCAAATACCTCATTCAAAATAACTTTTTGTGGGCTTTCACAGTTAGAGCAATCCTTGCAATGTTTACTGTCCCTTTAAAATAGATAAGGCCCTGGGACCAGATGGGTTGCACCCAAGGATACTCAGAGAATTAGCCTTGTAGCTGGCTGAACCACTGGTATGTCTGTTCAACAGCTCACTTACATTAGGTCTGGGGAAGTTTCAAGGGATTGGAACATGGCAGAAGTTGTACCACTTCATGGGGGGGGGGGAGACAAGGAGCAACCAGGGAACTACAGGACTGTCAGTCTAACCTCTATCATAGAGACGCTGATGGAGTCACTGATCAAAAAAGGGCCTTATAGACTACCTGGAGAGCAACAGGCTCCAGGAAAGTAAACAGCATGGTTTTGTGGCAGGAAGATCTTGTCAGACTAACCTGATAGTTTTCTTTGACTGGGTGACAAAGGAATTACACAAGGGCCATGCTTTGGATCTGCTCTACTTTGACTTCAGCAAGGCTTTTGACTCGGTACTTCACAAATAATTGCTCAAGACAATGGAAGACGTGGCTGCCACTTAACCCATAGAGAACTGAGTGGGTAACTGGCTAGAGGGGAGACAGCAGAGGGTTGTGGTCAGTGGGGTTAAATCAGAAGAGAGGGAGGTTATGAGTGGGGTTTCACAGGGATTGGTCCTGGGTCTGGTTGTCTTCAACATGTTCATTAGTGACACTGGAGAAGAATTCAGGACAGGTTGTGTCTCTTTGCAGATGGCACACAACTATGCGGGAGGGTGGATAGTGATGATGGTATAAGGTGAAATGCTGAGAGACCTACAAAAGCTAGAGGGTTGGTCAAAGGTCTGGCAGTTAAAATTCAGTGCTAAAAAGTGCAAGGTAGTACACCTAGGGAAAAAGAACCCCAAGACAGCGTACTGGATGGGAGGAGACAAGCTTAGCACTACAGATGAGGAACAGGATCTGGGAGTTATCATTAGCAACTCATTTAAGAAATTGAGTCAGGACAACAAGGCCTATAGCAAGGCTAACAAGATGCTCAGATTTATTGGGAGGGGTACTGATAGCAGAAGAAAAAAGTAATACTTCCACTGTGCAAATCTCTGGTGAGGCATCTCATAGAGTACTGCGCACAGTTCTGGAATCCTCACCTCAGAAAAGATAAGGATAGACTGGCAACAGTGCATTGCAGAGTAACAAAAATGATTCAGGGCCAGCAAGGTAGATCTTATGAAGGGCACCTCAAGGCACTAAATATGCACTCAATGGAGATCAGAAGGGACAGGGGAGATATGATAGACCTTCAAGTTCCTTAAAGGAATTAACAAAGTCAACTGTGGGGAACTATCTAACCTGAATACCAATTCGCAGTTACGTGGACATGAATGGATATTAACAGGAGGTGGGTTCAGGAGGGATGTGAGGAAGTATTACTTTATGGAAAGGGTGGTGGAACCTTGAAACAGTCTGTTGGCTGAGGTGGTGGGTGTGAAAACAGTCAGGGGATTCAAGCAGGACTGGAACATAATGAAGGGAATAGTGGTTACAGGGGGCTACAGAACAAGGGAGAATAGAAAGATGATGGGGAGGGTTAGTACCCTGAAGGAACAGTAGGTTCCAGGGATTATAGGGAACTTGGGCAGACTGGATGGACCTCTGGTCTTTGTCTGCTGTCGTTGTCTATATTTCTATATTTCTATTCAGACTCATTTATTTCAAAAAAGTACTGACTGTAACTCCCTGCTACACGCCTCAAGTTGTCACCCTCGCCATCTAGTTAACAATATTCTCAAGGCCCAATTGTTAAGAGCATTGAGGAACTGTAATGAAGATGCTGACTGCATTGCCAATGGTTCTGACATGTGCCAAAGATTTTTAGAGAAGGGTTGTAGCAAAGGGGTGGTGGATAAAGCATTTGAGCAGGCTCTAGAGGCAAACAGGGAAGATCTACTAGTGACTAAGGAAAAAGCTAGTGGACCTAATAAGATGTCCTTTGTGAGCACATGTAACAGACAGTCTGGGGCTATTGAAAAGATCTGGGGCAGGATTCACAAAACTCTGTGAATTGCGCAAAGCATTTTCCCGGACTTTGCCCAGTTTTGCGCCAAGGCGCTATTCACAAAAGGAGAATTGCTCGGGGCAAAGTCGTATGTGCGATAGCGACAACATAATGTATGCATGATGTAAAGGGAAGGGGAGTGGCCATGCATACAGGTGCAATGCAATTCACAAAGCATTTCAGTCAGGCAAAGTGCTTTGCCCGGCACTTTGCACCATGCAAATTACCACCTATAAAAAGGTTATCTTAATCTGGGCAAAGCCCAGAGGTCAGAGGGGGAACTGTGGGAGGCAGCAGAATTGTTGACAGCACACTGCAGCTGCTGTATATGCTGGGGGAGGCTTTGAGGGAAGAACAAAAGAAGAATACCCTGGGCACATTCATCACCGGTGGAGGCTTCCTGCTGCCCAGAGACAGTTTGAGCCAAGAATCTCCTTCGAGACTCTGACCAATGAACAGCTGGTTGGCTGGTACCGCCTCAACTGGGCCATGCTCAAGCAGCTGTGTGAACTCCAGAAGGAAGATCTGTAAACCACCAGCCATTACAGACAAGCCCTGATGGTGGAGGTAAAGGTGACTGCTGCCATGTGCCTAAAACATGTACCTTCCAGACCCCCGTCAGGGACACCACAGGAGTGTCGCAGGCATCCACCTCACACCTGCTGGCCAAATTCCTAGATGCTCTGGTGCCACATGCTGAGGAATTCATAGTATTCCCCAGCACTGCAGAGGAGCGCACAGCAACAATGTGGCAGTTCTACCAAGTAGCGGTAGCGCACCTACCATGTGTACTTGGTGTCATCAACTGCACCCATGTGACCATCCATGCACCACCTAGCCCAGAGTCAGATGCCTACCTTAACAGGAAAGATTTCCGCTCCATTAACTGCCAGTGGTGTGCGATGCCACTGGGTGCATCATCAACATGGTGGCGCGTTACTCTGGGAGTGCCCACGGCTCCTTTATCTGGCAGAACTCCATGTTATGCCATAGATTCAAGGGTCAAGGGAGAAGAACTACCAATGGATCACCTGGTGGGTGAGTACAACTGGGCTGTGACCAGCAAGCCCTGTGGGACATACAAGGCAGTGTCACATGGAGGGTGGTAAGGGGATGTGAACCTTAAGAAGGCTCTGGAATGTGGGAAGACTACAATAGCAGGCAAGATGAAAGGAGCAGAAATGTGACATGGCCAGCAGAGGGGCCACTGACACTGTGACAATGCACCGCAGCACAGACTGCCAAACCCATGAAGGGATTCTGTCCATGTGGTGTGGGAGGGGGATGTGCAAGAGTATGCCAGAAGGTTTCAGATGACTCAGTTATGTATTTAGTTAATTAAATGTATAATCAGGAAGGACATAATGAGCTGAAAACAGCTGTTATCCAGATGTGTCCTGGGGGAAAGGGGAGTAGGAGATAGCTAACAATAAAAAAAGGACAAGGAACAATGTAATAATATAGTGTTACAAGTGGAATCACATGTATTAACGGAAGAATAGTAAAGGAATGCATCTAGAAAATAACGCAAACTTTAATATATACAGAAAGGGAAAACAACAGAACAATAAGAAGCAGGTAAGAGTAGAGAATGGAGACAAAGTAGAAGCGTCACAAGCAGTTGCAGGTAAGAAGAGAAAAGCCAGTATGGGCCAGAGTACTCTATCATAGACATGTCCCATCTCACATGTGTGCTCTGTCCTTCACAGGTGAGAGTGGCTACCCCCTGCATGCTGAAAATGTGCTTTTGTTGCCTGGACCGCTCAGGTGGTGCCCTACGGTACACACCTCAGAATGCCTGTGGCATATTCCTTGCCTGTTGTATGCTACACAACCTGGCACATGCCTAAGGAATACTGCTGCCGGTCCAAGAGGAACAGGTATCCACAGACTTGGAGCTAGAGGGGCAGGTGGTGGAACATCAGATGAAAGGCAGGGATTCACACATGGCATGGAGGGACCAGGAGTATCAGCAGCATATCATACAACAGCTGGAAGTCAGCAGAAGGTGAGTAATGAGCAGACAACACATATGGCTCCATGAATGAGCCTTGTTTATTGTACACACTGCCCAACATGCACAGACCTACAAAACAGACATGGGAACTGAAGTACACAGTAGAGCAAGGCACACAAAGGAACAAGCAGTTGCAAACAAGACATGATGCAGCCTGGAACTAAAAAGAAAATGCATATAGCAATGGCAAAACAGAAGGAGCAAAGCTACACATGAATGTAGTGGAATCAAAAAACAAAGGGTTACACAATGCAAGAACTTGTTTGTCTCGAGTCACAGTTGTAGCTGGGAACGCCTCGCCCGGCCATGTTAAGCAGGACACCACATAGCATGGGGGGCAGATGGTGAATGGGGCAATGGATAAGGAATCCCATGCACAGGACCCGGCTAAGGGGGGAAGGGGAGCTGGGGACATAGCAGGCTACGACCTCTGGTGGGCACCATATGTGTGGACAGTGCCACGGCATACTGGATGGGGTGATGTCATTGTGGCCCCAGAGGAGGCCAATGCTGCGCGGGAGGACACATGGGACTGAGACACTCACCTGGAGCCACTATGGCTGAGTGGGGATGTAGATGCATGCAATGACATCCGCCAACCAGGGGTGCATGGTGGACCAAGGGTTACGGGGGATGAAGCTGTACTGCTGGTGTCAGACGTATCCCCCCACAGTGTGGACATGTACCACCATCCCTGCTGGGAGACAGGGAACTGCCCACTCTTTGCCAATGTGCCCTGGGCACATCATTGTGTTGCCTAACGTGCCTTGCCCAGGTGGCTAATCACCCTTTGGAGTTCCCCAAACATACACACCGTGGTGCCAATGAACTGTTCTCCAAACTGTTGGGCAGACTACATTTCCAGCTAGTGGTGTTGCTGGCAGAGGTGAATGTATTGCCACAGTTGGTCCTGTATGTCCTTGAGGATCCTCTGGGATGTGGCCCGGGTGGCCATGGCAGCACGCATCATTTCTTGTGCACTGTGCTTGGCATGCAGTGTGACAGGTGGCACAAGTGCTGGAGTGGACTTAGACAGCTGGGTGGCTAGAGGAGATCTGTGCATGCCTGGGACAGCACCACCAGCTCATAGCAGCCAAGGTGGAAGTGTTTGTTGCCTGCCACCCCATGTCCCTGTACCAATGCTGTCCATGGGCAGGGTTGGAACCCCAAAACCTGTGTTGTGACAGCCCATGAGCAGGCATGACATGGGAAATGGGGGGATAGGAGGAGAATGTAACAGAGATGGGGATGGAGGTGTGGGATGGCTGGGCTGGGTCTGGTGCATGGGCCTATGAGATGTTACTGGAAGAATGGACGGTTGTGGGGGGGTGCTGGGCGACATCCGTGGTGGTGTTGGTGGTGGTGTGGGGGAGTCACAGTAGCATCTGTTGCTGATGACTGGGCTGCTGAAAAGAGTTCCAGGCTGGTCACCCATGTGTCCAGGTCACTCTCTGCTGATGTGTCTGAATCACTCTCCACCTGTAGGTCTGGTCATCTGGGGGGCATTCCCTGGATGCCAAGGGATGTACTGGGCCAGTCCGCTGCTGATTGTGGGATGTGCTGTATCAAGACCTGTGGGGACAGGAACATACATGAGAGGGACAGCATGTGATGCAGTGCAAAGCCTACCACCAGAATGATGGTGCAGCAGTACCGTGACAGTGCCCCGTATGACCAGGCAACACCCACAAATGGAAGTGTAAAATGCCACCATGCAACACACAGTGAGTGATGTGCACCACACACATGGACATGCAGTACATACAATGCAGTAGGGCATGAAACAGAACAGAGAGATGCATCAGTACCTGTGGGCATAGCTTGCAGGGTGATGCACACAGTGGTGGTGGTAGTAGGAGTGGGGGGGTGGAATGGCACACACTGCATCTGGAACATATATACGATCAGAGGTTGCATGTTGTGCATGGTATGGCCCCAAAACCACAAGGTGACCCCAGCCATTAATGTCCATCAGGAACAAGCCCAGGTGAGTTCAGAGCCACCCACAGAGAACAATACAAGGATGTGCACCAGATGTAGCAGGGCTGGCCCAAAGACATGCAACATGGAACCACAGTGGTACACCCAGTGAGGTGGCGCATGCTACCACATTGGTGATGCCAGTGTACTACTTACATGGCACATTGGCCAATATGTCTGTCTTAAAGCCCCCAGCAAGCAGCCCAGACAACCCGACCTCCCACAACAATGATGCCACATCTTCCCCAACAGGGTCAAGGGGGTGGTACAATGCAGGTGCAGGTGGGTCACCACCAGTGGCATGTTGTTCCCTCCATAGTGCACCCAGTTCAGACTTGCCACAATAGTGGAGAACACCATAACGCTTGTGCACTGCATCCACCAACTTGTCCCTACTGCCAATGGCATTCACCTCATCGGCGATCTCTTGCTATGCCTGGCGGACAATAGCATCAGTGTTGCAGTACCACCTGATGACATTCTCCCTGTCTTGGTATGCCTGGACTAGGACCTCAAGCTCCAGGGTGCTGAACCGGTGAGCATGAAGCCTATCCCTGTCATGGGCAGCACCAGCAAGGGGAACAGCAGAGGGAGTGGTCAATGACATATAGGCCCCCCATGTCATCAGCTCAGCCAAACCTATCCAGGGCAGGGCAGATGACCCGACTGCCAGTGTGCAACTAGCAAGCAATGGATGGTAACAGCTGATGCTCATCCCTCCCCATGGTGAAGTGCTCAGGGGCAAGCCCCACAGGCCAGCAAAAATTACCCCTGACCAGGGCACCCAGTAGATCACAAGGGGGGCTGCATGACACAGCATGAACAGCTATGGCAAGGGCACCACAGACTGACTGGCCTGAGCCAGCCACAGTAGGCCACACGAGACAGGACCACAATCTCCTGGCCCACAGTACCAGCATGGTACATTGAGCTGTGGGGTAACACACATGGGCCACACAACAATCCATGCTAACATGTAAGAGCACCACACCCATGTGTGGGGGCTGCATGGGTCAACCAGGACAACACAGGAACACTGGACATACACGCTATTGGGTGTGTGGGCAGATGTACATTGCATAATGCATCACAGGGATCGGGATGGTGAGCCATGTCCCTGTGCAGAGACAGGCTTGGATATGTGGGTGCTGGAAAAACAATGGGCTGTCACACTGTGTTTTGTGACACATTGCACTGGTCTGGTACAGTGTTTGACTGATTACCCACTGGCAACAGTGTTGCATATGTCAGTGTCAACAACAGAGGTGGACCCATCCACACACCACACCGTACCCTGAGACAAGACCCTACAGGTCTGGGATGCACACATGTACTGCCACATGACACCACTGGGGACAGGCTGTAGGGGGGGTGGGCCATGGGATGTCCACAGAGACACAGCCATAGGTACACAGAGATCAGAGGGCCACCATGCTGATGGGTGGGCCATAACATTGAGGAAGCCCTCCTCCTCCTCCCAGCAGCACCAGGCAGCATATGATAGCTCCGCTGTGTGTTTCAGCAGGAGTCATAACATGCAGTGGCAGAGGAAATGGTCCCTTTCCCATGTCGGCTGGTAGAATGCATGACACAGACTACCTGTGCAGGTGCTGGCCCATGTGCCACATACAACAACAGAGGTGGTGGGGCCAAAGGCAAAATGTCAGCACGGTCTGTGTACCTACAGTGACATGCTGCCTAGAGGGATGGCAAGGTGTGTGCAGGGAAATGCCTGCCTCATGACAAGCAGACGGCACTTCTCAAAAAGAGTAGAGGAATTTTTTGTTGATATATTCAAAGACAAATATTTACAGAAATCATTATATAGAAATCATAAAACAAGTCAAATCAACATCTAATTAAGTAGAAAAAAGAAAATATAATCATCATTTTTATTCAAAGTGCTATCTGACTATAAATGTAGAAATTAAAGGGAAGGAAAAATCCTAATCCAAGTTTGTGTTAATGCACTAAACACATCATTCCCGTTTACAGCACAGAGAGCTATAAGACCTAACTACGAGATCCTAATTTAGAACATACTTGGAAAAGAGAAAATTTGAACACTAAAACGTATTGAATTTTACCTCCCAGAACTCTCACAGCAGCTTCTTCAAAATATAATGAAGTTAAGGAAAAATTTCAGAGAAAAAAGAAATCCTATCCTAACTACTGGAAAGCATCCCACCCTGCATGCCATAAAATGTTACTAACTAATGCTTGTTCAGT
Source organism: Neoceratodus forsteri (assembly GCA_016271365.2). NCBI lineage: Eukaryota > Metazoa > Chordata > Ceratodontiformes > Ceratodontidae > Neoceratodus > Neoceratodus forsteri. The sequence continues at coordinate 1,205,313,293 of CM057450.1, read as the reverse complement.
TTGTTTAATATTCTACAATTCTTTTTCAATTATAAAAAAACAATTCTAATGGAGTAATCTGCTGCTGCTGTAATACCAGTTTATATCTGGATTGACAAATCCAATATAATACTACTGTCATTATAATTTGGCCAGGTCAAAGGAATACACCCCTATATAACATTTCTGGTGTTATCTGTCAAAATTTATCAGTTTGCCATTGTTCAGCTAACACTTCCCAAAATTCAACTATATAAAGGCATACAAAATACAAATTGTCTACCATTTCTAACTCCATTGTACATGTTTCCCTAGGGCAATATCCTTCTGCCACCTCGTTATGCTTTTGGTTACGTTTAACATTAAAGGGATACATACATGTACAGTGGCAGACATAGTTTGAAAGCCCATGAACTGTTCTTTAAGTTGAGGTATTGGGCATACCTGTAGCTGAAAGTAGTCCAGAGATATTGATGACTGAGTCTGTGCAATATAAATACTACATTAGAGCCATTCTTTTAACCTTGTGATGTCAGTGACGATCAAGCAGTGCTTAAAAGCATTGCTTGATCATCCCTGACATCACAAGGTTCTAAGAATGACTCTAATGTAAGACTATATTGCACAGACTCGATCATCAATATCTGGTTCTATCCAGCTACAGATATGTAATACTGAACTTAAAGAACAGTTCTATGGCTTTCAACTATAATACTACTGTACATAACTGAATGTATCACTGAGGTTCCGTCAATACCATAACCACACTATATCCACATTTTATTTGGAATATGTTTCCCCTGTTAGTACTGTTTCTATAGCTGTCTGTTCATGGCTTGGTAAATGAGCAAATGGGTATTCTGAAAATTGTTTTGATACAACTGATTCATATAAAACTTTCCTAGGGATGCCTAAAACCTCCAGGATAGTCTCATGCCATTTTTTTTACATAGTCAAAACAACATGTCCATCCCATATTTAATTCTGTACTCTTTAATTCTTGTGTCTAAACACTTTTGCTTGCCAATCCTGTATGATCTCTGTTAAAGAAGGAACTGCCCATAAGCTCCACTGTGTACCAGCCTTACGCAAAATAGGAACTATATTTGCATATAAAAATACGCTACAAAAAAAAAGATCAGCGGATTTAACATTCCCACCCCTCCTTTTTCCCTTTCCAGGTATGTAATGGATCTCTTTATGGGGTTTAACTGACTTCCCCATAGACATAAAAACAAAAACAGCAGCACACTGCAGTTTCTAGCTGTTTAGGTATCAGATAAACATAACTTAAGTATAGAAACACAGGTGCTAGGAAAGTTTTAATTAGATAAACCCTTTTTTGCTTGCTCATGTGCCATCTATTCCATCTTTTTACAAGCTTCTGTCTTTTATCTATTTGATCATCTCAGTTACATTTTAACGTCTCCTTGACCAAAAAAACACCTAATATTTTACATGGTTGATTATCAATCTTAATATCTCCAATAGAGTCCTTTGAAACCCCCAAATCCTGTACAGGGATACAGCTACTCTTCTGTGTATTTACCTCAGCCCCTGATATGGCTGACAAAGTCTGCACCAACTCACATGCCCGTATTCATGATCTTTATCTTTCACCATTCAAACCAAGTCATCCCCATATTCAATAACTTTTATTTGGGGTTGTAATCCATACAGTACACCATTAATCCTGGGGGAAGAGTAGATTATTCTGACTAAGGGTTCCAGAGTTAAAATATATAATAACGGGCTTAAGGGGCATCCTTGTCGTACCCCTATCTTTATATCATATTTCTGCCTCAGCCATTTATTGTCATAGGATTTAATGTATGTTTTAGCATAACATCACTGAACCCACTATATAAACTTTTTAGGAAAACATAAGATTTTAAACATTGACACAGAAAGACATGTGACACCCTGACAAAGGCCTTAGACTGGTCTAAATTAACAAAGAAACCAGCTACCTCCCCTTGTGCACCTTCATCTATGATCTCCCTAATTAAAAGTAGGGAATTTGTTATCTTCCTGCCAGGGACAGAACAGAATTGTGATTGATGAACTATTGATTCCAAAGTCATAGATAATCTTGTACTTAATAATTTAGCCAGTGTTTTAAAATCAGTATTTAGGAGTGTTATCTGTCTCCAATTACTTAAATCCGTCCTTTCCCCTTTTTTGTACAGAAATGTTAACAAACCTTCATACATTTGTTCATCTAACTGCAATTCTGACAGAAAGGCCCAAAAAACTTGCGAAGGTTCCTGTGGCATTAAATCCTGCAAAGTTTTATAAACCTCACCTGGCAACCCATCTGAACCAGGTACTACCAGTTTTTCTACCTGTGAGATTACAGCTGTCAGCTCAGGAGCCAAAATTGGCTGTAATAGCTGCTGAGATTGGGCACTACTAAGCTGAGGTAACTCTGTTGCTTGTAATAGTTGGGAAAAATATGGACAATGTTAAACTGGATATGCCTGTTGTTCTTTTATCTGTTTTTCCATTTCTCTTAAAATTCCAGTATTGTCTGGATTAGATTACCTGCCCCATCCTTAATTCATTCCAGTACTATTTCTTTTGTGCAACCTAGTGCAGCAATCAAATGGATTTGTTTGGTATTTAGTCCCATGGGTGCCAAATCTTTGTTCAGCTTCCAACGATTTCTGTCTATCATATTGTGGAAGAAACATTTCTTTTTTGACTGCCTCTATCTGTACTGTATAGTCCCCCCCCCCTTGTTTTGATTGCAAGGAGACTAATTTAAGAAATTGGTTTGGGAGTATTTGTCATTTTTTGAATGTCCTTTTTGTGATGCAACCGCTCTGAAGACGGTTGTAATACAAAGTTTAGTGTCTGCCCACCACTGTATCGGGGAGCCATAAAAAATAAACAAATTGCCTATATTTTATAAGTATTGTCAAGCCTTGCAGGACTATGGGATCCTGCAAGTGACTAGCATTCAGTTTCCAAATGCCACAGCCACCCACCAGTGGTGGTGAAGTGGAAACCTAAATGCCTATTAAAGCATGGTGTGAGGTTTCCACTGGGATAGTCTCTGTATGTGAAAAAGGAAGTAAATTTGTAATAAACCAAAAGTCTATGCGGGTGGACAATATTCCTTTAAAAAATGTATGATCTGATTTGCCCCTCAAGTGAAGTCTGAGCATCTTTTAATCCAGCTTGTTTTATCAGAGACTGCAGAAAATTAGTATTGCTATAGATCTTAGTAGTGGCAGCCCTTTTGTCAGTTTTCAACAAACTGGTGTTGAAGTCTCCCCCCAAAAATACTTGTTAACTAGTACATAAGTATGGTTGTATTAATCTCAATAGGTCTACCCTAAGGGCTTTTGTTTGCGGGGCATATAAGTTGATTACCCTAAACGCCTGACATTCAAATCCTTTATCAAGAATCAGTGCTCTACCAGGGAAAACATCTATCATTTTTTGAACTAAAATATCAGGATTAGTGAAACACACCCCTAAGCCACTACATAAATCTTCTCCTATAGACCAATGTGAATTGCCTTTTAACCAATCATTTTGCACCATGGAAATGTCAGTTAATGATCGGAACTTAGTATCCTGGAACAAAAAAATATCATAAGACATGCACTGCAAAAGAAAGAATGTCATAACCCTTTTGACCTCCAATTTCATATGGTTCACATTAAGGATAGCTAGCCTCAAAATAGGTGTAGGGTTATGTTTGAGGTGGTCTGGACTTCCTCACACTTGCTCTAGTCACCGTCTTTGGTCTAGAAATTTTGTCCTTAGTGGAAGATTGTACTGGTGTGTCAATGGACTAATCACTTTGAGTGGACTGAATACAGACATCTGAATCAGCATCCTTCATTTGCTCACTCCAACTTTGTAAAACGTATTTATTGTCCAAAGAAACTGGTTCTGAAGTCTGAGATGCTTGTTTTAAAGAACCTTTACTTTTAGTACCTCAGGTATCTGTTTGAAATAGTTTTGTATCCTGAGTACTTGAAGAGGTTTCTGGGAGGGGGAGGGGTGATGATGATGGTGGCATTATTCCTCCTAAGCCTGGGAGTATGTCCTGAACCTGTTTAGGCTGAATCTGTGTTTCTGCAGGTACAGTATTCGAAGGAGAGTTGGGCAATACTACAGTCAAAGCTTGAGACCTGCTTTCAGGTCTCTCATGCATAGTGGAGTGGGTAGATATGAGCTGTGCAGGCCCTGAACGTCTATAAGGCATCTTTGCCTGATTCAAGCAAAACTCTTGTTCTGCAGATTCTGCCGAGTTTTGTGCTGGCCATGGGCAGGACTTACTTCATCATCTCCACGCAGATTACAGTTCAGGGGAACTGTGCACATATTGACTGTGTGGCCCAGTATGCCACATTGAAAACACTTCATTTGGTTGCAGTTCGTATTTAAATGAGTCAGAGATCCACACCTGTACAACTTTTAAGCTGTTCAAGGTAAAACAAAATTCCACGGTCCTTCCACAAAAAGAAACAATTGGGCAGGTGACTGATTCCCCGATCAGTATGTTTCAATTACACTCAAAATGTCCAACCCACAGTCCAGAACCCATTATCATCCGTGATAGGGTTTGGTGTCCCATATACTGTATATCACATCTCTTTTCTAGCCAAAAGATTACTGTATATAATTTACACTCACTCCCTCATTCTGAAATAAGATGGTAACAGTTTTAACTGTGGGTTTAGTGATAGGTATTGCCAGAAAGTCTTGCCACATAGGGGTATCTTTAACTGTAATTATAGTCTCCAAAATTTATCGAGCAGAGCTGCTGTACAAAAGCTGATATTAAAATGATTGTCCCCGTGTGTATGTATAAAGGGATACACCTCCGTGGGGGTAAAGTGCAAAGAATCCTTAATGAGGGTTTTGCCCACAAAATATCTATCTGGGACCCGACCAAGGTCTCCTTTATATCATAGTCAGACTACAAAGTGATTTTTTACAGCCTCTACTGGCTGCCTGAAGAGGATGACATAACTGATTTTATTCTTAACATTCTGGCTGGCATCTTGATCTGGGAGTGGAGGCCACCCCCCCACCCCCCATTTACTGAGTCATCTTCTGCTGAAAAACTATTTTCTGTATCTGTAGCCTCCATTTCTGTATAATCACCCAGAGTCTCTCGATCTAACTGGGGGTTCAAATCCTTTGATGTTTCTGAAGCCATGCCAGGAATACTCTCCTGTTGTAGCTGTGATCCATTGTTGGTGGTATCTGGAGCAGCAGTATTTGTTCTCGTAGGTTCATAGGCTGATTTCAAGTTCCGTAGCCTTGCACCTTTATTGAACTTGCCACCTTCATATCTTAAAGGTAGTATTCATATTTTTTGTGTCCCATATATGTGTCTAATCTATTTTTAAAGGTAGTAATGTAAAGTATTCTGGATTGTTATGATTCTTTGAGTGTATCATTTGCCTCTCCTTATTGTTCTATTATTTTCTCCTACCAATGTGTTAATATGTGAACTTGTTTTTTATTTCTGTTTTATGGTTAACTAGCCCTACAGTTTCCCTGAGAGATGGTTCATAACAGGCTCTATAAGCAAGACAAAGATCTCCTCTGGTCCTTCTTATATTACATTGAGTAAAGGTCTAATTTGTTTAATCCTTCAGAGTAACTAATATTATTCATGTTCTTAATTTTTTTGTGGCCTTTCTCTGAACTTTCTCTATAATTTTCTTTTCCTTTATTGTTTGTGGTGTACAGAACTGTGTACAGTACTCTAAATGCGGCCTCACAAGACTGGAGTACAGGGGGAGAACAACCTCTGGCTCTTTACTTTTAATGTTACTCAGAATACTGCCCAGTATTTCATGACTTTTTTGGACACTGAGTCTGGTATGTGTATCGAACGATAGATCATCCATTACTTGTATTCCCAGGTCTTTCTCATTTGTTGTGGTTTGAAGTATGTGACCATTTGAGGTCTATGGATACTTTAAGTTGCTGTGGCCGATATGCATGACCTTATATTTATTTACATTGAATTTCATTTTATTACGTAACGCCTACTTTCCTAGATTATTTATATTGTCCTGAAATTCTTTACTGGAGGTCTGGTCTGTTACAATTGCACCACTTTTGCAGTCGTCCATGTATTTACACATCCAAGCAGTATTGGCTGTCTGCATGAATAAGGCTAAGATGTTGAAAAGGGTCAGTCCCAAGACAGAACCCTGTGGCACCCCACTTGTAACCTGTCCCCAATCTGATAAGTAGCCCCTTATTGCAACCATTTGCGTTCTGTTGTCTAGCCAAGAAATGATCCAATTTATTAAGTTTGGTTGAAGTTTGATTTTAATAAGGTGTTCCATAAGAACTCTATGTGACACTGTGTCAAAGGCTTTGGAGTAATCCAGAAAGAGTACATCCACAGGCATTCCCTTATCTAGTGTTGCGCTCACCGGCTCAAAAAACTGAAGGAGATTGGTAAAGCATGATCTACCCTTTGAGAACCCATGTTGTGTTATGTCTGTAAGCCCATTTAAGTCAATGTGATTGATTATTTGTTGCTGAATTAATCTTTCTAACAGTTGTTTAGTTCTGTAGCAATTTCTGTTTCATTGTTTATAGTGCCATTATTTGTTTCCAAAGGGCCTACACCCTTATTGCTTCCTTTCATTGCACCATATTTAATTATAAAATTGTTTCTTGTTATCCTTGATTAGAGTAGCAAGTTTTAGTTTGTATGATTTTTTTTACTTTCTTAATAATGCTCTTAGTAATACTTACAGTCTTTTTGTACATATTCCAATTATTATCTGTAGGATTTTTCTTATATTTGTGTATTGTTTCTTCTTTTTATTAATGAGTCACTTAATATTCTTGTTCCACCATGGTGGAATCATTCAGTTTTTTGAGTATTGTAGCCTTTCTGGTACCCAGTTCTCAATACAGTACTTCAGTTTTTTATTTATGTTTTTCCAGACACTTTCTAAAGGGAGACTCACTAACTTTCCTTCCCAATTCCATTCAGAGAGCCATTCACTAATCTTGTTATAATCTGCTTTATAAAAATCTTTCACTTTGGTTATGCCTTTAACACCCATACCAGATAGCTCAAGTTCAACTTCCAACATTCTATGGTCAGTGTTTGCAAGTGTGGGTAATGGTTTTGGGTTAGATATTCCTGTAATTATATTTGTTAGTATCAAGTTTAGTTTATTATTTTCTCTTGCAGCCACCTTAACTATTTGATCTAGATTGTGCAAAACTGTAATATCTATGAACTTGTTTTCATTTGTTCCGGTTCCTTCAAGCTGATCCCAATTAATTGTTGTGAAGTTGAAATTTCCCATCAATACACAATCTGAACTTTTACTCTGTAACAATCATTGTAATGCTTCTCTGTACCTAATCTATGTGACGTGGAACCTTTGTAAAGGAGTCTTTGACTCAAAGGTATTCTTTCCGAAACCCGAAATAAATAAATAAATAAATAAATAAATAAACATTCCCCGTTAATATCCATGTTTTCAATATCTAACAGGAATGTCTTGACTTTATCAGAAGTCAAATTTGATGGACAATAGCCAAGTTCTATTGTTAATTTTTTATTAGGGAGATTTATTTGGGCCCATATAAGTTCTGATTTGAGGTCGTTTATGGGACTGATTTCTTATACTTTATAACTTCTGGCAATGTATAAAGCAATTCCACCTCCTGTTTTGTCAGAATGATTTTTCCATAATTTGGTATAACCGGGTATATCTGTGTTCCAGTCATCATTGTGGAACCAAGTCTCCGTAACACCACATATAGCTATTTTCATTGTGACCAAAGTGTTTTTTAGATCGTTAATCTTGTTTCTTACGGTCCTAGCATTTAAGAGCAAGATATTGAGTTTATGGTTATTCATAGTATGTTTGCTTATTTTTGTTTGATTATGTTTTTTAGTTTTTATGTTGATAGTATTTATACTAGAGATACTTGGGCCTAGTTGTAGGGAAGTCACAGAGTCTTACCCCCCCCCCATATCTTAGTTTAAACTGTTGGTACTGTGAAGTAGGATTTTCTTATCCAGCAAATTGCATCCCCTTCTACTTAAGTGCAATCTGTCCCAACAAAAATATTCAATCCTTTCAATGAAGCCCCTCCAGTGTGTTATATATTTTATTTCCTGCTTCAAGCACCACTTCCCCAGCCATTCATTATAATATTGTATCTTGTTTTTCTAATATTCTGTTGCTCTTGGCATTGGAAGGATCTCAGAGTTAATTATCTTGCAACCCATTTGAACCAGTTTATTAGTCTTTGATACATAGTACTGTTTTATTTTGGAAGCCGGTTCTCTAAAGACATTGCTTACTTCAGCATGTATAACGACTAATGGGCAAGACCCCTAGAATTCTGCGGCCGCAGAATTTTGCGCAGAACTTGCAATCTACTGCAGAACTTCTGCGGTGCCACAGAATTCACTCTTCTTGTTGATTTTTTATTAATATTTCTGTTTTTCCATAGAATCTGGTTCCTTTCCCCTCTTTTTATATCCTAAACCCCTATATACTCAGAATGTGATGTTATCATTGCTACAACATCATACATTAGCTAATGAAATGGCTGCAATCTGCAACAGAAATGAACAGTCACTTATCTACCACAGCTCCCACTGCCAGAGACGGTGGCTGCACATCAGGCATGGTGATATTTGCTCAACCTGCACTACAGCCTAATACAATTTTCAGTCTTACATTATTGCACTAGGGCCAACTTAAACAAAACCTTGACTATAGCACAGACCTGTTAAGTCCATACCTCACTTTGTACAAACCTATTTGTGCCTTTAAGGTACAGAGATGCCATCCGAAATGAATAACTGGTAAAATGAATTTAACTGTCATTTTAAGAAAAATAAAGTAATTATGCCCATAAAAGTGGAATATAATAATGTAGACCTGTTGAAAGAATAGACCTGTTAAATAAATAATTGCACTGTCGCATTTTTGCCAGGTTTTCATTATATATTGTCATTGGTTGATAGAATCACCTAAAAGTTATGGAGAATGTTGTGTGCAGAGAGAGACAGCTGTTGGGCCAGAGGGTAGCATGCTGTGTTTCCGTGCCGGCAACTCATGTTCAGAGATTAGCTCTGGGAGCTGGCTGGGCAGCACAAGGATTGGTGGAACACATCATTGCTCGGAGCCTGGGAAGGTATGGTGCAGTGTTCTGTCACATGGTGGACACATTGTGCTGGTCTGGAGAGCTCTATCTCACAATCAGCTCACATGCATGTCATGGCCTGATGGTGCTATGCAGTGTGTCAGGGAAAGCAGGTTGACATCAAAAATGAGTTTTGCAATAACTCCTCTATTCCATTTCTAATGGGACCTGTATGAATGAGGATGCAAGTTCATGGAAATTAAAAAATGTATATATATATATATACACACACACACACATACAGTATCTCTGTCTCTCTCACCATACACGCACACACATTTGTATGTATGTTACAGATTGCATATAAATATATAAGTGATACACAGTGGGAACCTCATGAGTGGTGTAGAATGCACATACAAATATATAAGTGATAGACAGTGGAAACTTCATTAGGAGATAGATAGCATGCATATAGAAATAACTTGTTTATCACATATGATCCCCTCTGCATATGTCATTTATGCAACAGGCTAGGACCTTAAGGGAGAGACATTTGTTTTGCTTTTTTAGGCATAAAATTATTTTTATAAGTCTGCTATTTTTTGAACTAGTGTTACTGTGCTTTCCACCATCCTGATTGCTATAACCACTGCCATGAAAGTGAAGTCAGGATGACAAGCTGTCACTGTGATGTGGTAGTTTGTTAGTGCCGCAGAACTTCCGCAGAAATTACAAACCACCGCCGCAGAAATTCTGCGGCAAATGATAGTCTTGCCGCAGAACTTGGTCCCACTTTGCCGCAGAAAAGTAGGGGCCCTGCTAATGGGTCTTCCCCAGCATTAGCCAAAATGTTGTTTAGCATAGGTTCATAGGTAATGTTTCAAGTCTATGTAACTGAAACAGTCATTAATCGACTTGCCACTAACAGTGGATGTATTCTAATTTCCTTTCCCCCATAAAGGAGTCTAGTTGGTTCTTAAAGGATGCCAAGCTAGGGGCTCCTACCATCAACTCTGGTAATGAGTTCCATATATCCACAACCCTCTGGCTAAACCACTTCCCACTCCTTGAGGTCTTTTACAATTCCCCCTTCAGTTGACAATAACGTCTCTGAGTACCTCTATAGGATACTTCCTTTTTAGAGAGATCTGATGTTTCCCAAATAACTTCATCCTTAAATGCTTTACAGACATAACATAAATCTCCCCTCAATTTGCGATATGCCATTGAGAACATACCCAGCTTCTCTAGCCTGCCCTTGTAGGATAGCCCATGTGTTCTCCTAACTTTTCTGGTTAGTCTCTGTTGCACTTTCTCTGCTGCAACTGAGCTTTCTACATTTTGTGATGTCAGAAATTCTGGCTCTGCTGTAACTAGATAATGTTCTATTGACCTTATCAGTATTGCAAATGGCCCTATCCAAATGTTTAATTATGGTCTCCTAGGACATAAATTTTGTGTAGAGTTGTTGACATTTCCTGTTTCCATGGGGATTTCACTGTTGATTATACTGGTTCTTTCATTATCAGGGGCTGTAGTAATTGTTACATTAGATGGTACAGTGCCTGCATTTGGTTCCTTAGGTTGAAGGCCTCTGGGCTATCAATTCTAGTGATTTGCCCTTCCCTAATTTGACTCTGAACTAAGTTTGTTAACACTTCCAGTTGTCCAGAAGTAGATGGAGCTATGTCATTATCATTAGAGTTTGATGTTCCCATGTTTGTTTCTTGGTGATGATTGGTTTCAGGGTTTATGCCAGTGGTATTGATAATTGGCTCTACCACAATTTGACTCTGGGGTTCAGTAGTTAATGGGACACTTTCTTCATCTAAAGATACTAAGTACAGGGGTTCAAAATGGTTTGACATTGGTGTGATGAACTGCCCTGCTTTGCATCCCCTTTTGGCGACTTTAGAATTCTGGACCAAAAAACACTCCTCATCAGAGCTCTCTGTCACTACTTCTTCTCTTATTCTTTTCTTATTCTATTTATATTACTGATTTTGGATATTATTGGCAATTATAGAAGTAGTAGGCACTTCATTGGTGAGGTTATCAATTGATGTGTTAGTGCATATGTTCATTTCCTTATTATTTTCCTTTGGGGTATATTGTACTTTATTTTGTAATGGTGGATCACTTGTTCTGGCCTGAAACCTGGACGTTATCTCTCTTTGACTTGATTCTATTTTAGACAGTCTGTCATTAAAGAGGCTAATTTCATTTGCTATGTCTTCATTTTGTTTGCATTTATAACATTTAAATGGCTGATTATTGCAAACATTAGTAACAAACAGAGGTGGGTGAAATGGCCAAAATTTGCTACGCAAAACAATTAGGTATTATTAGTGATCGAAGTAATCTGGCGTGAAGTGGAGTACTCCGCCTTATAATTAGGATCTCAAAGTCCACTGGAAACAATGACTTCACATTACTCCACCTTTCCACAACCACCTCTACACCAATTTTAATGTGAAGTGCATTGAAATCAATGTACTTTGCATCACTTCACCTTGCCGGTGAGCAGAAAGGCAAATTTTGCAGTGATTCATGGGATTGCAGGTCACATGGACTCTAGATTGTTCTGCACAGCCTCAGTTCTGGGTACTGTGTATGTAGTGGTAGCTGGAGACAGTTTGCTCTTGGAGCTCTGAGATTCAAACCCTCTAAAAACTGTTCAAAAAGCCTCTTTGAGCCATTATCTTGCTCAAAATTTAGTATATCGATTGTAGGAAACCCTCCTGTGCTCATATCATCGAGAGTTTATTGCTTGTGTGTGGATTTTGAATGTTAATTTAGAACATTCAGTCTATGTACTGACAGACACTTGAAGTGTGCTTGGGAGAGGGGCGTACCTGTGGTGGAGGTAGATTAACTGGGAGAAAGGCAGTCTTTCTGTTTTGGTTATATTTTTCTTGTATAACTGTGTTTATGTATACACAGTAAAATTTTCACTAATTTTTGAAATTTTTTTGCCAATTGTTGTGGTGCAGTATATAATTTCAGTCTGTTTAAATTATTTTGTTATATTGCTTCAGCTTTCAATTTGCTGCGCATTACCTGTAGTGTGTGTGTGAGTGTGTTTGTGATGCATGCCATCAAGTCAGACACATTTTATTGAGCCACTCAGTAACTGCAGCACTGTGAACCTGCTATCTGTCTCCATTATTTTGGTAGTGGACTGTTACTGCAGTGCATTGCCCCCCCCCCCCAATCAGCAAAAGGTTTTCTTTTCCAGATTTGGATTTGTGACTTGTGAGCACTGGTTAAGTTGTTGCTGTGCCTTTGCATCAACATCGCTTGAATGTGTAGCACAATCTTAATCTGCCTGTGTGTTTGCATCTGTTTAGTGCCCAATCTCCATCTGCAAGCCACAGTTGTTGTTTTTTGGCTTCACATCCACCGGCCCAGAGTAAAAGTTCATAAATCTAAATTTGTTTAGAATTTTCTTGGTGATCCCCAAAAATGCCTGCAAAGAGAGGTGCAAGCAAAGTTGTTTCTGGCCATGGCACTGCTGCCAGTGGCAAGATTGGCCACGGGCGTGGTGGTACACTGAAGTACATAGCCGATGTCAGTAGAGGGATTTCTCCATTAATGTTTTTTACAGCGCAATCTGTTGCTTCACTGATAGTTGGAGGAGATGATGTTGTCCCCACTGGTGGTGTTAGTGCAGTTGCTGTTGGCATGAGTATTGCTGCCCCAAATTCCACTTCTGACCAGTTAACCATTTTCGAGGGGCCCCCTAATAAAGGCCTAACCACTGAAGTGCAGGGGTCATTTGTGTGGCTTGTTTTGCCATCAATAAATTTACACTAGCAGTGAACATTTTTTCTTGGCATTTATTCATCTGGAGTGCTGGCTTTCTGGTTTTGTAAAGTAGGACTATAATGAGGGCAAGAACACCACTTTTGTACTTTATTTTATTTCAGCTTTTTTGGGGCGTGATTCTTATCATTTTTGGAAGGTAAACAAGGTTATGAGAAAGAGAGACAGAACACACACTTAACATTATACACATAACAGTACACAATGGGGGGGCAGAAAGACTAACAATAACAAAAATGGACAGTGACCTGTGTTAGATGGCCTAAAGATATGCAAGAAATGTGAGAAGGCAGTAAGGAGGGCTAGGGGTATACTGGGATGCATTGGGAGCCATCACATTAAAATGAAGTCCAAAAATGGATGTTCTTATCCCTATGTGCACATATTTGGTAAAACCTCATTTTAGGTACAGCGTGCAGTGATGAGAGCATATCTCTGCAAGAATATACACAGAATAGAGGCTGTACAAAGAAAGGCAACTAAAATGTTGAGGGGTATGCACCAGAATGAAGCCAGGCGAAGAAACACTAAAGGACATTACATATCAACACAAGGAAAGGGGGGCAGGCATGATAGAAAGTATCAAGTACCAAAAGGGAATCAACAATGTACAAGAGGGTAGCATCATCCAGAAAAAGAGATGTGCATGAAAAAGGGCCCAAAATCTGAAGATAGAGGGGGGATGATCAGGGGCAACATCAGGAACTATTTTTTCACACAGAGGGTGGTGGGTGCAAGGACAAACTAAAACTAATGATCAAGCATTCTGATGGGATAGCAGCAGTTGAAGCATCCCCATAATTTGTAGCTGGTGCCCCTCAATTCACTCAAACTGCTGCTCAATGTTGTCAAGAAGGTGGTTAACAATCTCCAACTCACTCCACATCAGGCCCAAATCAGCCTGTGTGGCAGGTAGTTGGACAGGGTTGCCACCATCACCTGCTGCAGCTGGGTGGAGGTGGTGGAGCAGCTGGTTGATCCATGGCCCTCTCTCACTTCACACCACCATGCACAGGTGGACGCCGTGCTGCCCCCTCTTCCCCAGCAGGGCCAGCAGGTGCATCACTGCCCTTTTCTGCAACCTTGGCTTGCCACTGTACATGGTGGAGGTTGTACAGGTGGGTGCACTGACCACCTGTGCCAAGGTGAGTTCCTTTGGGCCCATGGCGCACCTCCACACCACACAGATTACATTTCACTACACTGCTGTCCCCAAGCAGTGTATTAAAGAACTCCCACACTAATGAGGTGCGGGAGGGACCAGGCACAGGTGTGGGGGGGACCCATGTGTTGTTGGAGCCAGAGGATGCTGCTGCACAATTGGGGCCATCGGTGACTTAGACGGTGTAAGCCACGTGATGTGTGTGGGCTGCCTGTAAATTCTCACTCTGCCTTTAAAGTGAAGTAAGGTGGAGTGAGCAACACAAAGTCATTATCAGCATTATTACAAGGCGAAGTGGCAAAGTAGCATTTTTTTTTCATGGGCACTTCACATAGCCTGAAAATAATGCAAAATGGGCTACTTCGCATCTACTTCATGGGCGGAATTTAACTTCGCTGCATCTCTAGTAACAATTTGGTACATGGCACATGATACAGTATGCACTTCAACCCCACCTCCCCTTCCAGTGTCATTATTATATTCATTGTAATGAAATGCCTTGCACCAATGTAATTTTTAAGCAACAGTATGCACAGGAAGTTAACACAACCGCCTGTCTGAAATCTTGCACAAAAACTACTATGTATACCTTACTTTGAGGTCTGTGATAACCTTACTAGTAAAAATGCTGGACTCCAATTTCTAAATTCGATTACCCTAAGGGCCACCAACTTACTCAATCAGTTTTGCCTTACTCTAGACCTTAGTATTTATGGGGATATTAAGTACATAAGCAGGGGAAACTCTCTTACCTTGCAAGGCTAGCTTATGTTAGTTTGTTGTTTCCTTTTCTGCCTATCCAGCCAGACATGCAAGACACACGCACAGACACACGTGTCTTTGCATGCATCTTCATGCATGACGATGCGCGCTCGCGCTGCTCGCAGCAGGGCTAACTTATATAGCAGTCTGTGACCCGTAAGGACCAGTAAGTTCACCGGACTGCAATGCTACCCAAAACTGCCTTTTTAGTTAGAATTGCAGGCGAAAGTCACTTATATGTGGTTCTGGCACACTAACTTTCAAACAATAGTGCCCAAATTTAATTTCAATGTCTCCTCTTGAGTTGTAGTTCTCTAGCAATGCTCGAGAATTACAGCTCACTCTTCCTGTTTCCTGTATGTCCAAAAATGGGCTCCAATACATTCTACAGAGTGCATAGCTGCTAACAACTGTAAAAGCACACTAAAGTTACATCAGAGGAGCTTCAGGATGATTGTTTAATGCTCAGTCACCTGAAATTAAGTGAACTATTTGTCTGCTCACAGTAGGGCTAACTTATGCAGCAGTCCGTAACCCGGAAGTACCAGTTAGGTCACCGGACTATAATGCTACCCAAAACTGCCTTTTTAGTTAGAATTGCAGGCAAAAATCACTCACCTCACTCTCCTTATTAGCAGCTGAAGCAGCTGGCGGTAATTCATTTTGGGCTTTTGGTGAAGCGGATTTTTATGTTTTTATCGTTGAATTCATTCTCCTTTATTCTGGTGTTCCCAGGATTGGAATATTTGGATCTGGAGTCCACTGCCCTTTTACAAAAATCCTTCCTGCTTGTTCTAATGCCGTCTCAAGTGACCAATCTACCGAGGATCCAAAATCACTTGATGTGGATGCCTAACTTGCATCCGACTGACCCGGTGCCAATCCTTGTTCATCAGAGCATTTAGGTAAAACAGTTACATTTTTTAAAATGATTCATTTACCAGTTGTGTTTATCGGGATGACTACAGATCATTTTCATTTTTGTTCTTCTTTAAGTTTTAATTTATGAACTGAATACTGCTTTTCCGCTTCTGTCATCATCTCCAAAAGTTGTCTTTTTTTGTTCTCCAAATCCTGCTGTAGCTTTAATTCTTCCCCGACATCCCTCCCAAGATATCTAACTAGGATGTCTGGTGTTGTACAGGGCTCTCCATGTCTTTAGTTGCTGGGCCAGCACTTCCTACATGGACCATATCCTTTGTGGTATCTATGTCTCCAAGCTCTATTTCCGGGCCATAAAAAAATAACGTTCTGTGCCTCCACTGAGACACAACCTCCTCCATCTGCAGTTCATCCAACACTGGGATCCTCCATCCTCTGACAGAGAGATGGCTCCCCCTGCAGGAACCAGTGTCCTGGCCAAAGTACACCCATTCACTAAAATACCACTAACAGCTTAACCTGGTTCAATGTCAGTTGGCATCCATCTGTATTCCCCTCCCATGGGGTGAGGCTGGAAATAGGCAGCTCACCTTTCCCGGTCAACAAAAAATAAATAAATAAATAAGATATGCAGGGGAGTTGTGCAGCATGATGACAAGGGCTAGAAAATGGATGGGGATAAACAACATTCACACAGTAGGACAGCTGCAGTTGCTTAACTTGCCGTGTGGCATTTCCCTCCTAGCTCGCACCTGTTGCAGGCTGAGCGGGCTCCATGACTTGCAATTCTACGACTGACTGAATGTGGTGCACAGAGTCCCCCTTTATAGCGCTGGAGCAAAGTAGTATATAAATGCATGCAGAATGTTCCAGGATGAGATGCTAATAGGCCACTTTGCCCACTGACTGCCTAAGTAGCTCATTTACATGTTAGTTTTGTAAATAATAGTTTTTTGGAATCATGCAAAACAAGGGTCATGTGCGGCGCTAACTGCTAGTGAATAGCGCAATAAGGTTTGAGCTAGTCATGGCATTTCCAGAATCATATCAACATGGCAGCCATACTGTGCCATGCATGTGAGTGACGCCAGTCCATAATGCTGTACTATCCACTGACACTGTGCATGCGCACAATGTCACCACGTTTCAACTATCGCACAAACAGTGTTTTGCAATGGCCTTTGTGTGATGTGTTACAATGATTTTTCTACTCTGCTAAATACATGCCGTGGTGTGCACAACTAAAGTGCCCCAGAACTGTGAAGGTAGGTCTCTGGTGAAGATGGCACCAACTCGTAGAGCCAGGAGCAGGGCCATGCAGCGGGCAGCATGCTGTTCTGATGTAGAACTGGCCAACCTGGTGGACTTGGTGGTCCCCAAGGAGAGCCAGATGTTTTGCCAGGAAGACCAGGAGGGGCCAAGGGTGGATGTATGGGGAACCATAGGCCAGGACCTGAGCAGTCACACTGAGGTGGCCTGAACTGGAGAACAGTGCCATGACTGCTTTGCAGACCTGCAGAGGAGGGAGCAGGGACACAATATAGCACTACCGTGGCATGGTGTGAGATGGAACTGTGCTATGCCCAGGTGAGTGGCGTTCAGTACCTAGTCATCCAGTGCCTGGCACTTGAGGGGATGGGCTTTCACATCCACAGGACAGGGGAGCATATGGGCTGTATCGCCATCCTGAGCATTATGTGTTGTCCCTGCCCATCCATGGACAGGGCTGCCAGCTGGTCTGTGGTCAGACTGGCGACATGGTAGTAGGCTAGTGTGGCATTGGCTGTGGCTGCCTACTGCACATTTTGGTGGTGGCCCAGCCCTACCACTGACATGGGTGTCTCTCATGGTGGGACACAACTCCCAGTCAGGCACGTCTGTGGGGTTACGTTCCGACCACATATGTCATTCCCCATG
Source organism: Neoceratodus forsteri (assembly GCA_016271365.2). Lineage (NCBI taxonomy): Eukaryota > Metazoa > Chordata > Ceratodontiformes > Ceratodontidae > Neoceratodus > Neoceratodus forsteri. The sequence continues at coordinate 1,205,295,649 of CM057450.1, read as the reverse complement.
CAACGTGCACTTGCTACACAATGGCATGTCTGCACACATGGCCAGCAGCTCCTCCCAGTGCCCATCCTTGTGTTCTCTGGCCAACACTGCCCCTGCATGTGCCTGGCACATGCCGCTCATAGCACACATCTATGTGTATCTGATTTTATTGTTGTATTTATTAGTACATACTGATGCTCCTGCATTGCATGATGTTGTACTGTTGGTGTTCCATGACCCTCGTGCAGCTGTTCTTTGTATGTTGCAGTGTCTATCCTGCCTGTTTTGAACTAGTTAGGCACCCAGTTCCCAGGGATTGGGTGCCACAAGACTGACGTCTGCCTGACCTTACCATATCCGACATCACCACCTGTGTGTACCTTGCACACGGTGTGTGCCTCCCATGCTGCCCATTCTCCTACCTGTCTGACTGAGGCATGACTGCATGTGCCACCATGAACACCCTGTGCAGACACATGGCACATGGGGTATGTGTACCTCAGCAGCCACAGGGCACACAGTGTTGGCATCTCACAGGGGTGTGTGCACTAGGTTCATGTCCCCACAGCAGCCACAGGGCACACAGTGTTGGCATCTCACAGGGGGGTGGGCACTAGGTCCATGTCTCCACATGGCAGCACATGCTACACACCCATGTGTCGTGAGCAACACCGGAACACTTTGCCTGCACAGTACACCATATGTCACCTACCACACGGCCCACACATCATATGCTGTGCCCAACATGCCCTGTCATGGGATCCTGCAGTGTGCAGGACGTGACCTGTCAGCTGGCATGTGGGTGGGACAATGTTGTGCACACACAGTATGTGATGGCAACAAGCTGCCTGAGACAGGTCAGTCACAGGGTGTTCCTGGTCTGCATGCCCACCACCAGTTGTATGATAGTATTTAGTGACCATGATGGGACAGGACCTCTTCACACAGTTGGGTACCCACAACACCTGGGCTTTGGGACCCCACCACACACCCAAGTCCAGATGGCTCATGTATGGCCACTGAGTCCAGCATCCTGATGCATGCCCATGGACATGGCAGCCTGCATCACCATGACCACCACAACTGCCACCAGATATGGCAGCATTGCTCCCCAATGGACTGTCCCATTCCATGTGCAGCCATCCAGGTGGTCACTGGACACTTCCCAGGTGGTTCTAACCTGCCATGGTCCAATGCCATGTACATTACAGTGCCCTGCCATGTTGTCCACCTATGTGTCCAGTGTTTCCCATGCATGCACCCCGACTGAAAATGTACTACTGCTGCTTCTCTGCCAGCCCACTCAATATGACATTGTGTGTGCATGGGATAAGCCTCCCAGCTGGTCTGATGCCCAGCCCTATGAGCTGGCCAATGGGTGCCCATCATGACATACTTTCACAGCCACTGTTCGACAGTGGTGTCACTCTGTACAGCCATGCCACCCTGCTGATATGCTGGGCACATACATGTGCAATGTGATGCTACTGGGTAAATGATGTGGCCCCATGTTCCTGTTACCATTGACACCATTCTGCATTCCTGTTCGGGGGGGGGCCTGCATGGGGCTCCTGGAGGGTGGGTCCTAGCATGTACCAGCTGGACATGATCTCACAAGCAGTCCCCTGACCCAGCATGTGCCTGTGTCCTCCATGCTGTCACTGTTGTATACATCTGCATGTACACCCCCCCCCTGCACATAAAAAGCAACACTGGTTCTCCTATGTGTGCCACAGTAGTTGTACGGTACCTTGCATGTTTGCACATGGCAGCCTGTGTGTGCCCTTCTGCCTGACATGGGCTACCCAAGGGTCACACAGCTGTTCATGTCCACCAACTGCACCTGTTAGGCACTCATGGCTGAGGGCCTTGCCTTTGCACCCTTGCAGGAAGCACACCACCCTCTAGGCATGTTCAGGATGTACGCTTTGTGGGGGATGTTGGCTATGGCCACAGGGTGCTGGGGCTGTCCACTAGTGTGTAGGGTCTTCAAGCAGTGTGGCCATTGGCCAGAAGGGTACTAATACAGCTGACTGTGTGCATGGCTGGGTTGCTTGTTATGCCAACAGGGTGTCCGCTGCAGCAGAGGTGCCACACCCCTGGTAAAAGCAGTGCCCATTGTCCATCATGGCTAGGTGTGTGTGTGTGTGGGAACGTATGTGACAATGCTGCAGCTCTGCATGGTACAGGTGCTCATGGTTTACAGACATCTCTCTGCCAAGGGTCTTTGTCAGCATAGTCCTGGGGTGGGTATTGGGAGCATAGTGCCTGATGCATGCCACTGACGGTTCCTGTTCTTTTTCTGTTGCAGAGCAAGAGGCTGGACATGTAGCCCACAAGAGGGCTAGGGTGGGAGAGTGGAACACCACCAGATGACAGAGGACAGACCCCATGTCCCACACCCGGGGCAGTGGCCAGTCACCTGAGTATGCCTACTGCCTATGCCATCACCTGCAGTGACCATGCACTGATTGTCTATGATTCTGGGTGTGCATGCTGTTTTCACACTGGTAGGTGGTGTCCTCACTCTGGTACCCCATGTCCCCATTGTGGCCCCAAGGGCATGCCTTGGGGCCACCTGCCCATCCAGCACAGTGCACAGTCCAATGTCCAGCATGGGGACATTTTGTGTGTCTGCTGTGGCCCTGCCACATGCTGGACCTGTGGGACGCACCCACAACATGTCTGGGGACCCTGCTCATGGTGGCTGCAGTGACCTGGCCATGCTGTGCTGCTCCACAGGTGTGGTGTTCTCACATCATGTGCTCCCATCTCAGGCCCATGTGCCCCTTTGTTGCGCCCACAGGTTCCTTGGGTGTCCCTCATTATGTGCTGGCCTGTGGCCATGTGGATGTGGGTTGCCCCTGTGCTCCATTCATGCACACATCCTCTACAGTGGTCCAACACTGCAGCATAGTCATAGGTCCACATGCCATATTCCTGCACATGACTGTCGGCATGTCCCCAGGTGCTTGTCTGTGGCTGTTTGGACCAGAGCCCATGCAGTATTCCCTGTTGCTTAGGCACCTGAGTCTCAGGTTAACCACATTCCTTTGGTTGGGCCAGGACACCCCTTTGTGTGGCACTGACCCCTGCCCTTGCTCATCATGGGTTCTTCGGTCATTGGCCATCAGCACCCTCAGTGTATGGTCCCTTCCCCCATTTCCCCATATCTCCCCACCAGTTGGTGCTCCATTGCCCCCTGGGCGGTTGTCGTGCCTGTCTTCTGTATTGGTCTGTGTGGTGGCTATGTGTTTGTGGTTTGGGCTTTTGTGCTCCTGTTTGGGTGTTATTCATGGGATTTAGGTGGAAAATTACTAGGCAGTTCCATCATGGTATTGGTGGCACACCCAGTGTGGGGCGTGCATATTTGGCCTGCTGGGTGTGGCATCCCATGGTCTATGCACTGTCACGGTTGCATGTCCAAATGCTGTGCCCCCATGCAACTGCTGCAGACCACTTTTTGGACACCTGCCAATGTGCCTCCATTGCCTGATGACATGTTTGCATGTGGTCCCTTTGGCCCTCCACTTGCTGTGTCACCTGTGGTTACAGGCATCGACAGCAGGGCCAGGGGATCAGTGAACCCCTCACTTTTTTGCTGTGGGTCAGACTATTACTCCTGACCCCACACATTTCAACCCATGGAGTAGCATTAACATGGGACTAGTGGGATTTCTCCGGTGACAGTGAGGGAGGGGGCACTTTGCACCTTTTGGTACTATGCATACATTGTACAGCCAGGCAACCAGCATTGTACTTTCTGGTTTGTCTCTACAGGGTATTTTGTTTCACTACTGCATGGGTTGCACTGCAGCTGTAGCATTCCATTTGGCTTCTTTCTTCTCTGGAAACCTTCATAACCTACAATTCCTGTAACTGTGTTGTGCTCATTACCATACGTGGCCGATGAATTTCAGTTACTACACCATAGATTACTCATTGGACTGTGTGTATCATCCAGGACTGTGTCACGCTAGGTTGGATGATTAGTGTGTATGTATTGTTGTAATTGTTTTTTCTCTGCATGTCTGAACCCCCCCAACTGTTTGATGCATTCCTCTGCCACTGGTTGCAAGGCCATGTAACACATACTGCCAAATGCTCCCTGGGCCCCACCTATCCTAGGAGCTGCCTGGGGCTATGTTGGCAGACACATGGCTGTTATTCTGATGCACCACACTCCACAGGTGGCCATCTAGCCTGGCCTTGGTGTGCTTTCTGCATGTGTCACCCTGTGTGCCATGTTGTCCCACATTCTGCATCTCTGAGTAACACTGCTATTTCCCTACAATATTACAGGTTCATTGCCCTTCGAGTGGCCGGCCACAGGCAGATCCTATAGTGGAGCATATCTGTGGGCGTTTCACAGTTGGGGTGCTATGCCCTTTGTGGGCTGTGCCAGACATCTTCCCAGCACTATGTGTCTGCTTTGCTGTGTACTGTGCCCCTGGTACCTAGCCTTCCTTGCACACCTTGCCATTGGCTCATGTCATCCTGTTATACACTGCATTCCTAGGCATGGGACCTTCACATGCCGGCAGGCAGTACCACTGCCTCTGGACAGTGCACAGTCAGCATCCCAGACACACATCACATGGGTTTGGGGGTGTGCCTTGCACATCTTGGCACTGTTGCAGCATTTGTACTGAGTGCACCATTTTCCTCCTCCTAGATACACCTCAGCTGCCTGCTGTAGGGCATTGCAGTCAACAGTGGAGGGCCGGGATGGAGCTAATGACCCAATGTCAAGCCCGGCTACTGAGGGACATGCTGCAGCAACAGAGGGAGATACTGCAGGAACTGCAGGAAATGCAACGGATCCTATCATGTATGAAGTGCCAGCCTTGGCCATCACCTCCTCCTCCTGCCTCTTAGATATGTCATCCCCAACCCTCCTTGCCCCCCATCTATATCCCACCACTTCCACACCCACTTGAATTGTAAATAGTTTCCCCTGTTCATATGGTTCCCCTGTACATAGTTATTGTTTGTTTATTGCAAGCTCTACTTCTCCACCCCCTCGTCTTCCCATTTTCCCCACCCATCCCTACCCTACATCCTTCCCTGTTTATAGCTGTTAGCTTTTTATTCGGTCTTGTTGTTGTTTGTACTGGTTTTATATTGCTGTTGTTTGCTATTTATTGTTCATACAGTTTTTCATATTAAAGCTGTTTAGTATCTCTTATACTGTGTCCTGTGTCATAGAAGCATAGAAACATAGACTTTGATGACAGATGAGGACCGCTTGGCCCACCCAGTCTGCCCATTTCCCTACCTATTGGATAAGCTGTAGATCCCAGTTAACCAACAGCCTACATCTTCTTACCCCACACCAGAATTGCCTTATGTCTGTCCCATGCATTATTTAATTCCCCCACTATTTTTGACTGCATGACCTCCTCAGGAAGGCAGTTCCATGTGTCCACCACCCTCTCCATGAAAAAATCCTTACATTGCCCTTGAGCCGTTCCCCCTCTAAACTGATCTGTTGGTTCTTTCATCCTGTAGTGCTTCACTTTCAGGTGTGCACTGTCCCACTCTCCACCTGTTCAGGTCCAGTGTGGGGGGGGGGCAACACATGTCACTATACCACCTCTATCCCTTGCCAAATGAACACCTGTGTGTTGGCAGGCGTCCACCGGACTGGTTGCCATTTTTGTCTGTGTGCTGGCATTGGACCTTTCCCTGGACTGTTGCTGGCATCTTCTACTGGACTCTGTACTATGCCATACAGGCCACACTGTGCCCCACCCCTTTTGCCCGGTCCACCTCTGTCACAGGTTGAGCCACCACATGATGTTGCCCACCTGGATGTGCTTTGCTGTGCTGTCACCTGTGCTTGTGTCTTAGGCCTACCACACACTTCTCATCTGGTCATATGTCTGACAGCTTGTGGCATGCCCAGCCATGTGTGTCAGTTCCTTCTGCAGGCCCATGTTGCCCTACTGTGCTCCACAGTCTTGTGGCACTGTTCTGTGCTTGGCCTACTGCCTTGTGCACCTGTACCATTACACTCCGTTGTGCTATTCCACAACTCAGGCAAGTGGTTGTGTTGTGTCATAGTCTCCCATTGTGCTCCTGGCAATGCACTCCATTCACTATGTGTTTGCTTTGTGAGTATCACTGCCCTGCCCTGGTGCTTTTACAGTCTATCGTGTAAAGCATTTTTTGTGTGGGCACAATTCTTTGTGAATCCTGGCCCCTAAGAGATAATTGGAACATTTTGAGGACAGACCTCTTTTTGTAAGAGGTCACAGCCCTCCCCCCAAAGACGGTCTATGAAAGAGGGAAAAATCTATGTGACTGACTGGTACCTAGTCTACAAAAGGAACCTAGACCCACACACACCAGGGAGAGCTAATTACCATCCAGACCAAATGACACATTTTCATGTGGTAACTGTAAAGTTCTATTTTGAAAAGTAACACTTTTACATCTATTAATGCAAATAGGGTGTTTGAGTCGAAATCCTTTTTCAGTTGTGTCACTAACAATCTGATATACAGTATATGGCTACCTGTGTGGTGCTTTTTATATAGAAAAGGCCACTAGGCCACTTAAACTTCAAATTGGTGAACGCTTAAGGAGCATTGGGAAGGGAGACACCACAAATCCATTAGTTAGCCACTGTATGATGACTAGACAGGTGGGTACTAGTCATACTTTTAAATTATGTGGGGTAGAACGGGGGAAATTGGGACCTAGAGGTGGGGACATAGACCAAAGGCTCCTGCAGAGAGAGTCCTTCTGGATCTATACTTTGGGGTCTCTCAAAGCACCCGGACTCAATGATAGGATAGACATTTTACCTTTGATCAGGAATAGGAAATAGTTTTTGGAATAAGATGCTGTTGTATGCTTTAATATTTTATGGGATATGATGAATTCTGTAATCAATATTAACTAAATGTAATTATGCAAACCTATTGTACCACTGTCTCATATAGCTCCACTGAACACTCCTTATTGTATTGTATTGTACTGTATTGTATTGTATTGTATTGCATTGCATTGTATTGTATTGTATTGTGCCCCCGGTTGCACCGAAAATGAGCCTCTGCTCAATGTGCCTAACCCGGTTATCAAGATTTTATTTTGCATAATATTTTTATTAATTATCAATAACTCAATAACAGTTGTTATCACTGTCATACAGAACCTATGTTTTTCTCCCAGGAGGATAAAATACATTGCTTACATCAGATTATATTAGTCTTAATACAGCTATTCATTAAGAGGAAGGTTTACAACAATAGATGGCTCCTGCAGGACTAAAACATAGAACAAAAAAAGGAAAAATATAGAATATTTACTGGTAACTAATAAACAGTTCATTCTGCTATTTCAGGCTAATATAAGATATGCCCTTAACATCTGAGCCTCTGCCAGGGAAAGAGAGTCTCATTCAAGCATAAACTTTTCTTCCTTACACTTCAAAACATATGGGAGTCAGTTAGCTGCCAGTACTTGTATGACCAGACTTTTCCATTGTACAGTTGTGGGCGTTAAGCTTGAAACCCAAGTATTTTGGATCCCTTGCTGAGCCACTGCCAGCATGATTCATATCCAATGTGGATATAGATCCCAACTCTCCTTCCCACTACCTTTGACACCAAATAAGAGTGAAAGAGGTGATACTGCAGCTGGGCTCCCCCTATTGCTGTATTTTCTTGGGCTACTGACCTCCAATAATGTGCCAAGTTGGGGCACTCCCAGAAATACTGGAAATATGTACCACATGTTGTCTTGCACCTCCCACAGGTCAGTGATATTCCTGGGTGGAATTTATGCACCATGCATGGGGGTAATAAAGTCTATGAATTAAATTGTATTAAGATTCCTTATATTTATTATATTTATTACATGTGAACTCAGTATTAAGTGCCAATTTTCCTCATTTATTTGTATTCCCAGGTCTGCTTCCCATTGTTGTCTAACTTTCCCAGATATTTTGGGGAAAATGGAATCTGTCATGTTGAGCCACCCTCCCGATCAAGCCTTTCTCCTGTTTTCATGCTCTATACACTCCCCACTCAATATTTGCCAGAAACAATCCCTCCCATGAGTCTCTGCTTAACACACTGCTAAAATTCCGTACCTGAAGAAATCTGTAATGATGAGAGTGTGGCACCAGCTGCCCTCTCTGTATCTCCCCAAACGTGAATCCATCCTTAATAAATAACTCTCTGAGACACCGTACTCATTTCCCCTGCCATAAAAGGAATCCAGGATCCTCTAACCCCAGCAAAAAGCTCAGGTTGCGTGCCACTGTGCCCAGCAAGGCGTGCTCCTCCTCAGCCTCCCCTCCTCCTTTTAATGTTTTCCCAAGCATCTAAAAGCCACAATACCAATAGACTAGGTTCCTTATTTGCTTATATGCTCTACTTCCCCCATTAGCTAACTACGCTGACCCTCGCCCCAGGCACCCATCTTCCTCCAAGTCCAGCCAGCTGGCCGCTTGTCTTTTTTTCACCCAGTTATGTATAAAGTGATGCTGTATTGCCAAATAATACCCTTAAAGGGACTTTCTGATGTTTTACAGATGCCGTTTTCACATAGTATGCCATTGCTACCCATACTTCAGATGTTGAAGCCTGAAATTTGTTTTGTAAAAATGTCTGTCATAGCCATTTTATTGTTATGTTTTATAAGCCTTTTGTTTCTGGCTGCCTTCCAGTTTCTCTGTGCGGCCACATTCTCAGAGTGATGTCATACCAGGGAGCTGTCAGTTATATATCTATATATATATATATATATATATATATATATATATATATACTATATAATATATATATATATATATATATATATATATACAACAACATGGAATTCTGGGTAATTTATAACATTGACTTAAATGTGCCTTACTCAGAAGTACAATCTCATATGTTGGTAGTGGTGAGAACCAAATATGTAAATGTCCATAGCAAGGCATTGTGGGTAAAATAAGACACTGTTTTCCAGTTTCCTTACTGTGTGATGTAGTCTAATATTTCTGTAGTGGTGTCAATGATATAAGCTCTTGTATGTTTATTTTCAAAACAAGGCATTGTGCATACAGTATCTAGCTACAAGACTTCTATACTGAGAGATGTAATCTCCTATTTCTGCAGTGAATACAGAAATATAACAGCCTCTATACTAATTTACAGAGTGAGGCATTGTGGGTACAGTAGATAGCTAATCCTTCTTTCTAAAACTACAAACTGACAGTGTCCCTTTAATAACTTAGTTTCCCTGGTATGATGTCACCGTTGGGGCTTGCAGCACTGAGAAAAAAAGGGGCGGGTTATGCAAATGAAACAGTGCACAGATACAAAAGCATTTATTTTCATGGAAAACTGCACTTTTTGGCTGCTTGAATGGTATGGGACTGATTCACAACTCCTACAAGTTACTATTTCCGTTTGTTATGGCAAATGTTGGAAAATCACTTTAATGTATGGGAACTCCAGGCCTCCTTTCTCCCTAAAGGTTTTCAACCTGACTAGGCTCATCCATGGCCACTTTCCTTGCAAGATGAATGTGGAAAATCCTCTCTCTAGTCTTTTAATGTCCTTTCCTGATGGGCACATTGGTATTATTTGCATGGCATATAACAACCTCGGGAGCACATTCATTCTGAGTTAATTTCTACAGTCTAACCACAAGATTGGCAACACTCTCCATCTGGTCAAACCCCTCAGTATTGTTTCAAACATTGGGGTATAATTTAATTTGTATAGGCTACCCACCTCCAACCCTATCTTTATCTCTTAATAGGTAAAGTGGCCCTTCACTTTCCTCAAGCCTCAAGTATTATCCCCTCGCCCCCTGCCCCCGGCACAAGAACATGATTTATGATTTATGCACATTTAATTTATAGCCTAAGAATGAAGCAAATGAGTCAATTATCTGCAGTAACTCTGGTATCGATTCCTCAGGTTACGTGACAAATAGAAGCAAATCATCAGCATATAAGGTTATGTTATGTTGCCTTCTCACCTTCCCTGGAATCCCTTGGATAATAGGGCTTTCTTGGATTTTAATTGCCAGTGGCTCAATAGCTATTGCAAATAGGAGGGGGGAGAGGGGACACCCCTGCCTCATGCTTCTAAATAAGCAGAACTCCTCTGATGGCATCCTGTTCACCAACACCCGTGCCATAGGATTCCGGTATAGCATACTCACCATTTCCACAAACCCATCTTCCAGCACAAAATGTCTCAGGGCCCCAAAAATGTACCCCATCTCTATTCTCTCAAGGGCTTTCTCAGTGTCAATGGACAGTACACAGGCTCATCCAGGACACCGAGAGCCCCACCACAGAACATTCAGGGGATGCCTCATATTATGACAGGACAGCCTTCCATGAACAAAGCTGGTCTGATCTACATGCATGATTTGAGGAAGCACCTTCTCAAGTCTATGTGCCAGCACCTTTGCCATAATTTTATAATCATAATTCAGGAGGGAGATGGGTCTGCATGAGGCACACTCTGTGCTATCTTTTCCAGGCTTTGGAAGGACGCATATGTTTGCTTTACAGCACATCTTTGGGAGTCCCCTCCCTGCCCTTGCCTCCTCCATTAAGTCTTTCAGGGGCTACACTAACACCCCATGCACCTCTTTATAATATTCTGCAACTAGGCCATCTAGCCCTCCTGCTTTACCATTCTTTAAACTTCCAATGACTCTCATAACCGCCTCCATCATATTCTGGGTGCCCAATAATTCCATTTGTGCCTCATTAAGGGCCAGGATGTTCACCCCATCTAAAAAAAATGTCAGCTTGTAGTTTGGTACCCACACACTCTGCCTCATAAAGTTTTTTATAACAATCCCTAAAACACTTGCAAATCAAGGGACTGTCGTGCACTAATTAGTCGTATTGATCTTGGATCGCTACTATTCACCCTGTTGTCCTGCCTCCCTTCATTAACCTCATCAGCAAGGGTCCTGGTTTATTCCCCCATTCATATAGTTGTTGCCTAGCAAATGAAAGTTTTGATTTTCCCTCTTCAGTCAGACTTAAATTTAAGGCTTCTCAAGCAACCATAAGCTCCCTCATCACCTCCCTCCCTCCCTCCATCTCTAGTGGCTTTCTTTTCTAGTTCCTAAATTCTTTGCTCCATTCTCACAACCTTTCCCTAAACTCTTTCTTAACTTAGGCAGTACAGCTGATTATTGCTCCCCTCATGAACATTTTCCTTGCTTCTCAGTATATTCCCTGTGATGCTACTGATCCCTGATTCGCACTGGAATATATTTCCCATTGAGATTGAAGATATTCCCGGAATCCCTCTCAGGCAAGCTAGTAGGTAGGGAATTTCCATCCAACATGCACCCGGTCTAGCAGAGATGATCTCAAATCTAACTGGACCATAGAGTGATTTGAGATATGGAATCAAGATTTTAAAATAAAAAATAAATAAAACATGTTTCTTTCTTTAGGGTGAGGAGGAATTATGGATTTTATCCCTCACGCACTGGAGGAATAATAACTATGCATTAGAATGCAAAGCTTTGATGTATTCTTCCCATGATATTCACCTGCTGCTCTTTTCAATTTAAATTGATATTTATTATAAATTATTATTGTTAGTGGTACTGTTAAACAACCACATGAACTAGGTCTTAGTCTATTGCCCCTTTTCATAGCACGCACATATTGCTCCTATAAAACCCTACCGTTACTGTGGACCTCCTTCTAGCACTAACCCTATCCTCTCCACCCACCCTTCCTACTGACTCACCAACCTAATCCCTTCCCTAACCTCTTTCCTAAATTTTTCCTCTCACCCACTGACCTCCAGTCTCCTCACCCTATGCCTGCTCTAGCTGCACACTGCCCACCCCTGATATTTTTCCTTCCTCCTCCTCTTTTCTGTCCCACCACCCTAACCTGCCTGTACCTCTATGGTCCTTCTTCCAAGTCTCCCCTCTTTTATCCTGATCACCCTCTCCCTCTCTGTTTTCTTCCCTCTAATAGATTCCTTAAACATAGTAACAGAAACTAACTCAAAGTGACAATGCCTGGGTACAAGACTGCTACTGGTACCTCAGTAACTATGCGTTATTTAGTCCTTGAATACTGATTTGTCCTTGCTAGAATCTCCATGTTAGATAACTGTATCCTTATCCTGTAATATTGAAATCTGCTTTCTTGTATTTGGACATGAATCATTTGTAAATGAGCTCCAAGCTCAAAGGTACTTCTGATTAATTAATTAAGTGTTATATATTAGGGCTTTAGTTAAGTATGTGTGATGTATCTGGTGATGGGTTTTGTCATTTTCAATATTTTAAGGGACCTAATGATGTTCTATTTTTAATTGCACTGTCACTTTAACTTCAACTCTTTTTATTTGTTTTTGTGACTGGCTGCCCTCATCCTCCACATGTCTGTGTCTTCTGTTGGCACCCTTTGCAGACTATGTGAGAGGTCTTTCAGCACCATGCATTCCTGCTTAAAGCTGAACCAGCATAACATTTTGTGGTGATTTGCATATACAGCCCATGATGCTTTGCATTATGGGGGTATGTGTGATTTTGTATTTCTATATACTTGTATTGATCACTCACAAGGAATAAGGGCAGTGGTTGAAACAATGCAAAGAAGTGCCAGCTTTAAAGACTTCCCACATTCATTTATGCTGTCCATGCTTTCTTTTGCTTTGCATTACAATTATTTTCAAATTGACCATACATTTTACTTGCAAATGAGAGGTACAACCATGGGGACTTCTTTAGCACCCTTGTATGTGAATATCCTTTTGGCTGCATGGGAACGGAATGTGCTAAAGAATGAGTCCAACCCTCACCTCAGACACATTATACAATGGTATCAATTGCATGTGTGTATGAGATTGGGGCTTGAAACAGGTCCCTGGACTACTGTGTCCAGTTCTGGAGACCACATCTCAGAGAAGAAATAGATAGGTTAGAGGCTGCCCAGGTGAGGGTAAGTAAAATGGTGCACGAGCTGCATCAAAAGCTCTATGAGGAGAGACAGAGGGATCTCAATATGTACACCCAGAAAGAGAGGAGGGAGAGGGAGACATGATAGGGGCCTATATATACCTCATGGGGTGAACAAGGTACAGGAGGCAAGTATTTTTCAGAGGTAACGGTGCACAGGAACAAGATGGCATGCAATGAAGCTGGAAGTGTGGAATGGAGGAGGGATGTAAGGAAGTATTTCTTCATTGAAACAGTGGTGGCTGCCTGGAACACTCTTCCAGAAAAGGTGGGGGGGGCAAAACAGTGGTGGGCTTCAAGCATGCATGGGAAAGGCACAAGGGATTCTTAGCAGGGAAGCAAAGGGGGAGTAAACCAGCAATCAGGTAGGGTCTGTGGTGACAGTATAGGCATATAGGCAGGTAAAAATGGGCAGACTACTGTAGGTGGGTGAAGTGGTCCTTATCTGATGACAAATTCCATGTTTCTATGTTGCTGCTTTTATCCAGTGACTTAATAACAACAATCTGAATTTGAAATGTACAGCAAAGGCTGACAGAAGGGAAACAGTATTTGGATGTCAAGCTGGGAGGTAGTGAGACAACAGACAGGGTTATTTGCTCACCCTACAGAAAGCCAATTGCAGGGAACTCTCTCCTAAGGGAGGAGAGTTCCCATCCCCAGAACGTGTTCAACAGCATTCCTTATTGCCAATTTCAAAGAATAAAATGAAACTCCAGAAAAAGGGAGACATACCACAGGGAGGCCAGTTTGCTGTCCACCAGGTTCTGGGAAAGAGGCAATTCAGCAGGAATAGTGAAGAATACATTCCAAAATGCTGGAAATGGGGAAAAGGCACAGTAACTGAAACTGAAACTGAAAATGTCAGAATCAGTTGACAACCAAAAAATAACTGGTCTTGAGCTACAACCATTGGGCAGCAGACTTTCAGAAAATATTGAGCGACAGGGCCAAAACTGTGGTGAGGGACCCAGAATTAGGCCCATTGGTAGGCACTAACCCAAGGATAGTGTTCAGAAGAGGCAGGTATTTAGGGTATTTAGGGGATCGGCTAACTAGTTGCTCCCAATCCTGGAGCTACTGGTAATAAACCAGGATTTTACAGTTGCAAATATTGCAATGTATGCAAATATGTGCAAAAGGGAGAATATTTTGTACTCCTTATTAATGAGAATAAGTATCCATTGAAATCATGTAGTGACTGCCATACCCCATTCATTGTCTATAATGGCTGGTGCCCTTGTGGGTATATTTATTCAGGCAGGATGATTCACTCAATGAAAGAAAGAGTGCAAGAGCATGTGAGGGTTAAAGTGGCAAAGAAAACAATGTGATTGGTTTCCCCTTTAAGGGAGACACAGCTGTAACCCTGCTGGTTTCTGTTTCAGAGCCCTAGAGCATATCAGGGAGCCTCACCATGGGAGGGATCACATTTATTTCCTGGATTGCAACATGTGGATCTTAAAAAAGACTCTGATTATAAACACTTTTAGGGTAAATCGTGTCCATTAAATATCTGGCTCTTTCAGAAAATTGACAGACAACATGGCTCCATTTTTTTCTTTCCTCTCTTGTCCTTTTATCTGGGCTATAATGACTAGTGTTCCCCTAGGCACTGTATAATTGGCCCTTTCCAAAATGTAATGTCAAAGTTTCAATGTACTGTACCTGTTCTTTATTTAAAAATGGGCAGGAGTTATTTAGATTGATCCTTCTTCATAACATAGCCTTGAGAGATTAGATTAAAACTGAATATACTCTCTTTGTACTGTATATGTCTGTATTTCTATGTACCAGTGAGATGGATGTTATGCACCATCCTACCCACACAATATTTTTGTGTACATGAGAATATGAAATAATATCAAAGGATAGATTGTATGTGGAAATTAATTTATAACATTGCAGAGAATTCAGTAATGTGTGTATGTATCTTTATATCACTGACAAAATCTATTGGATGCTGAAAATTATCTTCTCCGTAACTGTGACCATTTTGTCAAAAAATACTTTTACTTAGATCTATTGACAAAGGTAATCATGTCCTTGACTTCTGTAGTTCAGAAATGATGTTCTACTGTATATATACTTATTTTAAATAAGTTGCATATTTGTCCCCCCCTACTTAATTTGCTTCTGTCCCTATTTTTTTCAGTGACTTTTCTTGCCCCACCACCATTCTCTGTATGTATCTTGCTGCTACACATTTTCTCTTCTTCGCACTGTTTTCTCCTATTTTTGGATCATTCAGATCTCATTGTTCTATTACTTTGTTTCATATGCTCTGCATGAGTGCCCATCAAACTGAGCCAAATTCACTTAATATAAAACATAGAAGGTGGTGCTCTTTGCTGACACCCACAGTTTGAATACTTACGCTTAGACAAACCATACTGCAGCTGGCATTGGAATAAATAATTAGGACACCCTGTTGCTATGACTGAGAAAGCATGAGTATCTGTAATAAATAAATGTTACATTTCTTTAATAAGCAGGCTATGTGAAACAGAAACATCTTTGGTAGAACAGTTTTTAATGTTATTTATTTCACATTGCACTATGCACTTTTTGCCAGTCACTGTTTGCTATGGCAGAGTTGGAAGATATAAAAATGTTTTAATTGATCAGGATATGCTTATTTAAATATTTTATTATGCATGTACAAAAGCACTCCCTTTTGTACTAACATATGCCCCTCTGCATAGCCCCATAAGCAGGGTACTACATTGCAATGTTAGCATTGCATTTTGTATTTGCAATAAAAGCCCAAATCGCTCCATCGGTGTGCTCAGCTGTTTTTGGTTTTTCTATATACAATGCAAGTAGCATTATACATTATAGCATGATAGCATTTTTGTGGGAAGGCGTGCTCCTTATTTGTTGTTTGTTTTCATACTGAAAGAAAGAATGGCAGGCTTTCTGGAAGAAAATGAGCTCCTGGATAAAAAGCAGCATGGGTTTGTGTCAGGGCAGTCCTGCCAGACTAACTTGATTGATTTCTTTGACTGGATAACCAGAACAGTGGATAGGGACCAAGCGGTGGACATCCTATATTTGGTTTTCAGTAAGGCCTTTGACTCTATCCCCAACAGGAGATTAATCAGGAACCTGGAGGACCAGGTTGGGGCAAAACTGTCTACATGGGTTAGAAACTGGCTGCAGGATAGAAGTCAAAGGGTAGTGGTCAAGAAGGAGTTCTCAGAGACTACACCATCACTAGTGAGGTCTCAAAGGGCTCAGTGCTTGGCCTGTTGTTGTTTAACATCTTCATCAGTGATATGGCAGATGGGATAAATGGCAAAATATGTAGTGGTGCACGAAGTTTGGAAAACTTTGATTTATAATAACTTTGCAAACTCTCGCAACTTCTTGAAATTGTTTACACTTCCCAAAGTCAAACTTCGAGTTATTGGCAGCTTAACAAAGTTGAGAATTTAAAACTTCCCATGAGAGGTTCATTGGGATTTCGTAAGATGGCTGAGTCATTCAGTGCTGTTGCTGCACCATGTGACCTGCAGATCACATGGTTACACTGCAGCAGGAAACAGACCAGAAGAGCTGTGCTGTGCGCAGTTCTTGGAAGTATGTTCAGGAAATGGGATCTGCACTGTACTTAAATCTTAGTTTTGACTCAATTTGTACTGCAGTTCATTGCATTAAACAAACTTAAAAAAATTCTACTTGGTGTTCTGCATTTGCAGACTTAATTTTAAAGAGTTTTTGCATACAATTACATTTTTTCCTTCTCTTTCTGTGTGGTGCTGTGCTGGACTAGTACTGTGTTTGGGGGAGGGGCTGGCTTTTATCTGCAGGTAGCAACAGCTTTAGTTTCAGTGCATTTTCACTGTCACTCTAAGACATTTTTTTTTTTTAAGTCCCATAATTTCTGAACACTCTTAGGGTTCCAGTACTGCCAAAACATTAATGTCTGGCCAGGACTATGGTAGGTACATGTAGAACTTTAGTATTTTAATATTTTTGATTATTATTATTTTGTAATACTTCAACACTTTCTTGTCATTTTGAAAGTTATTTTAATTTGATCATATTTATTTTACTATTTGCAGTATTTTTATTATTGTTCAAGCCACTGGTACTGCTACACATTACCATGCTATAATGAGTAGTAAAGGGAAAGAAAAGGGTAGACAGTGAGGAAAGGCAATGAAGGCAGAAGTGGTAACCATTGGTCAAGGTGGAGGAGGTTGTGGAATGGCTACAGGAGGTAGTAGTGTACCTGTAGTGTGTGATGACAGTGGTGCTGTTGAAATGCTTAAGGCACTTGATTTGGCTGCTCTTTCAGTTGAAGGAGACAGCCGCCAAAGCCATTATCTGTTATCTGAAATTTCCTCAACCCCATCCACACCAGGGAGTAAACACAGTGGTGTTGAAAAATATCAAAAAGAGTCCCCAGTGGTTAGTGGTACCGGACCTGAGTCTGAAGATGGTGTAGTGGCAGAGTTGTGTGTACCACTGCCTTCTTAGGAAAATGAGGAAGAGGAGAACCTGAGAAAGAAAGAGTAGGAGGAAATGAAGGGAGAAGGTGAGGATGACACTGTCATCAATCCTTTGTGGGTACCTGAAAAGTATAAAGCAATGGGTGATAGCAAAGTGTACACATTTTTTTCAAATTGAAGGGTAGGCAACCTGTGCCACAAAAGATAATAGATGATGACACATATCCCAGAACAGAAACAAGTGTGGATGTGTTGGCCACCACAACTGGTGCTCCACATAAATGTGTGCATTCTTCAAAATCCCTTGTGTGGGACTTTTTTATTACTGATCCAAAAGATGACAGTGTGGTAATATGCCAATATTGTTAGGGAAGAGTAAGGCATGCCAAGAAAGGGTCTCGTGTTGGCACAGATGGAGAGTATACCCATCTTAAAGTCAAACATATGGCTAGGTGGCAAACAACATCAGAGAAAAGTGCCTGTCAGTGGTTTTGGAGGTAAGAATGAAGTGGAGGATATTGTGGAGGAAAAGACAGTTGAGAAGGAAAAGGTCAGTAGTATTCCTGAAAGTGTGAAATCACTGACAACCCTCGGCAACAGGAGTAGCAGCATCAGCAGTGGCACCCTGACAAAACCCTTCGGACAAGTCACAAGTTTCTTGACATCATCTCTGTCTTTGACATCCGAGCAAAGTGGTACCCACACAAATCTGTTCCCAAAAAGCACCCACCCAAAAAAGATCCAGTCAACTCTTACTAGCATTCTACCTAAGCAATATAAATTCCCCCTTAACCATTCAGTGGCCAGGGAATTGAATGCTGCCATGATAGAGAAGATCACTATTGATCTTCTCCCATCTCTTTTGTTGAACATTCTGGTTTCCTTCGATTTATGGCCAAGCATACCCCAAGTGGAAAGTGCCATCCAGGACCTACTTTTCACAGCAGGCAATTCCTGAACTAAGGGATGTTGCTGAAAAAGAAGTTTCACATGCCCTACAGAATTCCTTCAATTCATACAGCAGTCTTGCCCAGATATGTGGAACAGTGAGACAACAGCTGCTCATGTGGTTATGTGTGAACATCAAATTTGGTAGAATTGATGTGGGTTGTTCATTACCTTGGCAGCAAATGCAAGCAACTTAATTGTAGTGGGAGCTGCATGCCTGGAATTTGCAAGCATTCAACACTGGCTATGAGGAGCATGCTTGATTCACACACTGAGGAAGACATTGTGTTATCAATATTGGAGGAGACTGACACTTAGTTGAAAACACTATCCTTAAAGGCAGACGTCATAGCCAGTGGTAATGATGCAAATATTGACAGGGCTATTAGTGATGGGGCGTTTGTTAAGGTTCCCTGCTTTGGACACTGTCTAAACATGGTTTTGCAAGAGTTTCTGTCACAGTGAGACAGTAAAGAAGTGCTCACCCTGTGCCATTGAATTTGTGGCCATTTTGTGCGGCCCAAATAGGCCAGGGACCAGTTACATGCACTGTAATTAAAAAATGGCCTTCCTCAGCACCAATTAAAACAGGAGGTTGTCATGAGATGGAATTCAACCCTGCATGTGCAGGCTCAGACATATATGAGCAGTATAGGGCCTTATCAGAATATATGCTGCATCATAAAAACCATGACTGTTCTGGAGCTTCTGTCACTGACAACAGAACTATGGAGGTTTATGGATGGGTTGATTTTGATCTTGAGGCCTTTCGATCATGCCACATAGGCAATGAGTGGGGATACTGCCTGTATTAGTCAGGCCATACCACCTCTCCTGGTGCTGAAGCAGACCATCTGTAATGTGCAGC
Organism: Neoceratodus forsteri; assembly: GCA_016271365.2. Taxonomy (NCBI): domain Eukaryota; kingdom Metazoa; phylum Chordata; order Ceratodontiformes; family Ceratodontidae; genus Neoceratodus; species Neoceratodus forsteri. The sequence continues at coordinate 1,205,276,434 of CM057450.1, read as the reverse complement.
AGCAGTTTGAGGCAACAGGTGATTCTTAAGTTGTGCATTGTCTGAACACATACTTAATGTATTGGACTATAGCAGACACCTGAATATTATCCTGACATCTGTTAATTTTAGTACTGCAACAATGCTGGATCCACAGTACAAGCAGGGGCTTTCAGCCATAATTGATGGTGGCAGTCATAAAGCTGAGCACCTGCAAAGACTGCTGATCAGTCATGTACACAGTTTGTAAATGCTAAAAAAACTGCATATTGAGATGGGGTGCACTATGTCACCCTCACCAACAGCAAGCGATGTAAGGGATATGGAGATGCAGCTTTGACATCTACCAGTATGACAACTAGAAAACCACCTCCAAAATCAAATCCTCTGTGGGCAGTTCTTGCACAGATTGGTGTTGTAGACTGTAAAGAAGAGAAGAAGGAGGAATCATTGGCAGATGCCAGACTAAAGGCAGCAGCCAGATCTGTTGAGGCATATATGGCAGACCCCAAACACCTTGGAGCTGATGATGAACCCCTGTTGTCTTGGAGCATCACATTAAAAGAGTGTCCTGCACTGGCAGATGTGGCTTTTAAATATTTAAGCTGCCCACCATCTAGCACTAGTTCTGAACGTGTGTTCAGTGCAGCAGAGGCAAGCATCACAGACCAACTCATAAACCTATGTCCTAAAAATGTTGCTATATTGACATTCATTAAAATGAATAGTGCACATATACCTCCAAATAGAATTGCATTACTCTGGGCACCATTGACACACTGGGATGAAGCAGAGTAATGACAATCACCCACCACAGAGGCAGATGTGGACTTAATGGATGCAGAATTCCCATGTGGTGAATTTCAGATATTGAGGATGCAGAGGCGTATTCATTGTGCGGAATGAGGAATAGTAGACTGATTCATTTTGAGGACACAGAAAGAAGGAGGAGGAGAATTTAACTCTACACTTTGGCCTCCTCCAGTCCTCCTCACCTAGAAAAAATATGGGCCTCCTCCTCCTCCATCTCATGCATGCCTCCAGAAAAACCTGGACTCTTAACCCAGCATAAGTACTAGACATCAGCTTAACATAAACTTTATGCCACGCCTGCTTCCACTGATAATGATCCGCACTCTGAACTGCTCCAAACCTCCTAGCCTGGGAACAACATGGGCCTCTGCCTCCTTTATCTTATGCATACCTCCAGAAAAACACAGACTCTTAACCCAGCGTAAATGTCAGACATATTGACTACTGTGTTAACCTGCTTCCAGATCCCTGCTGCCTCCTCCATCCACCAAGATGTGTACTTCTCCTCCACTTCTGGGGTAGCATTGCACCATTGCACATCATGGCCATCACTAATGTGATGGTAAGAATTCCATTTTTCCATATTTCTTACTTTTGTATTTTCAGTTTCCTTTTACAAGTAGGAGAAGATGGAAGGTTTGATACCTTTTATTGGACCAACAAGTGTCTTGTACAAAAATGGAATTATACACAAGCTTTCAGGACCACACAGGTCCCTTCTTCAGGTGAATAGCAAAACTGAGCAACAAGCAGCATTTATATCCACTGTGGAGCAATTAAAAATCAGGAAGTGAAGTAGGAAGGTGATAAAGTGGACCAGAGATAAAAGTCTAAGATGCAAAAAATAAAAACATGAGAAGAAATGGGGAGGGGGACATAGCAGGAACAGGTCAGCAGGAGATGAAAGGAAGCTAAAGGGAAGACAAGAGCATGCAGATAGGATCTGAGATCAGAGGCTGGCTGAAAGGGTAGAATGGACAGGAGATGCCTAATAGTTGCAAGGAAATTAGGAGAAACAAAAGAACAAAGGCCTAGATAAACAGAGGTGTGAAAACAAGAGGGAAGTAGGTGGGACTGAGCTCAGGAGTTAACAGGAGAGGCAGGGAGGATGTGAGGTATAGGTAAAAAAACAGGCATAGTAATAGTAAGAGAGATACAGAACCAAAGTGTGATAAATAGAGACAGGGAGGCATGGTAGTGCGATGTAGATAGGCTTTGCTAGTAGGATCCAATTCATCTGGACCCGATGCAGGAAGTAGCACGGACTGCTACTAGGACAGGCTGGACTAGCAGAGAGAGAGATAGAGAGAGATGGTTGGCTAAATGCTCGGAAGAAGAAATCAGCTTAGAAATGTTCCCCAAAATATAGAAGAAACCACAAGGCACAACAGAGAAAAAGGGGGAAGAAAGGGGGGCACTGGCAAAACACCGGCAAGGGGAGCACCGAGATTGGTGAAAGGAAATGGAATGAAGGAGGAGCAGGCAACAAAAAAGCTGAGGCAAGGAAATCAGAGGAGCAGGTAAGCAAACAAGGCAGCGAGGAAGAACCACATGCCTGGCCCAGTGACAAACTTTGAACGCTAAGCAAATAAGGCAGGGCTTGCAGGATTTTTGTAGAGGGAATCCCCACCCACTGAACTATGGGTGGGGCCCTTTAATTATTTTAATGACCATATTAAGCTTAGGGGAACAGGTTCTCCAGGGGAAGGGATATTGGAAGTTCAGCACTACCTTACTGAATAATGAATACCTCAGAACCTCAATACAAGAGCTCCTTAAAGACTGTAAGTCTTTGGCAGGTTTAGCAGGTGATTTAAGTACATGGTGGGTGGAAACCAACCATGAAATTCAGACCTTAGTGATGCAATTTTCCACAGCTTATATTACAAATCAGTACAAAAAATACCTTGCTTTAAGATTTCACCTGGAAAAATTATACTGTAGTATTAATTCACAGAGAATTAACTTAACATCCCAAGTAAATATGGTTAAAAAAGAAATGGAGGGGGCAGAGCTTGCAGCCGAGCCAGCAGCAGCAATTATCTGGAGCTCCTTATACTGAATTTCAATTTTTTATAAAAAGCAACATTTAACTACTGATACTACTTTTAAATGACCAGAGACTGATAATAGAAGAGATATTGCACCAGAATAATCAGTTTTAAATCTAAAATTGGGCCTCACGAAGTCAGTAAAGCTGGACTTCTTTCTCCTGTGTTCCTCTACAGCTAAACCGCCTGAAGAAACACTGGGCTATGCTACTTCCATGAGCTTGGTTACTAAGGAAGCAACCCTTTCTTCTCTCCAAATCGCAAGTAAATGCCCGGACGAAAACAGTACAGCAAATGGATCAAAAGCTCGATAGGGTTTCGGAAAAATTCCTTTCAATGGAAAACAGGCTAGATGCAATGGGGGAACTTACAAAGTCAACTGAGGCCACGGCAGGGAAAGCCCTGGCTGCTACAGCTGCATCGTTGAAAGAGCAGGCTGCTTTGAGAAGCCGCATGGAACAGTTAGAAAACACTGTTCGAGCTACTAATGTGCGGATCCTGGGACTTCCCAAGGAATCTGAAGGGGCGTTTCTACCAACCTATTTGCAGACCTGGTTGGATGGTCTAACTGAATGCCTGGACCTCAAAATCATGAAGGCCTACAGGATTACCCCGAGATGCTCATCAAGGGGATTCTCTAACCCTAGAACAGTCCTGCTTACTTTGCGGTCATCTGGAGAAAGGGACATGCTACTCGGCGTCATGAGAAATAAAGGCCCAGTGTATCTGGAAGAAACTAGAATCCTGTTTTTCCCAGACATTTCATATGCCACTCGTATGAGAAGAAAGGCATTCGATGGAGTTAAAAACCACCTCCGAGAGTTAGACATTTCCTTCTCCTTGGCATTCCCAGCACATCTTTGCTTTACTGTCAGCCGACGCCAATACTGCTTCTCTGATCCGAAAGAAGCAAAGGTCTGCATTGAACGCATAGTGGCAAAACGGCAGTGGGAGGAGTGCTCTTCAGAGGAATGGGAGTCCGATGGGGACTGACTGTGGCCAGGACTAACATTCTCCGGGTAAAATACTCGGTTTTCCTTTGGGTCAGGTCTAACAGCTTTCTGGTAAAATACTTGGTCTGAACTTTACAGTCCTATGAGTAACCTCTGATTATAATTATGCTGTATTTTTGCTTTACCAGTTTCAGAGGAGAGACAGCTCTGAACTATTTAAAAGAAGGATACTCTATACAGACTGAATTATACAGAGGAAATGTATGCTTTTTATTAGTTCTCTATATCATTAAGAACTACTGTTGCCATTAATACACGAAAATCTGTTGATAAAGTTAATAGGTTTAACTACTAATGTGTTGTTTGAAGTAGAGAATAAATTAGGGGAAGAGGTATATTTTGCCCCACTAATTAGTGCAGTTTTCTAGGAGAGCCCTGACAGATTGGATTTTATTCATTCTGGAGCTTTCTTTATAATTAACATTGGCACAAGCTGGGGATTTATTCCTCCTTAAAGTACCAGTTGCATTTCTTGTAACTTTAAAGCTTGTCTAGAGGGCAAATTTCTCCTGAATGTTGCAGGCAATACCATCTATATCCCCAGTAATGTTTAAGTGGGACCTCTGGAATGGAGATCTCTTTATTATACCAATGTTGTTACCGTACGCAATAGACTTTAAAGGTCGGTTTCAAAATGTTGTTTTTCTAAAGATTTTTAAAGAATACATTTAAGGCAGTGGCTGCATCATAGTTCCTGAACTGAGAACAAAGATTACTAATTAAAAATGCTGAAGTTACCCTCAATGCTGTACCAACCAAATGAATAGTCATAATCCTTAGTAATGTAATGTTGTTCCCAATTGGAGATATACCTGTTCAGAAAGTATGTACTTGGTATGTATATGTACTAAATGCTTTTTATAAAAGAAAAAAAAAAAAGAAATGGAGACTCTTCAATACTCTAGGGCTGCATCCATGCTAAATGAGAACAGAATATGTTCCCAGGGATAAAAAGGTTTTGGTGATGTTTTCAATTTAAGTAAAAAGAGGGTATCAGATAGAACCTTGACAGAAGTAAGAAAACAGGATGGTACTGTAGCTACTTCTACATCTGAAATTCTGAAAGCTGTATCTGAGTATTTTAAAGAGATGTATGCGGCTCCAAGAATTGAAGATCATACTATTATGCACTTCTCAAACTCCTTACAGAGGCCAGAACCATCTAAAGACGGTGTTTCACAACTTGTTGCACCAATTAATACACAGGAAGTGCAACTGCCCATTACGAAATTGAAAGAAGATACTGCTCCAGGCCTAGATGGCCTTCCAGCTGAATTTTATAAATATTTTAGTCCCATACTTATTATTTTACTTACTGAAGTTTATAATTGAATCCTTCAAAATCATAAAATTGATTTTCACTTATGTATAGCAGTACAAATTCTGATACATAAGAAAAACGATAGAAGTAATCTCAACAATTGGAGGTTTTTGAGTTTACTCAATACTGATTTGAAAATGTTAATGAAAATGTTTACAGCCAGAGTAACAACAAGCATTTGTCAATGCTGAATGTTTGCTTGCTAATATTAACATTGGACATGCAGGAGTTAGACAGATGCAGAATAGGAATGGCAGTGAAGTATTAAACTAACGTCAATCCCACCTCCACCCTGCAGAGATGGACAGGCATTGGGGTGTGCCTGTGGGTCATTGCCCATAATGCTTATGGCATTTCACCTCACTCTTTCCTGTAGACACTGCAAGTGTTGAGATGTGCCTTGGGGTGTTCAGCTTCACAGTCACCCCATTTCATAAGGACATACACTGAAATGGGTGCAGTACAGGAGAATGGGGTGAAGTTTGAGGCTGAAGAGTGCAAGGCACACCTCAATGCCTGTCACTGGTTTCAGGGTTGGGGTGGGATGGCATGAGCATTACAGCTGGTGATCCAAAGTTGCACCTCTGATGCCTGTTTTAGTCTGTACAGGGTGGGACGTTATGATTAGAAAACCTAACGTTCCGGGCATGTGTTGGTATTTGCACTACAAATTTTCAACAAGGCCTTTTTGTGACCCCCCCCCCACCTCATGAAAGCATTTGGGACCTCTTCTCATGAACAGTGGCAGTGTGAATTTGTTAATGTGTCCCGAACTTTGAGTTCCCACAGCGACTGTGCCATTCTGCACCAGATGTGTGAAAACACAGCTCAGGCAGGATGTGAAGAATGACAGCTGTACCATCCATAGAGAAGTGTGAAGAGATGGCAATATTGAAAATCTGTAGCGAATATATTAAAAATGCTTGAAGTTCCAAGCGTACAATATTGCGCAACTCATGCTTATACCGCAGTCATTTAGCAGAATTATTTCACCAAATTTTCAACATAGGCATTTTGTGACCTCTGCTCATGAACACTGTCACCATGATTTTCTTAATCTGTCCGAAACATTAATTTCCCACAGTGACAGCGCCATTGTGCGCCAGATGTGCAAATGCATATTTCATGCAGGATATGAAAAATGACAGCTGTACTATTCATAAGGAGGTGTGGCAAAATGCCAATGTTGAAAATCTGGAGTAAAAATATTACAAATTTGCACACTTCGGAGCATACATGGAAACTGCACAACACACACTTGTAACACAGTCATTTTATGGACTTTTGTCACCAAATTTTCAGCATAGGCATTTTAGGTCCTCTGCTCATGAACAGTGTCAGTTTGATTTTCTTAATGTGTCCTGAACACTGATTTCCCACAGTGATTACGCTATTCTGCACCAGAAGTGCAAAACACATTTCAGCCAGGGTGTGAAAATGACAGCTGTACTGTTCATAAGGAGGTGTGGAAAAATGCCAATGTTGGAAATCTGGAGTGAAAATATTACAAATTAGCAAAGTTATGGCGTGCATGGAAACTGCACAATGCATACGCGTAACACAGCCATTTATGGACTTTCGTCACCAAATTTTCAACATAGGCATTTTAGGATCTCTGCTCATGAACAGTGTCACTGTGATTTTCTTAATGTGTCCCAAACACTGATTTCCCACAGTGACCGCGCTATTCTGCACCGGAATGTGAAAACACATTTCGGTCAGGATATGAAAAATGACAGCTATACTGTTTATAAGGAGGTATGGAAAAATGCCAATATTGAAACTCTGCAGTGAAAAATATTACAAATTTGTAAAGGTACGAGCATGCATGGAAACTACGCAATGCACGCTCATAAAACAGTCATTTTTTTTCATTTTTTTCACCAAATTTGCAACATAGGCTTTTTGAGAGCCCACCTCATGAACACTGGCACTGTCATTTTGTTAATCGGTCCTGAAAGGTGATTCCACACAGTGACCATGAAATCACCTCTCGAGATTGAATAATGCCATGATAGTGGCTGAATTCATGAGGAAGGGTCCCAATAACCCCATGTTGAAAATCTGGTGCCAAAATTCCCCAAAATGCCTGAGATATTCACCAAACTTGAAAAAAACCCTATTTATGCCATTATACAGCTTACCAGCATGTCTTCAGGTCATGGTCGGTTTTGAAGAGTGCAGATGGGTTCCTGGTCCACCAAAGATCATCGCGCTGGGCCCCAGAGGTAAGTATGGGGTGAGGGGTGTGTGGGGAGGCAGGTTGTACAGAGGGTGGGTGCGGGTTGGGGAAGGGGCCACCAAACTCAATGAGGGACTGTTTTCTGTTTTACAGGTTTTAAAGAAAAAAAAATGAAAAACATGATGGGATTTTTTTAGTGACATTTGGCACACTAGGGTGGGCTCCCAGTGTGCCACCTGAGTGTTTTGGGGGGGCTTTAGCTGATTGGGGATTGGCCACCCCCTTCGACACATACTGATGGGGGGAGAGCCGAGGGGGATTGGGCACCCCACTCAGCACACAACAAATTGGAGGGGACATTATGCTGATGGGGAGTGGACTCCCCAGTCATAAAATTGAACTGGGAAGGGGAGACTGAAGCCAATGGGGATTGGGGCCCCTGTCAGCAAAAAAAGACTGTAGGGGGTGCATGATGCTGAGATGGATTGGGCACCCCTTGGCACACAACAAATTGGAGAGGGAGTTACAGAATACTGACGAGGAGTGGACTCCCCTGTTGGCAAATGAACTGAGTCATAGGCAAGCAGGTGGCAAGGTACTGCCCTGCAATGATGGGTCACTCCCTCATTGCAGCAGTGGATTCATTTCAAGGTGGTGGCATGCTGACTGAACTAGTGTCAGCAGCAATGTGCCACCACATTGGGAAAAGCGGGCCAAGCCTCAATAGGCACTGGGGGCATTGGCCCCCACAGTGCCGCACCTCCAAAACCCTGCTTCTCTTCTAAGCTGTGATGAAATGTTTCTTGCGCATGCATGCAAGCAAACATAAAATTGCCCCATATCTGATTTCAGGAGCTCAAACATATTCAATATCTGGTAGATCTATTAAAGATAATCTCCTTCTTATTAGGGAACTCATCGAGCAAGGGAAATATAATAAAATCACAGGCTATATAATGTCTTTAGACCAAGAAAAGGCTTTTGATAAGGTACCGCATCACCTTATTACACATATCCTTCAAGCATATGGTATTCCAGCACTTTTTTGCACGTGGATTGGCTTGCTATATAAAATAGCAACAGCAATACCTTTCGTGAATGGACATTTGGGATCATACATTTCCATAAATAGGGGTGTGTGACGGGGTGCCCCATAAGCCCCTTGTTGTATGTTTTTTGTTTGGATCCTTTTTTGAGATTGATACATCAGGATAGATCTATTCTGGGTATTCAACCCAAACGTGAAGCATTGACAGTGAAAATATCTGCATATGCAGATGATGTCTGTGTTTTTATTTCAGACTCTGACTCAGGGCATAGAGTATTACAGCAAATTGAGTCCTATTCTGCTGTTTCTGGAGCTTGTATACATAAAAATAAAAGTAGCATTAACCCCATTAGTGAAACTACTTCAACACTAGAGTCACTACAAGACATCCCAGTGTCAAAAAAAACCTTAACAGTATTAGGATTACAGTTTGGCAGGGGGGACAATGCCTTCTTAAATTGGAATACAAAGTTAGAAGTTGCTAAACACAAGGTAGCAATATGGAAAACATGGCAGCAGATGAAGCAGAAAAAGATTATGATAGTTAAAACTTTTCTACTCCCTATGTTTTTATATCTTAGTGCTATTTACCCAATCCCACAGATACTAGAAATGACCTTTTTAAGTCTATTTTTTCAAATTATTTGGGGAAGCAGATTAAACCCAATTAAAAGAGAGGCTCTTTATTTACCCATAGCTCAAGGTGGACTGAACATGGTTAACCCCATCTCCTTTTATTATAGTCTATATCTCAGCAAAAATCGTATAGACTTATCTAGACCATACCGTACATTTTGGTTGCTGTTTGCTGATCCTTGGTTAAGGCCTTTTTTTTGATTCCTGGTCCTCACAAGTGGGGTACCTTTAGAGAAAATCATACCCACCATATTTTCAACCAGTAATTAAGAAACTGAGAAAATGGAATTTATTATCAGGCCAAATTATATCTACATCTAGGAAAGTAATTTATTCCACTATTCAACAACAGGTATATACTATAACAGCAGAATTTAAAGGGATACCTGTGCAACACCATGAAAATGTGCTAAAGTGTTTACAAGATAAAAGGATTCCCCCCAGAATATGGGACATCTCATGGCTAAGCAGTCATGGCAGACTTAATATAAAGGGAATGCTAAGCATAAAAGTAATTCAGAGAGAATGTGCCCAAGGCAGACTTGAATAGCACAGGAGGAAACTATGCAACATTTTTTTAATACAATGACCTTATGCACAAGAAGTGTGGAGACATTTTTCTATACGATGGAAAATGTCAAACTGGCAGAATGTCACGTATGAGGAAGTGGTGGGTGGATTTTTATTAACACAATATAATCTGGATGTTGGGTTTGTTAGACAGTTTTTTGCTTTCTTTAAATTTGTTTTATGGCAGTTTAGATGTAAATGTGTACTTCAGCAAATATATCAGGACCCTATAGTGGTAATAGAAAGGATAGAACATGAACTGTATAATCATTGCCTTTTGGAAAAACAATACCCGACATATAACGAATGGATTGTAAGATGGAAAACAGTGCCATTTTTGAAAGATAAGGGTGGATGAAAGATAAATCTCAGTATTCACTTCTGTTATCTATTTAGAGGAAATATTTCACTGTAATGGCTATTTGATATAGTAATTTGTATATAAGTATATTTTATGCTGTAATACTTGTGAAGCTTAATAATAAAACTTTCCCCTACTCTGACTTAGCTTAGACAATTTCAAGAGGAATGGAGGGGGAACCATCCTTCTGATCCTTTAGCCCTGATTGGGCAGATGGTTTAGGTATCATTTTTAGTTCCTGTTCTTCTAGGATGTCCAGGATCATGGACTTATTACCTGGGAGGCTCCTTATCCTGGATGGATATTGGGAACAGTGGCCATATAGGTTAATAACCGTCTATGGGCCCCAGACAAACGCAGATAGAGTGGCTGTCCTGTCACAGATACAACCGTACTTACATATTACATCTAGTATAATCTTAGGGGGAGATTTTAATTGTAGCTTGCCAAATATCAGTAAACAAAAAGTGAGAATAACATTTATTGTGACTCAGTAGCCTTGAGGAAATGTATAGCTAGTGGTAATCTGGTAGATTGTGCACAATACCAGTCCTATGGACCTCAGTACACCTTCTGCAAGGGCAGGTTAACTTCAAGAACTGACCACATGTTTGTGTCTAGTAATTTGACCCTACCAGATCTTCAAATACTTCCAGTACAATACTCAGACCATGATTTTGAAGGTCTCTTTCCAGCCATCCCCCACAGTATCAGGGCAGCACAAGAGGTGGAGAATGAACACTTCTGCCCTATTGGAGTCTGAGGTACAGGAAAAAATCTTAAGCTTATTGTGGTCTCAGGTGTCAGTTAATGAATTGTACAAGGACCTGGGGAGAGGTGGTTAGACACAAAGCAGGACCTAATGGAGTGGTTTCAGTTTTTTGGGAAAAGTAAAGAAAGGCAGAAGTTTTTACACTATTTAAAATTTTGGGCAAGGCTTCAATATTTATATTCATTATCAGCCTGTTCAAAAACAGATTATGGCATGCATATTGAGCAGGCAAAAGAGGAAATGAGGTCCTAACAATATAATAGTGTATGCAATATAGCACACAGAAATCCCCTATGGGGGATCCATATGAAGCCTGTAAAAAAGAAGTGATACAATGGCCATGGACCATTTGTTAAATGAGCAGGGCAGAGTAGTGGATACAGAGGAGGAACTGCACAGAGTGGTAAACCTATTTTTGGATTCACATAACATGCATGATCCACCCACAGAAAAAGTTATGCATAAGTACTTGGAGGAGATCAGTGTTCAGCTGTCCACAAAAGAAAAGAGAGATCTAAATGACCCTTTGATAGTGGCAGAAATTGAAGAAGTCATTAGGACATTGAAAAACGGGGCCTCGCCGGGGACTGATGGTATCCCATATGAATTTTATAAAACAAACTAATTGTTTATTAGCAGTCTTTTCCTCCTTCTTTGAGAAAGGAATAGCACCCCCCCCCCCCAGTTCACATCGGGTTTGTTGAATTTTTATATAAAGGGGAGAACAGAGAGGATTTGAGTAACTGGAGACCTATTACCTTGCTAAATGTGGATTTTAAAATATTGTCACAACTTTTGAATAATAGAGTGAAGAGATTTGCCCAAAGCCTGATACATCTGGCCCAGTTTAGTGGGGTCCCAGATCGAAAAATTTAGCAGGCACTAATGGTTATTCAGGATATAATTGAAAGCCGTAATGGGTTAGTGAAGCAGCATTGTATTTTATCCTTGGACCAATCTAAAGCATTTGATAGAGTGCATTTACCTTTCCTTTTTCAGATTTTGCAGTGGTATGGTATTCCAAGGGAGTTTATTAATAAAATCAAACTGCTTTATTCAGGTGCAACCATTCACCTGTGATAAAAATGAACATCTTAGAGGACATTTCTCTTACTGCAGGGGTTAGACAAGGTGTCTCCTCAGTCCCTTACTATATAGCTTCTCCCTAGACCCACTTGTCAGGACTTTGAGTAGTACACAAGCATGGGGTGGTTTACAGGGGCCCATGGGTATTGGTGAAACAAAAATAAATTTTCGGATGACATATGCCTGTTTATGACAAATCCGGATCAAATTCCGGTGGCATTATATCAACTGAAAGAATATTCTAGAGTTGTAAATTCTAAATTAAATTTTGAAAAATGTAAAGGGCTCCTTTTGGATTGTGGTGATCAAACTTCAAAAGTGTACTGCCAAATTCGACTCTCTTCAGAGCCACAAAACATTCTGGGGGTACAATTGGACCCTGAAACCTACTGGTAGAGATTTGGGATATCGCTTTAAAAAGAGCAGAGGTAAAAGTAAGCTGTTGGAAAGCATGGAGACTTTCAAAATCAAAAGGATTCACATTATAAAAAAGTTTGTTCCATCATTGTTGCATATAGCTATGATTTTTCCTCTCCCACTAGCTATGGAAATAAGATTGTACTCCTGTTTTCTTCAAATGGTGTGGGGCAGTAGAGTAAATCCTATAAACTGATGTTTCACGTATCTGTCACAAGCCCAGGGAGGTCTAGGAATGGTTGACCCTGGCCCTTTTCTCCTTAGTTTGTTTATAGCTCAGAATGATAAAATAGGGCTCAACCCTTCTAGATGCCAACATTTTTTGGTAGTTCCATTGTACTTTGGAGAAGTTGTTTTATATTTGGGTAGAGGATACCACTCACTCCCCCAAAATGTAATCCTAGGTGGCAAATTCCCAAATATATTAAGCCAGTGGTGAGAAAACTTCATGTCTAGGGATTAACCAAGTCTCTGATTAGTGCGATGTCTGAGAAGCAATTATACTACTGTATAATAGGTACAATCCACCCAAGGGAGCCAGAGTTTAAAAACTGCCCACAAGCATTAAACAAAGGAGTTTTGAAACAATTAAATAATAAAAGGATCCCAACCCATATGTGGGAAATATTGTGGTCAGCGGTATATGGCTGACTGCAGATTAGAGGAAATGCTAAGCATACCATTTTGAAAGAGAAGAACTGCCCATATAATGACTGTCAAAATAAAGAGGAAACCATGGAACATTTTTTGTTTACACGTTCATATGCCAAACAGCTGTGGGTTTTTTTGGCTAAAGAATGGCACCTGCCTTGGCTAGTAAATCTTACTTATAAGGAATTAGTTTTGGGACATTGTCCTCAGTTCCTTTGTAAATATGATCAGGGGACTTTAACAGTCTTTTTTTGTTGTTTGAAATACTATCTCTGCCAGGCATGGTGCCAATGGGTGTTACAGCAGAAAATAATGTCTTATGCTATGTTCCAAATCCTGGTGGAAAATGCTATGAATAATGTTTACAGGAGAGATTTGAACTCTACCACTAGACATATTATATTGAAATTGTGGAAAGGTTTGTGGGGGTTTATTAAATTTAAGTAGAATGATTAAAGAGGGTTGCCTAACCTGAATTTAGATAATGGGTTTTTCACAGGGAGGGCTTGTTTGGGCAAATGTGATACAACTGATAAACTGACAACCTTTGATATTGTATTAATGGTTTGTTATGATGTGTTCTCTAATAAAATATACTGCTATTTTTTTCCTGGGGGGTTACTTCCTTTCAGGGTTTGGATTCATTATGGGTGTTTCAGAGTTTTGTTGAGAATAATCTAGACAAGGTATGAATGTAATACTTATTTTGATTTCTTGTAGTTTAGGATTTATCTGTTAATTTGTGTGATTCAACACTGTTTGAAATTATTTGTTTTTGATGTTATAATAATAAAAAACTCCCATACTCTGACTGTAGAGGGGCCTCTTAGCTGTCTTGGCAGCCTGCCAAGATGGAGGATGGTGGAACGGAGAAGCGGCTGGAGGAAATGGAGGTGGGAGACCAGGTCTCCTCTCTCATCTCTACCCACGCAGAGGCTATTGCAGTTTCGAGAAATAGACGGAGAATGATTGACAAAATCCAAATAGAGCAGACGGCTGAAATGAGTGCCATAACAGACACCAGACTGCCTTTGTATGGGCCCTCAATCCTAATGGACACTGAAAGTGAAAATGACTCACCGGATGATAAGGAGCTCCCACAGACATCCTCAGAAAAGGACATGGAGGAAACACTAGAGTTGCAGCAAATTATTGAGGCTGGGGAGCATAAGTTCCTATTCAGGAAAATGACATTGCAGCAAAAAATCCAGTGGCTCCGCTCTGACAGCGTGGTGGAGTCTATCAAAATTCCTCAGCTGAGCGCTGACATCAGAGCATCAAAGCGGCCCCTGCCCGAACTGAATGTAGCAATATAGCTGAACACAGTTACCTCGGATTCACAACTGCAAACCTCTGTAAGTTGGAACTTTCTAAGACTGTGGATGCTAATGGTGTAAGGAACAACAATAGGGAAGCAAACACTAAGGAACAATCAATAGTTATAGAGGACTGGTCTGTAGAAACAGCGCTGCAAGGCTCAGGTTGGGAAAAAAGCTTAGAGACAGGTCAATGGGTGTTAGGATCCTCCACAATCCAGATTCCAAGAGCTTCAGATTTTCCCCAGACTCCAACAAGGAGGCACTCCCCAGACAAGGCCCAAAACCCAAAAGAGGGCCCTATCCTCGAGGAGATTCTACAAATACCAGAAGGCTGAAATTTAACACAAAATCCAGTCCTTAATTTACCAACTACCTCGCAGCAAGAACAAAATGGCCCACCAGAGACCTCAGCTACCGCTCATCAAGCAGCAGCTCCTCTTAACCTCAGACCAGAAACACAAAAAAAGCCTTTCTTTTTTCTTTTCAAGCTACCAATTCTTCCAGCAAAAAGGCACAATGCTGTGTGACTATCCTATGTGGGTGGTATGCCAGAACCACTAGACCGCTTGTTTGTGGCCAGAACTTTGCTAAAGGACTCAAGAAAATTTTTTTCCCATGAAATTTATGCACTCATACACATTTCAGGAGAAACCACATTTGATGTCAGTGTTTAGACGACTTAAGGCCTGGAGAGATTTTGGGCAAAATACCATACATTGAAAAGAACTGCCTTATGGACTCCCTTTATTGCTATACCACTGACTAAACCGACATATAAAACAATTACCATTTTATTCTGCAATGAAGGTGTTAATATGTCTGACGTAGTATACTGGTTAAAAGTTTGTTGTACTGCAATTCTAGATTCTGAGAACATATAGATGGGGGGGTGGAAAGTAAGTATTGTTGAAATCTGACAATTCTGGGGTATTACATCTCCCCAGCTCTTTTTTTTCTAGGCCGAGATAGAGGGTTTTATTTTACCCCAGCCATCTGAAGACCTGTTACAGATGCAGGGATACAATGCATCTCAGCAGTGCCTATGACAAAATTAAATGTATGATTTGTGGAGAGTTGGGCCATACAGGTACAAACTGTTTGAACGAATGTAAGTGCAACCTCTGTGAGGAAGTAGGACATACTTTCCAAAACTGTGTTTGGGCAGTGCATAATCAAACCAACCATGACGAGGGGGGCAGAACAGAGATTCCTGAACACACAAGCACAGAAAGCTAAAATAAGGAATAGACCTCCCCCAGCACAGACAGCTCCCCCCCCCCGTTGAGACAAATGAGTCTCCCAGTATGATACCCATTCCAGCGGACGTAGTCCCCCCCCAAACCAGCTCTATGGAGCAAGTAGTGCACCACTCCCAACTCCTTCCATCTACTTCCACTGATCTTGTTGTATGTGGCTCCTCCCAGATATCTGAGATGCCCTCTTCCAAGGGACCCGCACAGAGCATCAGCAGACAATCCACAAGAAACCGACAAAAGTCAGACCCCCCCACCCAAAGTGACAAAAACTTCTGCCATAGAACTTGCTAACAAATATGGGATTTTGCAGGACCACTCTGAAGAGTCTGAGGGGGATACGGACTCCTCTTCCATAGGCTTCTCACACCCAGAGGGGACTAAAGATACTGAGATGCAAAAAAAGGAGGATCGTGCCCACAGAAACGTAAGGCCTGAACAAAAATGAAAGGGAGAGACTGAACTAACAGGAAAAGGTAGTTTGAAATGAAAGCAAGATGGTATGGTGTTATACTTTGCATTTTAATGTGTGAAGCTCTCTCTTGTTATACTAGTAATGTTAATACTGTAGTATTAAGCGAACAGAGAAAAGGCACACTGTATTTTCCTTCCTATGCTATTTGAAACTTGGATTAATTTTTCTACAAGACGTAAGGTTTCCCATGACACATGAAATCTGGCAAGCACAAAGGGACTGGCTCCTGGGCCCCTCCTTTTGGTCCATAGGGCAGGAGGCTTGCTCCGTGGTTGGGATATAAATTAGGATACCAGAATTTAAATTGGTCAAACTGTATGATGTGGCACCAGGTAGAGCACTTATCCTGTATGCTTTGATTCAAAATAAACCGTACAGATTAGTAAATCAGTATGCCCCACAGTCTAAAACAGCCTGCATTGAGCTCCTCAAACTCATACAACCCTACCTTCATACATCCAGACATGTCATCTTGGCAGGGAATTTCAACTGTGGTCTTAGCCTACAGGATAAGAGTGCACATTCCAGAACCCAGAAATTATACTGTGATTCACAGGCTTTGCTCCAAATATTACATACTGCACAATTAAGAGATACATACCTAGAAAAAACACAGAAGCATTCTCCCACATTCCAAAAACCGGTATTAACAACACAAATAGATTTTATTTTTATTTCTCAAGTCCTCCCTATTAAGGAAGCTTAAGATCAGCCCCTGGAGTTTTCAGACCATAAAATGGCCTCAGTTACACTAGGTACACCCCCCCCCCTCCAAAGGACCGGGACTGTGGACGTTTAACACAGAACTGGTAAAAGACTGACATTTTCTTGAATCTCTAAACCAGTTTCTTTTGGCTAGGAAGTCAGTCTTAATTTGTTTCTCAGACCCACTAACATGGTGGGATGACACAAAAAAAGACATGAAAAACTTCCTGAAACATTACAGTAACAATAAGAGTTGCAATACATATTTGGCATATTTACAGCAAAGACACCACCTTCAAAATCTAATGACATTGGCATGCACCACTGAACAGAATCTTGCACAACGTATCAGTTTAGTACAGGAAGAGATGATGAAATTTCACAGACAAAAATTGAAACTATAACACCAACACAAACCTGGCACACAAGGGACAATGGATTCAGTCTGTCCCTTTGACCAAAATTACCATAGGGTAGGACAGAAGGAAATTACTTGTTTAACAGGACCTTCAGGGGTACAATACACAACTCAGGAAGACATAACCCAGGTAGTTACAGACTATTCGTTAGAGTTATTCTCCCCCCTACAGACAGACCCCCTCCAAATTTAAGGAATATTTTCAGGTATTCCTCTCCCTGACATCTCTCTTGAGGTGTCCTCTAAAGCATGCCAGCCACTATCTCCTCAGGAAGTCTCAGAGGTGATCCGAGCATTAAAATCCAACACTACACCAGGCCTGGATGGCCTGTCAAATGAACTTATCAAAATGTTATGTGATCAGTTAGGAGAAGAATTGACAGCTGTTTTTAATTATATTTTACATACAGGGAAGGTATCTCTGGACTTTAATATGGAAACACTAATATACTTACATAAAAAAGGTGACAAATCAAACTTGCAAAACTGGAGACATCTGTATGTTAAATACAAATTTTAAAATCCTTACCAAAATCCTAACTAAAAGACTATTATTAATTGCAAAATTAGTAATTTCAAGGGAACAGTCCTGTTCCATTCCGAACAGGAGAATCTCAGACCATCTAATTTTATTACGTGAAATAATGGAATGGGGAAACACAGATTTCCTGCAAGGATATGTGCTCTCCCTAGACCACAGGAAGGCTTTTGACTCTATTAATCATGACTTTCTCTGGGCCACATTATAGCATTATAAAGTCCCAAGTCCTTTGGTAATGTGGATTAAGTCTTTCTACAGGACAGCCACGGTTATTCCCATTACAAATGGATGGAGGGGCCCTATGATACCTATAAAGAAGGGGGTCAGACAAGGATGCCCTCTTAGTCTCCTCCTATATGTGTACTTTATTGAATCCCTATTACACAAAATTAATGGATTACAATCCATCAACCCAGTATCAAATACTGTAGAGAGAATAGGGCTCACTACAAATTCATCGCATATGCAGATGACATGTGCTTACTTATGGCAGATGACTCATCGGTACAAAGTTCACTGAGCCTTTGTATGACTTTTGGAGCTATATCTGGTGCAACTCTTAATCTCGAGAAATGTGTAGGGTACCGGTTAGGACATTCACCCTTGAATATAACTAGAATAGGGCCTATTAAAATTCAGAAAGACCCCATAACTATACTTGGAATTAAATATGGCTCCTCAGAAATGGATATTTTAAATTGGGAAGAGAAAATGGTAATTGGATGGCAAAAAGTAGCATTATGGAATAGATGGAAATTAGGAAAGAAAAAAATAATTTTCTTTAATTAAATCATTTTTGATTCCTATCTTTTTATACTTAAGCTATGTCTTCCCAATACCAAAGAAATTAGAGACAATCATATTTAGTATTTTCTTTCAAGCCCTCTGGGGCAGCCGACTCAGTCTACTTAAAAGGAATGTTACCTACCTTCTGGTAAAAGATGGAAGCCTACAAATGGTAAACCCAGTTCTTTTCTTTAACAGCATTTTCTTATGACTAATCTAAAGCCTTTGTTAGTGAATAATCAAAGAGAGTGGGAACCATGGTTATATAATAATTGTAAATCTTGGTTTCACCAGTGGGAGACACATGCTTTTAAAATGCTCAGGCACATTGTAATGACACCAGTCTATATTAGAGATACCTTCTTTAGAGTAAAACAGTGGAAGATCACTACACAGGTGATAATATCCTTAACACACAAGGCCCTTTACAAGAATCTAATTTCTACCTTACGTGCGGTTCCTGAACCCTTTGAAAAATGACCAGCTCTATACTTATAGGGCAGGATTCTCAAAACTTTTGGGACCAAAATCCCACTCCACAACTACAGTTGTGGGCTGAAATCACCCGCAGCTGCGCTGGTTGTGATTCTCAGCCAGCAGTTGCGGAGGATGTTACAGCTGCTCCCACCAGCTGTAGCATCTTGCCGCAGCTGCGGAGATCTCCCAGGCAATACCTCCTGCAAGCAGTCATAAATCATGGAGTCGGTCGTGATCCAGCTCCACCTCTGTGAATACCCACCACTGCAGGTAACCTGCTGATCCGCAAGTGGCAACTCACTTGCGCCGCGGTTTACCCACAGCTACGGGTATTTCATGATCTTTGAGATACCTGCCCATAATCTTTAAGAAAGCTCCTACAGAATACTAGAATACCCACACATATGTTGGATGTCCATTGGCTATCCTGTCATGAAAGACTGGATGTAAAATCCAACCACAAACACAAGTGATTTCATGACAGAATATCCATCCGTCCCCAGTGTATTAATACTATTGAAACAATGGACCATTTATTTTTTGAATGTTCTTTTATTAAAAGCTTTTGGACCCACTTAGCACAACAATGGAAAGAACCCCTGTTCAAGTCTATTACTTATCAAAACATTATATACTGTACTGACATTTTTCAAAACGTTGGAATAAATGGAACTTAAATACTTTGTGCCTTATCTTCACAGTCATTAAATGGAATATCTGGATGGCTAGATGTCTTTTTTACCCTACAACAGAAAGAAAGTAATTACCCAGAATTGATAGAGAAAATAGGGAAAGATGTACAAACAGTATATATCTCAGAATGCACACTAAAATCAAGACAGGCAATCTTAGAGTTATGGAAAGGGTTACCATGGATCACTGATTCTGATTTTGCAATTACTGGATAGATTTAGACTGTATTTTGTTTTGCTATTCTAAGTTGTTTTTGCTTTTCCCTTCTGTACATTATGATGATTACTAGAATTACATGTATTAGGATGTATATTGATTTTTGTTTTCAATAAACTTCCCCTACTCTTTTCGAGAAGTGACATGGGATCTTTAACATCCACCTGAACTACCACCAGAACAGGCAGATGGGACCTTGGTTTAATATCGCATGTGGGTGGCCACCACAGTGAACAACTGTGGAACAATAATTTCAGTCTTGTCTTGACACTTGACAGCAGAACAATAAGACTGGGAGTGGACAACAGATGTACCCTGTGGGCGGCCACCACAGTGGCAACTTGATTAGAGTCTAAATTATTTTCTTCTGTCTTCACAAGTATACTGCCCTGCTGAGTCCTCCTCCAGCAAGCACACGTTCTCCTCCTCCTGCACATTCTCTTTCTGGGGCACCATTGTTGTGTTTCATGGCATGGCCATCACCAGTGTGAAGGTAAGTATCCTTTCCAAAGGTTTGTTTTTTCTTATACTTCTTTATTTTAATTTACTTTCACAGGTTCAACACAACAGGGTGTGGACTAGAGGCTAAATAATTTCACTCTTGTCTTCTTCACAGGTCTCCTCTCCTCCTACTCTCTTGAATTTCTGTCCACTGAAGTACTTAAAGAGAGATGCTGTGGTTGGAGACTGGTAAAGCACAGCAGCATATATTTATTTTTCTAGGACTTGAGTCAAAATGGTAAATTAGATTTTCATATACTGTGCATTTCTGGGCACTGAAGTGCATTACAGCACATGTTATGGTGGGAGACTGGCACAGCACAGAAACCTCATATATATTTTTTTTCTGAAACTTAAGAAAAAATTGGGAAATGAGATTTTCATATATTGTGCATTTGTGGGCACTAAAGTGCATTACAACAGGTGCTATGGTGGGAGACTGGTACAGTGCAGAAGCATATCTAATTTTTTTCTGTGGCTTGAAAAAAATGGGAAATGAGATTTTCTTATATTGTGCATATTGGCACTAAAGTGAATCAAAGCTGTTGCTGTGGTGGGAGGCTGACTGACACAGAGAAGTGGCATGTTGCAAGTATATATAATTTCTGGTACATGAGAAAAATAGGGGAAATGAGAATTTAAAGCATATACTGTGCATTCATTGTTAAGGCCTGGTTGGGACAGAGGGTGCACACCCACCAAGGAGTTCTGCCACTCCTTCAAGCAGTGTCTGCTGGTTTGACAGCAGCATCTGGAGTGTAGCCTCCATGGACACAACTCTGTGTCTGAGGTCCCCATCTCAACACAGAGTTGTGTTACTTCATCTCTTAACCGAGAACTTGAAGGAGGAGGATCTTCAGCTGGGGTATCACATGCTCTCCCTGGCTGCAGCCCCTGAGTCTGGCTGTAGGTCCCATTTCCTTCATCAGTGACCCTCTCCAGTAACTGTGCACCTCAATGTCACTTGCTGTGCCACCCCCTTGTGACACCGAAGAACCATTAGAATTGGCACCGCCTCCACCCCACTCAGCCTTCTTCTTGTATTCCTCCCACTCACAGCAGTGCCTTTAATTCCCAAACAAGGAACTTATTATGCTCATGCCTAGGGAAGGAGCCAGAGGTGGATGGTTTGGGGGCTCCTCCTCATGGGGATCAGCAATTGGTGGTGACCATACCACAGGGAGGGGGGTACAGGGTTATCCTTGCAGGTTCTTCTGGTGGTGGAACAGCAGTCATACCAGAAAGTTCTGATACTTGCTGCTGTGCTGTGGGTGGGGGGGTTCCTGCAGACAAAGAAAGCATTACTGCTACAGCTTCTTGCTGGCCCTTCTTCCAACACCTGGTGCTGCCTGTGCAGGTGTCCTCTTAAGACAGGTGGAATGGTGTGTCTCATCTGTTGAGTGCATGACTGTACCTCTCTTCTCTCTCTCTCCTCCCTCTCCTCACTCTAATACTCCTTCCACTGTCTCCATTTCCACTCATTTTTATTTAAAAGAAAAGGTATGGAAAGTAAACATAACACAAATAAAGTGAATTTGGAAAAGGCAGAAAATGGAAAAAAGAAATTATAAACAATAACTAAGCAATAATTCACAGAACCAGAGGGTATGAACACAGAAATAAAAGGAAACTACGGATAGACGGTTGTAGAACAAAAGTACAGAAATATAAAGAAAATCAGACCTAAACCATAAATCCTAACAAACTTGCAAGGCAAGAAAAGATGCATAAAATACAAAAAAACTGTAAAGCTTTGATGTACTGTTTCTCAAGGCTCAGAAAGCAGCAGACCTGTCCCCTTTCACTCAATCACTTACACAGACTGCAAAGTGAAACTGAAGTACATAGAGCTGTTTCATGTGACTTTCAAGAAGTTTTGGATATGACCTAAAGGCACTTGTTCCACTTTCTGAGGAAACTTCACCTGACGTCATCATAAAGCAATGTCTAAGGCGAAGTTATATGCAAAGTGCCTGCAAAATTTTTAAGACGTTGAAATTACCACAGAATGACCAACTTCACAAAGTGTTTTACGAAATTTCATTTCACTTCATGTTTCATTTTTATTAAGATTATAACCATTGAGCAAAGCTCATTTGAAATGGTGTCCCCTAAAGTTGAAGTCAGTCACTTCTCCAGAACTTTGCAATTGAAGTAAAACTTCACTGCATGTCTAAAACTGTGCCTGTTTGTGGATGACACAAAGCTCTGTGAGACAGTAAACACAGAGGAGGGAGACAGGACATCAGGGGAAACCTGACCAAGTTAGGGAAGTGGCAAGGTATTTGGCAGCTGGGTTTCAATACCAAAAAGTATAAAGTAATGCACGTTATTAATTTATTTATGTATATATGTATTTATTTAATTTAAAAATTGTGAACAGGAAAGGTACACCGAGCCAAGGATTGTTTCCAGGTGCAACCTGGAGGAGGTGGAGGAAGGAAGGAAACAGAAGATAAAATGCATATCACAGACACAAGTCACAGGTACAAAGAAATGCAAATCAGAGACCACAATGAAACTGGAGAAAGTCCACAATGAACAAACAAGGCAAAAGCAACAAGTTAAAAATTTCAAGCAAATGTATAGGGGACTGTTAAGGGGAGGGAAAACAGGAGCAGGAGAAAGGAATGAATCTCAGCTGATATCTGAGTGATCCAGGAAAACTAGTGAAACAGATAGCTGGTTCGATGTGAGGGAAGGCAATAGGTGAAGGCTGATTGGTCAGCAGAGGTATGAAGATGTTGTGTAGAAAAAGTGTGAGGACCCCTAAGTGGAGGGAGCAGGAGGTAGAAGGGACAGAGGAGTGTTGAGAGGAAGGAAGAAATGGACCCCAAACCAGTATTTAGATATAAAGCAGGCACAGTGCATCTGGTGACGTGAGGGTAGGTGGAGACTGGTTAATGAAGAGTAAAGTGAGGAATGAAGAGTTTGAGAGTGAGAGTTGGTAGCAAAGTGACAAAAGGAGTTACAGAGGGCATCCAGTCTGGCCAGGGAGGTGGAAGGGGGAGACATAAACCACATTTGCATAGTCAAAGACTGGGAGCCCCATTTTAGTGATATGATGTCGGTGAACCTGCAGAGACAGTCTTTTTTTGTGGTACAAGGCACCAACTTTAGGTCACAGTTTGACCTCAATGGTGCTGATGTGAGCTATGAAGTCACACACTGAGGTCCTTGAAGGAAGGAATCACTTCTAGCGGGGAGCCATCCAAGGTGGAGAAGATGGGCACAGATAAAAGTTTGACCAGTTTCTGGCTGATACCAAAGGTCATAGACACAGTTTTTGTTTTTTGTGTGTTGACCCAGAATTGGTTTGATTGGAGCCATTGGAGGATGCTGTGGAAGTCTTGCTGGAGCAGACCTTCCATGGCTGTAGTGGAGGGACCAGAATTGTAGATGACTGTGTCATCTGCATACATGTGAATATGCGAGTTGGCACAAGCAGAGGGGAGGCCATTGAGGAAGATGGAAAAGAGTATGAAACCCAAGATGGAGCCCTATGGGACACCGGCCTGGATGGGAAGAGGAGGTGACAGTGAGATACCAACCTGTACCAACTACAGATGGCCTGTGAAGTAAGAACAGAACCAGCTGACAAAAGGAACTGAGAGGCCAGCAGAACTCAGGTTGTCCAGGAGGAGAGGGTGGGATACCAAGTCAAAGGCCTTGGCCAGATTGATGAAGATGGCTGCCGTGATGTGCCCCTGATCCATCCCCTGGAGCTAGGAACTTGGAGACCAAATGCTAGATGGGTAATGTGCAGATTACCAGGTCAGAAGAGGAGAAGGACTTGGGAGTGATCATCACGCATGACGTGAAGAACTCAGCACACTGCAGGAAAGAAGCAACCAAAGCAAATTGGATGCTGGCCTGCATAGTCAGAGGTATAACAAGCATACCTCTCAACTGTCCCTAAGTTTCAAGGTTGTCCCTGATTTTGTCTAAAAATTTTCCACTGTCCCTCATAAAATTTGTGTTTCTGTAACTGAATTGGGGGATTGTAAGCACACAAACATTTCAAACATTAAAGTTATAGACTTACTCGTCTTCAGAAAATGCATCTTACACTAATCCCATTATTTTATCAGCTATCTGAATGACTATTACCAATCTTTAACATGTGTCCCTGATGTTGGGTCTTTGTCCCTGATTTTTTGAAGCCTTGTCCCTGATTTATGAGGCAAAAGGTTGAGAGGTATGATAACAAGTAGGAAAATGGAGGACATGCTGCCGCTGTACAGATCCCTAGTCCAGACATATTTTGAGTACAGTGTGTAGTATTCATGTCCTTACCTAAAGAAAAACAGCAACCTGTTAGACATGGTCCAGAGAAGGTAAACCAAAATGATCCTGGGACAGCAAGGCAGAATACAGAAGGAGAGACTCAGAGATCTTAACATGTACTCCCTAGACGGAAAAAAAAGAGAGAGGGGTGATATGATCAAAACCTTCAAGTACCTCAAATGTTTCATCAGACTGAGCTCTGATGGTCTCTTCAACCTTAGTGGGAACAGGACCACTAGGGATCACTGCTTCAGATGGTAGCTGAAGGGTCAGGAAGAAAATGAGGAGACACTTTTCACCGAGAGGGTGGCGGCTAAGTGGAATGAATTGCCAGATGAAGTAGTGTCGCTGAAGACTGTGGACAGCTTCAAGAGAGGTTGGGACAAAGTAAAGGGGAAAGCTGCATGTAGGGGAGGAGGCGTGGAGGGACATCAGCAGAGAGGAAGGAGTGGCTAATGGGGAGGGACAGATCCTTCCGTAGATGCTTAGGGGTCTGCAAACTTGAGCAGACATAGAAACACAGAATCTGTCGGCAGATAAGGACCATACAGCCTACCTAGTCTGCCCATTTCCCTACTTGGTTTGGCAATCCCTACTCTTATATGGACTGCCTTTCCCCCGCTCTGCTGTACAGCAGGGTACCTTTATGCTTATCCTATGCACTTTTGAATCCCCGTATTGTTTTCACTTCCACCACCTCCGCTGGTAGGCTGTTCCATGGATCCACCACCCTCTCTGTGAAAAAATACATCCTAGCATCCCCCTAAGCCTCCTTCCCTCCCTCCAGCCTCATGTTATGTCCCCCTGTCCTTGTGCACTTTCTTCTCTGAAATATGCTTCCCTTCTGTACCCTGTTTATTTCTCTAAGGTACTTGAAAGTCTCTATCATATCCCCTCTCTCCCTTCTTTCTTTCAGTGAATACATGTTTAGTTCCTTGCGTCTTTCCTCATAAGGCTTGTGGTGCAGTCCATGTATCATCTCTGTTGCTCTTCTCTGGACTGCTTCCATTCTATCTATGTTCTTCATGAGATGCAATCTCCAGAATTGTACACAGTATTCCAGAGGAGGCCTCACCAGTGATCTATACAGTGGCATCACCACTTCACTCCTACTACTGGTCATGCCTCTTCCTATGCACCCCAGCATTCTGTTTGCCTTCCCCACTGCTTTTTTGCATGGTTTGGCTGACTTCAGGTCATTGGATATGATAACCCCCAGGTCTGTCTCCTGACTTGTGGTGGCTAGAACCTGCTCCCCATCCTGTATTCCTCTCTTGGGTTTCCGTGTCCCAGGTGCATTATATTGCACTTCTTAGCATTGAAACCCAACTGCCAAACCCTTGACCATTCTTCAAGTAGTCTTAGGTCATTTCTCATTTTAGCTAGCCCTCCTGTGTGTTGACTTTGTTACAGATCTTGGTGTCATCTGCGAACAGGCATACTTTCCCCTCCTCCAGTCCCTCTGCAATGTTGCTTATGAAGACATTGAATAGAACTTGACCCAGCACTGATCCCTGTGAAACCCCACTGGTCACCTCAACCTCTCATGATTTTATGCCATTTACTACCTCCCTCTGGGTCCTGCCTTTTAGCCAGTTTCCAACCCATTTTACCACTTTAGAGCCCACACCCTGATTCCCCAATTTGTTAAGCAACCTTTTATGAGGAATGGTGTCAAAGGCCTTACTGAAATCCAGGTAGGCCATATCCACGTCCCCTCCCTGATCCACCACCCTGGTCTCCAAGTCAAAGAAATCAATAAGGTTAGTCTGACAGGACCTGCCCTCAATAAATCCATGCTGCCTTGGGTCTTTTTTCACTGCTTGACTCCAGGAACTTCACTACCCTCTCCTTAAGCAGGGACTCCATCAGCTTCCCCACCACTGAGGTCAGGCTTACAGGTCTATAATTGCCTGCCTCCTCCCTACTTCCAGTCTTGTGCAGGAGGACCACCTCTGCCCTCCTCCAGTCCCCAGGTACGTCCCCTGTCTCTAGTGATTGGTCGAAGAGGGTTTTCAGCAGACCTGCTAAGACTTCCCTGAGTTCCTTCAACACTCTAGGGTGAATCCCATCTGGCCCCATTGCCTTGCCTGTCGTTACTTTTCCTAGTTCCTCCAAGACTCTATCCACTGTAAATGGGCTGGTGTCCACCTCTTGCCTGTGTACATCTTTCCTTATGAGTCTTGGCCCCTCCCCTGCCTCTTATTTGGTAAGTACTGAGTAAAAGTATTTGTTCAGTATCTCAGTTTTTCCAAGGTCATCCTCCATCCATCTACCCACTCCCTTCTTTAACCTAACAATACCTTTTCTAGTCTTCTTCCTCTCACTAATATAACGGAAGAAAGTCTTGACATGATAGACCACATGGCTATTTTTCTGCTGGCTCAATAACATGTTCATATTTTCATAAGAAAAGTGGAATTTTTAAAAATCCCATCCAAACGATGATGTCATGGAGTGACTGCGAAAACATGATTCGGAGTAATTTTAAAAATTACACCTACCATGTTCATGAGGCAGGGTACAAAAAAGGCTACAGCAAGCTTACAACCCCCGAGGATCGGAGGTCGCAAGGGTGCTCCATGGCCTTCCCCCAACCCCTGAAGGTTGTCACGCTCTTCAGACACCCAGACCCCCCGAGAAGCGGAGGTCGATAGGGCGCTCCACGGCCCTCACCCCAGCCCACAGCAGGAGTCCCAGCCAGATGAAACAGCAAGCTTACAACCCCCGAGGATCGGAGGTCGCAAGGCCGCTCCACGGCCCTCCCCCAACCCCTGAAGGTTGCCCCGGCTCTCTTCAGATACCCAGACCCCCTGAGAAGTGGAGGTCGAGAGGGCGCTCCACGGCCCTCCCCCCAGCCCACAGCAGGAGTCCCAGCCAGAAGAAATACCAAGGTAATTCTGGGACATCTTACCATTTTGCTGGGACAGCAGCATTCACTCTGTGCTGCCCTTTGTGCTGCTGATTGTTTTGGTGCCCTTTTCAAATGTGGAGAACTCTTGAAATTGGACAGTAGCATGGTGGGAAAAGCCCTCTTGCTGCTCGCGCTGTTTCTGACGGCGCAGACATGGAGATAGTTTTTTGTCTTATCATTTATGCCTAATTATGCCTTAAATCCTATGTTTGATACGGTTACCTTAACTCCTCACAGTACTCCCCTTTAAGGCATTACGTGAGGGAGGGTCAGTGTAAAGTGCTAGCCATTGTGGACATACGTGGGGCTTGTAGTCTGTTTCATATATTGTACTTTTCACTGCAAAGTTCACCAGTTGTTTTTGAAGTGCTGTTTCTGATGTACCTGCTGCCCTTGGGATGGAGGGACAGTTTAAATCGCTAGTCATTTTGGGCATACGTGGGGTTTCACAGCCTGATCTATATACTGTAATTTTCTCTGCAAAGCTCACCAGTTGCTCAACATGGCCTGCTGCCCTTGTTTAAGCCTGGTGCTGTGTACAGTTCTCAATGTTCTCATTGTTAATCTACACAAATTGATTGCCAGCACTTGCACTCCCTGCACAGGAATGCTACAGATACATTACAGATCCTAAGCCACCACACCTAATCCTCCATAATTACTTTGTGCTGCCCCCTCCTTCCCCTTCCCTCTAGCCTACTTATTCCAAGCCTCTCTCCCTTTGTCTTCACAGCTTACAACCCCCGAGGATCGGAGGTCATGAGGGCGCTCCACGGCCCTCCCCCAACCCCTGAAGTTTGCCCTGGCTCTTTTTGGACACCCGGACCCCCCGAGAAGCGGAGGTCGGGAGGGCGCTCCACGGCCCTCCCCCCAGCCCACCACAGGAGTCCCAGCCAGAAGAAACAGCAAGGTAATTCTGGGACATCTTACTGTTTTTCTGGGACGGCAGCATTCACTCTGTGCTGCCCTTTGTGCTGCTGATCGCTTTGGCGCCATTTTCAAACGGAGAACTCTTGAAATTGGACAGTAACATGGTGGAAAAAGCCCTCTTGCCTCTCGCACTGTTTCTGACGGCCTAGCCCCGCCGCCTCCACCACCACCCTTGGTCGGCTCTCCCTTAAATAGGCAGAAAGTGATCACATGGGCTGAGAATGAACCTTTCAGCCCAGTTTTCCATCTGCAAGTTATACTGTCCTGCCACTAGGGGCAGACCTAGCAATCTCAAGCTCCTACATAAGTGCACACGCTGCTGCTTAACAAAAAAAAAAAAAGTCTCATACCTCTGCAGTCTTTTGCTCAGTCCTAGGTACTTCGATTGTGCACTACAACCACCCCATATCCCCAGCACTGCTGGCCACTCCACTATCACTAAGCTCACCGCTGTCATGACTGCCCCTCCACCCCCCCACTGGGCCTATCAGGAGTGGAACTACCACTCCCAAGCAGGGTGGCCTCCTGCCCCCCCCTCAACTCACCCACCTCATGGCTATCCACTAAGGGGCTAAAAATTGTCCATCTAAATGTCCGCAGTCTCCTACACAACCTTGCTGAGCTCGCTGCTTGGGTTGCCCATTACAACCCGGACATACTAGGCATCACAGAAACATGGCTAAAACCACACACTCCTGATACTATGTCTTCCCTACCAGGGTACAGCCACATCAGAAGTGAT
This sequence comes from Neoceratodus forsteri, assembly GCA_016271365.2. NCBI lineage: Eukaryota > Metazoa > Chordata > Ceratodontiformes > Ceratodontidae > Neoceratodus > Neoceratodus forsteri. Next base: position 1,205,247,277 of record CM057450.1, on the reverse strand, counting down.
CGTGGGGGGAATAAACGAGGTGGTGGGGTGCTACTTTATTATAAAGCGCACCTCAATGTGTCTGCAGTAGACCTCCCTTCCCCCCCCCGACATGTGAGTTCCTGCACGCCGTTCTCCTGCTTGGGCTCACTAAGAAAATTCACTTGATCTGCTGCTACAACCCCCCTAGAGGCGGCATACCTGGGCTCTCCTCACTCCTGCACAATGTTAGCGAGAGAGTGGGCACAAGTGAAGTCCTTATCGTAGGAGACTTCAACCTTAACTGGTTAGGTTCTAACTCGAAATCATATGAGCCACTGCTCTCAGGCCTCGCCCTGAACCAGATTATCACCGAACCTACAAGGCCCTCCCCCCGGGGGGGCAAAGGGTCACTGATCGACTGGCTCCTGACCAATAGACCGGACAGGATCACATCCTCGGGCGTCCTACCTGATGCCATCTCAGACCACTCACCCATCTTTTGTAACTGGGGCATCTCTCAGGCGAAAATACCCGGTAAAGTGATACAAATGAGGGACTTCTCAAAATTCCACTTGCCCGACTTCCTCACTGACCTTAGATCGATCGACTGGTCCAAGGTCACCGCCTCCTTGGACCCGGATCAAGCACTGGGTGCATTCTTAACCAAATACATCCCAGTACAGAACAAACATGCCCCCCTCACTAAAAGGAGAGTGCAGGGCACCGTTACCAAATGGCTTCATGGGGGCCTATTCTCCCTAATGAAACTCAGGGACAAATGCTGGGAAACCTACATGGCCTCCCACAGCATTGATGATCTCACTGCCTACAGGTGCCTCAGAAACACCTGATAAAAGCCATCAGGTCAGCTAAAAGTGAGTACTGCCGAACTGCCCTACTCGCCTCAGCCAACAACCAGAGGAGCTTTTGGCAGAACATTAGAAGTGCAGTGGGGGGGGGCTCTGCTCGAGTGCAAGTCACAGACTTACTAATTGATGGGGTTAGCTGCAACAGCCCACGAACTATCTCTAATACCTTTAACGCAATGTTCTCCGAACAGCCCCCCCTACTCTGTGCTCCCGCCGCACCCATGTCCCCAAACGCTCAACCACCTGAACCCCACTCCACCAGTACCTCTCGACCCGGACCTGAGACCTGACCCTCCTTCTTCCTTCAACAAGTATCCACTGCTGAGACTCAGAAGCTGCTTGCCAGCCTCTCCCCTCACACTGGCACAGGGCATGATAACCTGGAGCCGAAACTGCTTAGGTTGGGTGCCCACCTCCTTGCCTGGCCTATAACACATATCTTCAACTCCTCTTTAACAGCTGGTGTCATCCCAGATATCTGGAAAGTAGCCAAGGTTACCCCTGTTCTCAAACAAGGTAACCCCAAAGACCCCTCGAACTACCGACCTATTGCCATTCTGTCGGTCGCCTCCAAACTCCTAGAGAAAGTTGTGGCCTCTCAGTTAACCGAGTACCTGCAGGAACACAACCTTCTCTCTCTGGCCCAGCATGGGTTTAGGAAGGGGGCACAGTACAGCCACCGCCCTCGCTGTAGTCACCTCACAGATCAGAACAGCTACCGACCAGGGCAACCTCACAGGCGTGATCTTCGTGGATCTCTCCAAGGCCTTTGACAGGGTAGATCACTCCCTCCTCAGCTCCACTCTCCTCTCCCTTGGACTCTCAAACCCTGCCCATGCCTGGTTCCTCAATTACCTTACTGGTAGGAAGCAATACACAAACTTTAACCAGACCCATTCCCATCTCACCACTGTCTGATGCAGGGTCCCCCAAGGGTCTGTCCTCGGTCCGACGCTCTTCTCCCTTTTCATCAATGAACTGCCGTCCGTCTCCACCCATGGGCTAACCACCTTGTACGCTGACGACCTTGTCATCCTAAATAGTAATCGTGACACTGGCACCATCAATTCCAACTAAACTCCGACTTCAAGCAGATCCAATCCTAGCTGGCTGAACACAAGCTCACCACCAACCTTAAGAAAACCCAGGCCATGCTCTTTGGCTCCCTGAGCAGAACTAAATCCTGCTCCACCCCCCTTCTAATCCATGGGGCCGACGGCTTGCCCCTGCAGATGGTTCCCGTAGTCAAGTACCTTGGCGTCACTCTGGACCCCCAGCTGGACCTCTCCCTACACATCCAAAACATCTGCAAGGCCATGAATGCTAAACTCGGTCTCGCCTACAGAGCCAAAAACTGCCTCACCCCAGCTGCTCGGGTGGCTCTAGCCAGGGGTGTTCTCCTCCCCTCCCTCTGCTACGGACTTGAGACCTTTGCCGTCTTGCCAAAATCCATCCTCTCTAAATGGGATACGGCCTACAACAGCATCTGCCGCTTTGTGCTTTCTGCCCCTCCCCTTACACACCGCTGCGACCTCTACACTCGTCTCGAGTGGCTCCCTCCAGAGAAGCACCGCATCTTCGTAGTAGGTAACTTCATTGACAACATCACCAGATCAGCCACCCCTGCTTCCCTTGCCCTTCCCCTCAACCCTGACATCACTACCTACCATCTTAGGTCAAGGGCAGCACTCAACCGCCCGGTTCCTAGGACATGCACCCTTGCAGGGGATTGGGCCTTCGCCAACTATGCCTCAAAATTATGGAACTCATTCCCAGCCCTTACACGGTCCACCCCTTCCCATACTAGATTTAAAACTTCCCTTTGGAACTTCCTGAAGGGCCTCTCCACTTGCCTATGCACCTCGTAGCCTCGCCCCACACTACGCAGGCACGGGGGGCCTCTGCGCCCTCTGGGCCCATCCCACTTACTCTCCTAACAACTGGTCAAGCAATGACTAATTGGATTACCTTAACTGGTATTGTCTGCTCTCCCATTGCATGTAAACTTGACTCACTCACTGTCTATGTATGCTCTAGCTCTTAACTCTCCCGGGTCATCTGTAACCACCCACGGGCGCATGTGTTTTTTACTGACTGTCATTCCTCTATGTATCCTGATATTTCACTGTATGTAAAAGTTGTATTAGTCACTTCACTATATGTAAAAGTTGTATTAGTCACTGTACCTGTAAAATTCAAGTCAGTAACTCTCCCGGGTCACACCTGAAAATAGGCACTTGGATGTCTAGTGTGACTTACCCACTAAACAAAAGCAAATAAATAAATAAATAAATAATGTTGAAAATTTGGGGTAAAAATCTGAAAAATAGTAGTTATAACTAAATGTTGAAGAATTTCAATGTTGCTTCATAACTTCATTGATTTTTGAGATTGTGACCCCAAATTTTCATCATAGTAATTTTATTACCCCACCTTATGATCAGAAACAAGTGAAATTGTTTAAATCCCCTCTGAAATGTCCTTTAGCAGAGCAACTACAAAACATGTTTCGGGCCGGGGGGGTTGAAATATTTCACCTTCCTGGTTCATGGTTCATAAGCTGGAGTTAAAAAAGGGTCATGTTGAAAATGTGGGGCAAAAATATAAAAAAATGACAAAGTTATGAGTAGAAGTTCAAAATGCATTAAAATGTCATTAGCCAAACTTACCTTATTTTCACTCACTATCTGATGACACTCAGAAGAAGAAGCACATTCAAGAAGCAGAAGCGCTGGACCAGATTGGAAAGCATGGTGTCAGTGGGGTATGGGGGTTGCTGAGAGGGGGTTGGGGTGGGGGCTGTGGCATGGGGAAGAAGTCATCACTGGACTGTTTTCTTGTTTTACTGGTTTATGGATGGGGCACTGCAGGAATCATTGGGAGGTGGGCAGAATACTTGGCTGTGAAGCGGGGTATTTTTATGGATGGGGCACCAGGAGAAGAACCAGGAGGCTATTTGCTGGGCATTGTCATGCAGATGAAAGGATTGAGCCCCTCTGTGATAGAAGCAGCTCACTCCTTTCAACTACACAAAGTTTCCACCTTGCAAGCAGAGAACACTCGTTAATCACCGGGTTGTCACTGTCGAGAACCCTACAGCTGCACTGAACCTGACAGTGACAGACCTCTGAAATCCATTATTGAAACAATCTGTTTGCTACATGTGTGCCCAAGCAAACATAAAATAAGTAAATAAACCACATGTGGCAAGCTTGGGTGGGGGTTCCCCCTGGTGGCCAGTCTTGACATTTCAGACACTGGATTAAAAAAAAAAAAAAGATTTGAATTTATGCATAAGGGTATTATACCAACACAGTAGCACCAGTATAGTTTGGGCTTAATAAGTGTTTAAAGTTAAACCCCAATTTCTGCAGCTTAATTACTTTAGCAGTGTTTGACAAATAACCCAAACAGGATGGGCAGGAAGGGGGGAGGAGTGGCACTTTATGTGAAGGATACCATGAAGGCCACTGAGATTCAAGAGGAATGGAGGGGGATTAGCTTGAAAGGAAAACAGGGTCAGCCATCTGCACAGGGGTAATTTACAGACCACCGGCCCAAGATGAGGAGACAGACAGGAAGATAATGCTGGCCATCCAATGGATGGCGATCAAGGGGAGGTAGTGCTGGTTGGCGACTTCAGTATTCCAGACGTGGACTGGAGTCTCCCAGCAGGAGTGTCAGCCAGCAGCATATTTATTCTGGACTCCATTCAGGGAGCCTTCCTTAAACAACTGGTCATGGAACCCACACGACAGGAGGCACTACTGGACCTGGTACTCACAAACAGGGACAGGGTGATGGGGATCCCAGTGGGGAAGCACCCAGGGAACAGTGACCACAGGTCAAAATTGTTTGACATAACTGAAGGGGCAGAACCTAGCCATACAAAAACATGAATCCTAGACTTAAGGAGGGCAGATTTTGAAAAAATTGGGGAAATGCTTGGAGGAGGCACTAACTGGAATATGGAGGAAATTAGGGATGGATATAGTGGTCAGTATTCAAAACAGGGATAAAAAGAGCAACGCAATTATGTGTAAAACACATTAGCAAAGGGAAAAGGAAGAGGAGACCAGTATGGTATTCCAAGGAGGTAGCAGAGAAAGTGAAAGCCAAATAAACCACATTCAAACAATACAAAAAGACACAGGCAGAAGAGGACAGGGAGAGGTACCATGAGAAACAAAGGGAGGCAGGCAGGGCAGTAAGGTAAGCCAAAGCACAAACAGAGGAGCGCATTGCATAGTCAGTGAATAAAGGGGACAAAACCTTTTTCAGGTACATAAGTGAAAACAGGAAGGCAAAGAGAGAGATAGTGAGGATAAAATGGGAGGGAGAGAGTAGAGTGTAGGGTGAAAACAGTAAAGCAGACATACTGAATAGATATTTCTGTTCATTCTTTACAGAGGAGGGAGTGGGCAATTGGCCAGAAGGAAGTAGTAAGCGAAGGAAGAGCAAGGAAATGGATACGAGTCCTTTTCCACGGGAAAGGGTCCTAAAGGCACTGGAAGAATTAAGGGTCAATAAAGGTATGGGGCCAGATGGGGTGCACCCCAAGGTGCTGAGAGAGCTGAGAGAGGTGGCAGCTGAACATCTGACAACCCTGTTTAGCTGGTCACTGGAAACAGGAGAAGTACACAAAGACTGGAGGACAGCTGATATAGTCCACCTTTACAAAAGCGGGAACAGAGAGGAAGCGGGAAACTACAGACCAGTCAGCCTGACCTCAGTGGTGGGGAAGATCATGGAAGCACTGATGAAGGAAAGAATAGTGGAACACCTGGATGCCAATGATGTACAAGACCCAAGGCAGCATGGGTTTACTGAGGGGTGGTCGTGTCAGACTAACCTCATTGTATTGGACTTCAGCAAGACCTTCGACACTGTGCCACATATAAGGCTGTTAAACAAACTGGGAACATGGGAGTGGGAAGGACAGTGGTGCAGTAGGTGGGTAACTGGTTGGATTGCAGGACACAGAGCAGGGTGGTTAATGGCTGTCACTCCACAGAGGGAAGCTGGACCAGTGGGATGTCACAGGAATCAGTGTTAGGTCCAGTTCTCTTCAACATATTCATCAGTGACATTACAGAAGCTCTAGAAGGGAGAATTTGCATGTCTGCTGATGACACAAAGCTCTGTAATAAGATGGACACACAGGAGGGTGTGGATAGAATGAGAAGAGATCTTCAGAAGCCTGAGGACTTGTCAATGGAGTGGCAGTTGAGACTTAATGCAAAGAAATGAAAGAAAATGCACATGGGGCACAAAAATCCTGGAACAACATATCAGCTGGAGGGGTGGTACACAGAATGCTCCAAGCAGGAAAAGGACATAGGGGTCATCATCTTTGTCGACCTCAAGTAGGGAATCAGTGTGACAAGGTGGCAGGTAAAGCAAACATAATGCTGGGATGCATAGGCAGGGGTATCACCAGCAGGAAAAGGGAGGTCATAATGCCACTATACAGGACATTAGTGAGGACACATCTCGAGTACAGTGTGCAGTTCTGTAGGCCTTACCTATGTAAAGACATAGACAGGGTGGAGGTAGTTCAGAGGAGGGCAACCAAGATGGTGCAAGGATTGCATCACAAAACCTATGAGGACAGGCTAAGAGAAATGAGTATGTACTCCCGAAAGGAGAAGGGAGGGGGGGAACATGACTGAGACATACAAGTACCTAACAGGGAGGAACGAGGTGCAAGAAAACGCAATTTTGCATTGAAAAGAGGTTCCAGGACTTGGGGACATGAGATGAAATTGGAAGGGTGAAATTCAAGGGGAACGTGAGGAAGTATTTCTTCACCGAGAGTGTGGTGGAAAAATGGACTACCCTGTCGGTGGAGGTGGTTAGGGCTGAATCGATTACAGGATTTAAAAATGCATGGAATAGGCATCGAGGGATCCTGGTAGTTGGAGGAAGGGGACAACCCAGCTCTGGAGAAGTTTGAAGAAGCCAAGTTACAGGCACAAAAGGGCAGACTAGGTGGGCTGTAGGCCATTATCTCATGTCAACATTTATGTATCTATGCAAAATTTGGCTTGCATTGTGTCAGAAGCAAGTTCTCAAGCTGTGGAAAGTTCTCTGATGACAGCTTATGCAGTTTCTGAGATAGAGAATGCTGATTTTTAATGAAGTGTGTGGTGTTTTTCCTATATTTAGTACACATTCTTATTTTGCTTTCACCTACAGCCTTGATGATACAGAATTTCTTTGTGAAACATTTAGGGTGGAAGCAGTCTGCTTGGTTGTGCAGCTAGCAGCCCTTGTTTTGCAGCTGTCCCTCACCCCCTTGCCCCTTCCCAGTAGTGGCTCTAGCCACAAATGGTTACCAGGGCACAGCTGGGGCACAACAGATGACAGCCAGAGCACTGATATACTGTTACTATGGGGGAAGTTCTGCACCACATGGGGCACCAACTGGGGCACAGCATTTTTTTACCATGGCACGTGCCCTGGCGGGCCCTGGTGTAGAGCCACCACTGCCCCCTCCTCTTGACCCTCCCTCTTACTCTGTCCCATCCCCTCTTGAAGCCCCCCACTGTTCTACTGGATACCAACTCTGCTGGCTGCACATTCCACCTGGCCACCACCCTCTCCATTAAAAAGTGTCTTCTCATCTTCCTCCTGAACCTTCCTCCCTCAAGTCTCATATAATGGCCTCTGGTGTCCCTCCCCTCCCTTAGTTTGAAAAGTCCTTCCGTACTAGTCTTGTTTATTCCTGTCATGTACTTGAAGGTTTCAATCATATCTCCCCTCTCCCTCCTGTCCTCCTGCAAGTATATGTTCAATTCCCTCAGTCTGCTCTTGTATGGTAAGTCCCCCAGCCCTTTGATCATCTTTGTTGCCCTGTATTGCACTCCTCCAGTAACTTAACGTCCCTCTTCAGGCACGGGCACCATAACTGCATGCAGTACTCCAGGTGTGACATAATCAGCTATCTACACAATGGCAGAATCACCTCACCCTCCTTGAGGATATACCCCTAGAAATACAACCTAGCATCATGTTGGCCTTTGCAGCCGCCTTTCTACATTGTGCTGAGTCATTCATTGCCCCCATAAGCACCCCCAGATCCTTCTCCTCCTCAGTCACCACCAACTGCTGACCTCACAGATGGTATCTCCTCCTTGGGTTTTTAGTCCCAAAATGCAGCACCTTGCATTTTTTGATGGGCGTTGAATCCCAGCTGCCAGGTGTCTGACCAGGACACCAGCTTAGACAGATCCTCCTGCAGCCCTTGCCAACCCCTTCGGTCATTGACCACTGCTCCCATCTTGGTGTCATCAGCAAACAGACTGATTTTGCTCTTGAAGCCCACTGAAATGTCTACAATGAATATCACAAACAGCACTGGTCCCAACACCGAGCCCTGCGGAACTCCACTCGTCACCACCCTTGGGGATGATAGCTCCCCACCCACCACCATTCTCTGCTGCCTTCCTTGCAGCTAGTTCACCACCCAGCCCACCAGCTTTGCTCCGGCCCCTGTAGCTTACTTCCCAGTCTCCCATGCGGCACCAACTTGAATGCCTTACTGAAGTGCAGATACAAGACATCCACTGTGTGGCCCCTGTACAGTTGTCTAGTTACCCAATCATAGTACTCTACCAGGTTGGTCTGGCATGATCTGCCAGTGACAAAGCCATACTGCTTACTGTACTGTAGTCCATTGGCCTCCAGAAGGGACACAATCCTCTCCATCAGGACTGTCTCCATCAGCTTCCCCACAATGGATGTGAGGCTCACCAGTCTATAGTTCCTCGGTTCATCCTTGGGACCATTCTTATGGAGAGGTACTACTTGAGCTGCCCTCTAATCCTGAGGTATACTCCCTGAATCTAGTGAGGCATTGAATAGGTCTGCCAAAGGTTTTGCTAGTATCTCTGCCAGTTCCTTCAGCACCCTGGGATGAATGCCATCTGGCCCTGGTGCCTTTTCCACCCTCAGTGCCCTCAATCCCTCCAGCACCCTGTCCTCTGTGATTTGTCTGTCTGTCACACTCTCTCCCTCCTTACCTACCTTCACTCCCCACTTGGGTATCTCTCTCCCCTTTTCTTTGGTAAATACCGAGCAGAGGTAGTTATTTAGCACTTCTGCCATTTCCTGCCTCTCCTCCACCCATCCCCCCTTCCCTCTTAATCTTTCCTATTTTGTCCTTGCAGCCCCTTTTTTTCCTGATGTATCTGAAGATCTCCTTCTCTCCCTCCTTAATGCCCTGCACCAGCCTGAGCTCCTTTGATGCCTTTGCTGCCCTTACAGCCCTTGTCACCTCCTTTGCTTCCTTCAGGTACTCCTCCCTGATCTCCCTCCTCCCTGTCTTCTTGTACCTCCTAAAGGTGGCTTTTTCCCTCCTTTTCTTTTCCATGACTCCACTGGTCGCACAACTAGGTTTCTTTGCCCTCGCCTTCTTACTCCTAGCCTTGATGCAGGTTTTCATTGCCTCCACTACCCCCATCTTTAGGAGCTCCCACCTCTGGTCAGTGTCCATACTAGGGTCAATTTTGGCCACATACTCCCTTATTATTTCCCCCATCCTCTCAAAGTCGGCCCTCCTAAAGTCCAACACTCTTGTGTCAGACATTACTCCTTTCTTACCCATATCCAATGAGAACCATACCAAGTGGTGGTCACTCCCTGCCAGTGGCTCTTTCACCCTCAGTTCCCTCACAAACTCCCCATTTGTCAGCACTAGGTCAAGGGTGTTCCCTAACCTGGTTGGTTTGCTGACCATCTGCACCAAGAAATTGTCCTGGAAGGCATCTAGCACTACCTGCTCCCTCCTATTATTTGTGGCTAGGGTACTCCAGTCCATACCCAGTAGGTTGAAGTCCCCCACTATCACCACACTCCCCTTTCTGGAGGCCCTCCCAATCTGTCCTGCTAGTTCCCTATCTAATTCTTCAGTCTGGAAGGGTGGCCTTTAAACCACTTCCATCCTGATAGTCCTATTCCTTAAGTCCTGTATTTCTACCCAAAGTGACTCAGTACTACCCTTCTCCCCTTTCCTCCCACATGCCCTTTAGTCCTTCCCTCACATACAGCGCCACCCCCACTTTTCTCTTTCCTCTGTCCTTGCGGAAAATCCTGTACTGTCAGGTCCCAGTCATGGTACTGGGTGGCCCATGTTTTGATAATTGCTGCCATGTCTATCTCCCCTTCCGCCATGAGGGTCTGAAGCTCCGCAGTTTTGTTCACCAGGATTCTAGCATTCAAGGTGACCACCTTCCACCCCCTTACCTGCCCCCCCCTCCTCCTTCCACCTCCTTCTAACATTCTCCCTAGTATCTGCCCCTAATCCTTTGTCCCTGTCCTGGGGGATAAGCTCATATGACTTCCCTTCCTGTGGCCTTTACTTGCCTCCTGTCCTCTTGCCACCCCCCGCTCCTAGTTTAAATATTCAGCCTCTTCTATGTAATCACTTATCCCTGTTTTCAACACTCTCTTGCCCTCTTCACTTAAGTGGAGTCAATCTTTCGAGTAGAGACTGCTGTTCACCCAGGTCCCCTCGCCACTCATCCCACCAGCCCATATTCTCTGGCATGACACCAAGTTCCTAGCCATTTATTAAATTCATCTATCCTCCTTTGTCTTGCAGTGCTCACCGAGAAGGTTACTGATCTTTCTGCTCCTTTCGCATAATGATCCTAGCTCCTCAAGCTTCCTCTGTACTTCTTCTACTGTCCTATTAGCCAGGTTGTTCATCCCGAAATGCAGAATTAAATGAGGTTTCTCCCTACCCTTTCTTACAAATTTCAGTACAGATTGCCCCACCCTCTCCGTTGTCATTCCCGGCATGGACTCCACTCATATGTGGCTATTTCTCTCCCCCGGTACCCCACCTGGCTCCCTTTATATTGAGTCAGCTAACATCAGGATTCCACCCTGATTTCCATCCACATGCTTCCCATCCTCTCCACCCCTTCCCACCGATGCCTCTTCTTCCTCCTGCACATTAGTTTCTCCTTTCACCGCATTACACTTTCCCCATCCGTATTCCCCCTTCAGCCCTCCCCATGCCATATCATCCTGGCTACATCCATTACACCACCAGGCTCTCCCCTTTCTCTTTGTCACTTCCCTCCAGGGCTGCAAATCAATTTTCTGCAAACCTAGCTCTTATGCCTACCTGTACCTTCCTCATGCTAGCCTGTCCTCCCATTCTGCCTCCTTGACCTTCTGCCCTCCCCCGTTCCCCTTTCTCATTCCCCGTTTGAAGATTTTGTGAAAAGAACTATGAATCAGTTTGAGAGTTACAAGGATTCAGATTTTTTTCTGGGCATGCTAAGTAGGGTTTTAGGATATCCCTCTGATAGGAAAGATAAATTAATCTTTTGCAGACATTTCTCTTTTGCAAAATTAGTGATTAATCTTTCATGAGAAAAAGATACAGGTCATGATGGATGCCATCTTGTTTATTGTATTGGTTTTTTAAGTAAAAAAGGTCTAAAACACATAAACATTCATAGGATTCATAGGATAATACAAGTCAGTAGCATTAGCCATAAGGACTTGTCCCATCAAAAGTTGAATCCCACACTCCCCTATCTTTCATTACTACATCAAAAGCACTTTTAGACTGTGTCATAATCCTACTCTGTACCACAATCCCTGGTAAAGTGTTCCACTCTGAGACTACCCTCTGATTAAACCATTGTCCTCTTGCCTGTTTCTTGTGATGCTCCCCTTTTAATTGTAGATAATGACCTTGGCCGGGTTTACTATAATTCACTGCCCAAGGAAGGGACATGAGGGAGGTGGCCATTTGTTTTAGGTCAGAGCAGGGCCTGGCAATGCACCCAGTGGGGGACACTGGTTCTTTTGAGTGCGTGGCGATGCATGGGGGTCCCGAGGTGGAGTTCAGGATTCTTCTGGTCTACCATCCACTTGGGTGGGACTGGAGTTTTCTGTAGGAGTTGATGGCCATTGTTGCCAAGAGGGTGATGGAGTTGCCAAGATGGTTTATTCTCGGCGACTTTAACACTTGGGTGGATGATGAGACATTGTCTGTGGCCAGAGACTTCCTATCTAGTACAGAGGCTCTTGGCCTTACTCTTGAGACCACAACTGGAACCCACTTTGGTATACACTCCCACAGCAACAAGTTGACAGCGACTGACACTGCAGCAACAACAGCACCAGGGCACTGCAGTGTCAGCGCTGGACTCCAGCACTGTTTTCTGAGGGTCTTGCACCCCTTCCCCAATCAGCTTCAACTCGGAGTTGATTAGTTTAATTGAGGGGTGTGGGGGGTACAGCCCCCCTGCTTGGGGGGTTGGGGAATGAAGCCCCCCAAAGAAAACATTGGAGGCGGTGACCACCTTTATGCCGACTGCAAATGCAGTCGACATAAAGGTTTCACTGTAATGTCGATCTACAAAAGTTTTGTCACACTGTCATCGTAGATCCACCCACTGCTCAGGGCATGTGGTGATCTGGTGTTCTCCCTGGGACTCAAAATTGACACCATCGAGATTGATCTGGTCATTTGGTTGGATCATTGCACCATCTGGTTCAGCTTCAGAGCCCCCCTGAATGTCCCTTCCTCTGAGGAAATGGTTCAGTTCTGAAAGGGTTATGACCAAAGGATCTGATTGCAGAACTGAACATTAAGTCTATGCTGGAGGCTTGCACTGATGGTCTAGGGAAAACCATGATGACCTATAATAGGGGTGTCATGGAGGCCCCGGACTGCCTGGTGCTGATCCATGTATGCCCGCTGGTTTCGCGCCTCGGCTCACATTGGTTTGATGGTGAGCTGAGGATGGGGAAAACCAAGGGGCGGAGGTTAGAGAGGCATTGGAGGAAGACCAGGTCCCAAGAGGACAAGCTGGTTCTGATTGCTCATTAAAAATGATTAGCAGAATGCAATCATCTAAAAAAAGACAGCTTTATGTCTAGGATGATTGCAGCTGAGAAGAATCGACTGGCTCAGCTCTTTCAGGTTGTAGACAGGCTATTTCATCCAGCTTGTCTGGAACCCATTAGAGCTTTTTCAGCTCACAAGTGTGAGGAGTTCACTCAGTTCTTCTCAGACAGCGTGTACTTCATTAGGGTTGGGATTTCTCCAAGCAAAATACCATCATCCAACATCGGTGGACCTCGGGTGAGTAGATGTGCTCAGTCACCCTGGGGAGAGTTCCAACCTGTGACGATGATGGAAGTCTGTGGGATGATCTTGGGGCTTAAACCAACGTTCAGTGACCTTGACCTGGGCCCGACATGATTACTTGTTAGTTGCGTTGAGGTCCTGGGTCCAGTTTTTGCCAAGATTGTCGGGAGTTCCCTTACAGCAAAGGTCTTACCAGAGTCCATTAAACAGGCTCTGGTGAAGCTCCCGTTGAAAAAACCATCTCAGGACGCTGATGTCTTGGTGAATTATCGGCCTATCTCTAACCTTTCCTTTTTAGGGAAGGTTCTTGAGAAGGTGGTCATGGAACAGCTTGAGAGTCACCTCACAGACTTCCAGATTTCTGAACTGCTCCAGTCCAGATTTAATAGAAACATAGAAACATAGACTTTGACAGCAGATAAGGACCACTTAGCCTACCCAGTTTGTCTATTTCCCTACCTTTTGGATAAACTGCAAATCCTAGTTAACCAACAGCCTACATCCTCCTACCACCCCACTAGAATTGCCTTATGTCAGTCTCATGCATTCTTGAATTCCCCCACTGTTTTTGACCCCATGACCTCCTCAGGAAGGCCATTCCATGCATCCACTACCCTCTCCATGAAAAAATACTTCCTCATGTTGCCTCTCAGCCATCCCCCCCTCTCTCTTCAAATTGTGCCTCCTTGTTCTTGCACATCTGTTTTTCCGAACTATGCTACCCTCTTGGACTTTATTGATTCTCTTGAGGTACTTGAAAGTCTCTATCATGTCGCCCCTCTCCCTCCTTTCCTTGAGAGTATACATATTGAGTTCCTTTAGTCTCTCTTTGTATGGCTTTTGGTGCAGACCCTGCACCATTTTAGTTGTCCTCCTCTGGACTGCCTCCATCCTGTCTATGTCCTTGCAGAGATGGGATCTCCAGAACTGCACACAGTATTTCAGATGGGGTCTCACCAATTGTCTGTACAGAGGAATAACAACTTCCTGTTTTCTACAGGTGATGCCTCTCCCTATGCATGCCAGAATCCCCCCAGCCCTCCTTACTGCCTTCTCACATTGCTTGTTTACCTTTAGGTCATCGGATATGACAACCCCCAGGTCCCTTTCCATTTTTGTTGTTGTTAGTATCCCCCCCCAGTGCACACTTCTCCTGGGGTTTTGATTCCCAGGTACATTACTTTGCACTTGTTTACATTGAATCTAAGCTGCTATACTTTTGACCATTCCTTCAACCTTGCCAAGTCCCTTCTCATCCTTTCCATCCCCCCATGTGTATCAACCCTGTTGCAGATCTTTGTGTCATCTGCAAAGAGGCACACTTCTCCTTCCAGTTCCTCTGCAATGTCACCTATAAAGACATTAAAGAGGACCAGTCCCAGTACTGAGCCCTGCGGTACCCTGCTGGTAGCCCCCTTTTCTTTGGAGTGGACTCCATTTACCATTACCCTCTGTGTCCTGTTGTCCAGCCAATTTTTTACCCAGGTTACCACCCTTGGACCCACTCCCAGGCTAGCTAACTTGTTTATTAATCTTTTGTGTGGGGCTATGCACAGCATGGAGACTGCACTGGTTAAGGTGTTGAATGACCTGCTCAGTGCGAGGGATAGAGGAGAGTGATCAATTCTTGTTCTTCTCGATCTCCCATCAGCATTTGACACTGTGGACCATGGGGTGTTGTTGGACAGGCTGAGGGAATATGTAGGACTCACCAGCAATGTCATCAGTTGGTTCGAGTCCTTTCTCCAGAGTAGGTCTCAGAGGGTGATACTGGGGGATTATTCCTCAAGCCTAATGGCTCTGCCCTATGGAATACCCCTAGGCTCTGTCCTCTTCCCCGTGTTGTTTGCAGTGTATGTGCTGCCCCTGGGCAAGTTCTTAAGGTGGTATGAGCTGAGTTTTCATTGCTATGCAGATGATACTCAGCTCTACCTGTCCTTTACACCCAGAAATCTGACACGGGTGATGTGCTGAATAATTGCTTGGCAGAGATCTGGGTTTGGACATCTTTGAACTGGTTGGGACTTAACCCGGGGAAGACTGAAGTGCTAGTGGTTGAGCTGGGTCAAGGGGGGGAGTGGGGGCCTCTGGGAATAGGCTGGGGCTTTTTATTAGTCAGACCAAACTGGAGGCCTCCCATAAGGTGAAGAATTTGAGTGTTGTTTTGCACAATGAGCTGACACTTGAATCTCAGGTGTCAGCTGTTGTCCATGCTGGTTTTTACCATTGCCAGAACATCACCTGAATTAAATCCCTTATTCTCCCTGATGTCCTGGCTTTGCTGGTACATGCCTTTGTTACCATGAGGCTTGACTACTGTAATGCACTGTGCCTCAGGGTCAGAGGAGGTGCGATGCAGTGCCTACAGCTTTTGCAGAAAGCGGCAGCCCAGTTGTTGACTAGACATTCTAGGTTCAGTCATATTACACCGGTGCTACTTGAACTGCATTTTCTGCCAGTGTATTGGTGCATCACTTTAAAATAGGTCCTTCAACTTATAAGGCCCTACAAGGGATGGGTCTGGGCTACCTGAAGGAGTTTCTGCATCCCTATACACTGAGTTGCTCTTTTAGATCAGTGGGGAGGTCCGTAGAGCAAGGTTGAAATCTTCCAGGGACCAGGCATTCGAGGTGGCCACCCTGTTCCTTTGAAACTCGTTGCTGGGGTACCTCCAGGAGGCGCGTTCCCTAGAGGTATTTAAAAAATAGTTTAAAACATTCCTCTTCTTACAGGTCTTTGGGGCCTGAGGAATATACAGGAATTAGCCTGTATGGAATTTTAAAGGGTTGTATTTATTGATTTCAAATGCAATGTATTATGAGTTTTATGGTCCTAATGCTGTTGGTTTTTATATTTTGTAAGGGCACCCAGAGCCTACGGCGAAGGGCTCCCAAAATAAATAAACTCTACTACTACCTCTTGTAGTCTTCTCATAAGTCTTTGCCACCAGCCCCAGACATTTCCACATATCTCTATTTTCATGTGCCTTGTAGACTAAGCACATGTGCCCCCTTAGTCTGCTATACTGCCGGAAGTACATGCCCAGGTCCCACAGTCTGTCATCATGTAGTAGCTCAAATGCCTGACATTGGAAACCATATTTGTTGAGCTTTTCTGTACCTTCTCTAGTTTACTAATAAGACCCCTCCCACTGGGTGCCCAGAAATGAGCAAAGTACTCCATGTTTTGTTTTTTGCAACTCTATTTAAGCTGCTGTGGTTGGCAGGGATGTACCCCCAATCAGCCCTCTGGAGCCCTTTTCTGGTTCTCTCCCCTGTCTCTGAGGGCTTACCGTTCATCTAGGAGACCATGGCTTGCTTTCCACGGCAAGGTCCTCCTTCCAATGGACCCTAAGGAGAGATGAGGACCAAGATGCTAATCTGGCTACAACAGTTGTGAGAGGCATGGCAGAGTAGTGCTTGTGAGACTCCAGCTTCATGTTGATGATCCAGAGGGGAGTTTCTTGTGTAGGATTCCCCAACGTTGAGTGGACAGGCAATGATGTCCATGCTACATCAAATGTGCTCCTGCCCCTGACTTAGTGACTTCTACTGCCCACCAGTGCCCTTGCAGCTATAGTCTTGTTGTGTACCTAGCCACTGCCAAAGATAAGAATGTTGCCTGACCATGACATCCTCCATCCCAAAAGGAGGAGAGCTGTCCACCAAATATTCTATCCTCACACCCCCCCAACCCTCGTCCGACCCTCCAATGCTCCTGGCTCATTTCTGAACTGCTGCACCCGCAGGCCAGCAGCATCGTGTATTTTAAAGAAACAAAGAGCTGAACTTAACTAAATGGGACCCATTTAGCTAGACTCTAGTCTTTTTCTGATGTTGTTGTTTAAAAAAAAAAAAACAGAAAGCCACAGCTTAGCGAGTAGAGCCATTTCTGTAGCACTGATTCACATGCCTGGAGTCATGTCTCCCTCTCCCTCCTGACCTACAGTGCAGCCTATAATACCTTGATGATAGCTGCTCAATCCTGCCACCAGTTCCCCCCAACACATTTCTATAATGGATGGCAGGTGCCCAATCATGCTGTTATTCTTTAATTAGATCGCTTTTTTATTTTAATTTCCAACACCAGGTTGTCCAACCCTTCCCCAGTGCTGACTAACAGCCACCTCCCTGGACCAGTATGTCAATATTTTGTTGTAAATGGAGCATAGTGGAATTGAAGGAGCAGGACATAGTGGTGGGACTGGGAAAAATGGATTGCTTAATATGCTTTTTGTGGGATTTGTATTCAGATTGAAGGGTGAAAAACATCCATTCAAAGGACCTTTATCATAGGAAATGCAGGTAATATAGGTTCTCAACAAAATGATTTCACAGCTCATAACATGCCTTTGAAACTACCTATGCCAGAGTCAGGTGATCTGGAAGAAAGATTTACAGTCTTATTGGTATGCTGGGATAATTGATTGAACTGGTGAATATGTATGTTTTTGTTCTGTTTTAATGTGCATTGCGAAATATACAAGGACCTGAAATGTAGTTAGGACTGTGCAAAATGAAAAAAATTCACTCAGCAAAATATTTTGTGTAATCACTGCATAACGTGAAATATTTTGCAGGTGCAAAATGTGAAATCCCCCCCCCCAAAATGAAATGTGGAATTTTGCCCACAAAATGCTAATTTCTCCACCAGCAGGCGAAATTCCACATTTGAGAGACAGGAAGTAACAGTCTGAGACAAAAAAGATTAAAAAAAATATTTTCCCCCATCTCAAAGACCCCACATCACTGGCATCTAGTGGTCTCAGCCCCCCTGGCTGACTGGTGGCCTAGAATAGGGAGAATTCCACCCACCCCCACCAAGACTCAGCCCCATCCTCCATCCACATAACTTGAAATAAAAATAATTTTCCTGGTGTCTCGTGGCCCCACCCTGGCCAATCGCTGGCTAAATGAAGAATGTCTCCCCACCCCAAGATTCATACCTGTCTTCCCCCTGTTGTCCATAAGTGCTGACATCAGTCAACTTCTTAGACTTCATGTAATAAAAAACAATAATTTTCCTAGTCTGAGTGAACCCTCAAGCCTGTCTGGTAATAGTAAGACCACCTACCTACCCGCGGGAGGAAAACACTTCTTTTTAACATTATGCACAAAATTCCACATTTCACACTGGTGAAATTCCAGTGAAATGCGCAAATTTTGCAAAAACATTTTGAGCTGTGAAATTCCCGATTTCGCTAGCGAAATAAAATTTTGTTGTATCCCTAAATGTAGTTGGCTGACATTCCCATTTCAAAATGTTGTGAATTTCATACAGGAAAAGCTATACTGATGTGCAAAGAAAACACAATGTGGATCAGAGGTATAGTTGTACGTAAGGTGATTAGATGAGTCGATAGTCTGGAAAACGGAACACAACATTTTTTTAGTTGATTTACCAGGAGTAACTTTTTATGTGCAGCTTAAAAGATGTGCCTTGTGCCAAAGTAGTACTAATCTACTAAGGGTGGAATCCAAGGATGATACATACACATGTATGAAGTCTGTAAGCTGTATTCATAGACAATAAACCCCTGCAACGTATCTGTTTGTAAAGAGCAGGGGGAGAGGGGTGGAATCTGAAAGTAAGCAGTGTCCGTTATTCTTGCTTGAAATGGGACAAAACACAAAATGACCAAGTCATCCTATGTTGTCTGTACCTCCTCCCAGATAGCATACTGGAAGGTTTTATTCCACTTTCCTTTGTGCAAACACCCAATTTGCCTCTTAAAGCTTTCTGAACAATGCCTGCCTCTGGCGTTTCCAGTATAAAGAGAAACCTGAGTCTTAGTCCCTGGCAGATACAAAGAAGGGTGTGTTATATCCTGCTGGTGACACTGGAGTGCCCATCCCCAGTGTCACTGTATAAGTTATAAAGTTTAACCCCCCCAAGACTGAGTGACACTAGGATGCTAACCCCTTGTACCACAAAACTGTCCTCCAATACTGGGGTGCCCAATCCCCAGTATCGGCAACCCTGAAATGAAAAATACCATCTCATGGAGATCTTTTATTTTTAAACCTGCAAAAAGGAAAATGGTCCCTTGCCGATCAAATCCCCCCAACACCCCCACCCCACCTTGACTCCACTCAGCACACCACATCTCCCACACACTCTCACTCACCTAAACATGTCCCATGGTATAGATTGACTCTCTGATATGAAATACATCCCACTGCTAGAACCTGTGACTACAATATGAGAAAATAAGGTGAATCCATTGAATGTGTTTCAATGCATTTTGAGTATTTACTCATAACATTTACATTTTTGAATATTTTTACAACAAATTTTCAACATGGCCTTTTAGGGACCCCACCTCATGAACAAAGTAGGTAAACATTTTCAAATTCAGCTCAAAAGGTGATTTCCCAGTCACTTCATGAAATCTCCTTTTGTGCTGGATTTGAAACATTTTATCTATCAGGTTCATAAGGTGGAGACATAAGATGATTATGTTGAATATTTGGTGGAAAAATATGGTAAAATGACCAAGTTATGAGTGAACATTAAAATATTTCAATGTTCACTCATAACTTTGCCTATGTTCAAGATTTTTCCATCAGACTTTTAACATGACCTTTTTTGGACCTCACCTAATGAACAAGACAGATGGACTTTTTTTAAATCTGGGCCAAAAGATAATTTCACAGTCACTACAGAAAAATCCTATTTTGGTTAGGGTGGGATTTGGCAGTTGTTATCTACTGGGTTCA
The DNA here is from genome assembly GCA_016271365.2 of Neoceratodus forsteri. Lineage (NCBI taxonomy): Eukaryota > Metazoa > Chordata > Ceratodontiformes > Ceratodontidae > Neoceratodus > Neoceratodus forsteri. The sequence continues at coordinate 1,205,227,610 of CM057450.1, read as the reverse complement.
TGAGATGGAGTCATAAGAAGAGTACATTGAAAATTTGGTGAACAATATAATAAAATGACTAAGTTATGACTGAACATTGAAATATTTAAAAATGTGCTCATATCGTCACTCATTTTTAATATTTTGACTTCAAATTTTAAACATAGCCATTTTTTTCATACCATTAATAAACATGACAGGTGCTATTTTTCAAATCCTAGATAAGATGCGTTTTTGCATTTCTGGCATGAAATGATGTTTTGGCCACTATTATATAAATGCCAAATGTTATGTTTATAAAGGGGAGTCATAACATTACTATAGTGGAAATTTGGGGTCAAAATTTAAAAAACAAATAATTAACAAACGTGTGTAATGCCAGTCTTTACTGCAGCAGGCAGCACTGTGTGATCCCATGCTGGTGAGCTGAGTTTGGCAGCAAACTCAGTGAGCCAGCTGGATGGGGTGAGGCTAGGAGTTGTCACTGTCATGTGGTACCACCCCCCAGCCTGGGAAGGGGAAGTGCACGGTTGCCTGCATGACCCAAATATCACATAGTGAAGGGACATCTTCTCATGGCATCTGGTCCTGCACCTTTGCATGAATGTCTGTCAGACAGCCCTGTGCTTTAGCTGACAGATGGACTCTTTGCACAGTGTATCTGTATTTTTAACCAAATGGAAATGCAGGGCCAAGATGGCCATGCAGTTCCTCAGCCCACCAGACAGCCTCACAAATTCTTGACATCTGTTGCACATGGAAGTGCAGGGCCCGGAGGGCCCTGTAGTTCCACAGACAGATGGACTCTTCCCTTGTTGCAGAGCCCAGAAGGCCCTGTGCATCTGCATCTGTTCGCACAGGTCCTGAAGGGATCTGCATGAATGTGGACACAAATTCCACTATCTCAAAAATAAAAGGAATTCTTTGCAAGATAAAAATGCATTAATTCATCAGTTAGTGTTCAACTTAACATCACAAAAGTAGGGAAATGTGGTGTTAGGGTTTCCAACCTTAATTCCCCAACCCCCCCGTCCAAGCAGCAAAAGGATGAGTCCATACAAGCAACCACAGACAGCCCTCATCACATAAGATAAACAACATGCAACTGTTTCTAGATGGCACAAATGCAGTAGCAGTGATCCACTACTTTTGTGAATTTGTATCTGCAGCTGCAAGAGCACAGGCCCCCCCAAGGGCCTGTGCTTATACAGCAGCCCTTGTTTGTGTATGTCATACAGCGTGCATGAGTACCTGTGGCTTCTGCTGACAGAAGTACTGTTGCAATGTGGGTATCATTGTTTAAGCAGTGAATCTAGAATTCATTCAGGGGGGTAGCAGTTATGTTTAGAGGTAGCACTTTCCCTGAAAAAAATAAAATGTTACCTTTGAAAGTTCAGACTAGGTTAAAAACAACTGTTTTTTCTGACCTAAGGGGTAGCTGGTACTACCTCACTACATAGCTGAATCTGCTAGTGCATGGTTTTCTATGTGCAGCTCCATAAATGCAGAGTATTCTGCATCCAGAAGTCACTAAGTATGTCTTACACTTGTGGCTGAAGAGGCACATGCCCCTGAGGGGCCTGTGCTTTTGCAGACAGAAGTAAATTTGCAATTTTGGTATCATGGATTTCATGGCATCTGCATGTCTGCAGCCAGAGGTTGGTATGTATGTCTTACATCTGTGGCCGCAGACTTGCAGGCCCCTCAGGGTCCTGCACTTATGTAGACATAAATGTGTTTATGTTTTACAGTATGGATGAGTACCTGTGGATACAGAAGTGGTGGCCCCATAGGGATCTGTGCTTCTGCAGAGAAAAGAACTCCTGTAATCTGGGTATTGTGGGTTTGCATCTGTGATTGCAGGGGTTTGTGCTTCTGCACAAAGAAGCAGGGTTATGATTTTAATGTTGTGACTTTCTAGATGCAGCCAGAAGTGACTGTGTATGCCTTGCAGTGTGCATACCACAGATGCTATTCCACAAAGGTAGCACATCAGTGCAATTGCATTTATGTCATCTGGAAACAGTTGTATATTGTTTGTCTTACCTGACAGCTGTCTGTGTTTGCTTGTATGGTCCTGTCCTTTTTCTGCTGGGGGGTGGGGACTTAGGGTTGGAAACCCTAACACCACATTTCCCTACTTTTGTGGTGTTAAGATGAACCCTAACTGGTGCATTAATGCAGTTTTTTTGCAAAGAATATAGAAATACATGCATATGCATTGGCATAAAGTATGTATGGTTTGTATGGCTATGCACAAATATATGGGGGCAGATACTGTATATAACCTTATTAAAGGGGTGTGGTAGCACCCCTATAACTAGGGTTGATAAGAGTGCTCAATGTTAAACCCCCTAACTTTGCAGTTTAATAACGTCTGCTGGGTTTGTTGGAAAAGCCCACAAATTTGCATTTCTCTCGTGTTACGGTTGCCATTTAAGATAAAGAAAGATTCTGTATCCATGTTATTTATTTGTTTCTAGTACTTGAAGGTCTTAGTCATATCCCCTCTCTCTGTCCAGTTCTGTACTGAGTAGATGTTCAGTGCCCTAAACTTCTCATACTGTGTCTTACCGTGGTGATCTGCTATCATCTTTGCAGCCATCCTCTGGAAGTTCTCCAGTAGGTTAATGTGCTTTTTTGAGGTGTGGATACCAGTAACAGAATCCATATTGTAGATGTGGCTTCAACAGATAGTTATACAAGGGCAGTATAAGTTGGTCTCTTGTTTAAAACAAACCATACAACCAAATAAATAAATTCCTGTTTTGTCAGAAATGGAAGTGCGCAGGGCCCAAAAGGGACCTGTGTCTCCACACCAACATAGATGTATGCATCTGTGGAGGGATGGAAGTGCAGGGCCCTCCCACAGGCAAATGAGTATACAATTAGGCTATCTCAAAAAGTAAGTAAATTAATTGCGCAAAACTTCATTAATGTACCAGTTAGGATTAGTGCAACAAAAGTACAGAAATGTGGTGTTAGGGTTCCCATCCCTAACTCCCCACCCCCAATGTGCAGGCAGCTACAGGAAGAACCTTTACCATTTCACCTTTCCTGCGTCTTCACAAATCAGGCATGGGGTGTACCCTAATGCTCACCCCATTTTCATATACTCTGCACATCTCAGCTTATTTACTTATAGAATGGGGAAAGTGTTTTGGTTAACAACCCCAAGGTACACCCCACACCTTATTTGTGAAGATGCAGAAGAGGCAAAACCATAATGATTTTCCTGTTGCTATCTGCAGGGTGGGTTGAGTTGTAAGGTTTGGGAACCTTAACACCACATTTTCCTACTGTTGTCACTTTAGCCCTAACTAGTGCATTAACAAAGATTTTTTGCAATGAATATTGCCAGTATAGTTAGGGTTGGTACAGAACTTCAATGTAAAATTCAACATTTTGCATCTTAATAACTTTGGTGTAGTTTGATAAAATAGCCCAACATTTGGCATGCACTGTCACCCTGCAACAGTCTTAAGATGTGAAAAGTTTCGTGATGATATCTTGTATGGTTTCTGAGATATTGAGTGATAAAAAATAGGAAAAAAACACTTTTTTCCCATTGGCTAACAGGATTTGTTGCTGTCATCTACAGATCACACGACATGAAATTTTTCTCTGAAATTTTCAGTGATGATGGTGTCTGTGCCAAGGGTGTGCCTTTGGATGGTGTGGTGTTAAATTATAATGATGTGTGGGATGTAGCCACCAGACAGGCAGGTAAATGAAAACTGTTCAAACTGTTAACCGAAAGATTTACTGTTCCTCTGTCAGCCATCCTGTTTTTTTCTTCTAAAAAAATGGGTACCAAGAAATACTGCTTGGTAAGGAGTGAACACGACGTGTATTTAGGTCTCCTTCAGATACTTTGTTAGATTTTTGTCTTGCAAGTTAAAAATTTACAGGGCAAATGTCTGTTTGTGTGGCTAGAATCATTTGGCACATCACTCACTTATGTAAGGATAGTTCACTCAGAAAATAACCGTTCAAACGTTTTTACACCTTTACTGTTGGATCAGAAAATACTGCAAACAGTAAAGGTCCCTAACTGTTCGAATTCTAAGACAAAATCTAACACACTATGTGTGAAGGAGACCTAACTACAAGACTCTATTTTATTTTATTCTTTTGGTAACTGGGAAGGCCCACTAGGCACAGGTGCCTGTTTTCAGGGGTGGCCTGGGAGCACTGGGTAGGTTAAGTGACTTGCTCAGAGTCACACAGTATGCAAGTGGAGGGTGTGGGAATCAAAGAATCAAACCCAGATCTGTCTGCTGGATATACCAAGCTCATTCACAGCTTGTTACTCTAGCCTCCAAGCTATACTGCCAGTCCTGGGGACTCAGGGGTTGTGGATGAGATTACTGGACAAGGTGGCTTTTGCTTTGGACTCTCCTTGGCTGTTCGAGTGGTGCGGGACCCTAGGCAGTGACTTATGAATCTGTGTGTGATTCTTTTTTTATTGTAGTCCACGTTTTGTTTCCTCTATGTCTGTTCCCTGGTGTCTGATGGCACACCCCTCCCCCACTGCCATTCCCATACTTATGGCATCTTTTCCTGGTGTCTAGTGGCACCCCCCACCCACCGATCACTGTCACCATAACAAAATATATATTCCCGGGTGTCTATTGGCACCCCACACCCTCCCATTGCTGCCATAATTAGCATTTTTCCCTTGTGTCTAGTGGCATCCCACACCCACTGATCACTGTGTCCATAACAAAATATACATTTTCTGGTGTCTAGTGGCACCCCCCACCCTCCCTTTGATGTCAGAATCTGCAATAAAGAAAACAGTATCTCAATTTTGTTTTCAAACCTGTCAAAAAAAAGTCCCTAGCCAATCAGCCTCCACCTCCCACTCAACACCCACCACTGCACACCCCCAGTATGCCCACACACACCCTCAGTCACCAGAACAGGTCCCAGGTTCAAGATCTACTCTCCGATCGAAGACACGTCTTACTACTGGAACCGACGACTGCAATATGAGAAACTAAGGTAAATGTGGTTCAATATATTTCAATGAGGTTTTCAACTTTAAAGCATAACTCAGCCATATTTGCATATTTTGACACCAACTTTTCAACATGGCCTTTTGTGGACCCCACCTCATGAACAATATCAGTGACATTATGCAACTCCCAGATGAAAAGTGATTTCATGGTTGTTTGGCAAATTCACTTTTCTGGTGGGATTTGAAAAATATTTCCACCTTTGTTCATGAGATGGGGTCATAAGAAGGCTATGTTGAAAATGCAGGGTTAAAATATGTAAAAATGTCAAACTCATAACATTGGAAATTTTTAATATTTTGATCCCAACCTTCAACATAACCTTCTTATTACCCAACCTCATGTGTGTCACAGCTGTCATTTTTCAAATCCTGTCCAAAATGTGTTTTCGCACCTGTGGCATGAACTGGCATGGCACTTGTGTGGAATTATGTATCGGTGGAGTTTTGAAAATTTTCAGTATCAGGTACATGAGGTGGGATAATAAGAAGGCTATGCTGACAATTTGGTTGCAGTTGTTGGGCCCTGCACTTCCACAGTAACATACATACATGCATTTATGGAGGGATGGGAGTGCAGGACCCTCCAGGCCCTGAGCTTCCACAGGCAAATAATATGATTACTCTATCTCAAAAACTATACACGGATGGGAGTGCAGGGCCCTGGGCCCTGCATTCCCACAGGCAGATAAGGATACAATGACTATTTCAAAAATTAAGTAAATTCTTTTCAAAAAAACTGCATTAGTACATCAATTAGGGTTTAGGATAAAGTGACTAATGTAGGGAAATATGATGTTAGGGTTTCTAACCCTAAAAGCCCTGCCCCATCCCTGAAGCAAGTGAGGGGTGGAGTCTTCCTTGGGGTTGTCAACCCTAATGCTCACCCCATTGCAGTAACAGAAGAGTTGAGATGTGATGGAAAGAGATATGTATGTTTCATGAGTGCGTAGAATGGGGTGAACATTACGGTTGACAACCCCAAGGAAGACCACCCCTCATTTGCTTCAGGGGTGAAAAAGCCTGGCCAGTCACTGTCATATTATACACCAACAAGTGATTCTGATACCACAGAGGAGCTTCTTTTAGAAGAGGAGGAGGAGGACGAGCTTGACCCAGTATCCCTGAGATGCAGCGAGAGGCAGGCACAGTTCAAAGTTCCAGCACCGAACAATTACAGAGGACCAAGGCTGGAACCAAGGTAGAACAATCAAGGAAGCACACCAGAACTCACCCGGGGGGAAGAAATATAAACACCAGAAAGAGCAACAAGAGAGGGAAGTGAGTGTACTAAGTGAATGTACTACTATAGTTAACATCTCAGATATTCCCTTAACCACTGCCCAGATTCAAGTACTACAGAAGGTACTCTCTTTCATCCCCAATAAAGACTTTGGTCCCTTTGAATTGTATGTGGACCTACACCACTTTATATGGAATTTGAATTTAAAAGCTTTATTTGAAAAGAACAAAATGTGCCATGCTAACGTGAGAGACACTGCTGTGGAAGAACAGTCATCTACATTCGATACTTGTACCCTGAATCAGACCTTGGATTTTCACCCCTCATCTACATTTACCCCCCCACCCCCTAACAATGAGATGGTACATATTTTTGGAAGAGCGCATGAGGCTGGGTTTGAACAATTATTACAATGGAGAGAGGGACCAAACTATGTAAGTATCTCTGCAGAGGAGATAGTGGCACTACAGGAACTAGAGAATAACCCAGCAATTGTTATTAAATCCGCGGATGGGGGGTGCAGTTGTGGTTATGTCCATAAAAAAATATAATAGGCAATGCATTTGACAATGCACTGAGAACCAACAAGGTGGATCTTCTGGGCATACAAAATAGAAGGGAGGGACAAAGTAGGCTGAATTTTGTAAACACCTACAGTCTACAATCTAAAGAAATTCAAAAAAGTAATAAAGGACAATTGGAATATCTTATGATCAGATCCCCAACTTAGAGAGACAAACACTGTATCACTGCGCATGGTAAATAAAAGAGGAATGAATCTAGGTGACCGTCTTGTCCATAGTTTACAAAGGACAGACACAACTAGACAAGATAAGGAAAGCTGGTTACCAGCTAGACCTAAAAGCACATTCCCCTGTAGTAAGTGCAAATTTTACAGCTCTGTACTTCGGGGTAATATCTTTACTACAGTTAATGCATTTAAAATTTATGACTCTTTTTCCTTCTTTAGCTGTGTGACTAAGATTTTTTTCCATCTAGTTACCTGTGAGTGTGGATCATTTTATGTTGGTAAAACTTCTAGGCAATTCAAACTATGAATGGGCAAACACTTGTGGAGTATTATGAACGGGGACACAACCAATGCCTTAGCTATGCATTGCTTGAGAAACAGGGGCATTAGCCATACATTTAAGGTTTGTGTGGTTGAACTAGTCAGATTGGGGCCACAGGGTGGTGACCTTAATGACAAGTTGTTGGATAGAGAGGCTTTTTTGGATTTAATCCATGGGTGCTCTAACAACACCAGGACTTAATGATAAAATAGATAAAGCCTCTGATAAAGAAAAAGAGATGAAAAATTAAAGTTTTTTTATGAACTGCTAAAGAATCCTTTTGGGTAGTTAGCAACTGGGTACTCATTAAGAGATATATAGATTTTACATGCATTATGAACTATTATACAGTGGGCAAGGAAATAAACTCAAATCCTGCATTCTGATTGTCTGGCTGGCACCTTTTACCCATGGTAAATCTTCTGATTTACCAATGGATAAAGATGCCAATCAGCCCCATTTCCAAAATCCATCTGACCCCGGCAGTTGGCACTGAAAAACTGCCATTTTGATTCCCCGCTAAACAGCCCATGAACCTCACTGGTACTGTCACTGTTGAGTGGGACCCATGGTCATACCTCCAACCCTTGTCAGCAGTTAAAAAAAAATACCTCTACAAAGTCTAAAACACCTGCTATAAGTCAGCCATCCTCTCACTATCAGCACCACAGACACTATCGGAACCACCAGCTAACCCTACCAGAAACCTAAACGCAGAAAACCACAACCTCACCTCACACACAAACTACATCCATGGCAGTTGCCCTATGGAACCATCTGACCTCAGGCACTCTCCACTATTCCAGGAACCAAGGCAGAAAGGAGAAGAAAATAGCACACACCACATATTAAACAAATTTGCCAGCAGTGTTTCGAAAACATACCAACAAAGAATGCGCATGCGCACCAGACTCAAGAGAACTGAGAAATGACACCGGCAGTCTCTCTCTTTTCCCACAACCCAAGCTTTTTTCCAAAGAAAAACAAATACTTGCCATGCAGACTCACGCTGCCTTTACTGCTCTCTCTCTTGAACATGCACAGTCACGGCAGTAGGAACTGATATGGCACACCAGCAGTCTCCCTCTCCCTTCCCCCTGCCCAATCATAACTAGAAACTGTTATAAAAAAAAAAATGCTGTTGTCATGCTGCCTTTACTGCTTTCTCCCCCATTTCTATTAAAAATGGTGCTCACAGTCCTGTTTCATTTTAAAAAAAAACATACCACATTCCCCAGCCACTAAATAACTGCAGTGTGTGTGTATACTTCAGGTGAGAGAGAAATGTCCATTTACCTAGCAACCCAGGACTATTTTTTTTTTCCTGTGGAATCAGATCTCTTATTTTACAAAAAAAAAAATTTTTTTTAAAGTTTCCACCTAAAATTTTCCTTTTTTCTTTATTTTGCTCATTATATAATCACAATAAACCACTCAAGGGTGTGGGTTATGGGTGGAATTTTCCATGGCTGGGGATGATTTGATCACTTGGCCTGCAGCCTTGTGGCCAAACCATGCCATCCATGGTAAATCCACCTATAGCCCACACTCTCTCATGGTTTATTGCTTAATTATATTGTAAAATTTGATTATTTTTCATTTCCTTTGTAGGCATGGAGAATTCCTGATTTGAACTTTGTGCAAGATAGTTCATGCATTCTATATATGACACCATGCTATGCTCCAACTTAACCTGCTGATAAATATATACATATATTAAAACTGTTTTTAATGTTTTTGTGATAGTATTTAGTTATTTATATGGTGTTATTTAAGTTATGGTAAATAAGTTTTATTGGCACTGTCACTTAATTTGATTCTCAGAATGAAGGAGAACCTAAGATCCATTCACGAGATGTGGCCTGGGACCAAAATCCTTTGGTCCCATATCATTCAAAGGCATTATTGATATCATGCAGAGCATCTTCAGGCCATGAGCAAAGCATGTTTATGCATTAAAAGGGAGATGTGGACTTTCATGGAACACATTGGAGGATCCATGGTGTGGCATGATGTCATCAACACATCCTGCCAGGGACTTTATGCTAGGATGGTGTTCATTTGTCTGACATTGGTTGAAACTTGTTTAAGATTCATTACATCGGGTCTTGGGGGAGTACTTGAATGGAGCTACTTGGGGACTCAGACTTTGTCCATCCTGTGGCAGATTGGGAGTCTCTTAGAGCAGTGGTACAAGGGGAAGAGGGGAAGAGGGGAAGGATCAAATTATTTGGAAAGAATCTTCTCCCCCAATTAACATGATGCAGGAGGCTGCAGGACCTGGTTCCCAGTTGGGGTAGTTGTGGCCAACCTAAATGGGCTTGCCTATGGGCACAGCATCACCAGATGGAGGTGGTCACATACCAACTGGCCATATAACCCTTCTACTCCCTGAGGTTTGTGTTCTAACTCACGGAGGTACATAATTTACTCAGTCTGCACATGATTATGGCCCTTCATGGGAAGGTGTGTGGAGGATCTGAGATTGACTTGGGGAGACTCCCTGAGCAGAGCGCATCACCCTGATAATGTCAAATGTTGGTTAATAAACATGGCTGCAGCCATTTTCTCCAAGATTGGTGTTGTGTGTGTTTGTCCAGGGTAAAGGGTTATGGGCCCTAACAAGGTAAGAAACATACCAAGAATCTGTTTAGAGGAACATATATATTATTCAGTAAAAGGATTCAAATATCCATAGTTAGACTTTGTTAAAAATATAACATTCCTGGCAGGATTTGGTTCAGTCTTTCCAGACATATACAGATTGCCCAGGGAAATCATATATGCTAGTATACTATAAAGCAGAGGTATAGGGATTTGACTATCCAAAAAGATTTATCTAAGATACAGTCATCAAAGATTCATATATCATATAAATTTCTAAAACTGGATGCCATGAAGAAAACATTTATCTATAATTACGGGCAAAAAAAATGAGACCATTGTAAGATTTAGACTGGAGTTACATAAATCTAATTTAGTGTTACAATAAACAGTCACAGGACAATATTTCTTCTCCATTTTGCAAATGTGGCTCGATTGATGTGGATGACTTTATCTTGTATAATAAACAAAAAAGGAAACTGCTGCATGACACCTCTGAAGACTGGTATAGGAATCTTATAATGACACTGTTGCTTATGTTTACATCTGAGGACCCAATTCTTTTGAATAAAATAATGCTTTTTCTTCATTGATTGCATTTGGTATAATTTAATAGCTAATGTCAAGTAAATGAGGAACTTAAATACAAAACTGTGATATGTCTCGTTTAGGGATGTTTCTTCTTGTCATCTGTATGTAACTTTCACCTGTTTGATTTCTCTCCAATTATTATGAAAATATCTATAACAGACGTCATGCTCTCCACCTCCCAGCATCAGCAGATGGAACCTGCCTAACACAGTCTGCAGGCTGCTGCACTCTACTCCCAGACGCCGCGCTCTCCACCTCCCAGCAGCAGCAGATGGAGCCTACCTAACACAGTCTGTGGGCTGCTGCACTCTACTCCCAGGCACCGCGCTCTCCACCTCCCAGCAGCAGCAGATGGAGCCTACCTAACACAGTTTGCAGGCTGCGGCACTCTGCTGTCAGATGCCACACTCTCCACCTTCCAGCAACAGCAGACAGATTCTGCCTAATACAATTTGCAGGTATTAACCGATGGCCTATTTGCTGTGCTGCGGTCTGATACATCAGTCCAGAATTACTATGCATGCTAATTATATTGTGAGCCTAAGGGTTAGGAGCAGTTCAGGGTAGAAAATAAATATTTCTGTTTTCCTCTTCTGGATTGGAGGATCATGACTGATTTGTTGTGAGCATTTGTCCCCGTTTTTACTGCGGGTGTTCTATCACATCTAGTAGGTCGTGTACCGACTCCCATCTCAGGGGAAGAAATGGACAAGGAAATGATAGAAGGCATCCTTAAAATGGCAGAAAAAGGGGAGATATTGTTGATGGGGGACCTGAATATGCCTGATGTTAACTGGAGTACCTTTGCTGCAGGCACATCCAAGAGCAGGGTCATTCTTGATGCCCTACAGAGGGCATGCCTCAGACAGCTAGTGTTGGAACCCACTCAGGAGAGAGCAATCTTAGACGTGGTACTCTCAAATGGGGAAGGAGAAAGGATCTCAGATTTAGAAATTGGTAGCCATCTGGGAACAAGTGACCACCAAACAGTGTGGTTCACAATAAACACAGCCATAGAGTCAATCCATACAAAAACAAGAGTACTGGACTTTAGGAAGGCTGACTTTGGGAAAATGAGAGAGTGCCTCAGAAAAGCACTAGCAAATGGGCAAGAAGGAGAGGTGAAGGAACAATGGTGAATAATCAAAACAGCCATCACAGAGGCAACAAGCCTTTGTGTGAAGCAAATCAACAAAACAAAATGAAGGAAAAAAACACTATGGTTCTCAAAAGAGGTAGAAGGGAAGGTTAAGGAGAAAAGGATAGCATTTAAGAAATATAAGGAAACACAGAAGGAGCAGGACAGAGAACTTTATCAGTTAAAGCAGAAGGAGGCAGGGAAGGCAGTCAGAATAGCAAAGGTACAAACTGAAGAAAAGATAGCCAACTCTGTTACGAGGGGGGATAAAACATTTTATAGGTACATTAGGGAGTGAAGAAAGACCAAGGGAGGGATACAGAGACTTAATAAAGGGGAGGGAATGTGGTCAGAGGGTGACAGTGAAAAGCAGGGATACTGAATGAATATTTCTGCTCAGTATTCACAATGGAAGAGGAGGGAGGGTACCTAAACCAAACAAGAGAGAAACCCTGAATAGGGGGTCGAAACCAGTCCATTCACAGAAGAAAGGGTTTTGAAAAAACTCTTGAAACTGAGGGTGGACAAAGCAATGGGCCTGATGGGATTCACCCAAGAATTCTAAAAGAACTAAGGGCAGAACTAGTAACACCACTGACTACTCTCTTCAACAAATCATGGGAGGATGGGGTGGTACCTGAGGACTGCAGGAGGGCAAATGTGATTCCACTTCACAAAAGTGGGAGCAGGGCAGAGGCAGGAAACTGCAGACCTGTTAGTTTGACCTCAGTGGTAGGGAAAATGATGGAATCACTTCTGAAGCAAAGACTTGTTGAGTACCTAGAGGCCAGTGGGGCACAGGACTCAAGGCAGCATGGTTTTACAGCAGGAAGGTCATGTCAGATGAACATATTAGATTTCTTTGACTGGGTGACCAAAGTAGTAGACCAGGGAGGGGCTGTGGATATGGTCTACCTAGATTTTAGCAAGGCATTTGACACAGTCTTACACAAAAGATTAATATGCAAGTTAGCTAGCCTTGGAGTGGGTCCCAGTGTGGTAGCCTGGATAAAAAAATTGGCTGGACAACAGGAATCAAAGGGTAATAGTAAACAGAGTCCACAGTGAAGAAAGGAGGGTAACTAGAGGGGTACCGCAGGTTTCGGTACTTGGACCGGTCCTCTTTAATGTCTTTATACGTGACATTGGAGAGCACCTGGAAGGAAAGGTATGTCTCTTTGCAGATGACACAAATATCTGCAACAGGGTTGATACACAAGGTGGGGTGGAAAGGATGAAAAGGGATTTGGCAAAGTTGGAGGAATGGTCAAATATGTGGCAACTCAGATTCAATGCAAAGAAGTGCAAAGTAATGCATCTGGGAAACAAAACCCAGGGGAAGAGTACACAATGGGGGGTGAGTTAACGACAACAAAAATCAAAAGAGACCTAGGAGTAAATATATCAAATGACCAAAAGGTGGGCAAGCAATGTGAGAAGGCAGTAAGGAGGGCTGGGGGATACTGGGGTGCACAGGGAGAGGCATCAACAGTAGAAAACAGGAAGTTGTTATCCCTCTGTACAGACAGTTGGTGAGACCTCGTCTGGAGTACTGCATGCAATTCTGGAGACCCCATCTCCTCAAAGACATAGACAGAGTGGAGGCTGTTCAGAGGAGGGCAACCAAACTGTTGCAGGGTCTGCACCAGAAGACATACAAGAAGAGACTAAAGCAGCTTAATATGTATACCCTTGAGGAAAGGAGGAGGGGGGGGACATGATAGAAACTTTCAAGTATCTCAAGGGAATTAACAAAGTACAAAAGGGTAGCATCTTTCAGAAGAAGAGATGTGCAAGAACAAGGGGGCATAATTTGAAGATAATGGGGGGATGGCTCAGAGGTAATGTTAGAAAGTATTTTTTCACAGAGAGGCTTGTGGATGCATGGAACAGCCTTCCTGAGGAGGTTGTGGAGTCAGGAACAGTGGGAGAATTCAAGAATGCATGGGACAGGCATAAGGCAATTCTAGTGGGGGGGGGTAGCAGGAAGTAAGCTGTTGATTAACTAGAATTTGCATCGTATCCATCAGGTAGGGAAATGGGCAGACTAGGTGGGCCAAGCAGTCCTCATCTGCCGTCAAGTTCTATGTTTCTATGTAGGGGAAGTTCATATAAGTAAGTCTCCTTTTTTGGTCCAAATAGACTGTTATTCCATTTGGCTTGGGGAATACTGTACATGTGACACTACACCATATGGGGGTGTAGGTAGACAGACCTGAACCTTGTAATGTCCAGTTTAAATTCTGGCTTATTAATTCAATTGGCTAAAGCAGAAAACTTTTCTCAACTTCCTCAGTCAAGCTAAATAAATAAAATTATCTTCATAATTACTGACATTTTAACTTGTAGAAGAGATTTATTGTGAAGGAAAGGTTTTGGAATCTTTATGAATAATTAATGTAAAGTAATTATTGCAAAGTGTGGAAATCAACTATGACTTGTATATTTTATATTTTGTGTATTTTTTGTAATGACATGAATATTGTTGAACAATAAACTTGAACTGAACTGAAAACAATGAACAGTCTGCAAAGCCTTGCAGCATTGTTTTCAGTCCTTCCTCTGAAACCTGGCCTCTAGGTTGAGAGGTAGGATACCACCCACGGTGGTACAGAGGTGCCCTGGTACCACCCCTTGAGGAAAGACTGGGGCCACCCACAGGGGGCATCTTGCTGGGGAGGAGAGTGAGGGGTTAAAAAGAGCTGTGGCCTGTAGCTCCCTCTGACTGTTCCCTCTTAGCTGAAGATTTCCCACCTGCTCACCTACCCTCATAAGAGCAGATTTTTGGGTTGGCCAGGTTAGACTAAGGAAACCTTTGCTCCCCTGTGGGGAACTGCAGTAGAGTTGGGGAGTAGTTTTTCAGATTTCTACCTCAGAAGGTTTTTCTTGAGTTTTTCACCTCCTTCAAAAGGCTAATCGAGATTAGAGGTGGTTATACTTGCATCACTTACAGTAACCATGAGTGGCTTGGGAGTCTCTCAGGACTATGGTACAAGAGGAAAAGGGGAAAGGGTTGAATTTTTCTGAAGGACATCTTCCCTGGTTGGCATCAGGTGGGGAGGTCACAGGATCTGGTTCCCAGTCTGGGGAGGGTCATGGCCAACCTCATTGGGCTTGCCTGTGGCTGCAGCCCACCAGATGAGGTGATCACTTACCACTCAGCCATATGATCCCCTACTCACTGAGATTTAGGTTCCAGCTCAGAGAAGTACATAATTCCCTTGGCCTGCATATGGGTATGGCCCTTCCCAGAAGGAATGCAGAGGTTCTGAGGTTGACTTGGTGGGACTCCGCGTGCTATGCACATCACTCTGATAAGGTAATGTGCTTGTTAATAAACATATGGTAGCAGCTATTTTCTCCAAGACTGGTGTAATGTGTGTTTGTCCAGGGTAAGGGGCTATGGGACCTTATAAGACAATTGGATTTTCATCTTATTTTGAAGAGTATGATGTGCATATATTTGAATTACAATTTCAAAGTGAGAAATACACAATTTTCCAGCTAGGGCGCGTGCTTTTTCACACTTCTACATTGTAAAATTTACAGTATACATAATAATATATGATTTTTATATACTTTTGTAAAGAAAATGTTATAGAGACAATACAACAGATAATAACAATGTTTCTGTGTTGACATCAGCTAATGGCTATTAGTTTATGATCTTATGAAAGTATATATAATATATATTATATTATACGGGCCTTCACTCTCTAATACAAACCAACAACCACAGGTGCACCCCAAGGCACCTAGCAAATATGCCCATCCATGTCCCCTACCGGAGGACCGCTCTAGGACAAAGGTCCTTTAGTTATCGTGCACCCACCTGGCTCAACGAACTCCCTCCTCCCATAGCCCAGGCCCCAAGATTAGGCCAGTTTAACTCATTCTATCCTATTGTCACTTAGAATGTTCAGGTACCCTCTGCCTGCTGTTAGAACACCTGTGTGCCTGAAGGGGTTTTAGATCTGCAGCATTCATACAAACACACTGTGCTTAAACCTACATATCTTAAAAACCATACATCCAATTTTAAAACTGTAAAAAGAAAAGTTTTTCAGGACAAAAGGTTTTTGAAAATGAGTGAGGTTTGGTAATGTCTATTTAACTGGATTTAATGTTGTGTAAGGTTGTTTTCATTTTTTAATAAATTCTGTTGATTTTATCTAGATATAATTATGCTCTGTTTACTTAGTCATACAAAAATATTAAATGTCTGTAAAATTGTTGATTAAAATTGTTAAAAATATAAAATAAACATCTGTCATTTTCTAAATATAAATTTTACAAGTTTTTTACCACCTTTTTTAGTCAGAAATTAATATCTGAATGTCTTGTTATTACAGTTTGAGTTTTTTGTTCCACTCCACTGGTTGGAATTTTGCAGTGTTTAATTCTTCTTACCCACTGATTTTAGTTTATGAATCTGATTATCAATTTTTTTGTTTTTCCCCTAGTTTAGTAAGAACATGTTTACACAGTACCTTAGAAGGACATATCAGGAAGTGATGCAGGAAGGAAGTGCTTTGTGAGGTCAAGTGATGAAAATAGGAAGAACACTTCCAGTGTAGGTCTGGGAGCTGACACAGGAAATGAATACATTTGTTAGTGCTGGAGGTCTCTCTATGATTAATTGCATATGTGCTGTAGTTAAAATGTGTAATTTCATTGAAATAAACTATTTTATTTTTGTAGTAAAATCCCATAATAAGTATAGGAAACTGTATTTTATTTGTGCTGTTTGCTTTATCATACATGAAGCATGATGTTGTTCATGTAAAGGTTCACAGTCTTTCAGTAAATATCATGTTACATAAATCTGTGTATTATTATTTAATTTCCTGGCATAGTTTATTTTTGGGGGGTTATATTATGGGATGGTTTAAGGTGAGGGAATGACTATATGATGAAGCACTGTGTGTTGGTGGTGGTGGTGGTTGTGGTGGTGGTGGGGGTCCTGCATTCATTATATAGGCTCAGATGCACTTCATATGTTCTGGAGAAATGACAGGGGCTGTATGCATATAATAATGGTGCTAACAGACACTGTAGATACATTACAGGTATACGTAAAGGATGATGAAATTGCTGAAAAGGCACTGGTAATTTGGGGTATACTGTGTCATGGGGAAGGGGGTGGGTGTGCCTATACCAAGGAATGATGCTCATAGGCACTGCAGTCATTTTGTGTCATGAATTGGCACCTGTCCTTGGGGTATACTCAGTTGTAGGGAAGCAGGTGGGGCTGTCTGCACCTGGTAATGGTGTTCATATCCCATGCAGAAACACTGTGGGTACACATGCAGGGTGATGACATGGGCATCGGTAAAGGTTATGTATTATGTGCTGTGTCACATGGTTTGCCTGCATACACATGTGATATGTTGCAGCATTCAGTATGGCGCACTGTGTGGGTGGGAAGGAGTGGGTGCCTGGCACCATGGAGTGATGCTCATTGGTGACATGTGTACTGTGTGCTATGTTTCATTTGAATGGACTGTATACGTCATACACTGGCACTGATCACATCACAGAGCATCAGAGGTAAGGGATGGTCAGAAGCATTATGAGCACAAGGACTAAAGTGGTTCTGGAGTGATTTGAACTTGAATAGAACATTACAGTGCATCTGAGGGTAGTGTGGAATGAATCTTGATGTGCACAATAGACTACACCATGATGACTGAGGATCCATATCAGTAATGTACATCACAGAGTGTCAGAGATAAAGGTTGGACTGAAGACTGATGAACAGATGGACTAAATCAGTGACACTGGTGGGATTTGAACCTGAACAGCACTTTACAGTGCAGTAGAGGTTGGGCTGGACTGACACCAGATCAGTCAATGGAGCACTTCATTGGCTGTGAAGGATCTGAACCTGAAATGCACTTCACTGTTCACTACAGTTTGGAGCTCGATGGATGCATAATAAGGATATATTTTACAAGTGGCTGTGAAGGGATTTGAGCATGAGATTTTACAAGTGGCTGTGGAGGGACCTGAGCCTGAAGAATACTTTACGGTGCATCAGAGACTGGGGCTGAACTGATGTCATATGAATTGATGGGCTACACCAGTCAATGTGGAGGGTTTTGAACATCAAATGCACATCACAGTGCATTATGGGATTGGTCTGGACCAATGCATGGTATGTCGATGGACAACACCATCAGCTGTGGAGGGATCTGAACCTGAAATGCACTTCACTGTTCACTACAGTTTGGGGCTCGACTGAGACATGATAAGGAGACAGATCTTACAAGTGGCTGTGGAGGGATTTGAACCAGAAGAATACTTTACAGTGCATCAAAGATTGGGGATGAACTGATGTCATATGAATTGATGGACTACACCAGTGGATGTGGAGGGTTTTGAACATGAAATGCACTTCACAGTGCATTACGGGATTGGTCTAGACTGATGCATGGTAAGTCGATGGACAACACCATCAGTTGAGGAGGGATATGAACCTGAAATGCACTTCACTGTTCATTACTGTTTGGGGCTCGACTGATGCATGGTAAGGAGCTAGATCTTACAAGTGGCTGTGGAGGGATTTTAACCTGAAGAACACTTTACAGTGCATCAGAGGTTGAGTCTGGAACAAAGTCATATGAGTAGATGGACAACACCAGTGACTGTGGAGGGATTCAAAACTGATTTGGCCTTTACAATGCACCAGAGATTGGGGCTGGACTGATGCCAGATGAGTTGAAGGCATCACCATTATTTTTTTCATTTTAAACAATCAGCAACTGCGTATTAGGGAGAAAACTCAAGTGCAGAGCATGAGACAAACATGCTACTGACCCTAACCCACTTATCATCCATAATGCAGGGAGCAACATGCCACATAGATTTTAATATAGCCATAATCCGAACATAAACTCTTTAAAAAGTAAAGAAAGGTGCTGAATTCACGTGACCTCATCTAGTACATGCACAAGAAACACTCTCCTATCACGAATGCCAGCCGGATCCATAAGATGTGATCACACAGGATGACCAGAAATTATCCCAAAATGAACAAAGTAACAACTATGAAAACTTTTATCATAAATAAAAATAAAAACAAATAAAGTAAATACAGATTACAAATCAAGGTTTTGGCACTGAAATGAAGTGAGTATTTTAGGATGAGCGCAGCACCTCCATCTTGAAACTAAGTTTCCAGTCACCACGCTCTTCCTGCACCAGTGTGTGCTCTGACTGGTTAATGGAAATAGTGACGTGTACAATAAGCATAGAGCAAGCATGGCAACAGTGAGGATCAATATGACCAAACGGTGATGCACTACAGAGATGGGGCAGGTGTAGGTGAGGGCTCAGCACCCTAGCTAAAAACATAAAAAATCACTGTACACTTCAGAGCCCAGAAAGCCACTTTCCCTCCAGTGACGGTTGTAAAAAAATATGAGTCCTTGCTTGAATGCTAAATAAGGATTTAGTCTAACATTTCAGGCACACACATTGAATAGAATAGTGGCAGGCACAACAAAAGATCTGCGTGCAGGTTCCCTGGTGCTTCGACAACTAAGGCTTCAGCAGGGGGATGATGCCTGCATCTAAGACAATCCCTTTATACCAATTAAATTCAGAATTGATGATGTCAGAAAATCCAACCAATCACAGAGCTCAATTTTTAAATACAGAAATATTCAGCTCCCTTAGTGGTGTAAATGGATTAATAGTTATAACAATCATGATATCAGTGACAACATGTTATTGTAGAAAAATACCCCAAAAGACAGAAAAAAAATACACCAAAGTGGTGCTGGCCAATCGGATTGCTTGAATAAAAAAAATGTAAGTTATGAAATTAATTATAGTGTCAACCTGATCAACTTAACATGTTACACTAAAACAAGATGATTTGTTGTTACAATACAAACTAATGGCAGAATAAACAAAATACATTTTTCACAGCACATGCAAAAAATAGTAAATGTATTTATTTATATATTAAGGCTTGTTTTCTCAAAAATAGCCAATGGGAACGCATATTATATTAGGTAAAATCAATAAGGGTACGATGTCCCCTATTAGCTGGTACAACTCAATTCATCAAATGTAAACAAATGCTTGAGCTGCACCAAGAGAAAGATATGGACGCCAATTAGCGTCATCAGGCACTACAGCATATGATTTTTCCAGCTAGGGCACGTGCTTTTTCACACTTCTAAATTGTAAAATTAACAGTATACATAATAATATATGATTTTTATATACTTTTGTAAAGAAAATGTTATAGAGACAATACAACAGATAATAACAATGTTTCCATGTTGACATCAGCTAATGGCTCTGTTGGAACATCGGGTTTTTACTATAATTATGCCAGACTCAATAAAATTGACTTTTAGGAATGTTACTTCTGGAGAGGCTGGAGAAGCAGCTGCTGGAATAGAGGAGAGTGTTTCTAGCCATGCTTTTTCTAAATAAATCCATACTCCTACCCTGTCTTCTTGTTTTGTAACTTCCAGATTTAAAAAAATTGATTTTCTCTTTTGTTGAAAGCACATCTTTCAGATTATAGGTAAACTTCATTAGGAATGCCACAACATTTAGCAACTCAGCTTCTGACCCAAACCATACCACGACATCATCAATAAAGAAATTGCTTGTCAATGTTATCAAGAAAGGGGTGTTTGGCTGAATCATAAAGTCAGTCTATGTCTCATTTCCTCAGGTAACAATTGCCGTAACTGAGGGGAAATTATAGCCCCCATACCTGTAACTTGTTTCTCCTGGAGATATTTTTTAAAATCTTTTTTCAATATTTAATATTTTTAATATGCATACTCAATTATGTAAGCAATAATACCCAACAGGGTGGGTGGTATTGGGCAATACCGGACCTCCCAGGGGCGTAATGAGGCCTGACGCCGCAGGCGGAGGGCCTTATAGCCCCCGGAAGGTCCGGTATTGCCCACCCTGGAGGGTATTATTGCGCTGTAAAAGAAAAAGCATTTAATAAACTAATGTACATAAAAAGTAGTTTAAAATACATTTTTGTAATAAAATAGCTCCTCCGCCTGCATCAGAATTTTTTTTCTGTGAGGTAGGGTCTTTCCTTGTACTAGTGCCCCTGTATTTCAGACTTTTGATCTGGGTGCCATGGCCCCCCCCCTTCCTTACACATGCACAGTTGAAAAGGGCTTCTAGTTTTTTCAGATGAAGAATAAGTTTTATGTTTCCCTAGCACTACAGTCGAGCCCTTTCTTATATTGTGTTTGATTGCCACACAGGGAAGGAGCTCGAGCTGACAAGAAAAGGCTATCGGGACCAGCGGGAGTGAGGTATTGTGCAGTTAAATTTTAATTTTATTTCTGGATTAGTTTCACTTCAGAGGGAGAAAGAGGTGCTGGCAAGAGGGTGAGCAAGAGAGAGAGCGAGTGGTACAGAGTATGACAGTTTTCACATACAGTTGCGGTTCTGGAGCTAGCGCTCTCTCTCTCTCTCTCTTACTCGCTCGCGCTTGTCAGTTTGCAGTGAAGCTGCTTTCTCCTTGTTTTCTTTGTCTGCTAGGAATTAAAAATGACAAGGGAAAAGGACGTTACCCCCTCTGGCACTCATTCATCTGTCTCAAATAATTGCCTACCTTACAATGGAGATTATGTGTATGGCAGCCGAAGTTGGTAGGGAGAGGGACATCTGAAGCGACGCCGGGAAAATTAGAGCAAGTTGAAAAACAAATCGGTAGCAGAACAGATCAGGAGAGGTAATGCCGATGGGACAGGAATCCCACTTTTGTTTATTTGAAAGTGATGGAAGTTGTGAAAAACTGGAAACTGGGGGGCGGAGCTGGAGGAGAGTTACAACAGAACGGGTATCTTCCAACAGAACATTTCCAGCTATCAGTCCACGTCCGCTCCCCCCCCCCCACTCACCAGTTGTGTGCTTCTGAGAATGCAGACAGCACAGTGAGGGAATGACCTGGCAAGAAAAGAGATGAAGTACCTGTTTATTTTTTAATTTAAACAAATGAAGCCAGTATGTTTTTCCCCCTTTCGTTTTGTTTGTGAGTGGGACAGGAATGAGAGAAAGGTGGTAATCGCGCGAGGCAAGCGGCATCGGGGTGGTAATAGAAAGCGAAGCAGTTGTACACTGAGGAGCAGCTTGGAGAAGAAGGGCAGAGATGTGCTGTTGAGATCGATTGATCCATGAGAGTGTTTTTGGTTTTTTTTCTGTATGGTGATTAGCAAAACAGGCAGCCCAAGAAGAAACGTTAGACTGTGATTTTTGTACTGATTGCTGAGGGGGCTGGCCACTCGCTAAGCAAGTGAAAAAATATGGCGGCATATTCTGTTTGATTTGGGCACTTTCAGCCAATGACTAAGCAGGCTGGGCAGAGGGATACTTGGGTGGACTATCAGGAAGGTTTTAGGCTGGGGTTTTTTATTTGGTGGGCATCTATTGTCTGATAGATGCCCAGCTAAATTTGTGTCTCAGCCAATCAGAATAGAGAAATTTCTTTGTCCATTTTCTAAGCTGAATTATCAGTCACTCTGATGGGTATATAATTATGGAGATCAGATTTACAGCCTTGTTTAAACAAGACAACTGTAAAACAACCCTTACAGTCATTTGACATTTCTTTCTTTATCCAAACCTTGTTACAAAACATTGTCATTACTGACAACTATGACTTAACTTTGGATAGGTAGAAATCCATTGGGATCCTGTTCTGTCTTTGGGCCTTTTCTATAGGTTGAGAAAATATAATAACCAAGCAAGTTCTTCTGTAATCTGCATTGATTCTGAATTAATATTGAGCTGATGCTGAATGTGCTTTCACTAAGCGTACCCAGGTTCGGTGAGTCAGATATCTGAAGCCAGTTCAAAGGAAGTTAAGTTTCCCTTGGGCACTTTGCCATCATGATGCATCACTTTTTCCAGGCATTCACAGAGCATATCTAAGTTGTTGGCAAGCAACATAACCTGCAGCAACCAATCAATGATGCTGGAGATCCAGAACCCCTCACCAGCTACACATCTCTATGCCATTTACAGTCTCTCACTCTCTCTCTCTCGCTCTCTCTCTCTCACGTGCTCTCTCTCTCTCTCTAACAAGTGATGGACCTTGCTACTAAAAGGAGCTCCTTTTATGTCACAAAGAGTAACTTTTGGTCAGAAAACTCTAGAAATCACTAAATAATCATGCATTATCATTCTGATTAGCAAATTCACAAATTTGTAGTTTTAGGCAGCCTGGCTATTGAAATTGTGCTGCAGAAGAGAAGAGAGAAGGTGCAGAATGTAAGCCTGCACTTTCAGCTGTAGGTTCTGCAGCAGGAGCAGAAATGATGAATTCAGTGGACTGAGAAAGGTGCAGGGGAATTTTTGAAGGATTTATTTGCAAATATTTTTTAACTGAGTGCTTGTGGTGTACCTATATATGTTTTTGTTTTAGTTTATACTCCCCCACAGCATGACAAGATCAAAGTTAATTTTGCACACTAGGAAAGGTGCAGGAGGGAGTCTTTATGGATTTATGAAGCAGAAGTTTTTGGTTTTTTTTTTGTTTAGTAACTGCTGCTGGTGATGATACAGGGCAGAGTACAGAAATCCTTTTTTTTTTTGCTGTGTCAGTGGGTGGTGATGTGTGGGATCAACAACTACCACCTCATACTACTAGAATTAATTAGGAAAAAACTGGAGAAGAAAGGAATGTAGGGAGAAGGAAAAGAGAAGGTTAGGGTTCCATGGACACAATTCCACCAGGTACCAGTTCTGCAAGCAGTAGTGGTGGAGAAGGAGTCAGGACAGGGACTGGGAGTCATAATGTTGGTGCTGCATCTGAAAGGAGGACTCCAGCTGTGCACTTGATAGCAGAGATGTTGCAAAGTTTTAATTTGCCAGAGATGTTAGGGCAAAGTTGCCAAATTCGCCTCCATGAATAATTTTGCAAAGTTTTTCTGCTTAATAGGAAATTCACCATTCTTAACTTTGTCTGGCAACTTTACCTGAAACTTCTCCTTAGGGTACATCAAGGCAAAGCTGGGTCAAAAGGAAGCTACTAATAGACAAATGTCTCAAGGTCAGCAGTCCCCAGTCTCCCCACCCCGTAGTCTGAAGACCCTTTACCACTCCTACCCCCCATGGTACCACCATCACAGGCTGCATCTTCTCATCAATTGCAGTCAGGAACAATCTACACAACGACACAGTCCCACACAAAAGATTATTAAACAAGGTAGCCAGCCTTTCAGAAAAAGAGATGTACAAGAACAAGGGGACACAATTTGAAGATAGAGAGGGGACAGCTCAGGGGCAATGTAAGTATTTTTTTTACAGAGAGGGTAGTGGATGCATGGAACAACCTTCCCGAGGAGGTTGTGGGGTCCAAAACAGTGGGTGAATTCAAGAATGCATGGGACAGACATAAAGCAACTCTTGTGGGGGGGGTAGGAGGAAGTAGGCTGTTAGTTAACTAGCATCTGCAGCTTATCCAATAGGCGGGGAAATGGGCAGACTGGGTGGCCCAATCAGTCCTTATCTGCCATCAAAGTCTATGTTTCTATGCAATTTTAGCAATTTGTGACCTGTGTCTGTGATCCAGTTACACTCTTCACTGTCAGTGTGACATGCTGGCAAATATCCAGAGTGTTGCTACCACTGCAGTTGGGCTTAATACAATTTTTTCCCAGGCCAGAGTCAAATACTACTGCAGGTACCTGTGCCAAGTGTGCTGTAATGCATAGAAAGGAGCTAACAGATGTTTGGTCATTGGTCCACATATCCATACTGGGGACCTATTATCCAGATCAGGCTCAGTGCCACCACTACCTGTCAAGGGGACACCAGAAACCTCCTCCTTGACAACTGTTCCTGAGCCAGAGATTTTGCTACCTCTCAGACTGATCCTCTTGTTGCCACCGCCCTCAGCACCCACCAGTATGGATACCACAGATGTGGCAGAGAATAATTTGGCAGCACAAATGCCACCACCCCACTTTTACCAACTGCAACTTTTAGGTTTTTAAGGCATAACTCAGTCAATTTTGCTAAATTTGTCTGAAACTAGGTATGGTAGTTGTGAAAGAAGAGGTATACATGTGTAGCATTCTGGATGATTATTGGACTTAAATTGAGGATTTGTCACCATGGTAAATTTGGGAGGTAATTTGGAGATTCTTGTGCATGCCCCATGAATTTGTCTGCGTATATTATGTGTCAGTCTTGTAGTACTCATTAGGACCCATTTATATATACTGTATATATAGATGTCCCTTAACTCCAAAGACTGACATAATTACATATAGAATAATGCATGGGGTTGTGTGTTTAATGAGTTTTAATAATCACCCTGAGGTGTTGGATGCTACATAAACCCTGAGAACGAAGCTCAAGGGGTTTATTTAAGCATCCAACAGGGGTGTGCGTGTAAAAACTCATTAAACACACAATCCCATGCATTATTCTACATGTAATTATGTCAGTCTTTGGAGTTAAGGGACACAATCCCATGTTTTATTTTATATAATTGCTGGAGAGCATTTTCTCACCACAGCAATTGTAGAAAATAAACAGCCACAGTTTGGTCCCGGTGGAATGGAGGCTGTCAGCGGTCTGCTACCTGCATGACCCAGTGGCTGCCAAACACTTATCTTTAATCTTTTTTTGTTTTTAAAATTAGTCGAGGAGTCAAACAGGACTGCTGCAAGGCAATTTTTTTTTATTTTGTATTGACTTACCGCTGAGTGATAGTGGCGGTAGCGGAGTCGAGGGAGGCCAACTGTCGACGGGCTCTGTGAGTGGAGGCAGGTGCATGCTTTGGAGTGAGGAAATCCAGTGTGTGTTCACCGTTATAACCCACGAGTTATAATGGTGAATTATAACCCAGGTTTCCAACTGAAGAAAATGCTCCCTAGTTATTATAGCTTGTTATCCTGTGGGAATGTTCACGGTTTAATTTTTATGTTTTTTGTATGTTTTTTTTCAGTTGGTATTTCTCAGGGACTTAATTTTGTAGTACTCACTGAGACCATATATAGATTGCCCCTTAACTCCAAAGACTGACAGAGTTATGACTTGTTAAAGTTACAGTGTTATCCTATAGGACTTATTATTTTTCAATTTTTATGTTTTAATATGTCTGTTTCAGTTGGTATTCCTTAGGAACTTAGTTTTGTGATACTCACTGAGACAGTTTTTTTGTATATAGAGATTGTCCCTTAACTCCAAAGACTGACAGAGTTATGGCTTGTTAAAGTTGCAGTGTTATCCTATGGGAATTTTAATTTTTTTAGCTTTTATGTTTTTTATACAGTTATGTCTATTTTCAGTTGGTATTTCTTAGGGACTTAGACTTGCAGTACTTATAAATACTCCAAGTCCTCTCTTATGTGGTCTTTGCCACTTATGTGGTCTTTTTTTTAGCTGTAATCCTAGTGACCACAGTATGGTAACTTGCAACCTATACAATAAATGTTTCCACAGGGGCAAGCAGGGGACCCACATCAGTACTAAGGGCCAGAGGACTCATCTCATGCAAATAATTGGCTGAGTGAGAGAAAAAGCAGAGGTAAGTGGCTATGGGGGTGGTGAAGGTGGTGGCCCATCCATGCTGGCAGCAGTTCATGGAGGGTATAAGAAAGTACCTGTGTCACAGAGGGGTGACAGGCACACTGTTTGGAAATGGCAGTGCCCTCTGTAGAAGTTCAAGCTCCTCACGAAACAGCATCACCAGCAGTACCCGCACTGCCACCAGTTTTTTTCTTTTATTTACACAAACAATACACATCAGGGATTTTGGGGACTAAGGAGGCACACACAAGATGCAACAAACCAGGTAATTGTCATGACATTACTATGTACACAAAAAAAGCTAACTTCTATCAGTAAATAAAAATGAAATCAGGATACTCAAACTACAGTGGAAAAAATAATTCAGTAAAACACACCTAACTATTTTACAGAACTAAAATAGCAAACCATAGAAATCAGGAAAACAATTCACACAAAACACTGACTACAAAAGTGCTGCCTGCTAAGACAGAAAAGGCTGCCTAGCCTGCCTTTTTACGGCTGTGTGAGCAGAACTCTGCACAAGTTATGCCTCCTTAGTAGGTTTGGAAGAGCACTGTGGATGCATGTGCCCAGACTATTGTCTGGTGTGCTTTGACAGTGCTCTGGCAAATGTCCACTGGTGCTGTTTATGTGGCCCTTCCCCTCTTCAGGCCACATAAACACACCCTTTCATGGGGCTCTACCTTTTCTTCTACAACTATGGAAGTGACAGCCACCGTGCCCAAGATGGTAGCACCAACTCAAACTGCACATGAGCGAGTATCGTGCATGCACAGTTCTGTTGGCACTGCCATCTCGTGAACAGCAGAGCTCCGAGTATTCTTTTACTTGCTGTCATTGCACTCTTGTCACACTGAGTAGCTGTATTGGCTCTAACCAGATTCTGTTCTTCCTGGAAGTTGTTGCAACCAAGCTCCTCTCCTTCCACAGCACTGCCTCATTATACAGAATACAAAAAATGAAACTACAGCTTTAAACTAACTAAATCACAACCAATACCAGAAATAATTGGTGATCTAGAGGCACAAGGCACAGTAGAAACTTAATGGCATGATTAGTCAGAACAAACTGTGTGTTTGACATGCTTTTCAATGCTTTTTAGGCACAAAGATACAGAGCACCCTTAATACCAGCTGTCCCTTTTTCACACTACACTGAATTCAGCCTATACATGGCAATACAGCTCACTGCAGCACCATGTGACCTCTACTCCTATGAATCCTTGCAAACTTTGCCTTAGAGCCACAATTCACAGGTGAAGTTCACATTTTTACCATTCATGATGTTCTCCTTTAAGGTGAAGTAGAATTTGTGACTTCAGTAAAATTCACAAATTTCTCTGGAAAGCAATGTTTTCATACTTCTTCCACCACTACTTGAAAGTATGTCCAGAAAACATTGTTCATTAATTCTCAGAAGTCCTCTGACTCCACTCCCTCTACAGCAGTTTTCCAGTCAGCCATCCTGAGCAATCCAGAAGAGCAGCCATCTCCCCCTCTTCCTCCTTCCTGTGCTTCCAGTTCTCCTACTCAGGATAGAGGAGTTCCAGCTGGATTTTTAAAGGCAAACCCATCCCTGTCTATCTTCTATGAATAACACAACAACATTTGCCACCCCAGTCATCTATGCATATGCACAGTCATGGACAATTGCCTGTCTGCCTTGAATCATTACATGTTGCCCCCTGCCCCAAAATTATGCATCAACAGTAGCACCATAACAACTCAATCCACTGCTACTGCAACATCATGGAAGGAAGGTGACAGTAAGTCTGGGCCTGGCAGGAACAATACAGCTATCTTGTCACGAGGCAGAACAAGGTGTGCCAACCCAGCAGTCTGACCAAACCAAAACCATAGCACCACCAGCACCACCAAAGCAGTATGTAGAGAGTGCCAGTATAGAGGATATGGCAGTGGAGCTGTCAGAGCAGGGGAATAAGAGTGCCACCAGATAGCTCCAGGTACAGAGCATTGCAGTAATCCAACCTAGATGTGATGAAGGCATGTATTAGGGTGGCAAGGTCATCAGCTGACATCAGGGCCCCATTCTGAGCAATGATCCTAAGATGGTAAAAAACACTTTGGATGATGGCCAACACCTGAGCATCAAGTGTTAGACCATTGCCAAGGACCATGCCCAGATCCCTAACCCAAGAAGAGGGGGCCAAGGGAACATCTCCCAGTCTCAAACCGGGGTCACTCCCCAGCCCTCCTCCATCCCGCTGATGAACAGAATCTGCCACCAATACCTCCATCTTGTCTGGGTTGAGTTGAAGGCAGTTTTGAGTCTCCAGCTCTGTATCTCAGCCAGACAGGTGTTAAACACAGAGGCCGCCATCTGGTTTTCAGGTGCACAGGACAAGTATAGCTGGGTATCATCAGCATAGCATTGAAAATCCAGCCCATACCACCTGATGACATCTCCTAAGGGCAACATATACACCGTGAACAACAGAGGTGACAGGACCGACTCTTTCCAAACTTCACAGCATAGAGGCATCAGGCTAGATGAGGGTAACCCCATCATCAACCTCTGCACTCTACCCATGAGGTAGGACCTAAACTAGCTGATGACATTGCCAGTTAGTTCACACCAGTTCCACAGTTCATCCACTAACACCCTATGGCCCATGGTGTCAAATGCCACAGAGAGATCCAGGAGAACAGGGATGGTATGTTCTCTCTTATCTCTCACTATAAGGAGATCATTCAGCACTTTCACCAGGGTAGTCTCCATGCTATGCTCAGGTCTAAATCTAGACTGGAAGCACTTAAAAGTGGTAGAGGAAGCGAGATGAATCTCAAACTGAATGGCCACCACTTTTTCTAAAACCTTCCCTAAAAATGGGAGGTTTGAGACTGGTCTGTAGTTGGTGAGACACTCCAGGTCCAATGAGGGTTTCTTCAAGAAAGGTCTCATCAAGACCACTGGAAAGACGCCATTCCCAAAGGAACACCAGACAATCTCAGCAACCACAGGTCCAATCAGGCCAACACAACCAACCAAACATCGGGTTGGACCTGGGTCTAGATCACAATGGGTTGGTCGCAGCCTTGAGACTATCTCAACTACCTCATCCACTCCAACTGGATCAAACTCACCCCACAGAAGAGGGGTGCCCTGGCACGTCACTAGTCCAATGCCACAAGCTCTTTGAGCAGCACTGGAGGAGATCTCAGTCCTGATAGAGGACACATTGTAGGCAAAGAACAGAGCAAACTCATTGCACCTCATGCTTGAACTTGCTCTCCCAGTACAGAGACAGGCCAGATGCAACAACCTGTACACCATACAGAAATGCTGAGCTGGTGTGTTCCTTGCTGCAGCAACCTCTCTTGACAGAAAATCAACCTTTTTCTGTGAGATTGCCCTTTGATAGTCACCATAATGTAACCTTATCTACAAACCAAAAGAGCTGAGATTGTTGATTGCCCCTGGCAGCAATCTCCTTTGGCAAAAATCCTGCCTTCTTCTGGATGATTGCCATTTGCTATTCACCAGAGTGAAACGTCAAAGCCAGTCTGTCCTCCTCAGCCCTGGATCTCTTCCAACAATGCTCCAGCCTTTGACACCTAACCTTAATCTCCCTTAACTCATAATCATGCCATGGACAGCCATGATGTGAGACAAAGGGGTATACATGGATAGGTGCAACCTGATTGAAGACCACTATGATAGCCCTGTTACAGGTCACCACTGCCTCCTCTGACCCCATTGAACATGCTGCCATCATACCCAAGATGTGCAGTACCATATGAAGTCCTTCTAGCTGAAGTCATCTCAAAGGGTGGTACTGAACCATCTCCATTGGGGGTGGACCACAAGTGGGGCCCCTGAAACATATAAATATAGAATTTGTCAGTAGAAAAGGACTGCTTGGTCCACCCAGCCTGCGCAGTTTTGTCTCTGCCTATTCAATCCCAGTAGACCCTAACTGGTCTCTGGTGACTCCCCTCTTTTTTTATTACCAGTATTCCACTATGTCTATCCCATGCATGTTTGAATCCCCCCACATTTTATGCCCCTACTAACTGTTGTGGCAGGCTGTTCCAAGTATCAACCACTTTTTCAGTGAAGTAGTATTTCCTTGCATCTCTCTTAAATTTCTCCCTTCTAGCTTTGTTGCATCCCTCTTGTTCTGTTACACTTTTTCATTTGAAACACGCTGCCCACCTGTATCCTGTTCACTCCAATGAGATCCTTGTAGGTCTCTATTATGTTCCCTCTCTCCTGGCTCTCCTCCAGCATGTACCTATTGAGATCTCTTAGTCACTCACTGTACAGTTTCTCATGTCCCTTCTCTGCCTTCTCTTTTCCATCTCTTCCAGTGTGTACTTATTGAGATTTTTCAGTCGCTCATTGTATGGTTTCTCATGCAATCCATGTGCCATTTTAGTTGTCCACCCCGGACTGCTTCTACCCTGTCCCTGTCTTTTCTGAGATTCAGCCTCCAGAACTATACACAATATTCCCAGTGTGGTCTCACCAGTGATCTATACAGTGGTAATAACACCTCCCTCCTTCTGCTTGAGTTACATATCCCTATGCACACCAGCATTCCCCTGACCTTATCCACTGCCTTTTCACACTGAACTGCACTTTGAGGTCATCAGATATTACAATCCCTGGGTCCCTTTCCTTCTATGTGGCTGACAGAACTCCCTCCTCTCCATTTTATATGTAGATCCTGGGTTTTTATGCCCAAGGTGCATGATTTTACAGTTTTTGGCATTGAACCCCAGCTGCCTCTTGACCACTCTTCAACTTTTCTAATGTCCCATCTCATTTTTTCCACCCCCTCCTCAGTATCCACAGTGTTGCAGATCTTGGTGTCATCTGCAAAAAGGCATACCTTCCCTTCATTATCTTCTGTCATGTCAGTTATAGAAACATAGACAAGGATGGCAGAAAAAGACCAGAGGTTCATCCGGTCATGAAGGTGTTGAAGGGGACCAGCCCGAATACTGAACCCTGTGGCACCCAACTGGTCACTCTTCCCTTGGTAGAGTGAATGTCATTTAGCACTACCCTCTTCGGCCTATCCATTAACCAGTTTTTTTATCCGATTTACAGCTTTGACTCCCACCTCTAGACTATCTAACTCTTTATCTGATGACATCTCCTAAGGGCAACATATACACCATGAACAACAGAGGCAACAGGATCGACCCTTGCCAAACTAGGCCCAGGGAATTCCATCACCTGGAGGAAATTTTGTCCAAAGTGTGAAAGTCTGTCATGAATCCAGGCATTGAAATCAATCAGTCTCCTATGTGGTACAGTGTCAAAGGCTTTGCTGAAACCCAAATAGGTAACATCCACTTCCCTCCCTTGATCTATTTTCCTGGTCACCAATTCAATACACTCTGTCAAATTTGTCTGACACAACCTCCCCCTCATGAACCCATGCTGTCTTTGGTCATGCAACCCCCTGGATTCAAGATATTCCACTAGCCTTTATTTTAACATGGCTGCCATTAATTTCCCCACCCCTGATGTGAGACTGGCTGGTCTATAGTTCCTAGCCTCCTCCCTGATGCTGCTTTTATGGATTGGAACTGCATCACCTCTCCTCCAGTCCCCTGGAACCTCTCTTGTTTCCAGTGATACGTTGAATAAGGCTGCCAGTGGTGCAGAAAGCTCCTCCCCGAGTTCTCTTAGCTCCCTTGAATGTATCTCATCTGGTGTCATTGCTTTGTTCACTTTCAGGTTTGCAAGTCTCTTCAAGACTGTTTACTCTGTAAAGAGATTCCCCCTTCTGTGTTCCATTCCCCTCCCTCTCCATGGTGAAGACCGAACAGATATCTGTTCCATATGTCAGCTTTTTTATGTTCATCCTCTGCACAGTCACCATCTACTGACTTCCTTATCCTAGCTATTCCTCCAATTGCCTTCATTTTTTTGCTTATGTACTTGAAGAAATTCTTATCCCCTTCTGTCACTCATTTGGCTATCCTTTCCTCTGTTTATGCTTTTGCTTGCCTCACTGTCCTCCTGTGTTCCTTTGATTTGCCTGATACTTCTCCCTCTGTGTTTCTTTGTACCTCCAAAATGTCATCTTTTTTTGCCTGCAGTTTCGTGACCACCTACCTAAAGTATCATAGTGACCACCTGCTTTTACTAACTTCTTTCACACATAGCCTGGTTGCATTCACTATACCTTCCTTAATTTGTCTACTTTCTTCCTCTCTCCCACTCTGGCTATCCACCATTGTTAGGCTTAGATTTCTAACATAATATTCCATTACTTTGAAGTCTGCCCTTCTAAAGTCCAGGACCCTCATCCTCATGTGGTTTGCCTCTGTACCTGTCTTGATACTAAACCACACTATATGGTGATCACTGGCCCCCCTGGGGACCTCCTACTGTGACATCTGTCACTCCATTCTGGTTAGTGAACACCAGGTCCAGTATTGCCTCTTCCCTAGTGGGCTCAGTCCTTAACTGTCTGAGAAATGCTCCCCTGTAAAGAGTCTAGGATTGCTCTGCTTCTAGTCGAAACTGCTGCTGAAGGAAACTGCTGTTGAAGGAGTACTAGATTACACAATGATCTGACCAGCTAACTAGATTAGTCTCAAGACCCTTCATCTCCACCCCAGGGAAAATACCAAGTCCAGAGTGTAACCATGTTGATAGATTGACAAAGTGGCTACTTGTGTTAGGTCCAGGGATTCCATCTCCTGGAGGAAATGTTGTCCAAAGTGTGAGAGTCTGTCATCAATACAGGCATTGAAGTCACACAGAATTAAATATTTGAATGAATACAACACACTGTCAGCGAAAAAGTCTACAATGTCCTGAAGGAAATCCTTCCATTCCCTGGATGCCAGTACTTGAGGCAGATCCTACAGCCTGAACTTGGACCCCCACGCATAGCAATGCATTCAAATGATAAAGTATGTCCCACTGGTTGCACAGCCAAGTTCAGCTCATATCTAAAACAGATAGCCACCCTCCCTTTGATCCTTCCACAGGCAGTGAACCATGGGGAATTGGGTTGGGATTGATGCCTCCAATAGAGGGCCTGCATCATCACTCAGCCAGGCCTCTGTGAGGCCAAAAAGATAGGCAGAGGAATTAGAAATAAAATCTGCTGTAATAGCGGTCTCATTTCTTGTTGATCTGGCATTGCATAACCCTGCTCAAAAAGGATGAGTAGAGGTGGTTGGCCACTTGACTAACTTTCCACTCAGTCTGGAGGATACCTGGGGTATTGGAACAAACCATGTCTGGCCTCTCACTGCATCCCATTTTGCTCCAGGAACTGTACTGGTTCTCACTATCCTATTGGCACTCTCTCTGTCAGCCCTCTCCAAACCCAACCTCCAGTCCCCTTGCCTCCTCATAACCCCACTTCTCTGCATCAATTATATGCCATCCACAGGCAGGGGAGTCAAGAAAGGGGCACAGCTTCCGGAGGAGGGATGAAAAGTAGCCGAGCCTAGGAGTCTGCTGCCTAAAACACATCCCCATTGCAAAATACATCACCCAACTTTCTACAACTTACCCACCTACAACACTCCTCCCACTGCAACCATAGAAACACACAATTATCCTCCCTCACAAACTGAAACCACCCATTCACACACACTCCAGAAACACAAAACTATTAAATTCCTAATCATTCAAGATTACATTCACTCTTAATTTAATGAAAAATAATAACTTAAAACCAGACATCTCATGCTCTCCTAATTACCACATACTGCACATACCCCATACACGACAGAACTAAAGCCATTCAGGTCACAGACTCCTACTAAAACAGCAGTGCTAAAGTTGTCCAAGTCCTTTGAGCAGCAGTTTAATCAAGTCAAATAACTTCCAGTTAAAACAATAACCCTTTATCCAGTTGTAAATAGAATACTATTTCCAAGAAATGACAGATGAGTCTGGCCAAACTGTCTCTGCTCTCAACAGAGAGATCAGAAGGTTATTAAAGATGAATTGCCAAGACACCAAAGACACCAGCCCCGCCACTGCTGGCTCCTTAGCCAAATGTGTTCTGTAATGTTCAAAATGTAGCTTTAATTCTAAGGAAAACACATGACAGCCATTCTACTCTTTTACCACCTCAGGTCCTAATGTTCCATTCAACAAGCCAGCTCCTTCCTGAGTCAACTTTTCTGTCCTCCTGCAGACTAGTTTTCATGACTGCTTCTACACTTTCTGCCCCCAAATAGGTCCCAGTGGAGCAACTGAGCCATAGCCACACAAGAAAAATCAGTGGCATCTCACAAGGTCGCAACCAGTCCAATTCAAGTCGCTCTGCTCCTGGGGCAATCCTGTGACTCTGACTCTCTTCTCCCTGTCAATACTATGTTATGTCTTTCCTGTTGGTATACACTCCAGCTGGGCCATACTGCCAACATGCCACACCAACACCAGATGCAAAGTGTCATGAGGCAACAGCAATCCTCTGCCACTAGTTGGGCTGTTACAGTGGTTGTAACAGTGGCGTGTTCTCCCAAACATTGCTGCCAGAACATGAACAGAACTACTATTGCAGCTCATAGATGAAAACAGATCTTGCCTCTTAAAGGAGCTGCACTGTGTTCAGTGACTTGCACTGCTACAGAAACAAATAAACTGCTAAAATTCCTGCCACTTACTAATACTACACTGTCAAGTAAAACAGATTCAGTCCTTGCAACTCCAAAATTGCAGAAACTGCAGCAATTAAACTATACACTGCAGAACCCCCCAAAGCAACAGGACTTTTCCTTAATAAAAGAAGAGCTAACAAAGCTCTTGCTGCTCATGACCTGTCCAGCCTGATTGCCATGCTTGCGTTCCATACAAGTGACAATTGCTGCATGTTTGGCCTGCCTCCTGACATGGCACCCCAATTTTGATTAGGAACTCAGGTCACCTGCACACTGCATCTTCATGAAAGGGTTATTTTAAAAAAAATGTTCAACATCATAGAGCGCAGATTCTGAAGATAGTTGAAGATTTTAGAAAAAGCTTTGTAGC
The DNA here is from genome assembly GCA_016271365.2 of Neoceratodus forsteri. Taxonomy (NCBI): domain Eukaryota; kingdom Metazoa; phylum Chordata; order Ceratodontiformes; family Ceratodontidae; genus Neoceratodus; species Neoceratodus forsteri. The sequence continues at coordinate 1,205,192,442 of CM057450.1, read as the reverse complement.
TGGGTCTAGAACCAGATGGCAACAAATAATGTCAATCTAGAAAACACCAAGGAATCCAACATGCTTGGCAAAAAACAAGATCTTACACTTAGAGGAAACTGGGCACAAGGTAAAGGGTGGGAAGCCTGAACCTGATTAGCTACCTGAGGACAGAGTTTCAGCCCTCCTGAGGCTAAGTCCCCCTCTGCAGTGGCCGGTGTGGAACAAATTCTCTGCACCTGTGAACTTTATTATTTTCATCCTGAGCTCCGCACAGGTGGCAGGCACAGCTGCAGAAGATGCTACACCTGGTCCCTCCTATTGTAACATTTTGGCACAGTTGCACTGAAAAAATGGCCACAAGCTGCCGTAAATTGGGGAGCTGGTCATAAATCAGCTCCCACTTGGAAAATATGGTGTGTGGGGGAAAAACTGCAACTCTGTAAGTGAAGCCCCACTTGCAGCAGTTTTCCCCAACACCTTCGATGATTTCGAGGGGACTGAAATTCTCACCCCCGGTCTTTATGTGTTTCAAACAATAGTGTATTTAATAACTGTGAAAACATGAACATTCAAGAGTTTTGCAGGGAATATACTTCTAGAGTATTGGGTACTGGATGACCCCCGAGGTCTGAATGTGCGCAGTGTAAGCTTCTGAGGTCTGCATTTTTTTTGCACCTTTCAAGCCATGTTTGAACTTTCTTCTCAATAAACTGAGCAACACCATCCTGAGCGCTTGCTTTTTTTGTGTGCTACTGGGTAGTGGATCAAAACCTGCTGTAAGAAGGTTTTTTCAGAGCCCATGCCTTTATGATTTAATGGCCCTAAATGATTTTTTTTTGTTTCCTTTATATAATCTTCTTCTAAAAACTAAAACAAACCATAAATCCTTTTTGTTACACTGGATTTCCTTACTGCAGTTTATTTTTTTACCAACAAGCACTTTAGCCAAACCGTAAAGCTCAACAAGCTACACAAATTACAGGGTAAACCCTCTCCAGTTTTCACATACAATTACACAGAATAGTCTGAAAAATGTAAACATTTCAGTGGAAGTCAGAGTTCTGCTCTAATCAGAGGTTAGACAAAAGCAGAGTGGTGACATAGCATTACTGCATTGTGTACATTAATTTAAACCTCAGAGGAAATTTAGACGAGAACTAAGTGAAAGCACACCACTTAGACCCAAAGATGTCCCTTTTCAACAAATAAGGCTGTGAGCACCATACAACAATTATTTCTGTGCTTATTTTTCTCAGTCTTTTTTTATTTCATTACTACTGTTGCATTATTTCTATTCTCCCATTTTCTTACTTTACACAATTCTCCTTCCACTCTGTATCTGTCTAGTGTTACTCTACTAATGTTTATGGTAACAGTTACTTGTTGTCATGGAGCTGTGAGTCTCAGACACTGCTATAAACTCCCAGAAAAACCTTACACCTGCTAGCTATGACTCCTGTAGCTCAAAAGTATTGAATTTTGCCTTTATATTCTCTTTATGGGATTTTGCATGTCATTGCTTATCTGTTGGCTCAACAACTGCACAAACACTGTGCAGAAAGCCCTGGGGGTGCCTTACTGCTTTTACCAACCAGATGTGCCTTTATGAATTCCCATGTATCTGCAGTAGGACTTGTTATTGCTAAGTCTTCCAGATTGGTGTATGTTAGGACAGGGGTCACAAGCATGCCATGGGGCATTGGGAATCATGCCCTGTTATTGATGAGCTCCTTCACCAGCCAGAAGAGGTGTTTTTCATTCTGTTTAAACCCATCTATCCCCCTCTACGACTCTTGCTTTAGAAAAATGAAGGTGGGCACTTCTCAGTCACTCATGATGTTAAACTTACCCTTCAGTTCCCAGCTGGAGGTGCTGGGAGGTGGTGGATGTAATTTACTCACTCCCAAAAATCAGAGAGCCCTCCCTGGACTCCTCTGGAATGGGCTGGGTTTTGGGCCCTTGATGCAAATGCAGATCTCCCAAACAGAAGTGTGACCATGCCACGCCAATGGTTAAGCACTCTATGAGAAGTGACCGTCCCATCAGACATGTAAAGATCTTAAGATTTGTCGAAGTACTGTAACTGTTTCAATCTCAAACTAACTAGGAGCACTGACTTGGAGTGTACTAATAAGCACCAGTGCTTCAAACCCACTCATTGACTGGATCATTAAACACTAATCAGTCATAGTTTCAGCTTTGCTGAAATGGGAATTGTGTCCAAAAGTAAACAGTGTTGCTTTGGTATTTTGAAAAATGTCTCCAAGAAAAAAACGATTACAGTATTAAATACTATATGAGATAGGTTGTTGCTGGATGGCTTAACATACTCATGCACTAGTCTCGGATCTTTTTGCCTGACCAGACCACCGATTCTAAACTCTGTCAATAACATACCTGACTCACAAATCATAGCACTAGAGCAAGTTCATTGATATTGGCTAACCACAGGGTCTTTCTACTCAGACTGGATTTTCCCTGGAGGTAGGGTAAAATAGAGAGTTAGCAATAGCTAGTAAGTTATGTTACCAGTATGCTGGCACTCAAATTGCTGTATGCTAGCCAAGATTTATAGGAAACAAGAACCACAGAAAAGAGTATTGGATGGGAAGGGTGCTATTACTAGGAGTCATCATAAGCGACTCCCTTAAAACTCATTATTACCTCAGTGGCCATTTTGTGTCAAGTAAACAGTGGATAGTTCGGACTTCATATGGAACTATTGGAGGTAATGAATTAAGCAATCTAGCTATGTAACAAGGCCTACAGTAAGGCAAACATGATTCTGGGGTATATTGGGATGGGTTTTGACAGCAGAAGGAATGAGGCATTACTGCCTCTCTATAGATCATTGGTAAGGCCACACCTGGAGTATTGTGCCCAGTTCTGGAGCCCTCACCAAAGAAAAGACAAAGACAGGTTAAAGACAGTGCAGCCTACGGTAACCAAAATGATTCAAGACCAGCAGGGCAGGTCCTACAAGGATCAGCTGAGGACACTGAACATGTACTCGCTGGAGGCCAGACAAAAGAGGGGTGACATGATAGAAACCTTAATTTTCCTGAAAGAAATGAATGAGGTAAAAAGTGAGGAACTAGTCAACAGGACTAGTGCATCTAGAATGCAAAAACATGAGTGAAAGATGCTTGTCGGGCATTCAGGAGGGACATGAGAAAGCTTTATTTTACAGAGGAAAGTGTTTGGGCCATGGAACTATCAGTGGCGGTGGTGGGCACCAAACCATTAATGGGGTTTAAGCACAGTTGGAACAGAGTTAAGGGCTTTGTAGTTACTCGATGGATAAAAGTAAGACACAGAGGAAGGGGCAGAGTGTGTAAAACTCTGTATTAACAAAATCTTTGAGGTATGCTAGGGTGTTACGAGCAGACTGGATAGATGATTGGTATTTTTCTGCTGTCATTGTCTATGTTTCTGTGTTTCTAAAATGGGTTTAGCATGTTACCATGGTGAATAACAAGGGCCAAAACTGTTTGTGCTCTATGATAATTTTAACCTGTAGTTTGGCTTTATCAGATTGGTTAACTCATGCTTATTGCAACAGAATGCAATATACTATAGATGGCCTTTACAAAATACAAATTCAGCTGTCTGCTGAGGGCAGGATATGAAATCATCTGCTAGGTAAAGAAGGCAGAATAGCCAATACCTCCCAACTGTCCCTGATTTTGAGAGATATCCCTGATTGTTCTTGTCCTTAGCCCTTCCCAAGTGTGACATTTCTGTCACTGAAAAGTAGAATTTTGAAGCATAAAATAACACAAGACATTAACACTGGAGCTTAATTCTCCTTCAGGAATTGTTTTTCACTTTAATCCACATCTTGTAACAGAGGCTTGAATCAATTTTACCATTTTAAAAATCTCTTCCTGATTTTGGTAATTTGTCTCTGATTTTGTTAAGCCTTGTCTGTGATTTGTGAGGTGGGGAGCTGAGAGGTATTGTGCAGACTAGTAGATAGACTCAGATCTGTGAATGTGAAAATTGAAGTTCTGATCCAAGCAAAGCCACTGACTCACCATGTAACTCTTAAAAACTCAGTTCATCCCTACGTGTTTATGTCTACCCCACCAGCTAAATGAGTTAAAGTAGGATCCCACTGAAAATGAGAGGTTGCATCTTAGCTAAGCTACAGTATTCTTAGTAAACAAATTATAACAGACAAATATGATCTGGGAAACTGTGGGCTCTGCAAATGAAAGAACCTTAAGTTACAATGTGTGTTGTGTTCTTTAGGAGGACAGGAGAGGATTTCTAATTGGAAGCTATTTAAGTAATAAGGCATGACAGGGTGGGATAAAGGCCCGCCTTGGGTGGGTTAGTGCTTCCACCACCTGAGAAGGGCCATTAGCCCACCCTAACTCACCCCCTGGAGTGCCTTACTGTGATTATGAAATGAGTCAAATTTAGTCAATTTATTGTATTTTTTTTTTATTTTTTTGGTATTACTATTATTTATATAAAAAAATATTTTTACTATTTTAATTCAGACTTTAGATAAAAAAATAGTCCAGTTTGGATAAAATATAAATGTGAGCCTGCCAGTAGGTGGCACTAATGCTGCATATGAGCAGCAGTTTAGTAAGGGCAAAGGGAGGGCAGGCAGTGGCTTCAGATGCTGCTTAGCACATTAGGGTAGTGGTGGTAGAGAGAAGGTTAGCAGCTGGATGTCATATATACTGTAGCATCGGACTGACTAGACCACCTTGGCCAGTTTAATTTTTAGAGGCTGCATATCACATTGGTGAAGCAACGGGTTCCCATGGAGCTGGTAGTGTGAGTCAGAGTCAGCATGCTTCCGCCCCCCCCCCATTCTTTTTTACAGTTAAATGTTTTATTATTTTTCAGTTTACATACATACAGCATCAGTGAAGGAAATGCAGTAAGGTGGAACTTGTGGGTTACATGTACAACCTTACATAAAATGGAAATAACAGCATTAAAGTTGCAGACTCATCGAAGGCTTGTCACATTCTACATGGGTGTTGTGGAGATTCAAGGCTTCAATCCTCCAAATGGCTTCTGCAGGTCCTTAAGGGACTGATGAATTTTCATAGCAACCTTCACCCAAAACAAATGAACACAAAGAACCACTATTCTACTACTAACTACTACTAACATTGCATAACTATATACATGCAGGGATAGTACTTATTTTGCAAGGTAACAGTTTATAATCACAATTCATATTTCAACATTAACAGCAGGGTATGTAGTACTTGTCCAGGGCAGATTCAGCCTGCCCCTGTCTTGGGAGTGGCATACTTTAGGAATGGGACCCAGCAGTCGGTCCCCCCCTCCATTCTAAAAGAAAAGCTGCTTGTATTCTGCGGTCTGTCTTGATCATGGTCTGCGAATCGGAGCTGGTTGAGATGGAGTCGCATACCGGCTGTGGTCAATGAACTGGGATTTAAAGAAAAAATAATGAAAAGCTCTTTGGCTATGGTGAGTGGGAGTATGAGGATGTGTAAGAGTGAGGAGACATGAGCTGGATCACTGCAGTGGCAGGCAAGGCTTGACATTGTGTGAGATGAGCATCTGTTTGATGTGGGTCTTTGGGCTCCTTTGTTTTTTTCAAAAGGTGAGATCCAGTGTGTATGTGGTGGGCAGTGCATGACGGTCAGTTGAGACGGAGCACTCCAGAGGTGAGTGGTGAGCCTGTTGGTCTGGAGTACTTTCAGCCAGGCTGTTGTGCTGTGATAAATGCCTGACTGAAATTACAGTAGTTCTCGACCAGTCAGGAGCTGGAATTCTTTCAACCCATTTTTATAATTATAATTATACAATGGCAAGAAACTTTCCTGGGCTCTGATGGGTCAGTGTGTGTGTGTGTGCCTGGGACAGTGATGTCATCTGAGCATAACATCACTGTATGAAGTCCAGGCATACACATAACCACATGACAGAGACAGGAATCATGCATCCTCCCCTACACTGATACCCACTCAGCAGCCTGTAAAAGCACACAGAAACTGTCACAACTTAACCCCCCCCAACACTAATTCCATCTCTTGGTGCCACATTAATACCACAGTACATCTTAAAAATCAATTAAATTCACATGACAGCTTATTTTTCCCCTGAACAGAACTGCTTGACTGAACCGCGCAGATCATAACAGTCGCACAGTTCACTGAAGCCACTCGCTCCGGAAGAACATCCTAGCAAGAACACGAAAATTAACACTGTCACACAGAGTCTAAATCCCCATCCTGCTCCTCCTGATCTTACCGCTGAAAGTCTCACACAAAACAAATCATCACATCGCGCATGTGCTACACACTCACCGAACTGCTCTACCACCACCAAAGAAACACTAATCTTTTAAACAATAAAAAAAAAAAAACCTTGACATGCAGCCTGTTTTCATGGGTGAGCAAATGGACATTGGGGGCATCAGATCAAAGATCAGAGGATAAGGACAGACCAGTAAAACAGGAAAACCTTGGCAGACTAACCAGGCACAATAATTCAGCTGGCAACTCCACCTAGAGACAATACACTGGACTTTTATTTAAAAAGGTACTCTTCCACACACAAAAATCATATAAAAACATGCAAAATGCAAAAAAAATATTTTTTTCTGTTTTTTCTTTTGTATAAACAAATTAGCCATTGTATAATAGCAATAAGGCACTCCAGGGATGAGTGTTATTGTATAATAATGTCACTTTGTGGGTGTTGAATGTACTCGGCCTAAAGCCTCATGCTTCAACCACCTGAGGTGTGACATTACCACACAATAACACATACAATGTTATGCCTTACTGCTTAATTGTCACATTTTCAAAAATTATATTTGTACCCCTAAGTGATACATATTTAACCATATCAGAATATAAAGGGTTGCAAAAAACAATATGTTTCATTGTTTTGTTTTTAATGGCAATATTCTGTTGAGGTTCTCTTCATAGAACCCTTGATCTGGAGTTTGAACTGCAGCATGTCATGATCTGTATACAGAACTCAGAGCGTGATTCTGATAGGTCGACAGCTCATACTTAGCATTCTGTACACAAACTATGACGTACTAAAAAGTCCAAATTACTGGTTCCGTCAAAACAACTGTATAGAAAGTTGTTCATAAAGATAAAATAACTGAAAACACAGCTTTCACATTTTTTGTGGTACAAGTAAATGTGGATCCCCTGGAGTTATGCATTTCATTCCAGTAAATAGGAACATTACAACCAGCTGTCAGTTGCCATATGTTTCATGTCCCCTTTAATCTAATGGCTCCAGTGAAAGTGACTATGTTTTGAAAGTTGCAGCACTGATTGTGCGTGCCTTCATTTTTCAACCCCCTAAACACGATAGTTTGCAGAGGACTGCTTTGAAGTAAGTGACAGAGAGCCTCATCTGATGGAAAAAGAATGGAATAAAACCATGTGAGTATTTGTGGGAGGGGGATGATATGGAAGTTAAAGAAGAACTATGGCCATATGCAAATCAGGCACTGCTGCATTTATTGGGTTTTAGTCCCCCAATCCCCCTGCAGGAACAATCTTACAGCAGTACCATACCAGAGCCTTCATAAAAAAAATATCTCCTCTCATAGCAGACAGGCATTGTCTGTCATGCTTGTGCCAACCCTTGAGATTGCATTCCACAAGAGTGCTATCATGCAGGATAATGATGAGTGACTGCCCCTTCCTATATAGTGCCTTATGCCTGGAGATTTAACAGTCTCCATATTTTCTATGCCATTGTGATGGAGTGTATGTTCATCATGCTCTTTTCTCCTGTAAACTGCTTCACAACCCTGCAACACAGACAATGCAGGTTTTGACAGAGGTTGTGGTGGGATTTGTATCAAACCTCTTATTTTAAAGTTGACCTTTTATTTAAGGCCTCAATGCACTGGATGTTCAACCTGTTGTGTATCTCTCAGCGGGGGTGGGGGTGGGGGGGTGTTGACAAGTAAAACCTGAGCTCAATAAAGGGAGAAGTGTGTACAAGCAGAAGGAGGCTTCTGTTTCAAGGAGATGCACTTGGAGGCAGCAACATATTGAACTGCAGGAAGTTTCATTAAGCTGAATACAATCTGTCTGTTTCTTTTTCCTGTTAATGAAAGTAAAGCAGATGCCATTTCATTTAGACTGCTGTCTGGAGTGTTCTCTTTGAGAGTGTTCCCCCGAAGCCACCCAGTTTGCTACTCTATCATAGCCATGCTTTATTTTCAAAGACTAAGTCTAAATGCCATGTTAAAGCTATAATAAACTTAGCATTTAGACTTTGTCTTTGAAAATATAGCAGGGAATAAGAGATACAGAGATGATTAAATCTCCATACATAAGGCACTGTGTAGGAAGGGGCAGTCATGTGTCATTATCCTGCATTGTTAGCGTTCTCAAGGAGTGTGATCTTGGGGTGGGCACAGGCATGACAAAGCCTATAAGAGGATTAATGTTTTTTATGAAGGATCCAGTATGGTACTGTTTTAATTAAGATTTTGCCTGAGAGGGGATTGGGGTACTGAAACCCTAGTCTATGCAGCAGTGACAGCTTTGTGAATGTCTGTAGTTCCCCTTTACACATTTAATGGAGATTCAGATGGCCTTGACTATTGGACTGTTTAGGCCTTAGGTGGTTGGTCATACTCAATTTTTTTAAGATAATTTAAGCATGAAAACTTAGAGATCACAGATTTACAAGGCCAGATTTTAGTTTAGGGAGAGTGTCATTGAGGCATAGATCAGGAAGCATTAGAAAACCAGGAGCAGTTATGAAATTCACAAGTAGTGTTTTATTATTCTCAATAACAATAGAATAAAATAAATGTACAGAATGGTTTTTAAACATAGGCAGTTCAAACAAAACAAAGTCCTTCCTCTGAGGATATCTCTAATTCTAAGTTTCAGTATCTCTCTAACAAACATTGCTGCTCTTTTTATAAGAAGTCTCTGCCTGGCAGTTAACTTCTACATCCTGATTTCATTAAGACACATCCTGTTTCTCACAAAATGTATCGGAGCTCTAGTCAGTTTCTTTCCTTGCAGGTGCAATAAAATAGAACTTTGCATCCCAGAACTAATCTCCTGTTGACTACTCTAGAAAAATAGTTTGTGCTGCATCTCAAGGTTAACCCACTGAGTTCCAAATAGCTTTTGCAATCATTTCAACAATACAAGTATATGTATTTTCAAACCAAGGCATCCCAGCTTCACATAAATATTCACATATATTTTATAACTGCAGATAAGCAAGGAGGAAGAAAAGACAGAAACAGCAAGTGAAGGCAGGGAGATAGTGGGAGGCAAAGAATCACGAGTCTGTCAGAGTGATAACTTTGTATGTCTCACAAAAAAATTTGATTGCACAATAAGACAGATAAGACACAGGAAAGGAGAGGATAGAACAGATCCTTGCTTTTATTTATTTATTTATTTATTTATGTCTTTGGTAAGCGGGTAGGCAAGCTGATCCAAATGACCGTTTTCAGTCATGACCCAAGCCACAACATGGCACAAAATAAGCAATACAGATACAGACAATATACAATAAATGAACATGCCTCTACATGAGGTGCAATAATTTACAGTTCACTGTTGGGATACATACAAAGAGATACAGGAAATACAAGGTGACTTAGTAGGCCAGCTCACAGATCCAAGTACATAGCCACAGGCTAGTGAACTGGACAAAAATACCAGTTGCAATGACACAGAGACCATGACATATGTATTAGAAATATGTCACTTAAAGTGCAAAATGCATAAGCTACACTAATTAAATGAAAGAGTCAACAACAGTTTGGATAATAGAAATAACGGTGTAATACTTCCCCTCACAGATAAGGTGCAGAGGCATTACAGTAGGGAGACAACTGTAGTAGCCCCAAAAGGGGCTGAAAGGGGCAGTAGAGGAGGAGAAGACAGCAGTAGGGGGCAGGAGAGGAAGGGGTGGCCTCAGCAAGGTATGATCATTTGGGTAGGGGGGCAGGTGGGTATCGAACATAGGGGAATGCCCAGTTTACCCAGATGAACAGTGGTGTATGGCTTTGAACAGTAGCCAGTCTTTGAAATTGTTTTTGAAAGAGCGGTGGGAGGAGGACGAGCAGAGCAATGAAGGATGTCTGTTCCATAGAGTGGGGACGATGATGGAGAAGGCTTTACTGCCCATGGCAGTGGAGATATATGGAACAGCCAGGGGGGATAGAGGATTCCCAGAGACTCCTAGACACAACTATACCAGTGAGGAGAGATGAATACAGGGAAAGGTGGTCACCCCTAAGTGTATTGCCCACTAGGCAGCCAAGGGCATAATCAAAACACCGTGCTTTTAACTTTTCCTGCATAACAAATGGGGCAGGGCCTTATTCAACCCTGTCACATACCCCCTCTTTAAGAGGGAACGTGTTTTTGAAAAAAACAGGTTTACAAAACTTTCTTTTAATTCTCTTCCAACATTAACTTATAATCTTTACAGTTCTGTGCATATGCAGCATCCCTTTTCCATAACAACCAGTACAGCAAACAGTTAAGTTTAAACCCACACATTTTTGTAAGCTTCAAAATTCTCAATTCCTGATCCATATCTTGGCAGGAAATCAGCACTGACATTCTCTTTTCCAGATTTGTGCATCACTTTGAATTTAACTGTCTATAGTGTCAGGTACTACCTTGTGATTGTGGAATTTGTATGCTTCATTTGGTTAAGCCAACAAAGAGGTATGTGATCTGTTATAACTGCAAAGTCATATCCTCACAAGTAAACCTTAAGGGACTCCATGGCTCACTTTGCTGCAATGCATTCCTTTTCAATTGCGGTGCATTTTTCTCTCTGTCATGCAATTTAGTGTTAAGTTCTAAAAAAATCTCAAGTTATGATTTTTCAAAATAAACAGAATAAAAATGGTTCACAAGATATGCAGGATCCTGAAACAACCACTCTGGAAGGCCAAAAACTGCTAGTTACTAAGCAGTACAAATACATCAGAGTTGTATTAGACAGCTCCTTGTCATTTGATGCACATATCGATAATACAATAAGAAATGTAAATTCAAAAATTGTTGCATTAAGGAGAACAGCCTCAATAGTCACACACAAGATGCAAAATATGACAGCCACACAGCTAATTTTACCAGTCCTGGAGTATGTCAACTTAGTCTATGGGTTTGCCAACCAGAAATTATTGGACAAAGTAAATCTCACATACAACTGACTGGCTAGATTTGTTTTGATTTGCCCCTTTTCAACTCACCATTGCACGATGTATAAGCAACTAAAGTAGGATTCTCTGGCATTATGACTTTTAAAACAATCTATGTATCTAGTATTTAAAGTGAAAAATGGGTTAATTAAGGGCAATCTATCTTTGGTACATGAGAAGGTTGATTAGCGATAACATTTTAGGGCTGTGGTGCATAGAGGTCTGACAATTCCAAGACTTTGAAACAGATACGGTCAAATGACCTTATAGTACAATGCTGCAGGCTGTGGAATGAAATTTCCCCTTCAATAAGAAACTTGCCTAAGCTAAGCTCCTTCATAACGGCAGTTAGTGTGACCTACTCAGAAGGTTGCACCTGCACATAGATTGAATTGTAAACATCTATAGCATTTTTATTTACAGTAATATGGCAAGGAGACAACATCATTTAATATTCCACAAACCTATGTATGTTTACTGTTGAGATGCTATGTGATCTAGTATTTGTATTTGTATTTGTATGTAAAATGTATGGAATGGATGTTTTTTTGTTTGCACAGGACAACTTTGTAAATAGGTCTTTTGGGCCTAAAGTTCATATCCTGTCAAAAAATAAAGTTTTAACTAACTAACTATTTCTTATTAATATATAGAAAGGGTTGTTCCTTCTCATCTATATTCTGACTCAAGACTGCACCTAAGCCTACCTCTGATGCATCTATCTGTATCAAAAATTGTTTCTCAGAGTCTGGGCTTCTTAAAATGGGGGCTGAACATAATGCAGCCTTAATGGCCCAAAAAGCTTCATCACACTCTAGAGGCCATTGCACATTATTCAGGAACCATTTCTTCATGAGTTTGGTGAGGGGAGTATCTAACCTGACAAAGTTGGGAACAAATCTCTGATAGTAACCAGCCAGCCCTAAAAATAACCTGACATTTTCCCTTGTTTTAGCGATAGGACTGTTGGCTACAGCTTCTAACTTAGATATCGCTAGCTTTACTTCTTCATTTTCCAAAACATATCCCATATAACTGGCTTCCTGAATACCCAGTGCACATTTGGTAGGATTAATTGTCAGACCTGCCTTTTTAATAGATTGGATAACTCTTCATAAGTGTTCCAGGTGGCTTTTCCAGTCTGAACTGTACACAACAACATAATTCAGGTAAGCACCACAATAACCCGTGTGAGTTGCTAAAATTACATCCATGTACCACTGGAATGTAGCAGGTGCACCATGTAAACCAAATGGCATGGTGGTGAACTGATAAAATCCAATAGGAGTGGCAGATGCAGTTTTGTCTCCAGATTCTTTAGCTAGGGGAATTTGTCAGTAACCCTTGGTGAGATTGAGGGTACTGATGTACTTGACAGTTCCTAATCTGTCCACCAAATCATCTGTCATGGGCATAGGATAACTGTGAAATTGGGACACTTGATTAAGTTTCCTAAAATCAAGGCAGATTCTTACACCCCCTTCTTTTTTATTTACAGTCACCATTGGAGATGATCAAGCACTTCAGCACAGTAGTAGCCATAGACATGGTCAGATATTTCCAGATATTTTACAAAATTTCTTAAGAGTTTCTCTGTGCTGCCCCTACTGTGGAAATGCAGAAAGCAGGAGATTTCTCTAGAAATAGCACAGAAATTTTAGGAAATATCTGACCATGTCTTTGGCTGTGACTGTAGTTAGTGTATAACTATTATGCCTTAATAAAGTGAGCATTCCTTGTCACTATTACATGCTCGACTCCTTTGGCGTGGCCTGGCACTTTAGTAAAAGTATTGTTAAATGTCATTCGTAAGTTATGAATTTCTGCGGTTTGTTTGGAGGTTAAGGAAATATTCACTTTTACAGCATCATGTTACAGTTTGTTACAGTCTGTCATAAGCTATATCAATATCTTCTGAAGAAGCTTCTTGTAAAACTAACAAAGCAGACTTTGGTGCTTTTTCAACCCATTTCCTCAGTAGGTTAGCATAGTGTATCTTGAGATGTTTCCTGTCAACGGTCTCAGTCTCATAGTTAACTGTGCCAGTATATCTAAGCAACTTATAAATCCCTTGCCACTTTATTAACAGTTTATTTTTTGTAGTGGGTAACAGTAGCAAGACCTTTTCACCAATCTCAGAAATGTTTTCTTTTACCAACATGGTCATAATATGCCTTCTGCTGGTTTTCGTCCTCTTCCTGATTGCCATGGACAATCTCAACATATTTTGCCAGTTTCTCTCTCAGGGCACAGATATAAGATGTAACAGATTTTTTTGGAGTGGGGTTATCTTCCCATGTTTCTTTTATCACATCTAGTGGCCCTCTAGGTTGTCTACTATACAGCATTTCAAATGGTGAAAATCTGTTAAAGCTTGTGGCACCACTCTGTAAGCAAAAAGCAGGGAAGGTAAGTATTTGTCCCAATCTTTCCCTTCCCCATTTACAAATCTTTTTAACATCTGTTTTAGGGTTTGATTAAAACTCTCAACAAGACCACCTGTCTGAAGGTGACAAGGGGAGGTTCTTATGTAAGTGATACCTAGTAGTCGGTACAGCTCTTTCAGTAATGCAGCGCCAACATTACTACCCTGATAAGTAATAATCTTTTTAGGTATTCCCACGCTGCTGAAAATTTTAACAGGCTGTGCTGCCACTTTTGGGGCTGTGACAGTATGCATTGGAACTGCCTCTGGGTATCGAGTAGCATAGTCGCATACTATCATAATGAATCAATTACTGTTTTTAATTTTGTCTAAGTGGCCAAACACATCAATTGCAATTCTCTCAAAAAGCACATCTGTCAAGGGAAGGGGGACTAGGGGCATCTTGTCTTTTTTAGTCACTGGGAATGCTTTCTGACATTCAGCACAAGAACTGCACTAGGTAACAACATCTTCAAGAATTCCAGGTCAGTAAAATCTGTACAGCAATCTGGCAAGGGTGTGATTGTTCCCTGATTGACCAGCCATAGGACTATAATGTGCTATCTGTAACAACTCATACCTGTACCTTTGTGGTATAACCAATTGTTCTAGTTATTTAGATTTTGATAACCAGGTAAGCCCACTGAGACCAGAGGTCCCTTTTTCAGGGTTGACCCAGGATTAGATACATGCAGCAGCGATTACATACAGTGGATGATTATACAGTGGTTAAAACTGAGACATAACATTGGAGAGACAGCAATTACAGGTTGACAGTCCAGAAATCACACTTGCACAATGCATAGAATTAACAGGAGTCACGGTAGACACACTCACCAAATAGGGCAGTTGTAGTATAGTGGTCACAGTTGATTAGGAGAGGAAAAGGGCTAGTGATTACAGCCACAAAGGCTAAGTTCCAGGAGGTACACTTTGAGGCCCGACTTGAATCCTTGGAGACAAGGCCTATCAACCAGGTTTGCTGGGAATGAGTTCCATAAATGGGGGGCAGCGTATTTAAAGGAGTGCTTGCCCAGGTTGGTGCATAGACAAGGGATGTCAAGGGGTTAGCCAACTGAGGATCTCCTTTATCTGCATTGTACTCTGGGGTTGGGCAGTCCATGCAGATGAGGAAGAAGGCCAGAGGTGGTGAATTTGTAGGTCAGGCAGATGGAGGAGTATGCCAACTTATGATGTATGGTGGGCCAATGGAGGTCAGCAAGGAGGTGTTAGTGGAGGTCAGTGGGGGGAGTTAGTGGCAAAGCATGCCACTCTGTGGTAGAGCACCATGAGTTTTCTAAGTTCCTTTTCTCATAGGAACTGTAACAGGGGGCCCCATAGAGGAGGGGGGGAGGGGAGAAGGGTGCACTTAGCAATTGCACACCAAGCCTCATCAGAATGGGAGCTTCCCAGATGGTAGAGGAGTCCAAGTCTCTGGTGGATGGACTTAGTTAATGAGTCAGTGTGTGATTTATAGTGCAGTTCCTGGTCAAGGAGGATCCCTAGGTATTTGATCCTATCTAGGCCCTCAACTCACTTCCCATGGCCAGTTTGGAGCAGGAGAAGGTCACACCTGTCCGAACCAAGGTGTCTGGTTCCAAACAGGATAGCCTTCATTATCTCCTCATTTAATACTAGGGAGTTAGCAGAGAACCAGGCTTCAAGTGCTGAAAGGCTGGTCTGTAGTTTGGCAGTGATAACGCTAGGCAGTGGGTCACTGCAGTAGACGACAGTGTCATCTGCACAGAAGATAAGTTTGCTGGGCCTGCAAAACCCTGTCTATGTCATTGATAAAGAGATTGAAGAGTAGGGGGCCCAGGATTGAGCCCTGTGGTACCCCAGAGACTACCGGTCAGGTGCTGGACTGTGTCCCTTGCCAGAGGACCTTTTGGCTTCGATTGGGTAGATAGCTCTCGAAACATGAGTGAGAGAGCCCATCCAGTCCGAGGAGCTGGAGTTTGGAGAGAAGAAGACTATGGCTGACCAAGTCAAAAGCCTTCGACAGGTCGATGAATAATGCGCTCTTCTGAGAGCCCCGGTCCATGGCGTCAAGGACATCAGATGTAAGCTGGATAAGGGCTGTGTCTGTGCCATGGCCTTTCCCGAAGCCGTGTTGTACGTCAGCTAGGATGCAGTGCTGCTCAAGGTAGTTGCGCAGTTGGTTGTGGACCAATCTCTCCTGCACCTTCCCCAGAGGGCAGAGAATGGAGATAGGCCTATAGTGCCCCACTTTGTCCCTGGGCCCTTTTTTATGGACTGGGACTATTGTCGCTACTTTCTATTTACTTGGGACAGTTCCATCCAGGAGGGACCTATTGATTAGCCAGGTAACAGGGAGGGTGATAGCAGGAGCAGTGGTCCTCAGCAGCCTTGGTTCAAGCAGGTCATGTCCCGGGAAGGAATCAGTGTTAATTTTGAGAAGGAGAGGTAGCACTTCAGATGGTTTGACAATTTGCAGATGAAACTGGAGCCAAGCATGCTCCCATTTGGTACTGTGAATGAGGGGAGCACCAGGAGGGATTGGGGGAGGGAGAGTCCACCAGGGCTCGAAAAAGAGGCATTGAATGCCTCTGCTACTGTGGAGGGGTCATTGGTCAGGGTATTCCCAACAAGTAGTGCTCCATCCTGGGCAATGGGGGCACCTTTAAGTAGAAGATTTATTTGGTTCCAGAATTTTTTGGGGTCCTGGAGGTGACTGGTCTGGAGATCACGTAGGTACTTAGACTTGGCTTGTTTGGAGACTTTCTTATAGTGACTCCTCAGTTCCCTGTATTTCTCCCAGTCAGCAGTGCAGCCAGAGGATTTGTATAGTCCCCACTTTTTATTTATTTCATTTGTATTATCCCCTCACAGATCAGCATACTGCACTTGAGACTAGGGCCTAGCCATTTGTGGCATTTTCTCTGTACTCTTAGTTTCTTTAATGGCACATGGACATTAGCCATGGACAGAAAGGAGCTGGTGAAGTGGTCCAAGGCTTCAGCCAGGGTGGGGAGAGTGACAATAGGGTTCCAGTCGATGGCACAAAGATCTCAGCAGAAGTCAGCTATCACAAGTCTGGAGTAGTTCCTGGCTTCAATCACCCTGGTAGCCAATTTGTGGGGCTTGTTGGACCAGGTGCAAAAGATCGGTGAGTGGTCACTCAGAGAGTCGGACATGGTCCCGGCCATCAGTATATGATCAGGGCAGGAGACAAGGGCTCATTCGAGTAAGGAGTGATTGCCAGACTTGACAGGCAGTTCAATGATTTGAGTCAGGTTGGAGTCAAAAACTGGATTCTTGCTAGTTGAGGACCTCGGGGCAAGACAGTTCTGATTAAAGTTCCCAAGGAGAATCATTTCTCCTGGGGGGGGGTGTTCTGTCAGGGCAAGGGTTAGGGATTCTAGGGAAGAGGCAGCCAACTGGGGCGGGAGGTAGGCACACCCGACATACAGGGGCTTGGTGTCTCCAAGGAGCAGATTAATGAAAATGATCTCACTTACTGAATTGCAGAGGGGAGGGCAGTCTAATTGCATAGTATTAAGATTCGACTTGGTGTAGATGAGAACCCCACCACCTTTCCTTCCTACACGAACCCATCTGAAGGCATTATAGCCGAGCAGGTCTACTTCATGTGGTAGGATCTGCGGCTTAAGCCAGATCTCAGTCACCGCTAGTACATCTGGTTTGTACAATGCAGTCCAAGCTTCAAGGCCATGGACTTTATGCCGTAGGCTGCCAACATTCATATGGACCAGCCTGAGGCCCCTGGCTGCAGCCCAGTGTGGGTTAGTGGGGTCACTGAGAGCAAGATTAGGGGAGGGAGGGCCAGGGTAGGGCTTAACGTCTCCTCTCAGAGCTAGCTTAAGCCTAGCAAGGTACCCAATGATTCTGGATGGAGAAAAGGAGTACCTCCATTTGTCTCTCATGTGGATGTAGTAGAACAGATTATAACAATTTCCATTACGGGTTCTAGCTGTTCCTGTGTCTGAGATTTAACCCAAACTCAGTACTGTAACCCATTACATTTTTTAAACATTGGTTCACCCTGTTTTTGTTTCACCCCCAAATGCTTAAAATAACCTTCGAGAGAAGCATCTTTAGTTTGCTGTAAAACAAAATCATAATCAGTTATCAGTTTAGTTTTAGCATTTTCATATATTATCCCCTCATGTCCATCAGTCTTTTGTTGCCACAGTTTTTTCAGGAATCGTCTTTCTTTCCTGGACTTACAGATCTTGAAGCTGTGCTCAAACAAGTCTGAATCAAAACCCTCGTGTCATCACAGCTGCTGAAACTGCAGATTTTACTCCCTCTGTGATTAACTCAGTAAATCCTGGAAAGTCATTTCCAATAATCACAGGTACAGGTAACTTAGATACTACCCCCACTTTCATTTGGTGTGACACCCCATTAATATTTAGAGTCACTTGGGTGGGGGGATAGTATTGAGTGTCCTCATTGATGCAGATGACACCAGTACCTGGTCCTTTTGCACAGTGTTTTCCCAGCACTTCAACATGCACTAGGGTCTGTCTGCCTATCAAAACAGTAAGTCCCTTCACAGTCTTATCTCTCACCTTGACATCTGTTAAATACTTGCCCCAATTTGCTAAGGCCAAATATGCTCAAGTGTTACCATCCTTATTTTTATAGCAATTTATTGCAATCTGGCCTTACTTGTTACAATTATAGCAAATAGGGATGTGCGAAAAAAAAATCCGCCTGTGGAATTTCCCCAAAAGCGCAACTTTTGCTTCTGTAAAAGTTATCACTTTCACAACTTCTGTGGAAATTTCACCTTAAAATGGGTGGAATAAATGTGACAACTGCGGGTTAAACTGCAGCAAAAAATATGTAGAAATGATCACTGTTAGTGGTCAGTTCTGCAGATTTTTTACCGGCAGTTCATAGTAAGTTAATTAAATTTATTAACATTAATCCACCCCCCCACTGGCACCCACCGATCGTGGGCCCCCCCAAAAAGGCTCCCTGGTGGCTAGTGGTCCCACCCCCACCCACCTATCATGGATCTCATCAAAAAACCTGTCCCAATTGCCTCTCCCTGGTGTCTAGTAGCCCCCATCTTCCCATGATCCCAACCCTTAATACAATAGTCCTCCATCCATCGGATTTGTCACCCTAATTGAAATTATTCCCTGGTGTCTAGTGGACCCCCTCACAATCCCTATTCCCCGGTCCCTGAAAGAAAATAGAAAAGTAACCTTCATTTATTCCCCCAAATGCTGGTGTGTAGTGAACCCCCACCCCAATGGTTATTGAAGACCATCCCCCACCCCTTCCCCCCATCTTGACCCCTTAAGTGAGCCACTGGTGCAGCCCTCCTCTCTCCTTCATGGCCAGTGGCCCACTGAGCTGCTGTCAACATGAATGAGCATGTGCTTGCTTGTGCAAACACACACTCATTCATTGCAACTCACAGTCATCTTTCGCAAGTTTTCAGGGGCGGAGGTTGGAGGCAAAGGGGCTGTTCTGCTCACCTGCTAGGGTGGCGGGATGGGAGAAATGGCATTAAGGACCCCTCTGGGGTCCGCAATGCCATTCCCCAACCCCACCCCGCCATGCGGGCAACTGGAATAGCCCCTTCCCTCCTCTACCCCTGAAAACTTGTGAAAGATGACCAGGAGCTGCAATGAATGAGCACGTGCTAGTACAAGCAACCACGTGCTCATACATATTGACAGCAGCTCAGTGGGCCACTGTCCATTGAGGAGAGAGGAGGGGTGCACCAGTGGCCCACTTGGGGGCGTCGAGATGGGTGGTGGTCTTCACTAACCGTGGTGGGGGGTCCACTAGACAGCAGGTACTGGAGGAATACATGAAGATTACGTTTCTTTTTTTTCAGGTATAGGGTAATAGAGATGGGAGGGGGGGCCACTAGACACCATGGAATAATTTCAGTTAGGGCGATGAATGGATGGAGGACTAATTGTATTAAGGGATGGGATCATAGAGAGAGGGGTCTGCTGGACACCAGGGAGTGGGATGTTTTTATTTTGATGAGACCCACAATCAGTGGGTGGGGGACCTGGGGGTGGGACAACTAGCCACCAGGGATTTCTTTACTTTGGGCTCCCAATAGGCGGAAGGGGGAGGGGCACCGCACTAGACAAGGGGGGGATAATTTCATTATCAAATATACATCTAAACTGTGGATGGAATAAATTCTGCAGTTTAGATGTATTAGTCAGTGGAAATGGGAGAAAATCTGCAGAAAAACCCATATTTGCCGATGGGAAAAGTTTGAAAACTTCCATGAAATGTTCGACATTTCGCAGGCGTTCCATAGGTGCAAATTTTCCCCACCTCTAATACTGAGTAACGTCTTTGGGTGCAGATTTGTTACCCTCCACCAGAGTTCTTATCTGACCTGGAGCTAAATCAGGAAAAAGAGGGTCTTACCGGTTCTTACGAACATACGAAATTTACCAGCAGATAAAGGCCTAGAGGTCTATCAAGTCTGCTCGAATGTGTAGCTAGCACCCCTTATTCTGCAGCTGCCCCTCCCTTCCACCCTTCCCCTTCATTAACCCTCCCCCGTGTCCTGTCCCATCCCCTTTTGAAGCAGTCCACTGTTCTACTGGATCACTTCTGCAGGTAACGATCCCACCCAGCCACCACCCTCTGTAAAAAGTGTCCCTCATCTCCCTCCTGAACCTTCCTCCTCCAGTCTCATATCATGGCCCCTGGTGTCCCTCCCCTCTCTTACTTTGAACAGCCCCTCTGTACCTGTCTTGTTTATTCCTTTCATGTACTTAAAGGTTTCAATCATGTCCTCCCTGTCCCTCCTCTCCTCCAGTGAGTACATGTTCAACTCCCTCAGCCTCCTCTCGTATGATAAGTCCCCCAGCCCCTTGATCATCTTTGTCACCCTGCGCTGCACCCCTTCCAGTAACTTAATGTCCCTCTTCAGATATGGGCATCAGTACTGCACTCTGTACTCCAGGTGTGGTCTAACTAATGACCTATACAGTGGCAGAATCACCTCCTCCCTCCTCGAGGATATACC
Organism: Neoceratodus forsteri; assembly: GCA_016271365.2. Classification (NCBI taxonomy): domain Eukaryota; kingdom Metazoa; phylum Chordata; order Ceratodontiformes; family Ceratodontidae; genus Neoceratodus; species Neoceratodus forsteri. Next base: position 1,205,171,856 of record CM057450.1, on the reverse strand, counting down.
CCTTGCAATACAGCCCAGCATTTTGTTGGCCTTTGCAGCTGCCTTCCTACATTGTGCCAAGTTGTTCATTGATCCTGTAATGAGCACACCCAGATCCTTCTCCTCCTCTGTCTGGGCTATCTGCACTCCCCCCAGCTGGTAACTACTCCTTGGGTTCTTCATCCCAAAATGCAGCACCTTGCACTTTTTGGCATTAAACCCCAGTTGCCAGGTGTCTGACCAGGTTTCAAGCTTTTCCAGATCTTCCTGCAACCCCTGCCATCCCCCTAGGTCATCCACCACTGCTCCTACCTTGGTATCATCAGCAAACAGACTGATCTTGCTCTTGTTGTCCAATGATATGTCTGCAATGAATATCCCAAACAACACTGGTCCCAACACTGAGCCCTATGGAACACCACTCGTCACTACCCTTGGGTGTGAGAACTCCCCACCCACCACCACCCTCTGTTGCCTTCCCTGAAGCCAGTTTCCTACCCATCTCACCAGCTTTGCACCCACCCCGTGCCTACTAACTTGTTTCCAGCCTTCCATGTGGCACCGGGTCAAATGCCTTACTGGAGTCAGATACAGGACATCCACTGCATGGCCCCTGTCCAGTTGCCTAGTTACCCAGTCATAGAACTCCATCAGGTTGGTTTGGCAGGATCTGCCCTGTATGAAGCCATGCTGTCTGTTGTCCTGTAGTCCTTTGGCCTCTAGGAGGGCCACCAGCCTCTCCTTCAGGATAGTCTCCATTAGCTTACCCACGATGGATGTGAGGCTCACTGGTCTGTAGTTTCCTGGTTCATCCTTGGGGCCACTCTTGTGGAGGGGCACCACATGAGCCATTCTGCAGTCCTGAGGTACACACCCTGAATGTAGTGAGGCATTAAATAGGTCTGCCAAAGGTCCTGCAAGGACCTCTGCCAGCTCCTTCAATACCCTGGGGTGGATGCCATCTGGGCCTGGTGCCTTGTCCACCCTCAGTGCCTTCAAACCCTCCTGAACTCTGCCTCCATGATTTCCCCATCTGTCACCCCTTCCCCCCTGTTTCTGCCATTTCTCCCCACTTGGGTGTCACCCCCCTCTTCTCTTTAGTAAATACTGAACAGAAGTAGTCATTTAGTGATTCTGCCTTATCGCACCCTGCTTCCACCCAACCCCTCTCCTTCCTAATCCTTACTATGTGGTCCTTACAGCTCCTTTTCTCCCTGATGTACCTAAAGAATCCCTTCTCCTCCTTTGTAATGCCTTGTGCCAGCCTGAGTTACATAGATGCCTTGGCTCCCCTTACTACCCTTGTCACCTCCTTCGATTCCGTCAAGTACTCCTCCCTGTCCTCCCCACTCTCTGTTTTCTTGTACTTCCTAAAGGCAGCTGTTTTCCTCCTTACCTTTTCCATGTCCTCCTTGCTCAACCAGCTTGGTTTCTTAGCCCTAGACTTCTTGATCTGGGCCTTGCAGCAGGTTTTGGTTGCCTCCACTATCCCCAGCTTTATGAGCCCCCACCTCTGGTTAGTGTCCATACTAGATTTAATTCTGGCCAGGTACCCTTTTACCATTTCCCCCATCCTCCCAAAGTCATCCCTCTGGAAGTCCAACACTCTTGTGCCAGATTCCACTCCTTCCTTGCCCATATCCAATGTGAGCCATACTGAGTGGTGGTCACTCCCTGACAGCGGTTCCTCCACTGTACGTTCTCTCACAAAGTCCCCATTTGCCAGCACAAGGTCACGGGTATTCCCTAACCTGGTTGGTTCACTGACCATTTGCAGCAGGAAGCTGTACTGGAAGGCATCCAGCAGTACCTGCTCCCTTCTGTTCCTGGTTGTTGGGGAACTCCAGTCCACTCCTGGCATGTTGAAGTCCCACACAATCACCACACTACCCTTCTCGCAGGTCATCCTGATCTGTCCTGCTAGTTCCCTGTCTAACTCCTCTGTCTGAGATGGCAGCCTGTACACCACTTCCATTCTAAGAATCCTATTCTTGGAATCCTGGATTTGCATCCAAAGTGACTCCGTACTACCCTCTTCCTCTTCCTCCCTTACACACTTCAGTCTTTCCTTCACATATAGTGCCACACCCCATCTTTTCCCAATCACCCTGTCCCTACGAAATAACCTGCACCCTGGTACAGACAGGTCCCAGTCATTGTATTGGGTGGCCCATGTTTCTGTGATGGCTGCAATTTCCACCTCTCCATTTGCCATGAGCACCTGTAACTCTGCAGTTTTCCTCCCAAGGCTCCTAGAATTAAGGGTAATTACCTTCCAACCTTCCCCCCATGGGGGTAACTCACCCTAATGGGGTTGGGGGGGTAGCAGTGAGTCCACTTGGTGTGCAGCTCTGAAATCTCTGGCTACACCCCTACCTCCCATCCTGCTCTTCTTTACTAGCATCACCAATAGTACTTGCCATTTGTCCCTTGTCACTGTTATGGAGGTAAGCTCATATGGTTTCCTAACCTGTGGTCTCTGCATGTCTCTTGCCCAATTGACACATCCCACTCCTGGTTTAAATTCCCAACTTCCTCTATGTACTCCTCCATCCTCTGTTTCAACACTTTCTTTCCCTCCTCACTCAAGTGTAGTCTGTCCCTGGCACAGAGACTACTGTCCTTGGCTGTTACTTCACTGCTGCATGGTCTATTTGGTCATCTGATATTCCTTTTCCAAAAGAAACTGCCTTTTCCCCATTTTCTGGTCAGTGTTTTTTTTCCCTAAAGCTGCACATCTGTAGGCAGGGTGTTGATGAATTGTTCTACTGCAAATATGTCGATGATCTGTGGGATTGTTTTGCCCTCTGGTTGGAGCAACTTAATAAGGAGTTCTCTGAGTTAAGTGAAGGCTTCTTGAGGATTGTCGACTGAGTTGTACTTCAGGGACCAAAACCTTTGCCTGTAGGTTTCTCCTGAGATGTCATATATTTTCAGAATTTCTATTTTCACAAGGTCATAGTTTTCTCACTGTGCAGTGTCCATACTGCTGTAGGCAAGTGGGGCTTTACCTGTCATGTAAGGTACAAGCCTGATTGCACATTGCTGCTTTGGCCACTGGCAGGCTGCGGCAACCCTTTCAAAAGTTGTCAGGTACGCTTCGATGTCATCTGAGGGACCCAAGTTTGTAAGTTTGATGTCTTTTAAGTTGTTTGTGTTTTGTTGATCTGCTGGACCTGTACCAGATCATCTAGCTTTGATAGCTTGCAAGGCATCTAGCCATTGCTGCTCCAGTTGCTGCATCTCTTCTCTTCTGTGCTGCTACTGTCGCTTCATCTCTTCTTTTTTCTGCTTCTCTGTCTCTCTTTGTTGTATTGCCCACCATTTGGAGAAGGCAGACAGGCTTTTTAGGTTCTATCCCTGCATGTTATTCTTCTTCCATCATTGCTTCTGGCTGTACAATCTCAGTTTGGACTTTTGTTTCTGCTTCTAGTTGGGCTGCCATCCTTCTGGTAATCACGCTTGGGCTTGCTGTTGCAGGACCCATGCATTTCTTCTATGCTTCCTTGGTTTCCCTGATACCAGATCTAGTACCTAAGCACAAAACTCCTGGCTTAGAGTATGCACTGTGTAAATCCCACTTAGTCTGAAACCTTCAGTCATCGAGGCATAGATCAGGAAGCATAGGAAAACCAGGAACAGTTATAAAACTCACAAATAGCATTTATTATTCTCAGGAACAACAGAATAAAAAAAATACAGAATGTTCTTTAAACATAAGCAGTTCAAACAAAATAAAGTCCTTCCTCTGGAGGTATCTCTAATTCTAAGTTAGTTTCAGTCTCTCTCTAATAAAAGATTTCTCTCTTTTTATAAGAAGTCTTTTCCTGGCAATTAACTTCTACACCGGATCTCATTAAGAGGCATTCTGTTTGTTACAAAATGTATCAGAATTCTTGACAGTTTCTTTCCTTGCAGGTGCAACAAAATAGAACTTTGTGTCCCAGAACTGATCTCCCAATGACAACTCTGCAACAGAGTTTGTGCTGCTTCTCAAGGTTAACCCCCTGAGTCCACATAGTTTTTTGCAGTCATTTCAACAATACAATTATATATATTTTCAAACCAAAGGATCCCAGTTTCACATAAAAATTCACATATATGTTATAACTACAGATACACAAGGAGGAAGAAAAGACAGAAACAGCAAGTGAAGGCAGGGAGATAGTGGGAGGTGGGAAATTGCAAGACCATCAGAATGATCAGTTCCTAGGTCTCACAAGTAAGTTTGTTTGTGGAATCAGACAGACAAGAGACAGGAAGGGAAAGGATAGATCAGATCCTTGTTTTTAACTTTTTCTGTGTAACAAATGGGACAGACAGGACCTTATTGAACCCTGCCACAGAGAGGTGCACTCCTGTGGAAAAGTATGGTAACTCCCACCTCTAGATTTGTAGGCAGTGGAATGGTCATCTCTAGGTGCCTGAACCCTTCTATAGAATTCTACAGAGAAAAATAACAGAGGTGCAAGAACTCTCATACAGCTTTGTAAAAGGTAGAGGAATTATGTTCCTATGGATTGCCCAATTTAACCCCTGGGAGACCCCAACTTTATCAATCATATGGCCGGATTGCAACACCTTATGTCATTAATGACAACTTGAAGGAAACATGTGCCCACATGTGGCCATAACAGTCACTAATGATAAACGTCCCAGACTTGGTCTACCAGCACTATTATTGTAATATAAAATCTGTCAGGGTGGGCTGTTTGACCTCACGTACCTCTAAAATGGATTTATGAGGGGCCAACTGTGCCAAATCAACCTGATCACATTCTTTGAAATGGGTGACATTTCAAAGAGAACTCTTCCATAAATTAATATGCTTGCACATCATACTTATTTGTCCTTCCCTATGGAGCTGAAGGGAGTGGTGAACTGATGGGCCTAGTATCCCTTCTGATTTTAAATTACTGTGTTACTATGTTCCTCTATTACTGGGATCTTACAAGTGGACAGGGCCAAGTCTGTAGACATAATCTAGTGTATTTGGACTTTAGCAAGGCCATTGACACTGTTGCACAAGATAGGCTTCTGGTCAAAGTACTGTACACAAGTGCAGTGTATATGAGGCAGACCAAAAGTGATAGCTAACTGATTTATGGGCATGAAGCATAGGGTTGTGGTAGATGGACACTACTTCAAGTTGGGAGGGGTTTGTAGTAGTGTTCCTCAGGCACTGATGCTGGGCCACCAATTTTCAAAATTATCATTAACAATCTGGAAGTTGGAGTTTCCAGTGGGATGCTTAACTTTGTTGAGGACAGAAAGCTGGCCAGGATGGTGGAATCTCTCTCTTTTTTTAATCAAGGTGTTTATATTCTTGATGCATGGCCCCCTCTGACACAGCCTGCCCTTGGCCCCCACCGAACTATCCCAGGACTTACCAGCCAGAAGTACACCCATGAATTTTCACCTGTGGTGGGGCTCTCAAGAGAGGAGCAGTTCTTCCCCCTCTTAGTGTCCTCATCCAGTCCAACCATGGTCTTGCCTGGGTGATGGTGCAGATCCAGAGTGGACAGGGCATCATCCAATGTAACACATCACAAGGGTCACTTCCACAGCTTTGGTGTTTGAAAATCCAGACTAACTTGTTTGCAGAAGGGGATCCAGCACTCTACTGCACACATTCACCAGACAAGAAACAGATACTCAGTTCTCAAGCATCTATTTTTATTTCATCAATTTCTTCACACAACAGGACTGCAACATTGCCACAGTAGCTTAAAGAGGTACCCACAAACAGCTGTTTGTGGATACCCTCTTGGGCTACTGTGGCCACACTGCAGTCCCATTGTGTGAAGAAACTGATGGAATAAAAACAAAAGCTTGAGAACTGAGCAACAGTTTCTTGCCTGGTGTATGTGTGCAGTACAGTGCTGGGTCCCCTTCTGTGAACAGGGCATCATCCTGCTGGCAACCGTAGTTTATGCCTGTATTTTCTCTCCTTACAACCAGCAGCATGTGATGGTACAGGCATGCATGCATGAAGATACGTGTGTGTGTGTGCACACGCACACACACACACACATCATACATGATCTGCCCCTATCTAATCACAACCACTGCCCTACTACCATGCCTCCACATGATGGCAGTATAGGAGAGGTGCAGGTGCAGCATGAACCATCCCCACCAGAAGAAGAGAGCAGTGAGGTGGATGCTCAATCCTCTCCCCCATCTGACTCCCAGTGCCCCGAGTTAATTACCAAACCTGAGTTGCCAGTGTGGCAGAAGGTGTGGCATCCAGCACCTCAACCCCCCAGGCCACTGGGCAGGCCTGATGGTGGAATCCGTTGAGGATAGGGACAAACGTTAGGGTGACCTGAACAAGCTGGGACACATGCTGGACAACTGGAGTGTTAGATACTATGTTGTCAGATATATGGTGCTTCCCTTAGGGAGCAATTACAGAGATAGGGCTTACGCACAGTGTGGAGGTTTTGCTGCAGAGGAAGGGTAAATGGACTTGGTGGTCATGAAGAGCAAGGGCCAAAAGTATAACAAGTAGTGAGCAGCTGCTGTCAAGAAGACTGGAAGAATGTTGGTGTACATTAAAAAGGAGGTGACCAGCAGAGCAGTGTTATTATTACTTTACAAGACTCTGGTCTGTCCCTGCCTGGGGTAAGGTATGCAGTTCTGGGCTCCTTAAAGGGATAGTGTCAACCCCCTTAGGCCTCAAAGTGTCCCTGGTATAAAAAACACATGTTATGAATGTTCACATTCTGAAGAGACTGCTGATGTAGCTGGTTGCTTGATTCATTTTCTTTTTTGTCTTTTTAAAAGTGAAAAGTGATTGGTTGGCTTTTGATCAGCTGGTGATCGTGGATGCCATAAGGATCGTCCAGAGTACGTGACCGACCTGCTGTAGTTTGGACCCGGGCCCAACTCACCTCCTTGTGGGGTGCGTTGAGGTCATCGGCCGGTCCTGGCAGAGATAGTCCGGTGTTCGCTTGAGACTGGTGAATTTCCTGACTGCCTGAAGGAGGCGGTGGTGATGCCCCTCTTTAAGAAGTCCTCTCATGACCTGGACTGTCTCGTCAACTACAGACCCATCTCTAACCTACCCTTTGTGGGCAAGGTTATTGAGAAGGTGGTTATGCTGCAGCTGGATGACCACCTTACCATCTATGACATCTATGATCCTCTCCAGTTGGGATTTAGGAAGAGGCACAGCACCGAGGTTGCCCTGGTTTGGGTGCTCAATGATCTCCTGATAGCAAGAGATCAGAGGAGTCGTCCCATCTTAGTCCTCCTTGATCTCTCTGTGGCATTTGACACTGTGGATCATGGCGTATTGGTGGAGCGCCTGCCGGTTATCTGTGGACTGTCAGGGACAGTCCTCAGATGGTTCCATTCATTTCTCCTGGAAGGTCTCAGAGAGTCATGTCAGGAATTTATTCATCTGACACATTCTGTCTGCCATGTGGGGTATCCCAGGGCTCTGTGCTTTTGCCTATGCTATTTGAGGTGTGTAGTCTGCCATTGGGAGACATTCTAAGGTGGTATGGCTTGAGTTTTCACTTCTATGCAGAGGATACTCAGCTATACATGTCCTTTGTACCTGACCAGGATGATGCGGTTTCGGTGTTTAACAACTGCCTCACTGAGATCCAGGACTGGTTGAGTGCCAACTGGTTGAAGCTGAATCCTGACAAAACTGAGGTTTTGGTGGTGGACCTAGGCTGCCGGGTAGAGGGGTCTTTGGCTGGGCAGGCCTCTGGGCTTCTGCTCGGTGATCGCCAGCTGATGACCTCTGAATGGGCGCAGAGTCTGGGCATTATTTTTGATGAGGGGTTGACCCTGAAGTATCAGGTGTCATCTGTGGTCGAGACCTCATTTTATCATCTGAGGAATATCACCTGGATTATGCATCTGGTTCCGCCTGGCGATCTTCCGACATTGGTCCATGTCTTTGTGACCTCCTGCCTTGATTACTGCAATGCCCTGGACCTAGGGCTACTGGGGGTTGATACTTGCCACTTGCAGCTGGTGCAGAACGCTGCAGCCAGGTTGTTGACTGGACTTTCTCAACCTAGCCATGTCACACCTGTACTGCACAGACTGCATTGGTTGCCAGTTCAGTGGTGGATCACCTTCAAGGTCAGTTTGATAACCTACAAAGCCCTACACGGACAGGGACCGAGTTACCTGCAAGAGCTCATATGTCCCTATTGCCTCCCTCTGACCACTCCGCTCCACCAGTGAGGGATTGCTGAAGATTCCCAGGGTCCATTTAAAGACCTCCAGAGCACGAGCATTTGCATTTGTTGCTCCTACCCTGTGGAATTCTCTATCTCATCGGATAAGGAGATGCCTGGCTGTGGAGAGCTTTAAATCAGCACTTAAAACACACTTATTCTCACTCGCCTATCCTGAGAATTAAATTATGGATGTCTGTTGTTATGTAGGTTTTAAATATTTCGTTTTTAAGGTTTTATTCTGTAAAAGCGCTTTGGCACATGTTTGAATCAGGCTTAAAATAAATAAAGATATTATTATTATTATTATTACCCATCATACTGGTGTTACCATACCAAAACTTGTTTGTTTTCATTCCTTGATCAACTACCACTGCATATGTCTTGGACTTGCGAACACCCCAAATGCAGTCTAGATTCTCATGATGCACTGGGAGAACAGACTGCTGCATCATGAGTGGCTGCACTGTTTGGGTGTGTTCCTAATGTTCAGTCAACATGCAATAAGGCTACTAACATACTAAAATGCCAGCAGAATAGGCCTAATGATCTTTTGTGTCTGCTCATTTGGTCAGCCCTCATCCTGGAAGCTGACCTTACTGACCCCCTCGCCCTCTCTGGTTTCTCCCTTCCCAGTCCCGGATATTCCTGCTGCACAGGACTTTCCTTCCAGAACCCTTCCCCTGTACCTGTCCCACCCTCTCTTGAATCCCTCCACCATCTCTGCCTCCACCAGCCCCCTGGGTAGTGCATTCCATGGCTCCACCACCCTCTCAGTGAAGTAGCACCTCGTCCTTTCTCCCTGAATCTCCCCCTCCAGCTTCCACACTTGCCCTCTAGTTGCCCCCCCCTTCCTTCGGAGCACCCTGACTGCTCCTCCCCTATTTAACCCCTTCATGTACCTGAAGACCTCTGTCATGTCCCCTCGGTCCCTTCTCTCTTCCAATGTGTACATATTTAGCTCTTCAAGCCTCTCCCCATAGGTCCTGTCCACTAGGCCCCAGATCATTTTGGTTGCCCTCCTCTGGACCCTCTCCAGGAGTTCAATGTCCCTCTTTAAGTGTGGCCTCCAAAACTGCATGCAGTACTCGAGGTGCGGCCTCACCAAGCAGTTATACAGAGGGAGTATCACTTCCCTCCTTCTGGAGGTGATCCCCCTAGCGATGCATCCCAGCATCCTGTTGGCCTTGGCCGCTGCCCTCCTACAAGTCTCAGAGTTGTTCATCTTGACATCCACCACCACCCCCAGGTCCCCCTCAGCCATTGAGACTTATAGCACCTCCCCCAGGGTGTACACTTGGCCCGGGTTTCTGGCTCCCAGATGCAGTACCTTGCATTTCCCTGCATTGAACCTCAGCTTCCACTTTCTAGACCACCTTTCCAGAGCCTCCAGGTCCCCCGTAAGGCCACCATCCCCCCTTCCCTCCACCACCGCCCCCAGTTTTGAGTCATCTGCAAAGAGACTCATCTCACTCCTGATACCCTTCCTTATGTCAGAGACATAGGCGTTGAAGGAGTAGATAAAGGATTTGACACAAAACAAGGTTGATTGTAATTACACTACTAGCACGCATTTCAGTTCTACCAAGAAAGGAAGCAGATGAAACAGCCAGCATCATCAATGAATTTTAGAGATGGTATGTAATCATAAAATGTGGGTTTTCAACCAAAATTAATATGATGCAAAATGGGTTAGAGGTGTCCCTTTAATATACAAGGACATTGAGGCAATAGAGAGGGTGCAACATAGGGACATCGAAATGTTATGGAGATGTATAATAAAAACTATGAGGAGAGACTGGGGGCCCTTAGCATGTTCACCCGGAAGAAAAAGAGGCTGAGATTGAACATGATCTCAGTCTTCCATGCTGTATACTGAAGGGTATCAACAGGTCTGAACAGTCCGAGAGGTCAAAGAGTCAGAGACGTCTGAGCTGGTGTCATGCAGCTGGATGCAGGGCCATGTCCTGAATCTCAAAGGCAGTGAAGTCAGGGGTAACTTTATTAGGCATTTCTTCTGCCCAAGGGTGGTGAACCTGTGGAACAGCCTACCAAGGTCGACAGTGGACATGAAGATAGTACAAATCTTCAAGATCAGCCTGAGGAGAGTTATGCTTGCCAAAGTCATTACAGGGCAGCCTGGTAGTAGGGCAGGTGGAGAATCCCTATACAGTACATCACTACAATTTTGACTAGCAGACTTGTTGGTCTCTGCTTCTGAAGCTGGTGGCAGTGGGAGTGACTTGATGCAGCTAGAGTGCCTTGTAAATTACTGTGTTACTATGTTACAAAGTTTAATATCTGTCCCCTTGTATTACTTAAAGTCTTGACAAAATGACAAATATAAAATGCAGAAGGAAGTATTAAAACAAACAAATGCATTTTGCCCTAGCAACTAGCCCTGTAATACCACTTTTAAGTGCTCTCTAGTTTATTGAGCTGGTGTCTTGCTGTTTTACTACTTGATAAGCAAAGAAAATATGGAAGTTATTAAATTAAAATAGAAGAAGTCTGCAGTCACTTTTTGCTTTTCACAGTTATTGCATGAAACCATTAAAATACCTTAAAGCAATACATGACATTCTTGGCTATGTAATATTTTTACTATAGTGCTATTGAGTTGCCACAGAACTGACTTAAACAGCCTCTAAACTGTTGACAGTCTGGGAGTGCCATGTAAATTTGGCAGTGCACTGGCGTTCAGGCAATGATTTTTTTATATAATGAGAAAGGATGCCAAACTCATATTTCCATAACATTATGATTTATGATTGCTGAAATATGTGAGATGGAAGAGAGATAGAATGCCTCCCTAAATGGAGTTTTGCAAGCATTTAAGATTAACCATTTCAGTTTAGAGTTGACATTATAGTCAATAATTTTTCTGCTTACCTAGTGAATCCAATCTGTAAAAATATTACTCTGTGTCTAAAGAAATATTTATACCCTGCAGTACTTGTTTTCTTGTTATGCATCAGGCTTCTTTAGAACTAGGTAGATTCATACTAATTGCCAGCAGATTAGGCCTTATGGTCTATTCAGTCTGCTCAAACCTCAGATCCCTAGTTGGGTCCCGAGGCCCCCCCCCTTGTGTTCCAGAAATCCCTATCATCTATCCCAACCCCCCAGGCCAGGCCATAATCTGATACATTCACTTTCTGTGTCTGTCCCACCCTGTCTTGAAGCCCTCCACCGTGGATCTCTGAACCAGCTCACCAGGCAGCGCATTCCAAGGGTCCACCACCCTCTCAGTGAAAAACCTCCTCCTCTTTTCCCCCCTCACCCTTCCACCTTCCAACTTCAAACCATGCCCTCTGGTGATACCTCCCTGCTTTATTCTAAAGATCCCCTCAATGTTTACCCTATTTATTCCCTTGAGGTACTTGAAGACGTCAGTCATGTCCCCCCCGTCTCTCCTCTCCTCCAATGAAAACAGGCAGAGTTCCTCAAGTCTGTCCTCATACATCAAATCCCCTAGTCCTCGCATCATTTTAGTTGCCCTCCTCTGTACCCTCTCCAGGAGCTGTATGTCCCTCTTCAAGTGTGGTCTCCAGTACTGTACACAGTACTCAAGGTATGGTCTAACCAGTCCATTGTACAGCGGCAGAATCACTTTCCTGCTCCTAGAGGTGATCCCCCTTACAATGCATCCCAACATCCTGTTTTCCTTGCTAGCTGCTCTCCTGCACTGCTCAGAGTTATTCACACATGCATCCACCATGACCCCTAGGTCTTTTTCCCCTCTTGAGGCCTCCAGCGCCTCCCCTCCCAGGGTGTACCTGTGTTTAGGGTTTCCCCGCCAAACATGTAACACCTTGCACTTGGTGATATTGAAATTTAATTTCCATGTGTCAGCCCAGCTTTCCAGGGTGTCCAGGTCCACTTGCAGGGCCAACCTCCCCTCTTCCCCCTCAACTACTGCTCCCATTTTGGAATCATCAGCGAAGAGACTCATTTCACACCCTATACCCTCCCTGATGTCTGATATGTATGCATTGAACAGGATCGGACCCAGGACTGAGCCCTGCGGTACCTCACTACCAACCTCTCTAGGGTTCGAGAGCTCCCCACCGACCACTACTCTCTGGGTGCATCCAGCTAGCCAGTTTTCAATCCATCTGCTCATCAAAGGTCCTACTCCCAACCCTGTCAGTTTCTCCACCAGACCATTGTGGGGGACAGAGTCAAATGCCTTGCTGAAGTCAAAGAATAATACATCCACAGGCTTTCCCCTGTCCAGTTCTGATGTTATCCATTTGTAGAACTCCACAAGATTAGTTTGACATGATCTACCTGGCACAAACCCATGTTGCTGACTATCCAGACTTCCCACCTCCTCCAAGTACAACCCCAGTCATTCCTTTAGTATACTCTCCATTAATTTTCCCACCACCGAGGTCAAACTGATGGGTCTATAGTTACCTGGTACTTCCCTCGACCCCCCTTTATGGATTGGCACCACATGTGCCTCTCGCCAATCCCTAGGTACCCTCCCTGTCTCAAGCGACCTGTTGAAGAGCTCCACCAGAGGTGCATTGATGTAAGATTGGTACAAGTACTATAAGTACAGAAAGTAGTAAAATGACTTTTCAGGCTGTGTTAATTTCTAATTGGAGACTAGAGACTAGGGGCCTGATTCCAAGACAGCGCGGAAAGCATGGCGCAAAGTACGCCAATGCATAAAGTTAGGTCAAAACCCCTGTGATATGCAAGCTGTGCCATATTCTAAGAGAATCGCCAGATACGATGGAGAAAGTTATGCCTGCACAATATGGTGTAACCCGCAATAGCAGGCATTGCACTTATGCATATTGCAACACAACGACCATAAAAAAGTGCATAAGTTGCAGACATGGCAAGGAGCTAAGGGAGAGATGGCAGGTAGCAGCAGAGAGGCAGCAAGCATGACAAAATGCAGGAATCATAATTTCACACACGAGGAGACAGACGTCCTGCTCAATGAATTGGAGGCCCAGCCAGACCTCCTAATGGGCAAGGGAGGGGAATGGGAGCAGTGTCTCAAGCATAAGGAGGCATGGGAGGAGGTGGCCAAGTAGGTGAATGCTGTGGCTAATGCAAATCACACTGTGTGCGATCTTCAGAATCGACTCAGTGACCTCAAGTGCCATGCCAAGGCCAAGGAGGCCCAAAACAGGTGGCAAGCAGTGGCCACAGGAAGTGAGCCACAGGAGGTAACACCCCACAGTGGACATAAGGAGAGGGTACTGGCATTCCTGAGCCAGCACAGAGTCCATGGGGACTCAGACCTAGATACATCATGGATGGATGCAGGGACAGGTAAGTGGCTGGCCGGCACTGACCGCAGTGTGTGGGACAGCGATGCAGGGGCGTGAATGGTGGCATGCATGGTAGGTAAGACATGAAGTGGTAGCACTGATGCACTGTTGTTCCCCCAAATGTGCATCAGCAGTGACACAGGGGCAGGTAAGCTGATGGCCAGCGCTGCCCCCAGTGCATGGGACAGCAATGCAGGGCTGGGAACGGAGGCAGGCATGCTAGGCATGACATGGTATGTTAGCACTGATGCACTGTTGTTCCCCCACAGGTGCAGCAGCAGTGGATACAGGGGCTGTGGACAGTGGTGACACAGGCACAGAGCCGGAACCCATGCGGCCAACCACTCAACAGGCCCCTGCGATGCACACCCCTGGTGGTGCTGATGCGACACAGCCAGACACAGCCCTGACACCAGAGGTGGGGGAGCGTGAGGCAGTGGAGGAGTAATAGCAGGAGGAGGAGGAGGAGGGACTGGACCTGTGAGAGCTGTTCAGCTGTGGCAGCATTGCGGACAACGTAACACAGGATCTCAGCTCTGCATCATATAGCAGGCTGCAGGAGGCCCTGGATGGGACCATGCCAACCCCACAGGAGGACTGCTCAGATGCACCCATGGACTACTCAGAGTTCTGCCAGACACTCATGACCACACACGCAAAATGGGCCAAGATGCTGGGCTGTATCATGCTCAGCATGGACGCTGACCATGCGATGATGGAGGAGCACATGGGCACCCTGATAGCAGTGTTGGAAACAGGGTCACACTCCACGGAGGCAACCATAGATTGCCTCATGTATGCCATGGCCACCTCCCAGGCATGTGTGCAGGCACAGACAAGAGTCATCACCTGCCTAGCCATGGCTGTGGAGGGGTCCGTGGCCCAGCAGACAAGACAGGTGGACATACTGTCCATGGTGCTACAGCATACACACACAGCCCAGCCACTGCGAGGCACAGTAGTGAGGGACACCACCACATAGGCACCACAGGAGGTGCACCCACCACCAGCACCACCACAACAGCCACCAACAGCAGCAGTGGAAACACAACCACCACCAGAGGTGGCAGGACCAACAGCAGCACCCTCCCCACCACCACCACCACCACTGGCAACCCTGGAGCAGCAGCACTCACTACCATCACCAACACCCGCAACAGAGCCTGCACAGACTACCCCACCACTGTCACCACCTGCACCACCATCAATACCTGCACCACGGGCACCACAGCTGCCATCGCCGATGACACCTGCCGCACTGGTGCAACTGCAACTAACCCTGCCCCCCACAACACCACCAGTGGCACCTCAGGTGGCCAGAGTGCCAAGGCAGAGGGCCACAGCAACACCTGATGCCATGGCTTAGGGGCATGCGGCAGTGGGTACAGGGTGCAGGACAAGTGCCATATGGGGCAGACTAGCACCGGATGGCACACCTGGACAGGACACAACACAGGTGGTAGTGCACCAGCAGGCCACTGATGGTAGTGGGCCACAGGACAAGGGACCAGGGACTGTGCCAGGACATGCACCAACCACCCCAAGGAGGCATGGAAGACCCCGGAGGCTGGCAGTGCCAGCAGGACCTTTGTACAGTGGTGACCCTGCAGTCATGCAACAGTGGCAGGATGGGCCCAGTGCCACCACAGGGGCAGCTGAGCCCACAACACAGGGTGCAGGACAGGGCATGAGCACAGCCAACCACAAGAGATCTGGGCAGTAGTGGCAGGCAGATAACTGCTGTGCCACTATGGTGTGCCGCTGCAATGGGAGGTGGGCAGTAGATGGTGTGGCAGTATGGTAGGGCACCAAGTCCTGATGTGTGGGGTGTGCATGTGCTTGTGTGTATGTTGGTGTACTGTGTGGAAGTGTGTGGGCACTGTTGCACAGCACAATATGGGTGTGATTGCTGTGAACAGTCACTGGGTGTGGATATGTGTGTGTGTGGGATTGTCACAACTGTACCGGAGCACTGCACTATGTCACATCCTTCGTAATCAGCACTTAGTAAACTCTATGCACTATACATCCATGTGGGCTCACTCATTCCAACTGCTGTGAAAGGACATATCGCATGTAGCACACATCCAGTGCCTGTGTGAGGTGCATGCCCCATGTCACACATGCACATCCTACCCGTAGGCTGCATGTGCATATAGGCCGCAACTGTGTCACTTGGTACATAGTGCACACATGCGGTCTGCGTGTACGCAGGCCACAGGTTAGTGACAGCACTGGTTTCCGCACATGTCACACGTACGTGTACCATGTGCAAGGTGGGCTCAGTAGGGTGAGAGACAGGCTGCACAGCCCACAGGCAGATCTGGCAACAATGCACTGCAGAACTGGGGGACAGAGGGTAGAGCTAGTCTACCACTGAGCTGAGCAACTGCAGAGAGGTAAGCAAGGGTGTAGGCAGGCATACTCACTTTGCACACATGTGTACTATTGTGGTCATGGGTGTAGGCAGGCATACACCATGTACTCCGTGGTATATACATGTATTGAAGGGGGAGCAGCATACAGGCCCTGAACTGCTTCCCTAGCCCATGGACACAGAACAGAACCAGCAGACCCTTCTGTATGTATAGTCATATATGTGAACACCAGAAGGATTAGTCACTGATACTGTCTTTGCAGCCCAAGGACTATACAGCCTTACAGGGTCTGGGCTGGTATATTGGTGTCTCAAGGAACAATGCATGGCATCTGCATATACCCAAGCATGGGGGGGGAGCGATGACCAGTGGCATGGGGTACTAATGTCATAATGAGTGTGTCAAATGGGGCAAAACACACAGTCCTGGTGAACATCTGTATGTTGTCTTGCTACACCCCTGGTTGTGGTGTATCCCTTACCACACCGTATGCACCTGCATGACCAGTATCACTGTACACGGTTGTACATGTGTCAGTGTGGCATGCTGAGCAGTGTCTTTACCTGTGTAACATACTGCTAGGTACCACATGTACATGTGTACAACCTGTGTAGGGTGTGGATGGGTCATCAGATGGTCCTAGTCATGTGGCATGGAGGTGGAGGTGAGGCAGCTGTCCAAGGGTATGCGTACAGAAATGCACTGTGGGGATGTGGCTGTAGGGAGTGTGTGCACACAGGCCATATTGGGCTACACCCATGGTGGTCGGTAGTGGGACAGTATAGTGCCCCATCAGTGCTTTGCACATGACCCACTGACCTCCTGCCGTGGAACAGAGGCTATCTCACTGTGGGACACATGTGCAGACAGTGGAGCACTGCGCCAGACCCTACCACGGGATGACAGACCACTGTTACACTGCCAGCCCATTGGTTCCGACAGTCGGTGATGGCCTGTACACAATGGCCTGTGACGCATGCCACAGAGGACTGTGCCTGCACCTGCTGTCAGTGCATGTGGACAGTATCCATACGCAGGGGAACAGGGAGCACTGTAGTCGTACACTGTGGGCCTGGCATGCACCACTGCATCACACAGGCAGGGCAGTTCTCCAAAGGGGGGCTGCACAGTGTCACTGACCAGCATCCTGGGTGCATCCGTGGCCTGTCCTGTGCTGTATGCATGTGCACCATGGCTGCACAGCAGGCGTGCACCCCAGTGGATGCCAACACAGTGCACGGGGGGTGGCACAGGGTGTGACACCGCAGCTGTGCCAGCCCAGTGTGGTGGGTGGTGGTGTGTGGGAGTGAGGTGTGGGCAGCCAGTGTGGGGTCACCCACTGCACACTGTATGCGCATGGCACCACACAGCACCATGCTGCAGGGGGTGGTGTGAGTGGGTGGCATGTACACCACTGGTAGGGGTTGGGGCTTTCAGGGACATGTGTGGTACAGCATGGAACTGTTACAATGCACCCCAGGGACAGCACACAGGATGCATTGCTGCACACATTGCCTCTTACACCTGCCCTGTGCAGGTCACTGCCTACAGGCAGCAATGCCAGGCAGCATGTAGGGGTGTGAGACAGTATGGTGCCCCAGTACTGTGCACTGACACATATGTTGTGACATGTTTCCTTGCAGGTAGAGTAAGCATGTACCAGGTATCCCCCATGCCAGGTAAGACAGCACAGCCAACATGCCCCGCCACAGGGAACACAGTCTGAGTGTGAGGGCACCCAATTTCCTGCTGGCAGAAACAGTGATGCTGGTCAATCTGGTGCAGCAGTGAGGAATGACACTCCTTTTACCTGGCTGTAGGGTGTACATGAGCAGGAGAGGGCACGGGCATGGAGGGTGATAGGAGCACGCATTGGTGCCAGAAGCAATGTTCCCCACTCCATGCGCCAGCTGCAGCACTGCTGGCAAGACCTGGCATGGCAGGACTCAGAGATACTGCAGTGTCTGCTGGACATGGTGCATAGGAGGGACATGGAGATGCACACAGGCCAGGCGCCAGGTGCACGTGGGTATTCCAACATCCAGCCACACAGTGGTACTATACTTCCACACAGGCCAAGGCCAGCACCAGTGCATGCATGTGATTGTGTTCCCCTTCCCCACAGGTGCAGGATGTGGTGACCAGGGTCTGGAGGGTCTGCCAGATGGTGCACAGCAGTGCACACAGGGACAGCAGCATGTGCCGAGGCACCAGAGGTCAGGTAGGTGCATGCACTCTATGTCATTTGTTGTGTCCATGCCATTGTTGGAAGGTCTAAACCTCACTTTCAGATTCTTGATGATTTTGGGAATGCAAGTAATCACAGACACATTGCATTAGAGTAATAAACAAGTTTATTACTACCAAGGGATAAATCACAGTTGCCCTAAGCAGTTCTTACCAATACAAACCGGGACCCAGTGCTAAGTGTTCCCTACACCTTGAGGTTTCTTTGTGTCTCTTGAGGTCTCTCGGGTCTCCGAGGTGTAAGGCTTTGTGCATTACATTATATACCTATGATAATTACTATGGTTACCAAAAGATAGAAACATTTCTAGTTACAAAGATGAGCCCTATTGGCTAAATTAGAGGTGGCTCCATGGTCCAAGATAACATTATATAATTCTGTAAAGTCATCAGTTTGAGAACAAAAGAGTTCTTATACAGAGTCTTACATAACTCAGTGTAGTGGTACAAATCATCAAAATGTGGCAATGCCATCTTACATATTATAATTACTCCAAGGACACAGGTGTCTTGGCATCTTACAAGTAAGAAATACACAGAAAATACATAGCAAAATATATGTATTAGCAAGCAGTGTATTACAACAATATGCATTCATATCCTGACATCTACTTTTGTACGGTAGATGCCCTTAGCCCTACTGTTAGTATAACATATACCTAAATGCCAGCTGTCTACAGTGTACCTCTGAGGGTACCAATTAGGGTGCTGGGACCTCATGTAACATTCCCCCTCTTCTTGCCTGCAAAGGCAACACAGGCAGATGTCTAGGGAAAGGACAGGAGCAGTGGTCGTTTACAAACCCGACACGAGAGCCTTGTAAAGGAACTCGAGCTGCTCACAATGTTGGCATAGTGTGTGCCGTAGGCAGCAGAGCATAATAATCAAAATTAAAATTAAAATGCTTGTATAATAACAAAACCTTTAAAAGTAATCTCTAACCAGGTGTTAGTTAATGCGTTATTCATATCTCCATCATTGATCAAGGCGAGGACAGCTTCATTGGCTTTGGTCATATTATTGCTGTTGTGGATGAGGTGTGTGTCCTTCCTGTCTAAAAATGATTTCAATGTAAGTGTGAGTGGGTCTATGTGTACATTAAAGTATGGCAAGTATTCTGACATTGTGAGTAAGTAATGAGGGTTACCATCAATAATATCTGCATCCAGAAGGGGGACGGGAGTTATAACAGTATGTCCAATAACAGTCTTCTGGTGGGGAATAAAACAAAAATTGGGGTAATCAATAGCACAGGTAACAGATCCATATGTGTAAGATTTATAATTTGTAACCATGCAGTACTCGCCATCGGAATTATACTGTGAGCGCACAGTAGGCAGTCTCCACTTTTGCAACTGGACAGGGCAGGTGTAGGTTGTTTTCAAAATCCATGTTGACAGGCGATGAACCTCCTCACGATAGGATTGGTAGAGCTTATCCAGAGCCAAAGTCGAATCAAAAGAGTTGGTGCCATTCACGGTGATGTCTTCATTCATAGTAAAAGTCCAATCAATGCTGTCTGGAGAGTAACCACAAACAGGTTGAATAACATCAAATACATCACATTGGCACAAGTAAATATATTGCTTTTTCACACAGCAGTCCATGTGCGGAGCCACCCAGGCATCCAGGAAAGAATGATAAACCAAGAGAGGTGGTAGATCCAGGCGTTCTCTGTAGATGTCTTCATCCAAATGTCCAATCGAGTGAACCAGTGCAAGCTTGTCGAACAAAGCTGTAGAGGGATCAAACCGTGGTAAGGAGACAGTAAAGGAAACAAACATGGTATCTGTTATGGAACACTTCTTAGCAGCAAAACAAGGACCAGTATTAGGGTGTCTGGTCACAAACCCCAAATTCCTAGCTGTGGAGAGAGGAATAGTTAAAGTCTGTTGCATACACTTGGAAACACAGCTAGTGGTTTTACATCATGGACAATACCACTTGGAGATGCGTCTATCATGTATAATGTCAGGTATTCTTCCAGATTCCAGATCACGGAAGAGGTTATTGATGGTAGTGATGATGTAGGAGCCATAAGCAGAGCAGAGTATCTCTCTAGCAACATATTGTTTATCTGCTTCTCTATTGTTTTGTTGTATGAGTGCGTTGATCTTATCTTTAGAATCAGTGAATGTCTTAGCAATATCGTGCATGTTGTATACAGTGTATCTTCCTTCCTGACTAAGGCCATCCACACCATGCAATAATGGGGGTAGTATGTTATTGACCAAACCAGTGGAGAATTTGGCAGAATGACTTTTGATAGCAGCAATGTCTGCTTTGTTCCCGATAGACATAGCCGTACCAAAAAGGCCTATGACAGTACCTGTTGCACCTGTAACATCAGAACTGTCAACTTCACGTCTGTTACGTTTATGAGCTAGATTATCAGGAGAGGGCTTCCTCCTGAAGTTGCCTCTATGTTCAGTAGAATGGACCCCGGCAATAGGGTCTTGCATACGAATCTGAAATGCAGCTAAACTATCAAGCAGTAATGTACTATAAAATGCTGATGTAATAGTATTGTGACACAAACCAAACTCTTTAATTTTCCAGTAAGTTAGCTTAAACAAAACAGGTATATGCATAAACTGTAAGTTATTAATCAAAGAACCTGGGAGGGCAGTGGCTGTTAGACTACTACGGGGACCAGGGGTATGCTTTGGATATTCCAAAAGCTGCTTGTCAGTGGGTGGTAATACAGAGAGGTACATGGCTGCAGAAGCCATGTGGTGTATAGCACAGAATTTTCGAGCAGCATCTCTGGACAAAGAATTACAATAAGAAGGATCTATTAAGGCAGTTATGTTGTACAAACCAGAATGTCTTAATGCAGTTTGTAACAAGGACAGTGAACCATTTGGGGATAATTTGGTATTGGGCCAACCTTGGAAAGTTCCTTTGGAGAGTTTAGCCACAGGGAGAATTTGTCCTTGTGATGTGGTTTGCCACTCAATTTGAAGGGTAGATTTATCAGGAGCAACAACCGAGGCAATGAAGTAAACATTGGAACGTTCCTGGACAGTGATCAGACTATCTGGTATATTGATGTATACTCCCTCTGGAGGAGGTGCTGGAGGATTGAGGTGTCGTAGGAGGTCCGGTACCGTGCCTTGGATGCAGGGGATAATTCCTGAGAGGAGGAAATAATGGAACAAGATAGCCATCTTGTCAGTATATCTGAAAAGGAAGATCAAAGATTAGTATGTTAGTACTATTCCGCCCAATGGGGTGAGGAAAAGTAATTTAAACTCCTTTATACAGTTTCAGCTGGTTTGCATGTAACCATTTGTCAGTCAACTTGTTGTTGTGGAAGAGTCCAACTTGATAGACTGCCGGACTGAGCTTGTTGACAATAGGGTATGGGCCTTTCCACTTGTTGGAGAAGGAGTGGGTGGGATGTGTAAATCGAAGTACCATTACCTGATCTCCAACTTGCCAATCCACTTCTTGTGCATGTTTGTCAAACTGTATTTTGGATTGTTGCTGGGCCTTGCCCATGCAGTTGGCAGCATACAAGTGTGTGTGTATGAGGTCTTTCCTAAGTTTTTCCACATATTGGTCCACAGACACACGGTCTGCAGGGGGGGTATGCAGGTCAAACAATAGGTGTTCAGGTAATCTCATCTGTCTACCAGTCATCACCTCAAAGGGTGTGAGCTGGGTGGTGGCTGAGGGTGTCCCCCTAATTGCCATAAGGAGTAACAGCAATAGGAAATCCCAGGTTTTGGGATTGTCCTCAATCAATTTGGAAAGCATTTGCTTATTCTGTCTGTTGGCTCTCTCTACTTGACCTGAGGATTGAGGGTGGTAAGGTATGTGGAACTTCTGTTGAACTCCAAGAAGTTCAAGGGATTCTTTCATCAACTCACCTGTAAAACTGGTTCCTTTGTCAGAGTCTACCTTGAGAGGTAGACCCCACCTGGAGAAAATCTGTTCCGCCAGGATTTTGGCAGTAGTTTTTGCTGTACATGTCTTAGTGGGGAAAGCTTCTACCCACTTAGAGAAAAGGTCAGTTACCACAAGAGCATATTTATTATTTCTGCTAGTGTTGGTCAGAGGACCAATGAAATCAATTTGAATGGCATGCCAAGGGCCAGAATGTCTTTGTGGTAAGAGTTTGGCATTTCGTTTGGTAGGGATGGGGTTATTTTGTGCACAAACAAGACAATTGTCTATGTATTGTTTAACATCTTTGGTGATACCAGGCCACCAGGCGGTGGTCTTGAGTCGTTGGAGGGTATTTTCTGCTCCCTGCTGTCCACCAGTAGGGGTGTCATGAACTTGGTGCAAAAATTCATGTCTGAAATGTCTGGGGACTACCCACAACTTAGTGGTGAAGTCATCTGTTTGGAACCAAATGAGCTTGTCATCTGGTGACAAGCGCAACTTACCTTCATGCCTCCGATAGGGTTTGTGTGTGGGAAGTTTCTCTTCAGTACCTTTGTCAAGGAATCTGAACACCTCTTTGAGTTCAGTATCAAGCTGCTGGGCGGCGGAGAGGTCCAAGGGGGAAAAAGGTTCAGGTTTCTTCCTGAGTACTGCAATGTGTACAGCTGCATTAGCCTCTGGATGGTCCATCATCCAGATGTCCCCCCCTCGGGCCCCTTCCTTAGCAAGGGTGTCTGCTGTGTCATTGAAGGCATGATAGGGGTCATGGAGAGAGTGGGCTTTAACTTTGTGTACATAGAGTTTCTGTGCAAATTTTTGTGACAGTGAATGTATGTATATTACCAATTCCTTGTACTTCACTGGGCTGCCATCAGAAGAGAGGAAGGAGTTCTTCTGCCAGAAGGGAAGAAATTCTGTAAGGGAACAACAAACCCAGTTAGAGTCTATAAAAATGATGGTATCCTCGGTTCCATGCTGGATGAACTCGAGGGCACAGGCCACTGCTGCCATCTCTGCATATTGTGATGATGCTACACTACAGTGCTTAGATATTTTGACAGTGTTCCCATAAGGGTAAATCACTAAAATGCCCATCCCTGCAATTTGTTCTCCCTGATAGTAGGATGCTGAACCATCAGTAAAGACACGGCACAAAGAAGTGTTATCAAGTATTTGTGGAGTGGCAGGGAGGAAAGGACCTGGATCGGGAAGATCAGGTGACTGTAGTGTACAGTCATGGGGTTCTCCCTGGAAAAGGAGGCCATGAGCTAACATAGATGGAACTTTAGTTGGTTGTACCTGTATGTCTCTGTCCTGGAGAAGAAGTAACCAGTGCGTCAGTCTGGTGTTAGAGACTGACCCATCCTTCACTCTATCCGAGAGCAGAAAGGTGGTTGGGGTGTGGTTGGTGTTAATGATCAGCGGTGAGTACCCAGTGATATACAGGAAGTGCTTGACAGCCCAGTAGGTGGCCAGAAGGTTCCTTTCATAAAAGCCATACTTCTGTTCCACTGGGGTCAAGAGCTGTGAGGCATATGCAATGGGTCTCAAGGTGCCATGCACCTTCTGGGCCCAGCACTGCTGACATGGCAATGTCAGAGATGGCACATTCCAAATGAAATGGTAGTGCTGGATTGGGGTTGACCAGTGCTGGGGCGGAGGCCAAGGCCTGCTTTAGTGACGTCACAGCCTGGGTGTGTATAGGGCCCCAAGTCCATGGTACATCCTTTTTGAGTAATTCATACAGAGTAGCAGCTTTCTGAGCAAAATCACAAATAAAATCTCTTGAATAGTTAACCATACCTAGAAATCTTCGAAGAGTTGCCACACTGGTAGGTAATGGCAAGTCTTGCAATCCCTGTACCTTCTTCCAGGTAGGGCTTTGACCTTGGTCAGTTATCTTCAGACCCAGAAAGAGTATTTCTTTCTGACACAACTGTGCTTTTGCTGGGTTGCATTTCAGGCCTGCTCTCTGAATGAGAGTCAGTAGTTCATCCAAGAGATCCAAATGTTGTTCCTGTGTGGCTGTTGCTAGCAGCAGGTCGTCCACATATTGTAGTAGACATTGGGTGTACAGAAACTCTCGAGGGCATCCATCATGTGGAGATGGAACAGGGATGGACTGTTATGGAATCCTTGTGGCAAGCAAGTCCACGTGTACTGTCTTCCTTCAAAGGTGAAGGCAAACTTATATTGACTCTTAAGGGCCAATGGCAATGACCAAAAACCATTTGAGATGTCCAGGGCACTGAACCATTTCAAGTCAGGGGTCAGCAGTCATAGTACATCTGGTGCTGATGCCACAGTTGGGGAACAACTGGGGGTGACCTGATTCAGTTTCCTGTAGTCAATAGTAAGTCTCCAGGCGCCTGTGGGTTTCTTCACGGGCCATACTGGGGAGTTGGCAGTGGAAACACAAGTTCTAATTACACCTTGCTTGAGGAGTGACTTAATCGTCTCTCTGAGGGAAGGCAGGGCCTTAGTTGGGAAAGGATATTGCCTTTGCCTCTCATGTGCTGGGCCTGGCACTTCAATGACGGTGTACATTCTACCACAGTCATGCTTGTTGACTGCAAACGCTTCCAAATGTCATTGCAAAATAGGTAGGAGCTTTGGGAAAAGTTCATGATTCTTGAACAAATCTGTGACATCATACTCTTCGTCATTGGCAGATATCATTGCCACAACGTGTGAATCAGGAATCAGAATGGTATGATATTGACTCTGAATCTGTATCAGTAGCATGTTAGCTAGGTCCACCACACAGCAGTGCAGTGCAAGGAAGTCAATCCCTATAATACTAGGATGATCATGCAGTACCATTAGTTGGAAAGCGTGTGAGGCCTTTAAATGGCCTAGCTCCACCGGTAAGGGTAGAGAACGGTATGCAGGGAGCCTAGTACCGTCAACTCCTGACATGTTGGTCCTCTGTCCGGTGGACCAAGGGGACGTGTCCGGGTGTTCATCATGTAGCACAGATACAGCTGCAACTGTATCTAACAAAACTACTAGTAGGCGGCCCCTGACCTCGGCCTAGTGCAGGGCCTTCTGTTTGTATCCAAGACTAGCTTGTTTACAATCCGGACTGGGGCCTGTAATTGTCAATCCGTACTGCCGGAAGCCTGTAGAGGTTGGGCCTGGCTCATGTGAATCACTTCACCATGTTGCACTGACGCTCTATAGGGAGGAGCTTCTGGGTTTAGATCTGTATGGGCCTGTGGGCCTGCACCACTGGTGTCCCCATGGCCGATCAGAGCCTGGGCTGCCGGTTGTACCGCCACAAGGGCCTGTGTGGGAACAGCATCCGCCACAGAGCACTCTTGTCCCAGGAGCTCTCGAAATTTCTGATTCTCTTCAGCTATCTCCCTATATGAAGGACCTGTTCTCTGTTGTTGTGGTTTACCTCTACCCTTATGCTTCCTGTTCTTATGCCAATTCCAGTTCCCACCCCACTGCTGTTGTTGATGTGGTTGTTGTTGATGGGCCTGTTGGGGGTGTTGATTATCAGCTGGAGGGGCTTGTTGATGTTGGGCCTGTTGGCGTTGAGCCTGCCCTTCTATTGTGTAGTGTGTCGTGACCTCCAGGACAGATTCCACGGCAGCTATCTTTTTGGAACTGGAGCCCAGATCATGGATATAGAGTTGATACACTCTCTCAGTTTTCTGAAGGATGTCGGCAAACCTATCCATATTAGGGTAGGTGGTTGGCTCTACCTTTTCTGTTACTGCTGGAATTATGTTCCTGAGGAACAGGGTCTTACATTCAATAAGATCTACATCCGCAGCTTCTTGTGCCAGGTGCTTTCCTGCTCTGTAGGCCATCCAAAGTCTCTGGTGGTAGGTCACTGGACTTTCTTTTGCATTCTGCTTCACAGGGTATGCAAGCATCACTCCTACTACACCTGGGCTGTGAGCAGAAATGAGCTCAGCTGCAACCTCATCAAAGGTAGCGTTCCAATCCTGGCGAACAACATCGGGGAGTTTGGCCCACAAACCAGGATCGATGGTCTAGCGTAGTATTTGGACCTGATATTCTGCAGCGAGGCTAAGCATCTCACATTTAGAACGCACCTTCTCCAAGTGACAGCTGAGGTTGTCGGACGGATTCATCCGACCAATGCTGTCAGCAATTTGCTGAACAGAGTAGGCCATTTGCAGGGGATTAGTGAGTCGATCAGGCAAGGGTAGATTGTCTCGCCGTCCAGGGCAGCACGAGCTGCAGCTTCAGCCGCAGTGTGGACAATCCCTTCCTGAGTGCCAGCCTCCTGCAGAAGCTGTCTAATCGGGGTTTCAATAGCCCGTTTACTTCTCTCAGGAAGAGGTACATTGCCTATTGCAGTTTCAATCATGGTTTCTATCTCCTGCCTGTCTTCCACATTAATAACGGCTACCGGAGGTGCCATCGGGACCAGGCTTGGGCCTGCTCCCCCATCATGGGGGCTGCCATGTTGGCATCTCCCATGATGAGCGTCACGACATTGCCGACGCGTGACATGGGGAGTTGGGGGCGGGGACCCGCCATGCTGTGGATGGCTGGGTGTGGTGTCTGGGCCATAGTAGGGGCGTGACTGGGTGTTGTATTGTGAAATGTCATAATCAGATAACTCCTCCTCTGATGACGAATGAAAGGCAGGGGCTATGCCTTCCATTGCCTTAATATGTCCAGCCAGAACCTCTTGCTGATGGCGCAGGGTCGCCATCTTAGTTCTACATTCATCGTGACTCACACATGCAGCATCCATATCAACCTCATCTTGCTTTTGCTTTTGCAACACTCTATACGCAGCGCTCAATTCGCGATTGTCCCTGTAAGCCACTTCTAAATCATTACGTACCTGGTTTATCTCGTCCTGCAGCTCACCCATTTTGTCACTAAACTGAGCATTTGCAGCACTCAGCAAATCATTCATTTGCACTGCCTGACTCTTATCCTGTCTCAAACGTTCATACTCCTGCTTCAACATACATATCTCCTGTTCTCCAGCTTGAGCTGAATGATGCAATAGTGAATCCTTTTCATTTTGCAGGGTTTGGAGTTCAGACTCCAAGTTCTGCTGCAGTCTAATACATTCTGTTTCCTGCAAACCCATCTGTTGCTTAAGAGCTGAAATCTGCAGATCAAGGGTTTGAAACCTTGCTTCGGAGGCTTCCAAAGCAGCGTAGAGAGCCACGACCATCAACCCTTTAGCATGACACTTATTGGTTGATTGTCTCGTCTCTGTATACTGGGTTGAAATCCCCAGTATAGGGTTGTCAGATTGACTTGCGTCCCACGCGAAGTCAGCCCATCCTCCATGGGAGGCAAGGAAGTTCGAGACATCGAGTCTCAGTTCTGCGCAGATATCTGATACTGTGGCCATTGTGTGGAAGGGAATGAAAATTCAGACTGTGAAAAAGGCGCCGTGCTGCGTATCGATCCACAGCACGAGTACTTTATACACAGCCGGGCTACTGTATTAGTTGCAGACTTGCAATACAAAACTGCTATAGAGTGGGCATCAACCACACCCGAAAAGTCAGCCAGACTTTGCAAGTTACTACAAACTGGTTTGAAAACGGGAGAGGTGATACGGGAATGTACACCTACTGTCCCCGTGGGAAAGGGAAAATTTTCAGCAACAAGTGAAAACTTACAAACACCAGATATCACCTTCCCACGGTCACCAATTTGTTAGGAGGTCTAAATCTCACTTTCAGATTCTTGACGATATTAGGAATGCAAGTAATCACAGACATGTTGCATTAGAGTAATAAACAAGTTTATTACTACCAAGGGATAAATCACAGTTGCCCTAAGCAGTTCTTACCAATACGAACCAGGAGCCAGTGCTAAGTGTTCCCTACACCTTGAGGTTTCTTTGTGTCTCTTGGGGTCTCTCGGGTCTCCGAGGTGTAAGGCTTTGTGCATTACATTATATACCTATGATAATTACTATGGTTACCAAAAGATAGAAACATTTCTAGTTACAGAGATGAGCCCTATTGGCTAAATTAGAGGTGGCTCCACGGTCCAAGATAACATTATATAATTCTGTAAAGTCATCAGTTTGACAACAAAAGAGTTCTTATACAGTCTTGCATAGTTCAGTGTAGTGGTACAAATCACCAAAAGGTGGCAATGCCGTCTTACATATTATAATTACTCCAAGGACACAGGTGTCTTGGCATCTTACAAGTAAGAAACACCCAGAAAATACATAGCAAAATATATGTATTAGCAAGCAAAGTGTATTACAACAATATGCATTCATATCCTGACATCTACTCTTGTATGGTAGATGCCCTTAGCCCTAATGTTAGTATAACATATACCTAAATACCAGCTGTCTACGGTGTACCTCTGAGGGTACCAATTAGGGTGCTAGGACCTCGTGTAACAACATGGTGACCCGTGGGGGCAGGGATGGCAGCTACGTGTAGCGTGTGTGTGTGCGGTATGTCCTGGAACAGCACTGACCACCACCTTTGCTTCCTTACAGGTGTGCCAAGCAGACTGACACCCACCACAGGGCCCTGCTGTGGGCTTATGGTGGAGATGAAGGTGGAGGACATGGAGGCCTACCTGCACTGCACCCAGTGCCGGATGTGTAGGGTCCTGCCCATCCTGCCATCACCATAGGAGGAGGTGGAGGTGCTGGGCACCACAGACAGTGGGCAGCAGGGGCTGGAGGAGCTGCCAGAGGTGGAGGCAGCTGAGGACACTGTGCAGGCCTCTGAGGGACCGGTGGCATTGGAGGCACCTACTGCCGGGCCTGTGGTGGAGGAGTGGCCGACAGAGGTGCAGGAGCAGGCAGCGCCCCCAGATGTCGAGCATGATGGCCGTGGATGATGCCGACCGACTGTCTGATGGTGGTGGCATGGACTAGCCACAGCCGGGTGAACAGGATGCTGGAGATGAGTCACCTGGAAGTCAACCTGGGCTGCTTGTTGCGCTGTACCCAGGACATCCGCTGGCAGGCGACCAGCAGCTTGTTGTGCTGGTGTCTGCCATTATGGATGATGTAGCATGTCTGCATGGCTCCCTGGGTGCCTTCCCCACAGCACTTCAGAGGTGCTAGCACCGCACACTGTGGACATGGGCCATGGACATTGGACCTTTCAGCCTTAGGCCAGTTGGCTGCTATGGGCCTGTGGAGGAGTGAGGATGGCCTGTTGTGGGTATGTGGGTTGGGGGGCTGGTGGGCAGTGTGTGTGGCAGAGAGAGGCTGCATCCCACGTGTGGGGGGCAATGGGGGGGTCGTGCTATGGTGGAGTCCATATGAGGAGGGGCTATCTGCTGGGTGTTACTGTTAGTTGGGGCAGGCATTGTACATGTGGGGTGGGGGTGGACCTTGTACATACAGGCGGGGTGCCTTGTACATAATGGGTGGGGGGCATGTCCACCTGGGCTGGGGTGAGTGGGCTGTACATATCGGGTATATTGTGTGGGTGCTGGGGGGGGTTGTGTGTGTTCCTGCTGTTGTTGTTGTTACTGTTTTACCCTTGTACAATAGTGTGTAGTACTGTTTATAAAAAGTTGTGTTTGCACACCTGTCTCTGCATGTCTGTCTCTGGTATGCATGGGCGTGTGCGTGTGTGTTTCACCGTGCACAAGGGGGCATGCATGTGGCAGTCCTGTGTCATCTCCTGTGTGTCCCCAATGTGCACATGGCATCTGTGTGCCAGCTGTGCATCTCACAGCCATGGGTGCACATCGGTGGTCGCGGCCGCATGGTGCCCTGTGTGCAGTGGTACACTATGCCGTGTCCAGGCCACATGCTGCCTCACTGTGTATGTCACAGCTGTGTAGCAGACATGGGCTGGTATGGCTACCTTCCATCCAGGGGAACGGAGGTCCCTGTGGGTGGCACCAGTGGCACGATGCAATGGTGAATCCTACTGTCATATGTATGCAGGTCTGTGCCACCCGGTGCTGTGTCCCTGTTGTGGTTGCACTGTTTACATGTATCAGTGGCCATGGCAGGAGCAGTGTGCCTGGTGACACCATCATCATGCCATTGTTCCTCTGCCCTGTTTGTGTCCTTCACCTCCTGTGACTCCCTGCCCATTGTCCATGCATGCTGTGGTCCTCTGTGTGATGCCTGTGGTGCTGTCCCACAATTGCAGTCATGCCTCACAGATGCTGTACATCATGCTTGGGCATTGTTCCAGCTCCAGTGCTGCCACACTTGTTGCATTGTACCTGGCAGGCAGTATCACCTTCCCCGGTGGCACGGTGGTGATGGCATGGGTGCCGTGCTGTTGTCAAGGCTGCATTGCACCACAGTGTGTCCTCCATACTGCCACTGTTGCCACCATGGTGGTGTTGGGGAGGTGGTGGTGGTGGTGCTGTTGGTTGTGGTGTCCTACTGCCACCTCAGGTGCACTGCTGGATCAGCTCATGTTGTGCATGGTGTCCCGCAGTTGCACCACTGTGCTCCTGGTGTCCCGACATGCTGTCTAGACCACGGTCACCCTCCTTCAGTGCACCATCCTCCTGGTTGCTGTCGGGCAATGGTTCACTGTGTGCCAGGGTGCTGTTGTGGGAGATGCAGCAGGCATGCAGTATCCTACATGCCATTGCAGGGCTGTACTGGTGCTCACCCCCTCTGGTGTCCTGACATCAGACTCAGGACATCAGTGGTCGGAGGGTGCACTCCATTTCCCCTCTCGTGCTGATGTGGGCCTCGTTGTTCCTATCCTTGGCTGCTGTCTGGGGTGTTTTCACAACGGTCATCATCCACTGTATCTGTGGATAGCCACTGTCACCTGTTGGGGAGGTTGGGCGCATGTTGCTGTGTGCACCCCTGTCATCAGCATCTCACTATCCTCTGCATGGCATGCACTGCTGCATGTGTATGCGCTCACATGCAGGTGTGCACTCTCAGTCTTACGCATAGTCTTGGCTGTGTCCATGCACTGCTTGTGCTTCCCTTGCCATTGTGTGGCCTTCCCAGGTCCCTGTGTGTTGTACAGTGTGTGTGTCTTGCCCCTGCCTGACTCCCATGTGTGGCAAACCATGTCTCTGCATGGCCGCCACCCCTGCCCCCTGCAGTGCCTGTCCACTCTCTGCCCCCGTTGTGCCACTGTGTCCCCACATGCCCACATGCACTGTCCGCCACATGCACACACCCTGCCATGGCCTGTAGCATGCTATGCACTGCTGCTCAGTCAGATCCTCAGTGGTCTCGCATTGGCATCTTACGCTATGCACCGGTGACCTTGGTCCCATTGGTGGGTGCTGTGGCTTGGTCCCCCGGCTTCTGCTTCTGTGCCTGGCATGCCTGCGCTCACGAGGCTCTGCTATACTGGTTCAGCTCCTATTGCTGACATTGCTGTGTGTCCCACTACACTGCTGTCTGCCATCTGGCTATGTGGTGGGGGTTTGTTTCTTTGGCCTGTGCTCTGGTTAGGACAGCTATTCCTTGTTCTAACTTACGTTGCCCTCCTCCGACGTTATTTACTTATGCCACCTGTTCTGGAATAGCAGTTTCATGGTGCTGGTGTGTTACGCATGTCACAAGCCACATTGTGCAGTGGCGCAGGCTTTCTTTGGCATAACTGCATTGTAACTTGCGTAGTGGTTGCGAGTTGCAGCATAAGTGTTCCTTTGTAATCATGAGTGTTGCAAGTCGCTGGCGTAACTTGTGATTTGCACCATCCGGACTGGTGTACTGCATTTACACCTGGCATAGCTGTCTTGGAACTGGGCCCTAGGTTTGCAGTAGCACAATAATGGCTAAAATTTCCTCCAACAGAACAAATGCTCCAAGCGCAGCACAGCAATTCCCTGCTCATGTGACTGTCATAGTATGTATGCAATGTGGAAAAAAGACAGAACTCCATAAACTGAGTACTTTGTATATAATTTGAATGGAACCCTAACTGGATTTCTAATTGATATGTGGTAGCTATTGTTACACTGCTCTGCACATCAGCATTTAGGGTTCAGTCAGAGTAATTTGTACTGATACTGGTGTCTAGAGGAACCAGGAAACTTTACCCCATCTTCTCTTTCACAAACTGTACAGGTTACAATCTGTGGTGCTTTTCTGAGATCCACAGGAATGTTGGGTTTAAGTTCCCCTTTACCACAATGCCTGTTGCTCTGCACACTCAAAATAGTGCCCTATTATATATGGGCACCCTAGAACAGAAAGGGGTGCACACAACTGTCAGTCAGAACCATGGAACCCTGAAGTCAGACTTTGAGATTAGTAGAATAGAATAGAACAGAACAGAACAGAATAGAACAGAAAAGAACAGAATAGAATAGAATAGAATAGAATAGAATTTGACAAAACATGTCAAGATGGCTGCAACAAACACTGTTCTCCAACAGGTCAACCCAGGTCACCTACTAAGCCTATATATGCTCCCATACACACAGAACAGAATGTTCTAAGCCAAACATTTTAAAACCAGGTAATTTTATAAGTTCAACAACACTGCACATGGTACTGTGTTTGTTGGGAGATATAGCCTTCCATACACACTGTATCCCAAAAAGCTTTACAAAACAGAGACATATTGTATATACTGGTAATGCAGATGTATGTGGAATACATGCAGCAGCCATTAAGTGTACTAACACATGCACACACACACACACACACACACACACACACACGCACGCATACTGCTCTTGAACTAGTTTTATTAAAAGAGGGAACGTTGGGAAATTAATATAGTTTCATAATGAAAGTGCATCTTTGGTATTCTTTGTTTGTCTTAATACATACATGTTTTCCAATACGAGTGCATTGAAGAGCTAAAATGATGCCTGAAGTTAAAATTAAGCAATATACCATGACAAGGTGTGGGTTATGGTGGAATTTACGCATGCCTGGTGTGTTGTTTGGTCACAAGGCCACAGGCCGAGTGACCAAAACACACCAGGCATGGGAAAATCCCACAATAACCCACACCATGGAGTGGCATATTGAGATTATTCAATGGCCTCCATTTTTCTGACAAAAAAAAAGAAAAAGCGTTTTGTCTTACATTTTCACTTATTTTTATTTAATTTATTGCTGTGCGAGAAAAAATAGTTCTGGGCTGCTATGGGTTGCTAGGAAACAGCTTTGTAGGAGGGGTACTGGCCAGCTCATAGCTGAGCCATTGTGCCATAGAAACAGACACTTAGTAGTGTGATCGTTGCTTGTTTTCAACAAAAACTGTCTACTAGACTTTATTGTTTTTATGTTGGCTCGCGTTTGCGCAGCCAACATCTTGCAGTAGTAGCAAATTTAGAGGCGCGGTCACTGTTGGGCAAATGCAGGGCACACATCAGAAGGCACGTCCCTCATTCCCCAATCAGCCAGCAGCAGGCGCTGACCTCATGCATCCCTAATGTGGCCACGAGAACAAAGAAAAGGTCCACTGCAATGAGAGCAAAGCTCTCATGCAGCGTGACCACAACACGCCTTCCGATGTGCAGGCAAACCGCCTGTCACAATGCCAACGTGGGAGCCCACTCCCCATTGGCATCATGCGGCCCTCCCATCAGTTTTTCTTTGCTGATGGGGGGGGGCCCAATCCTCGTCGGCATTTATCCCCATCCCTGTTGATTGTGCTGATGGGGGAACCCACTCCCCATTGGCATAATATCCCCCCCCACTTTTGTTGCATGCCAAGGTGGTGCCCAATCCCCCTCGGCTCATGTCTCTGCCCCCCTCAGTATGTGCTGATGAGGGTGCCCAATCTCCCGTCGGCTACATAACCCATCCAAAACGCTTAGGTGGCATGCTGGGAGCCCACCTCAGTGTGCCAAGTCACCTGCAAAAAAAAAACTGTCCCGCAATGTTTTTTTTGTTGTAAACATGTAAAAAAAAAAGGTCCCTCGTGGTCTCTGCCCCCTCCACAACCCAGCGTCCACTGCTTGTGCCCTCCCCACACCCCCTCACCCCATACTTATTTCCGGGCATGGCGCAATGATCTTTGGTGGACTGGGAACACGTCTGCACTCTTCAAAGCAGACTGCAAACTGAAGAAATGCCGGTAAGCTGTATAATGGAATAAATAGGGTTTTTCAACTTTGATGCATATCTCAGTCATTTTTTGGAATTTTGTCACCAAATTTTCAACATGGGGTTTTTGGGACCCCTCCTCATGAATTCTGGCACTGTCATGACGCTAATCAGCCCTGAAAAGTAATTTCGTGGTCACTGCGTGGAATTATCTTTCAGGACTGATTAACAAAAAGACAGTGCCACCATATATGGAGGGGCTCTCAAAAAGCCTATGTTGCAAATTTGGTAAGAAAAATTTAAAAAATGGCTGTTTTACGAGCGTGCGTTGCACAGTTTCCACGCATGCACTTAACTTTGTGAATTTATAGTATTTTCACTCCAGATTTTCAAAATTGGCATTTTTCCACACCTCCTTATGAAAAATACTGCTGTCATTTTACATATCCTGACTAGAATGTGTTTTTCTACGTCCAGCGCAGAATAGCTCCATCACTGTGCAAAATCTGTTTTCGGGACAGTTTGAGGAAATGACAGTGACACTGTTCATGAGCAGATGTCCGAATATGCCTATGTTGAAAATTTGGTTCTGAACATCCATAAAATAACTGTGTTACAAGCATGTGTTGCGCAGTTTACACGCACCCTTGTAACTTCACAAATTTTCAATATTTTCATGCCAAATTTTCAACACTGGCATTTTTTCACTCCTCCGTATGAACAGTACAGCTATCATTTTTCACATCCTGCCCAAAATGTGTTTCCGCACATGTGGCGCACAATGGCATGGACACTGGGGGAAATCAACTTTTGGGACAGATTAACAAAATCACAGCGCCACTGTTTATGAGGGGAGGTCCCAAAATGCCTATTTTGAAAATGTTGCTAACAAACTCCCCAAAATAATTGGGTTACGGACGTGTGTTGCGCAGTTTCTCTGCATGCTCATGACTTCACCAATTTTTCATATTTTCACTCCAGATTTTCAACGTTGCCATTTTGTTATGCCTCCTCATGAACAATACAGTTGTCATTTTCCATATCCTGCCCAAAATGTGTTTTCATCCCTGTGTCACCAAATGGCATAGCCACTGTGCAAAACCACTTTTCAGCTAACAAATTGATTATACCGCTTTTCATGAGGTGGCCTCATAAACAGTCCATGTTGAAAATTTGGAGTGAAAATACCAACACACGCCTACAGTGTTAGGATTTCCAACTGTAGCACCCTACCCTGTACAGACTGACAGGTGTCAGGGGTGTGACTTGGGATCATCGGCTGTAATTCTCATGCCATTCCACCCCAACCCCCACCCTGCAGCTAGTGACAGGCATCGTGGTGTGCCTTGCACTGTTCAGCCACAAAGGTCACCCCATTCTCCTATACTGCACCCACCTCAGTGTATTGCCTTATGGAATGAGGTAAGTATAATGCCCAAAGACACCAAAGCACACCACGACACTTGTCAGTGTCTACAGGGTAGGCTGAGGTACAATGGCATGAGCGTTATAGCTGACGATCAAAATGCACACCCCAATGCCTGTCACTCTCTACAGGGTGGGGGTGGGGTTAGCATCACTTCAATACTTCACTGCCATTCCTATTATGCATCTCTAGCTTTGGTACTATCAATGCCAATGCCAGGGAGACAACATTCGGCATTGACAAATGCTTGTTTTATTTTGAAAGTGAGAGCTTGGCAGTCGTGCTTTCCACTTCATATTTAGACTTTGGGGTGTGAGCTCCGAGGTTGTTTGATGTGCTTCTGGGTTTTGTGTCCATTTATTAGTACCGGTTTTCTGTTGTGCATATGGCCATGGAAGTTTGCAGGAGGAGAGAGGAGGGTTGTGCTGGTTGCCTAGTCAGGTTGGGAATGGATGGGGAGAGCAGGGTGGTGATTGACTACCTGCCAGGGTGGGGGGTCCACTAGACACCAGGAATGAGGAATATTTAAGCAATAAGCCACGAGGGGGTGTGGGTTATCAGGGGATTTACCACGGCTGGTGTGGTTTGCCCACGAGGCGCGCCGGGTAAATCTCAACAGCCGTGGTAAATCCTGATAAACACACCCCTAAGTGGCTTATTGCGATTATACCATGGCATCTTGATACTGATTTAAGCTGAAATTATTGTATTTTATTTTTCCCTGTGTAAACAAATGCATTTGATTAAGAAATACTGCTGCACAAAGGAAAATAGTCCCTAGTTGATTCAGTCCCTAGCTGATTCATGTGAGCTATTGAGAAGCACTGAATTCAAAGTGCTTGCTGCAGAGACTGGAGCTGATGAGCCCACCTGCGAGAATGACTATGCGACTGCCGCCTCGCCTTGGTTGCACAGCACAGCGTGTGTTTGGGGTTGGGTTTCTGGTGCGAGCAGGAAGTGACCATGGTCACACAGCACAGTGTGTGCTTTCGGGTTGGGTTTCTGGTATGATCAGGAAGTGACCGAGTTGCGTGTTTTTTTTTTTTAAATATGTATTTTTTAATATGGAGGAGTGAGGTAGCCTGATAAACTAATGAGGGCAGAAACAGAGTGGACCGGAGACAGTGACGAGGGAACCGAGCGATGCAGTGGGGAGTCTTATGGCAGGATAGAAGGCAGACAGTGCGGAGCAGACACTGAGGTGAGGTGGGTGCAGTTTCAGTGGTTACGGGGAAAAATATATTCAAATGTGTTGTTTTTTTTTGAAGTGCAGAACTACTTTCGGGGGGGGGGTTGTGTTACGCAATGTGCTTTACTTAATAGGATGTCATGGGAATTGGAGACCGCCGGTTAGCGAGCGTTTCAAGATGGCGGATCTCTGGTTTGAATTTCCAGGGTTGGATGATTTTTAGGAGGTGCGGCTGGCTGGCACCTTTTGCGGTGATTATCAGAGGATTTACAACGGTGGTAAGGTGCCAGTCAGCCGTTCTGATTCGTTGTTGTCTAAGGTCCATGGTATAATTTATTTTTTTATATGGAGGGGAGCTCAGCAGCTGGGGTGGGACTGGACACCAAAATGTTTTTTCTATATGGCTGGTGATTGGTGGGGGTTACTAGACACTAGGGAATTAGGGTATTTGTTTTATGTGAGGCTGGTGATCTGTGGGTAGGGGGGCCACTAGACACCAGGGAATAAGGATTGAAGATATATATATATATATATATATATATACATATTTTTTTATTTAGTTTTTGTTGACCGGGTAAGTGCACTAGACATATCCTGCCTATTTTCAGGCACGACCCGGGGGAGGGGGATACAGATGAATGCCAACTGTCCTTGAACCAGATTATGCTGTTGGTGGTATTTTTAGTGAACGAGGGAAATTTGGCCAGGACACTGGGAATATTATTATTATTTTGTATATGGAGGGGTGATCGGTGGGTGGGTGGTGGGACTGGACAGAACAATTTTTGTTATATGGTGCCGGTGATCAGTGGAAGGGGGCACAAGAAACCAGGGGCCAGCGATTAGTGGGGGAGGAGGGTTAATGAATTATTGTAAATTGTGGGTGAAAAAGCTGCAGAACTGAATACTGACAGTGTTCAGTTCTGCAGAATTTTTTCACTGCAGTTTAATACATTAACCTGCATCTTTTATATTTATTCTGCAGTTTTTAGACAGAATTTCTGTGAAAGTTGGTGAAATGATTTCCAAACTTTCATGGAAGTGAAAGTCTGACCTTCGCCGAAATTCAGCCAGCAGAATTTTTTTTTTGGTACACTCCTAAAACTCCCCCTCAAACTGTTTCAAGGTTTTCAAGTTTTCTTTGTTGTTATGATGCTCACTACCCGTGTCCCACTTTAAAACTTAGAAAAAAATTGTAGCTGATAAAACCAAGATTTTCAGAGTTTAGAAGATGCTTTACAGTACATCATGTACTGCAGTATTTTTCAATGCATCTTAGTCTTACCTCATTTAGTGTCATACAACACAATAGTTATGGGGGTTGGAATACAGATTGATCCTTTTGTTAAAATTCAGCAGCACTCACAGTGCTTTCATACATCATTTAAGTTTTCAGCTTCTTGCAGGTATCATGCACTGGGCAGATGGTTATGTTAATTACCGTAGATTGGTATGATTGATGGTGGTTTTTGTGGATGTGTTAGTTGCTCATCTCTGTGTCACTGAGTAGCCCTTTTCCAATCACAAACTTTCTTTCACATCATTCTCAATTTCCATCTCTCTCTCGCTCTCTCTCTCTCTCTCTCCAGTACTGTATATATATTGCATTATTGTTTTTTACAATTGTTTAACCAGGAGAGACACACTAAGCTGAAAGCTTGTTTACAGGTGCAACCTGGGAGCACAGGGAAGTTTAGTGAATTGCTTAGGGTCACACAGTATGCAAGTGGGGACTGTGGGATTCAAACCCAGGTCTCCAGATTTGCAGCTCAGAGCCTTAAACCACTGCACTATGCTGCCTCCCTATTGTAAGAAAAAAATGTGAATATCAGTGATATTATTTCTCTCGTGCAGTTTGCCTTCACCCCTCATGATGGCATAAGGTCAAACTGTACTTGGGACAAAATATAAAAAAATAGATAATCTGCTACAGGGTGTGCAGCCACTACAGTCATGCTTTGATATATATATATATATATATATATATACACACACACACACCTTGGTGTGCATTGTTGCGCATGAGGCCACAGGCCAAGTACATTCAACCACCCAAGGTGTATGTATATCAGAACATGACTGCAGGTCCTGTAGTGAACTATCTGTCTTATAAAATGGCCACAAATATTGTGAGGGGGGGAGACAAAAAGTAGTCCCTGTCTGGCACAAATTAGAGTTTCATTTAGGTGATCTGCTTGATCCTGCCATGATTGTCATTGGTTTAAAATGACAGAAAAGAGTTACCTGGTTAATCCTGCCATAATAGTTATTTTTTATAATTTTATAGTTGAAAACTTATCTGGTTGATCCTGTGATTTTTAGAATGTTTTAAGTGCAATCACTTTCACTTTCTTGTTTGATTGTAGTGTGACGAAGCAGTGGTCATCCTGGCAAATGACTTGCTTGCAAAGTTGTAGAATAAAAACAGTTTTGTTGAAAAGGCATGCAAATATGTGCTTTAAGCTACATTTAGTGAGTTTTTTTGTAAAAGAAGCTGACAGCTGTAGAGCGAGGAGAGCAAGTGCTTGAATGGCTTCAGAAGGGTAGACATAAGCAGTGGTAAAATTGTAAATGTTTAGGTGGGGAACTTGTATCTGTAGATTTCTAGGTGGTGGAACAATCATTTCTAGGTGGTGGAACTCTCCTGTAGTAGTCAATGGAGAAATATGACAAAGGTGGTAGAACTGTCATATAGTTTTTTTTAAGAGGTGCTGAAACTGAGTTCCTGTGGGCTCCTGCTAAGTTTAACCCCCTGACACAAGTATGAGTGAGTGTTGCTATAGAAACACACGTTCATGCTTGAGTCTACCCTTCTGAAGCCACTGACTTACTTGCTCTCCTCACTCTACAGTCAGCGGGCACTTTTACAAAAAAACTCACTAAACTTAGCTTAAAGCCCACACTTTATATGCTTTTTGTTAACGAAACTTTCCTTATTTTAAAGCTTTGCAAGCATGTTATTTGCTGGGATGAAAACCACTCCGTCATGCTATAGTCAAAGAAGAAAGTGAAAGTGGTTACACTTAGAACACTTTAAAAATCATATGATCAACCAGACACATTTTTTAAATGACCTTTTAGCTACAGAAATCATGGCAGGATCATGCAGATAATTGTTTGCAGTATGACACAGCTATATAGATTTACTGCTTTGTGGTTGTGGCAGCCTGTGTGTGCCAAGTGCATGTGGGGCTGCATGTGTATGCCAGGCCTGTGTGTGGCAGTCTGTGTGTGCCAGGTGTGAAGTGATCTCACTGCTGGAGAAAAGATCCTAAGGGATGGAGAGTAGTGCAGGCATGCAGTAGTTGTGGGAGATGTGGCCATTGTGGGATAATGCACAGTCATGTGATATGTTCTATACAATCAGGGAACCCAATTTTCACATATTTTTCCTACCCATTTTATAAATATATCTATATAGCTATACATCTATATCTATATCTATAGATATAGCTATATTTATAGCTGTCTATGTCTGTCTGTCTATCTATCTATCCATTTTATTTATTTATTTAGTTAAAATGTTTTACCAGGAATGACATACTGAGCAAAAGCTAATTTCCAGATGCATCCTAGGGAAGGGGGAAGGGATAAAGGGAAGGGATATAGACAGATATAAACATCATATACGGTATAAACTTACACATGTAGTAATTAAAATTTTACAGAGAGTATAAAGTTTGATAAACAGTGTACATCAGAAGACAAGGAGATACTGGGTCTGCTACAGTCAAAGTTATAAACAGTGCAAAACTTAGAGAACACAGCAACAAAGCAAACATAATCACTCTGACAGATTACAAGGGACAGAGGGATTTAACTTTTAACATTTATAAGTGCTAACAGTTTATGTGCAACCCAGGGGGCAAAAAATAAGGTGAGGGAGTATTTATTTATTATGTTTAGATTAGACACAAGTACAGACATGGGGAAAAGGTTCCTTAAGAGGGAGGAGTGGATTTTAGGTGAGGCTGAGTGCTGGACAGGCTGGGGAGGGAGTTCCATATTTTAGGGAAGTGGTAGGAGAAAGCTGATTGGCCTGCAGATAAAGATCTGTGAGGAAGGTTAGGGTTTGTGAGTCTTGGTTTCTAAGGGAGTGGTAGGAAAGAGGTTTGGGAGAGACAGAGAATGAGAGGTAAGAGGGGAGAGAGTGAAACCAGAATTTATCAAGGAAGGAGGCACAGTGGATATATTGTAAGTCAGCTGGGGGGGGAGATTGGTAGAGGTTGCAATGGTGGGTGCATGGAGGACTGTCCAGAGCAAAATGGCAGAAGGAATGAAATAGAGTGTCCCACCTGACTAAGGAAGATTTCAAAGCACCACAGTAGGCTATATCACCATAGTCAAAAATAGGCAGTATCATTTTCTGGATCAGAGAATGGTGAGCTGGTAGCAGGATGTAACCATGGTTTCTATATAGGGCACCAGTTTGGGATGCAACTTTTTGTGGATGGCATTGATGCGTCCAGAGAATTGGAGGTTCTGGTCAAGTCAGACCCCTAGATAATGAAATAAGGAGGTGTCCTCAAGCAAAGTCCCATCGAGGGTGTGGAAGAAGGGTGGGAATGTCAGCTGACAGAGTCTCTGCCTATTGTCAAAGGTCAAGGAGACTTTCTTCTTGGCATTCAGGAATAGCTGATTTGAGTGAAACCAATGCTGAATGCTATCAAAATCAGCCTGAAGTCTAGATGTTACATCAGCAGGGGAGGGTTCAGATGTATAAAGGACAGTATCGTCAGCAAATATATGGATGGAAGTGGTAAGACAGGCAGAGGGAAGGTCATTTAAGAAGATAGAAAATAACAGTGGGCTGAGCACCGAGCCTTGGTGAACCCCTATATTTATGGGAAGCAGGGGAGATGTTTTGTAGGAGATCTGAACAGATTATGTTCTTCCAATTAGGTAAGAATGGAACCAGCTGGTAGCAGAATCCGAGAGTCCAGCAGCAGAGAGATAGGTAAGCAGGAGGGAATGGGGGACAAGCCTTAGCCTGGTCGACAAAGACTGCGGAAGTGATAAGTCCCTGATCCATGCTGGTAAGTATGGAGTCAGTGAGCCAAAGGAGGGAAGAGGTGATGGAGTGACCTTTCTGGAAGCCAGACTGGTAAGATGTGAAAAAGGAGGATGAGTCAAGGTAGGAGGAGAGTTGGGAAAGAACCAAGCACTCTTGAAGCTTAGCAAGAATGGGTAGTAAAGAACTGGGCCGGTAGTTGCCAGGGGAGGCGGGATCACCACCTTTAGGCAGAGGGATTACAGTGGCATGTTTTCAGATGGATGGTACAGAGGCAAATGAGAAGGAGAGGTTTACCAGAGAGGAAAGTGGGGTTGCAATAGCGGAAGCAGAGAGAGGATTTTAGAATTAAGACCAGAGGGGCATTTGCCTTTAGAGGAATTAAGGGAAACTAGGGTTTTGAGAGCGCTAGCAGGGGTGATAGGAGTGAAAGTGAAAGGGGGGGGCTAGATGGGTGATTTGGGAGGGGGTTTAGAGGGTAGTAGAGAAGAGGTGGGAGTTAGGATAGGAAGCAAGGAGGAGGAGCACGAGGTGAACAAAGTGTTAAAGTCAGACGTTACAGGGGGAGGGTCTGAGAGGTGACATTTTACACTATGAGAACTGGTGCAGGAGATTGGGATGGGGGGAGTACATGGAATTGACCACCTTCCAGAATTTGGATGGATGGTTAATGTTTATGTTGAAGTTTCAGTGAAGTGCTCTGCCTTTGCAAGTCTAGTTGCTCTAGTGCAGGTGTTTCTTAGTGTATGGTAAGTTTGGAAAGCAAGAGGGGAACAGGGTGATTTGCATGTTTTCCACGCCTGATCCCTGGCATGTAGACAAGCAATTAGTTTGGCAGAGACCCAGGGTAGGTGGGTGGGAGCCATGCATGCTGGTCCATTTTAGGGGGGGCATAATGATCCAAGATAGAGAGGATTTTAGAATGGAAGTGATGAAGAGCCGAGTCAATTGATGTAGCGTGATGTATGGGTGTCCAATCACAGGAGCGGAGGTCATTTAATATTGGTGATAGGTCCAAGGAGTTGTAGGAAAGGAGTATTGGGTTTTTTTGGGGGGGGCTTTGGGATGGTGGATTTTGCAGACAAAATAGATTAGGTGGTGGTCACTAATGGAGTCAGGAAGTGTACCGGCTGTAATTATCTGATAAGGGCGGGAGGTGAGAACCCAATCGATTACGGAGTGGTTTTGAGATGAGGGGTTTAGGCATGTAGGTTTACCAATTAGTTGTGTTAGATTTAAAACAGCTATTTCATTTTTGATTTTGCTTTGAGATGGGTGAGCCAGTTTAAGTTAAAGTTGCCCATAATGTGAAGTTCACCAGTGGAGGAGTGAGATTGAAGGGTGGTTAATAGTTCTTTAATAGAGGAGGGGGAAGAGTTTGGGCAGCAATAAGCTCCAGCAATGAAAATAGGCAGGGAGAAAGAAAGTGAGATCTTTATCATTAGTACCTCATGCACTCTAGGGAGGGATGTTTTGAGTATAGGAGTAAACTGAATGGAGGAATTTATATACATGGCAACGTCACTGCCTCTAGAAGAACAGTCCTGATGATGAGGGAGTAGCTAGGTATTGAGATCGACTCATTAGTAATTTGAAAGTGGAGCTTTGAGTAGTCAGGAGAGTTTGAAGGGACTGGCGAGGAGGTTGGTAGATTTGAGGAGAAGGGAGTAGATGAGTGAGGATGAAGAAGGCTGAGAACTGCAGTGAAAGTGGACACCGTTATCAAAGCTGCATGAGGAATAGTGATAAAGTGAGACCATATTTCAAAAGGGGGGGAGTGATAGCATGGATGTGGGTAGGGGATTGGAGATAGTAACTGATGGGGTTGGGAGAGCTATTGGGAATAGATGATTAGTGAGTAAGCGGAGGTGGTAAGGAGAGGTATATGAGTAGAACAAGGGGGAGGGAGGAGAAAAGGGGCTGCATTATTCATAAAGGCAGAGAAAATTGGTGAACAATTGATTTATGAACAGGAGGAATTTGTAAACAAGGAGCGTGGAGGGGGGATAATCAGATGGAATGGGTAGCCGTAGTTAGGAAGGCATCTATATGAACAGGCAGAGATCCCTTTAGATAAAGATTGTGGCCCTCTAGTGGCAGTACAGTATAACTTGCTAATGGGAAAATGGACACCAAAAAAAAAAAATCTTGCAAGTGCCCAACTCAAATTGATAAAGTGCTCAATGGATAAAGTGCTCAAGCACTACGTCAATGTCCCTGGTACTGTGGATGGCAGACCAGTCTTGTAGTCTAAGGAGTATTTTAAGGGGGC
The DNA here is from genome assembly GCA_016271365.2 of Neoceratodus forsteri. NCBI lineage: Eukaryota > Metazoa > Chordata > Ceratodontiformes > Ceratodontidae > Neoceratodus > Neoceratodus forsteri. The sequence goes on along the minus strand of CM057450.1, from coordinate 1,205,128,012 downwards.
TAAGTAGCCCACCCCTAAGTACCCTGGATGTTATAGTTTTAGTTGGGGTTTTGGGGGCTTTGCTCAACCATATAAAGAGGATGGGGGAGTGGTCACTTATACTATCAGGGAGTACTACAGTCCTGGGGATCCTTTCAGGGTGGTTAGTAATTACCCAGTCTAGTAGGGTGCTGGTTCCAGTATGGTAATTCTTGCGGGTGGGGGCGACCACTAATTGGGACATACCAATGGTGGAGATGGCATCTTTGAAAGGTGATGCCTCAGGGGACAACCAGTTAATGTTAAATTCCCCGAGCACTAGGATCTCTGAGTTCTTATGGAGACTGGACAGGTAATCAAGTGTGGCATTTATGTCTGATGCCTGCTCTTTGGGTGGGATATAGATGCTGACTAGCGGGAGACATTTACTTTGGGAGCCTAACTGGATTTAGACAGGCAGTAATTGGTAGTTAACACCAGTGAATGGGCTTGGAAGTGCTCAACCCTGGAGGGTGTCTTTGATGTACACAATACAGCCACCTCTTCTCTTGCCATCTCTATCAAGTCTGAAGGAGGTGTATCCCTCCAATTGAATGGCTAGGTCGGAGACTCTTGGGGACAGTCAGGTTTTGACTATATATAGGATATCAGGTTTATACTGTGCAATCCAGACCTGGAAAGAGTCCTGTTTAGCCAGGAGGCTAAAGATGTTCATGGAGGCAATGGTAAGTCCGCCTTCATTTTTTTACCACAGTAGATGGTTTAGACCTTGGTCCAGGGTTTGTGTGGATATTTCCTGACAACATCAGGAGTAGCCAAGTTAGCCTTATTGGTTACCATTTAAACAGTTTTCGGGCCTGCATATGGGAACAATTATTACCTCTGGTATTGATAGGTCTGTTAACAATTATGAGCAGGTTAGGTTGAGGTGGAGGGATGGGGTAGGCCATGCACATTATTGGATTGGGGCCACTTACCTGGTGTAAATTCCTGGGGTGGACAGCCGGTGTTGAGTCTGGGGAACGTATGGTAACACTTAGAGGGGTTGGTGGCAGGACTGAGAGACTATTACTGTTCAAAGAAAGTGGTGATGGGTAACCCTATTAGAAGGAGGAGTGAGATAACCAGGGGATGGAGTCCCATGTTTAACTAGGGAAATCTGGGGCTGCTAGAGTGTAGTGAACAGGGTGTATAGACAGTGCAGGGAGTAAGGTTGAGTGTTACTCGGGGGTCAGAGAGATTCATAGAGGAGTGAGTCGGGGTGGGATGGAAAGGTTGGGCTGGCTGCAGGGTAAAAAGGCCTGGATAAGGATTTGAAAACTATACAGCTCTCAAAAGTGTAATAGGAAGTGAGGCTGCAAGAATAGCACAGCGGTATAAAAGGAAAAGGCTCAGCACTCACCACCTCAAAATAAAAATTGCCCCGAATAGTCAGAATATGTGCAAAATATCCTTTATTGGAGTGCAATAAAAAACACCACACCTCATGCTTTGACGCATTTCAGAAAACAAACCTTTTCAAAAAGCATGAGGAACTCAGTGCATGCTGCGTTTTAAATGCATACTAATGATGTCATCAGTGAAGAACAATACTTATACAATACAGGTATAGCTATATGACAGTATAAATTAATACATTATGTAACCCCTCACCCCTGCCTTTTTAGCAAAACGACAGGTGGCATGCTGTTGAAGCTGACAGCAGTACCTGATGGGGACTGGGTTCGGGGAGGATGAGGTTACTCGGCACAGGGGGGCCTAGGTTTGGCTGCTCTGCACAGGGGCACCCAAGTAAATCCGAACACAGGAAGCAATAACTGTAATGTCCAGAACCAGGGATGGGATTCTTCAGTGTGGCTTTTATTCACAGCCAAGCTGAACATACAAAGCATAGACAGACCCCCACAGGGCTACATTCGTGGTAATGCAGATTAGAGACAACAGAACACTTTATCACTATTTCCAGTCCTCAGGCTCTAAACCCACCAGGCACACAGCCCGGACTTGCACACAGCTTTGGGTACACAGCCCGACTTGTACACTACTTGAGTTTTCCCCACTGGCCCAGCTCCCCCACAGGCCACTTGATCCACTGTCCATTTTGGGAATGAACCAATTGTCCTGTTGTGGCTCCCCAAACCACACTAGAGCCTTCGACTCCTAGAGAGAATTTTACTTACAATCCCACATCTGGGTACTTCCCTCATCACTGGCCAAGTGCCTGAGGTAAAGTAGAAATCCACAGAGCAAATCCGTAGAGGTGGACCTGGTCACTAAAGATGGGGGGCCTCCCACCTCCAGCTCCCACAGCCCATACCCGGCCATTTCTCTGGAAACTAAACAATTCCTTTACTGAAAACTTGCAAATGTAGATTCTTGGGTAGACGTCTGTCACATCTCCTCTACATATCATTTTCATCCCAACAAGCTCTGGACTTGAACCTACTTTTACTTGTTGCTTAGCCCATTATTCTAGGCTTCCCACAATGCTAGTAGTTCAATCCCCACATTGTCACACAAGTCCCAGGGTGAAAAACATAAGCCCTTTCAGGAAGAGCAGACAATCACCCACACGTTGCAGGTGTCCCACAGGTGACTCACAAGTCTTCTTGTTCTCCCAAATAAACTCTGGAACAAACAGGCAGATTTTCCTTTACAAGCAGAACTAGGGGGTTGCCCCAGGAATCTGCAGGGAACCCTTTCCTGCCCCCCATCCCCGAAGGGAGGGGGCACTGATACCCAAAAACAGCAGTCTCCACCACTTCAATTATCTTCTGTGTCTCTCTTTAAGGTGGAGACACACACCCTTTTAAACTAAAAGTAGCCCTCTGTCAGGGTTGAGGCTCCTAGGGTGTTACTGAGCTGCTGAGCTGCTTTCTCAGCAAGCTCCCAACACCAACTCCATATTGAACTGACTGCTGACTGACTTCAAAACCTCCCAACGTTCTATACCAACTCCCTTGCTGCAGATTCCAATGTGGCTCATGCAACTGTGACAGTTCTATTGGTGATGTCATCCCTCAGTCTCAGCTGAGACTGAGAACAGAGTGAGACAGTGTGAAACCCATTTAACTGGAGTTTCACAAGCTGCCTTCCCTGCCTACCACTAGGTCTTACTGGGATTCTAGTAACCCCGGGTAACAAGGGTGAATATGGGGAATTTCTAGGTCTTTTTCTTTCATAATAGAATGTTTCTTTTTATTAATCCAAAAATAATTTTTTAATGATTTTCTGTCTTGGTTTTTTACAGATCCCAAGCATTTACTTTTTGGAGATGTATTACAAAAAAGATGGCTATTAAAATTAGTGATTTGGCTAGCAGAACTATAGTCTATAATTACTATGACTTTATATGATCTGAATGAATATGTTTTTTCTGCTATCTCATCTCGCTAAAAGAAGTGTTTTTAATTTGTATGTGAATTTATAATGTATTAATTTATATTGTCATATAGCTATACCTGTATTGTATAAGTATTGCCCATCACTGATGACGTCATTAGTATGTATTTAAGAGGCAGCATGCACTGAGTTCCTCACGCTTTTTGAAAAAGGATTTGTTTTCCAAAACACGTCAAAGCGTGAGGTGTGGTGTTTTTTATTGCACTCCAATAAAGGATGTTTTGCACATATTCTGACTATTCAGGGCAATTTTTATTTTGAGGTGGTGAGTGCTGAGCTCTTTCCTTTTATTCTGTTGTTATATTGGCTTGTGTACCACCGACCAGGTGCGGAGATTTTCTTCTGAATCTATACTAATAGCACAGCGGTAGTGTCCTAGCCTTTAGTGTAGAGGGTGAAGGGTTCGAGTCTGGCCTTCACTGAGATTGTAGATTGTAGCAATAAATAACAGGTAATACCAGAGGGTTGTACCAGGGGGCAGAGGAAAAAAACTAGGGGTTAGAGTTAGGGTGAAAAGGGAGTGGTAGAACAAGGTGGGGAAGTATGAGATAACTGGCATGGAAAGGATGATGGAAGGGCAAAAATAATTTCCTATCTCCTTTAAAATCATCCAGTTAAGGATTTTTTTAAGCAGCAAAAATAATTTACAGCTGTGCGATTTGTTCTAAAAATAAATAGCACAGTCACTTTATACAGGTTACAGAAATTCTTATCCCTGGACAGAAAAGGCACTAAATTTAAACAAGGCAGACACAGCTTGCTGGCTGGAAGTCCATTGAGGGGTCCCCACTCCATTTTACAGCTGTACCTGCAGTTGGAGCCAGATGGGGAGAACGGCCAACTATCTATCTGTCTGTCTGTCTATCATATGTATATGATTTTGTGTAACCAATTTTAATGTTCATATGTGTTACCATATAGTACTCTAAAATTTAACCGCAGAGGAGATAAAAATATGACACTGTAGGTAGAAATCTCTGGGATGGCATGGAGGGGGGTAGACATCTCGGGCAGATTAGACGGACCACACCATCTCCTTCTGCCAGCAAATTCTTATGTTCTTATGGAAGCAAAGGTGTTGGATGTGTACCTGTTCCTCCCCAACTGCACGGTTATTTTGTATGCTTTATTGCTTTAAGTGTACATGATGCTCATGCTTACAGTACACTACCAGAGCTGTGCATTTAATAGTACACACACTATTTTACCATCATGAATTGCCATATGTATAAGTTGTGTTTGTGTTGTGGCTAGTTGGGGCGGAGTTATGGAGACTTTATTGAAACACTTTTCATGAGTACATTCAGTGCAGAATGAATGTTCACAGTATATATCACATTACACTACATAATACAATAATATCATATATCACATTGTTATATAAACTCCTGCTCCTCTTCCGCTATACACATAGATACATAGACAGTGTCGGCAGATAAGGGCCTATGGCCCACCCAGTCTGCCCATTTGAGCTTGTAAGTTCAGTTTGTTTTCATAGAAGTCTGTTGCACCTTACCCCTGACCTCCAGAATTCCTTTATGTCTATCCCATGCATTCTTAAATCCCGTGATTGTTTCAGCCCCACCACTTCCTCTGGCATGGTGTCCACTTGTCCACCACCCGTTCTGTGAAGAAATTCTTTCTTATGTTTCCTCTGAATCGTCCTCCTCCAACTTCATCCCATGCCCTCTAGTCCTGGAACATCTTTTTGCTTAAAAATAGTGTTTTCCTGCACCCTGTTCCTCCCTATAAGATACTTGTATGCCTCTATCATATCCCCTCTCCTCCTTCTCCAGGGAGTACATGTTTAGTTCCTTCAACCTGTCTTCATAGGACTTGTGATGCAATCCATGCACCATCTTTGTTGCCCTCCTCTGAACCTTCTCTACCCTGTCTATGTCCACGTAGGTATGGTCTCCAGAACCGTACACTGTACTCCAGGTGGGGCCTCACTAGTGTCTTGTATAGCGGAATTATGACCTCCCTTTTCCTGCTGGTGATGCCCCTGCCTATACATTACAGCATCCTATTTGCTTTACCTGCTGCCTTGTCACACTGTTTCCCTACCTTGAGGTCATCAGAGATGATAACCCCAAGATCCCTTTCCTGCTTGGTGCATGCTATATCCTCACCCCCCAACTGATATATTGTGCCAGGGTTTTTGTGCCCCATATGCATTATCTTGCACTTCTTTGCATTGAATTTCAACTGCCAAACCCCTGACCATTCTTCAAGTTCTGCAGGTCCCTTCTCATTCTGTCTACACCCTCTGGTGTGTCTACTCTGTTACAGAGCTTTGTGTCATCAGCGAACAGTGAAATTCTGCCTTCTAGGTCCTGCGCAATGTCACTGATGAAGATGTTGAATAGGACCGGTCCCAGCACTGATCCCTGTGGTACCCCACTGGTCACTCTTCCTCTGTGGAGTGAGCAGCCATTTACCACCACCGCCTGTGTCCTGCCACCCAGCCAGTTACCTACCCACCACACTACTGTCCTGCCCACACCCATATTCCCCAGTTTGTGTAATAGTCTTCTATGTGGCACAGTGTCAAAGGCCTTGCTGAAGTCCAGATAGGCCATGTCCACTGCCCTCCCCTGATCCACCTCCCTAGTCACCCAGTCAAAAAATTCAATGAGGTTGGTCTGACATGACCTCCCCCTGGTGAAACCATGCTGCCTTGGGTCCTGTAGTCCATTGACAACCAGATGTTCCACAAATCTCTCCTTCAGTAGTGCTTCCATGATCTTCCCCACTACCGAGGTGAGGCTGACTGGTCTGTAGTTCCCTGCTTCCTCTTTGTTCCCACTTTTGTATAAGGGGACTACATCTGCTGTCCTCCAGTCTTTGGGTACCTCCCCTGTTTCCAGTGATCGGCTAAACAGGATAGCCAGAGGTTCAGCCACCACTTCTCTTAGTTCTTTAAGGACCCTCGGCATTCTATCTGGCCCCATTGCTTTATCAACTCTTATTGCTTCCAGTTCCTTCAGGACCCTTTTCTGGTGTAAAGGGACTTAGTCCATTTCTGCACCATTCTCACCCCTTGTACTCCATTCAGACCCATTACCCTCCTCTTCCTCAGTAAAGGCTGAGCAGAAATACCTGTTCAGTATGTCAGCTTTACTGTTGTCATCTCCACGTGGCCCCCATCCTCCCCTTCAGTCTCACTATCCCTCCCTTGTCTTTCTTTTTCACTTATGTACCTGTAAAAGGTTTTGTCCCTCTACCCACTGATTTTGCAATGTGTTCTTCTGTCTGAGCTTTGGCTTCCTTACTGACCTCCCTGCCTCCTTGCTTCTCCTGGTACTTCTCCCATCCTTTTCTGCCTGTGTCTTTTGTATTGCCTGAATGCAATCTTTTGGCTTTCACTTTCTTTGCTACCTCTTTGGAAAACCATAATGGTCTATTCTTCCTTTCCTCTTGCTAACCTGCTTAATACATAATTCTGTTGTTCTTGTAATCCCCATTTTAAATACTGCCCACTGTTCCTCAACCCCTGATTCCTGTCCCATTCTCCTTAATGCCTCTTTCAAGTATCTCCCCATTTTCCCAAAGTCTGCCCCCCTAAAATCCAGGATACTTGTTTTTGTGTGGTTTGGTTCTGCTCTTTCTGTGATTTCAAACCACAATGACTGGTGGTCACTGTTTCCCAGGTGCTCCCACACTGTTACCCCCATCACACTGTCCCCGTTTGTGAGCACAAGGTCCAGTATTGCCTTCTGCTGAGTTGGTTCCATGACCAGTTGCTTGAGGAAGGCACCCTGAAGGGAGTCTAGGATAAATCTGCTCCTAGTTGATGCTGCTGCTGGGATGCTCCAGTCCACGTCTGGAATATTGGAGTCTCCAACCAGTACTACCTCACCCTTGTCTGCCATCCTTTGGATGGCTAGCATCAGCTCCCTATCTGTTTCTTCCTCCTGGGCTGGTGGTCTATAGACCACACCTGTGTGGATGGCTGTCCCATTTTCCTTTCCAGCTTAACCCACAGTTCTTCCCCATTTTGTTCCTCCTGGATCTCTGTGGCCCTTATGTAATTTTTCACATGCAGTGCCACTCCTCCTCTCTTCCTGCCTGCTCTGTCTCTTCTGAATATGTTGTAGCCAGATATGGCCATCTCCCAGTCATGGTTATTACACCAGGTTTCAGTGATGGCCACAATGTCCAGGTCTGACTGCACCATGACAGCCTCCAGATCGTCCATCTTGTTGCTAAGGCTCCTGGCATTTGCACACATGGCTTTCCATGATTTGACCTCCCTAGACTGTCTCACTGTTCTACTCCAGCCCCTTCCTTGGTTGTCATTTATCCCTGGTTCTCCTTGCTGTCTGCCCATCTGCTGAATTTTGCCCTTTTTCTGCTTATCCACCTCTTGGGCACTAATCTCCATCTTTTGCACACTGCTTTGCAGAGATAGCCACTCCTCTGTATGCAGATGACACAGTCCTCTTCACCTCCGGCTGGACCCACGAAGAAGTCACTTCCAAACTTCAAACTGACTTCAACAAAATCCAACTCTGGTTCAATAGCAACCAACTCTCCCTAAATGCTAAGAAAACCAACTCTATGACTTTCGGCACCAGACAGCGCAATTCCAAACTCACCTCCCCTCTGAGATTCCACACCCTAAATAACACTGTCCTCGAAGAAGTACCCTCCTTCAGGTATCTCAGGGTTTGGCTTGACCGCCACCTCTCCTTTTAGACTCACGTCGATGCCATCATTTCCAAACTGCGCCCAAAACTTGGTGCCCTCTATAGAAACTGCACTAGTCTCCCTCTTCCTGTCAGACGCGAAATTGTTCAGAAAATGATTCTACCCTCCTTCGACTACTGTGATGTAGTTTACAGTTCCGCTGCACAGACCACCCTTGCCAGATTAGACCCCCTCTTCAATGCTTTTTGCCGCTTTGCCCTCGATGTCCCCCCTCGATCACATCACTGCACGCTTTATCGTTCCCTGTCCCTACCTTCTCTGAGTAACCGGCGCCTAATTCATTGTGCTAAATTCACTACTAACTTCTGGCCCGGCTCCTCCCTCCCTATCTTGCAACCGCCCTAACCTCCCCACCCACCCCTCACACGCCCTCAGATCCGCTGACCCTAGACTACTATTCATCCTCCAGAGGACCATCACCGCCAATCTTCATTCTCTTATCTCTTCCTAAACTCTGGAACGGCCTGCCCACCCAGGTCCGCTATTCTTCATCCAAGCTCTCTTTCCATGCCCTCTCTAACTTCTTTGCACCTAACTGCTGCTGCCCCTGATCACCCTCCCGTTAGCGCCCCCCGCCCTCCCTGTGCCTGACCAGCGGCCTGGCCATGTCTAATTGTCTGGCTTATATGCTACCCTGCCCACTTATACCCACTCTATTACCTACCCCGCCCTCTCAATCTCTCCCTTTCCCCCTTCCTAATCAACCTAAGCTCCCCATCCCCACTCCCTTCCTCCTCACCTTGACCTCTCCCCTATACACCTACGTTTCTACACCCTCCATCTCTTCCCTCTATCTTGCTCTCCAAATCCTTCCTTTCTATTTGATGTATCTCCCTGAAGCTCAACCTCCACTACTGACATTCAAATTCTGCTATTACTACCTCTGTTCTGTAACTGGCACTTATGTATTTCATGTTTTGCCTCGATGCGTACCTTTGTATTGTATACCATGCCTTACGATTATGTTCTGTACTGTTCCTACCTTGTTGAGTAACCACTATTTGTATAACCTGTACTTGTTGTGCTCAAGGCCTGTGCTGAATTGCACTGCCTATGTAATAAGTTCAAATGTAATCCCTCCCAACTATGTACATTTTCCATATTATGCTACTGTAAGTTCAACTATTGTATGTATACCTGCCTCCTCTGTAACCCCCGGTCACACGGTGAGACAAGCATCTTTTTGCTCAGTGTGCCTTTCCTGGTGAAACATTTTCAATAAACAATAAATAAATAAATAAAATATATTGTCACAAGTGGTGATTATCATTTTATTTCTTTAGTTCATAATATCATTACGCAAGCATTTCCATCGCATGTCAGCTGCATGCCTTCTTTGCAACTACTACTGTCACAACTTTCTTCAAATGGAAAATATATTGCCTACAGTAATGTGGTTTTAATGTTGTCTAAAATTGTTCTATTCCATCGATGAGTCCCATTTTTGTCCATGGCTTTGTCTTTTCATCTGATGTGTGTTTTCATCGAATGCCAGACCATCTCTATAAAGGTTCATGTCTAGTGCTTTGAAATACAACATAAAAATGACTGCACTGGTTTTAAATTAACATACTGCTCTAAAAATATGTACCATTTAAATTTATCAAGCAGTTTACATTTTAAAGATGGTGTCTACAGTACAGTGCTGTGGCCTCACTCAAGGTGGGTTCTGACCCAAGTTAATGCCAGTCGCAGCAATGAATGCTCCAGAAGCTGTGTATTTTAGATCACTGTCTTGAAAGAAGTGGTGACAAGCTGGGAAATTAGAAGCAACAAATTCTGCATCTATCCCTGTGATATTGTTTCTGAAGAAGTCTCTGTCCATGGTTCCTACAGCATGACTGAGACAAAATTACTGTAATACAATGAGGCAGGTGCAAGTCAGTGTGTCATTGGCAAATTTAAAAGTACCTCTATGCATTACAATACCCTCAAAAATACAGACTCGGCCTGTGCCACACTTTGAAATTTCACCCTAGACATGAACCTTTACAGGATGCTTTGCTTCAGTTTTACAGAGTCCCTCCCCTTCTTTCCAAAAGCGATTGAGCAAAATGTTTAAGGGATACCATTGTCTCATCAGAAAAAATTACCTTATGGAACATCTCTCCTTTTTCAGTCCATCTCCTAGCCTGCTCAACTCTCTTCTTCATATTCACATCATGCATCACTGGGCAAAACCTGATTAAAGAACCACAATAATGTACATTCACAACCTCGATACTGTTCATTACAAACACACAATTTATTTATAGTGGTTTGAATATTTTTAGTACTACACCACTGTATTGATTACAGTGCTCACCCATAAGACCAGTCAATGTGCTGGCGCATTCACTTGACTGAGCTTGTAGATACAGTAATACCATGTTCAAACGCCAGTAGCTTGCACACTTCCCTTCTGTCAGTTTGTCATTCTTGTTCAGGATACAACCCACAAGAAGCATGTTTTCTGTGAAAAAATGTGACATTGCAAACAAGGTACTGTTCAGTATGAACAGTTTTTTTTTAAAAGTGGTCCACCTACAGTAGATACCTGTACTTTACTTTGTGCAGACAGTGGCATTCACACAGCATGGAGGAGGTACTGATATTTTTAACTGTGTGCCTAGGCTACTGTCCGTGTTAGGGATATTGTTCTGTCTAAGGAATATGCATACCCAGCTCACACTTGTCCAAGCAGCATGCATGTTCCTAATTTGAAGACTGATTTGGGGACTAATCTTCCTCAACTTTTATATCCAGTTGCTGCACAATTCCAGAACAAATGGTGTTGATTCTTTCAGTGTTTGATACTATGTGTGTGAGAGGCTCAGAGCACTGAATTTATGTGGCAACTTCACAAAGGGGCATGTCACCCCAGAATGGACCAATGTCCATGGACACCTCACCTCTGATGTCATACATTCACACCTACATCACATCTCAGCGAGTTTCTCACCTGTTGAAACAGCAGGTTCGCCCCACCTTTAGTACCTTCCTGTACAATTACTTCCATAGTGCTGTATAGTGGGGAGTATTACAAAAGACTGAAATGCAAAATCCCGAGTATCTGGAGCCCAAAACCAATTGTCTGACACTTGGTATCCTGACACTTGGGATTTACCCATCGTGGAATATGTAATCCAAAATAAGGGGTGTTCGAGGGGGGGCAAAACCTCCTGAAGCATAAAAAAAAACTGTCATGGGCAAATCCAGAGGGTTGGGATACCGAGTGACGGGTAATCAGTTTTGGACTCCAGACATTCGAGATTTTGCATTTCAGTCTTACGTAGTATATCCATGTAGTGTCTTTAACCTTGCCTTTATCAATGAAATGGACAAGACAAGATTCTACAGAAAAAAAATCTCTGCATTCTTAATTGTACACCTGTAAGGAGAACACAGGCATGAGCAGCTGGGAAGGATAATGAAGGTCCCACTGTTCAAAGGCACTTGGTGGTTACCAAGAAGCTAAAACCTTTTGAGGCCTTTAAAACTAAGCAGTCGAAACCTCAAAGACAAAAGGTAATCTTCAGCTGCTTTTATTCTTGATGCTTTACCACATTTCCATCTTCATGGCAATTTTCCTATGATTTCCTATGGATTGCATTACTGTACTGAACTTAGAAACATAGAATATGACAGCAGATAAGGACCGCTCAGCCCACCTAGTCTGCCCATTTCCTTACCTACTATATAAACTCCAGATCCTACTTGATCTGCAGCCTACCTCCTACTTCCTACCACTAGTTTTGCCATCTGTCTGTCCCATGCATTCTTGAACTCGCCTACCGTTTTTGCCCCTACATCTTTCTCAGGTAGGCTGTTCCATACATTCACCACCCTTTCTGTGAAAAAATACTTCCTCACATTGCCCCTGAATCTTCCTTGCTCTAGCCTTATATTGTGACCCCTGGTTCTTGTACATCTCCTTTTTTTTGCAGGATGCTGCCCTCTTAAATTCTATTAATTCCCTTGAGATATTTGAATGTCTCTATCATATCCCCCCAACCCTACTTTCCTCCAGAGTATACATGTTTAGTTTCTGCAATCTCACCTTGTATGGTTTTTGGTGAAGGCCCTGCACTATTTTCATTGCCCTTCTCTGGACTGTCTCTAGCATATCTATGTCCTTTGGGAGATGTGGTCTCCAGAAATGCACACAGTACTCTAGGTGAGGTCTTGCCAACTGCCTGTACAGCAACATTACCACTTCCTGTTTTCTACTGGTGATACATATCCCTATGCACCCCAGCATCCCACCGGGCTTTTCTGGTTGCCTTCTCACATTGTTCGGCTACCTTTAGATTATCAGTTATCACTACCCCTAGGTCCCTTTCCAGTTTAGTTGTTGTTAGTACCTCCCCCCCCCCACACTGTGTAGTCCTCCCCAGGGTTTTTGTTCCCCAAGGGCATGATTTTGCACTTCTTGGCATTGAATCTGAGCTGACATACTCTTGACCACTCCTCCAACTTGCCTAAGTTTCTTCTCATTTTATCCCCCCCCCCAAAGTGTCAACCCTATTGCAGATCTTGGTGTCATCTGCAAAGAGGCATACTTTTCCTATGTTAATTACAAAGACATTAAAGAGGACTTTCCCCCAATACTAACCTTGTGGCACCCTACTGGTCACCCCCCATTCTTTAGATTAAACTCCATTTACCACCACCCTCTGTGTCCTATTGCTAAGCCAATTTCTGACCCAGTTTACCACCTTGGAACCCAGTCCCAGATTGCCCAACTTGTTTACTAACCTCTTGTGTGGGGCAGTGTCAAATGCCTTGATAAAATCTAGGTAGGCCATGTCCATTACCCCCTCCTTCATCTACCACCCTTGTCACCCAAAGAAATCTATCAGACTTGTTTGAGCAGAACTTTCTGTTGTGAATCCATGTTGCTTTGGGTCTTGTGCTCTTCTGACTTCTAAATATTCTACGATCCTTTCCTTTAACAGATTCCATCATCTTTCCCACCACAGAGGTCAAACTGACCAGTTTATACTTTCCCACTTCTACCTTGCTTCCACTTTTTTATTTATTTAGTGATTCGGAGAAGACTTTTGAGCGCAAGCTCTTTTACAAAGGTTCCATGTCATAGATTGCAAAATAAAGTACAATAGGAGAAAGCAAAGGTACATTACAATGAATGATACAGCTTATATTCAGAACTTACAGAATAACTCTAAACATAGGTACAAGTCAAATAACATAAAAAAAACTTTATGAAGGTGGGGGGTGAGAATAAGCAGCCACAAAGTGCCTTGTCAGTCACTTTTGTGAAGTGGCATCACGTTTCCCCTCCTCCAGTCTTCTGGTACTGCTCCATCTTACAATGATTTGTTAAACAGGGTAGTCAGTGGTGTCAGCAGCACTAGTCTGAGTTTTTTGAGTATTTTGGGATGTATCCCATCTGGCCCCATTACCTTGTCCACTTTCAGTTTCAAGAGTTCCTTTAGGACTCTCTCTTCCGTGAATGGACTGGTGTCCACCCCTATTCCTGGTGAGTGTCTACTGGCTAATTCTGATCCTTCCCCCTCCCCTTCCTTTGTGAATACCGAGCAGAGATATTCATTCAGGATCTCAGTTTTTTCTTGGTCTCCCTCTGCCCACTACCTCCCTTCTTTACTTAGCCTCGGTATCCCTCCCTTGGTCTTTCTTCTTTCCATAACGTACCTGAAGAAGGTTTTGTCCCCCTCCTTTACTGTCTGAGTTATCCTTTCCTCTGTTAGTGCCTTTGCACTTCTGACCACTTTCCCCACCTCCCTGTGCTTCATCTGATATAGTTTCTTGTCTTCCTCTCTCTGCATTTCCTTATACTTTCTGAATGCCAGTTTTTTTCTCTTTAACCTTCCCTGCCACCTCTTTTGAAAACTATAAAGGTTTTTTGTTTTCTTCTTGCTTTGTTAACTTGCTTCACACAAAGGCTTGTTGCCTCTGTTATGGCTTTCTTGAGATTGCCCCACTGTTCCCTTACCCCACTCCCTTTGCCAGTGTGTTCTTGAGGCATTCTTCCATTTTTGCAAAGTCGGCCCTTTTGAAGCCTAGGATGTTTGCCTTTGTGTGACTTGACTCTTCCACTGTCTTTATCTTGAACCATACTGTATTGTGGTTACTTTGCTAACTCCAGGTGACTGCCCACCAATACATCCATTATTCTGTCTCCATTTGTAAGCACCAGGTCCAATATTGCCCCATCTTGGTTGGGTTCCACCACTAGTTGTGTGAGGCCTGCCCCTTGCAGAGCATCCAGGATGACTCTGCTCCTGGATGTAGCTGCAGCATAGGTGTCAGTTACCATCAGGCATATTTAGATCCCCTAACAACAATACTTCCCCTTTCTCTGCCATTTTAAGAATGTTTTCTACAATTACCCTATCTGTTTCCTCCCCTTCCACCAGGGGTTTGTAGATAGCCCTTGTGTGGACAGTGGTGCCATTTCCTGATTCCAGGGTGACCCACAGTGCCTCCTCTCCTCCCTGCTTTCCATGTATCTCCATTGCTTTGATCCCCTCATTGATGTATATAGCTGCCTCTCCTCCCTTTTTTCCCTCTCTGTCTTTCCTGTAGACTGTGTACCCGGGTATATTAACATCCCAGTCATTGCTTTCTGTGTACCATGTCTCAGTGACTGCCACAACATCCAGGTCTCCCTTCGCCATCAAGGCAGCCAGGTCAGGGATCTTGTTTCCTAGGCTATGGGCATTTGTACACATGGCCCTCCATGATTTGATGGCTTTGCCCTTACTTGTTCCCATCCAACCCTTTCCTCTGTGCCTCCCCTGACATTACCCTCGGTTTCAGTTCCTTGTGGTTTCCCATCCTTAGTATCCTCTTGTCTGACTTCATTAACCTGTGGTTGGGGGGGGGGGGCAGTTGATTTCTTTCTGCATATTTCCACCTCCCTCCTTAGTTAGTTTAAATGTTTGCCAATGAAACATTTAAACCTGTCACTCACGATATTGGTACCCCCCTCAGACAGATGCAGACCATCCCTTGCGTACAAGCCTGTATCCCTCCAGGTGGACCCCCAGACCTCAATGAAGCTTAAACCCTCAATTCTGCACCAGTTCTTCAGCCACTTGTTGAATCCCATGGTGTGAAGCATCCTGATCTCTTCCTTGCCATAGACAGGTAGCACTTCTGAGAAGGCTACCTGTCTATGGCACATAGAAGCTTAATTCACTGTTTTGTTGTTTAACCAATCAGATTTGGACTTGCCCACCAGAAGTCCAGGAAATTTCCTGGTGGGCACCCATCTGATTGGTACGTGGCCACACTATTTGCATATATCAGCTATTTTCAAAATAAATTGGGGTTTATGGCACTGCCAGTAAATATAAAATGCCAACACAAAGCTACTGTAATGTAGCAAAATGACACAGAACACTGATATCTGTATGAGTGTGTCACCCTGGGCCCCTCACTATTGAGTTTCCAAATAAAGCTTATGGGAAGAATTTACTTGTCTAGCACATGGCCAGAGTACATTTTCCTGTAAAACACAGGAATCCCTGTACATCAGTGGGCCATGCATTTCCTCATTAATGTGTATGAAATTGCAGAACTGAGACTTTTGCTAATTCTCTTATGTTTTGTAAAAGTCTAGTTTTGCATTATTATCACTAATGTTTTTTGTTTTCATTCCACTGCAAGCCAGTTAAGAATTATGCCCTGCCATCTGACAGTGAAAGGAACCATGATACTCCTGATACTGTGTCTGAAGACATATCCAATATGTAACGATGGCATGGAAGTATAACGGCCAGAAAATGTGGATAGTGATTATATCATGGTACCTCATACAGCTTTCAAAAAGATACAGAAGGAGCTGTGCCAAGTCAGCCAGAGAGTACAGAGCAATGAGGAACTCAGGACTCAGTTCCATCATGTAGCTACATTCAACAGTAAGCTGGACACTCTCCTGCAGGTGTTCCAGGACCGACAGCAGCAGGAACACCCAATAGACAGTGTAGCATGGCACTGAGTCTCATCTTCCAAGTCATACACTCAGATGCTGTTCAGTGATGGCAGTGACAATTACATGTTCAGCAGCGGGAGCACTGTGGCAAGTGGGTCACCAGCAGATTGTGGGTTTCAGAATATGGATACCAACTCTGATTATGAACACGATAGACAGAGTAGCACAGCAGAGGAGCAGATCAATGCCATTATCGCCAATCCAGTTACACAAGTGAGTTCCATCCCAGTTTGCACTGCAAACACCAGCACAGTTCTTTAGTTTCTGTTTGCTGACTATCATAGGACACTGCCAGAATGTGAATTTGTAAGGGCCAGTGAGCAAAGGGAGCATGAGATGGTATTAACAGCTGCAGGTAGACCAGACCATCTTGCTCTGGTGTTCATCATCTGGTGCTACATCAGACATATTTATTCTGGGGGAAACTGGTGTACTGGGATGGTAACAGAGGGAAATGCTAGATCCAAAACAACATTAGAAATAAGTGTTGAGAGTAGTTTGTTGATATTTTGAAATTAGCACGCCCCAAATGAGGATGATTAGAGACAGAATCAATGAACAGTTGTAATATCTCAGAAACAGTGTGAACATTGAATTCCTAAATATACAGTACCGCTGTTTTGCTTGGACACTCCTGTTAAGGATCCTGATTGAATGTTTTTACCTGTGTACGTAATTTGCATTGACTCATTTGTTTTGGCATATATAGTACTGTTTAAAAAGTTTTCACATCCTGTAAATTCTTTATTCATCTCCCCCAAACTCCGAAAGTATATATATCTTATGTAATCCACCCCCCCTTGGGTTTGTTGTTCATACAGTACCATTTTGTTTTCAGCCCTTTCCTATTTTCTCAACCTACTAGACAGTACCTGTTGTTTCAAATCCAGCCCCACCTTTTCTCCCTATGTTATTGTTGAAATAAGAAATTTACATCAATAAAATGTCTTTTGTTAACATAATCTATGTGATCACTTTGATGGCTTGATGTACAGATGTTATTGCTGGTGAAACAGCACAGATAACTATGCAGTTTTGATGTGGGACACAGGTTGTGAGCAGCACACACCACCTGGCCAGAGATGCTGTATAAAAATCACAGGGATACTACCATGCCGTTTTACAGTGGCACACACGTACTATATTGGGAAACAGCAAACAGCAGTTTCACTGTAGAGAACTTGGAAACACTTTTAATACTACGATGCGGAGGTGGGGCCCTGAGCAAACAACAGTCTTACTGGAAAGAACTTGAAACACTTTGAACACTCCGAGGGAGAGGAGTCCTGGCCAAAACAGCAGGTTTAAGTAAAATCAGTTGGAAACCCCAGGGATAACGCTGCACAGTTTTAAAGTGGAGCACAAGTTGTGGGCATCACATAACATCTGGCCACAGGTGCTGTGTCAAAATCACAAGGATAACTCTATGCAGTTTTTCACTGGCACACAGGTAATGTACAGAGAAACAGAAAATGACAGTTTCACTGCAAAGAACCTGAAACAGAAACCTTACTTGAAAGAATTTGAAACACTTGACCGAGGGAGAGGGGAGTCCTGGCCAAACCAGCAGGCTTAAGAAAAATCAGTTTGAAGCAACAGGGATAACTGCACAGTTTAAAAGTGGGACGGAGGTTGTGGGCATCACATAGCATCTGGCCACAGGTGCTGTGTCAAAATCACAAGGATAACTCTATGCACTGTTACAGTGACACACAGGCACTGTAGTGGGAAGCAGCAAATGGCAGTTTTACTACAAAGAGCTTACTGAATGAACCCACCCACCCCACAGTATGACAGACCCATCAGGCAACATGTCAGTACCTACTGGAATAAAAACGAGACAGATGTAGTACAGTATACAAACATTTATTACATAATAAAGTAGTGTATCCCATCAACAGATGGACAACTTAATTGGTGCAGAACCTAGTCTTCCCTCTCCTCTTCTGAATCCCCTCTGGAACCCTTGAGGGTGGTGGTAGTGTACTCCCTCTCCACCAACACCATACAGCGTAGAGGACAACGATAATCCTGAAATGAGAAGAACAGAGAGGACAGTCATGTGTGGGATGCACATGCAAGGTTGCAGTTGCATGCAGCTGGCATACAGTGCCCTTCAACCTGCACCTATCTTTGATGCTCCTAAAGGGCCCACAATTCCCCCACGTCATCTTCCTGGTGGGCATCCCTGCTGTCCACCCTCCAGGAGAGGAAGTCCAGTAGGAATAGTGGCCAACACTTCCTCCAGGCCTCTGCCATGGATGTGGTCCCAGATGGTTGATTCTACTGTTCCAGGATTATCTGCCCCAGATGTCCATGGAAGTTCTGTTGAGACATAAGATGGAGACAACATCACTGACAATGTACACACACAAATGGGAAAAACATGCAACCTCTATCAGTAACATGTGTGTACTGTACAGTAGCTACCTCTGCAGGCTTGGTGACCTGCTAGATCACTCCCCAATTTTTGGAGTCCTGGAAAGTGGAGAGGGACACCTTCCACAGCTTTCTGGGATATACTCCAAACCTCCCTACACTCTCCGCCGACACACCCTATCTTGCTGCTATGATGCATTCAGGACAGGAGTGTACTGGATTGGCCCGAGACAGCCTGCTGAATGTCAAAGGTCATGCAGGTGAGATGTTTTGTGAATTCATATTGTGGGGGGTGACATTTGGGAAAAATAGGTCTAAACAAGTTAAACACACCTTTACACATCACACAGTAAGTGCACTTTTGAAAATAAATATGTTCCCTTTCACCAGTTATATCACCAATACGATATCACATTTTCCCCAACCCAGCCCTACCCATATTTAGTAAAGATAAAGACCCTTCCCCCTCACCACCATCACACCTTTGGGCAAATATAAGCCCCATGCTTTTCTTGCATATAGTACTGTATGTTTCCTTTGTTTCATTTCTCACTATAAAGTGGATGTCCTTATTTCTGGTTATTACTGTAGTAAACATGTTGGCCTGTACTTGCACCAAGTATAAATACTGCTATTCAACAGTGAAATTGGGTTGCAGATGTGGGGCATGCACATTAGGGGAAAACCAAATAGCAGTGAATGATGAGAGACCTCTTTAGGTAGCAATTAAAATGACTGGTACCAATTGGTATAGGAATGACAAGCATGATTGTCACCATCACCTGCTGACGCCAGGTTCAAGAATTGGCTGTGATGGGTCACAATGCCAAATCCAACATGACACTGGTCACCACTGTAGTTCTAGTTCCCTTCATACTTCATCAACAGTGTGACCTTATTGTACCAATTGAGTCATTGTGACTGAACAAAACAAGCCACTCACTTTATACCAGTCTGGTAAGTAGTGATGTCATAATGGATAAGGTTGTAATGCTTCAAGTATGCATGGGATATGCACAAAGGAATCTTGACAGGAAAGCAGGGGGAGTAGCTGGAGATCAGGTAGTGCCTCTGGTGACAGTAGAGATGGGGACAAAATGGACAAACTGGGTGGGCCAAACGATCCTCATCTGCTGATAGACGTTATGTTTCTATGAAATGCTGATGAGGTATGAAGGGGAAAAGAACTAAATATGTGAGTCCTGAGGTACAGTACCGCCCTTCACATCACACCTAGTACTGTCAGGCGATAAAACATCTGGGGCCAGATATTCAAAACTTTGTTCCGGGGCTAAATTAGCACTGCCTGGCAAGCAAACTTAGCCCAGAGCACAAAGTGAGCTATATTCAAAAGGAAATAGCCCGGTGCTAATCCTGCTGAATATAGCAGTCTAAGGAAGCTAGGCAAACCGATCTGGGAGTGCAGGGCAAAAATAGCCCGGAAATAAGACAGCACTGAATATAGCAACAGGGAAGTGCAAACTGCAACCGCAACTGCAGCTCATTAGACTCTGTAGCAAGCCAGTGTTGCAGGTGGAGAACATTGTGTGTGATTGCACAGAGATGTCTTACAGCTACAGCAAACATACCTCCCAACCTCCTGATTCATAAATCAAGGACAAGGCTTAAAACAATCAGGGACAAAGATTTAAAATCAGGGACACATCTTAAAAATTGGTGGTATCCACTCAGGAAGCTGATAGAATAAGTGGTGTAGTGTAAAATGCATTGTTTAAGGAAGAACACATCTGCAACATTAATGTCTGACATTATGTTATGCCTACAACCCTCACTGTTTGGTCATGGAAACACAATTTGTAGGAGGGACAGAGTAAACGTTTGAAGAAAATTCAGGGACGTCCCTGAAAATCAGGGACAGTTGAGAGGTATGACTGCAAACAACAATGAAAGCCACACACTGCAGAACTGTGCTTAGTGTGCTATGCTGAAGTGCAGTTTGCCCGGGACTAACCTGATTGCACAGTGCTAACACATTAGCCCGGTACAAACTGGTTAGCCCGGGGCAAACGGGAGCTATATTCAAAGCTTCCATGCAAATGAGCCTACTTAGGTAATCCGTGGGCAAACAAGTACATTTGCATCTCCTTAAGTGCTGTTTAGCATACATTACCATGCAGTTTGCCAGGTGCTACTGCATGGAGCAAAAACCTCCCCCCTTTTGGTCGGAATGGAAGTATAGGCTGGATGCTGCAGGCCAAGGCATGCCCACAGCATCCCCTGTTGGTTGGAATGTAAGTACAAGCTGGAAGCAGCAGGAACTGTACGTTGGCAGGTACAAGCAGTGCGTACAACATTGTTATGTAGCACTGCAAGTAGTACAGAATGAGATATATAGATCCATAACGATGTATAACTATAGATCGATACAGAGACACACACATATATATATATATATATATATATATATATATATATATAGCTATATACACACACACAACACAGTGCATGTTGCCCTGGATGATGCCCCCACCCCACACCAACAGAGGCAGCCCACAACAGGTGTGGGGTGGAACACAAGTATGCATGGGGCAGGCATAAGGCAAACCTGCCAGGGATGGGGGTGGGATGTTAGCTGTAGGGTCACTGGGCTGTGCAGTGCAGCCATCCAACATATAGGGACCTGGGCAGACAGGCTGGGCCAGGCAGCCCTTCTCAGCCGTAATGGTCCCTATTCCTACCTGTGTTGTTTCCACTCCCTAGTAGTCCAGTGGTCCCCCCACCCCACTACAGCATGAATCCCAACCCCGGGTACATGTATATCACGTCAGTATCCCTGGTAGTCTAGTAGTCCCCCCACCCCCAGCACTATCCTGACCCCCATTTGATATAATAATAACTCCATTTCCCTGGTAGTGTAGTGGTCCCCCCACCCACCAACACGTATCCCGAGACCCGTTTGGCATAATTAGAACTCAGTTTCCCTGGTAGTCTAGTGGTCCCCACCCCTGCACTTATCCTGACCCTGTTTGGCATAATAATAGCACAGTTTCCCTGGTAGTCTAGTGGTCCCCCTCCCCACGCACAGCTCCCAACGCGGTTTACAAATAAAATAGCTCATATTCCCTGGTAGTCTAGTGGTCCCCCCTCCCCCAAGCATGGCTCCCGACCCCGGTTTACAAATAAAATAGCTCATGTTCCCTTGTAGTCTAGTGGTTGCCCCTTCCTCAAGCATAGCTCCTGACCCTGGTTTACAAATAAAATAGCTCATATTCCCTGGTAGTCTAGTGGTCCCTCCTCCCTCAAGCATGGCTCCCAACCCCAGTTTAAAAATAAAATAGCTCATATTCCCTGGTAGTCTAATGGCCCCCCCCTACGACAAGCCACCCATCTGAACAGATTCCCAGAACAGAGCCAGCGACCGGCTCAGCCCTTCTCTCACCACCACGGCTGGCCGCTGACTGAGGTAGAAAGGAGCGCTCCTTCCTCCCTCAGTCGGCGGCCGGCTGTGGTGGTGAGAGGAGGGCTGAGCCTGTCTCTGGCTCTGTTCTGGGAATCTGTTTGGATGGGAGGGTTGTCACAGTGGTGGGTGGGACCACTAGACTACCAGGAATATGACTTTAATTTGTAAACCAAGATCAGGAGCCATGAGGATGAGAGGCCACTAGACTACCAGGAAAATTAGCTGTTTGTTTGAAACGAATCAGTTCCATGTTTGGGGAGGAGACCACTGAGACTACTAGAATATGTTCTTTTTGTAAACCAGGTTGGAGACGTGCTTGGAGGGGGCCAGGGAATATAACTATTTTATTTTACCGGGTTTGAGAGCATGCGTGGGGAGGGGCCACTGCACTAGACTTCAGAAAGAAATTAGTTACTGTATTTTTAAACCGAGGTCGGAGCGGTGCTTGGGGAGGGAGACCACTAGACTACCAGGATACATCCTTATGTTGTGGTCAAGGGGTTGGGATTCGTGGGAGGGCACTCTGCATTACCGCCGGCTTTTTTTGGACAGTAGTTAGCGCCACGCTACAGGTTGTGCTAATGCCTGTAACATGGCACTATACCTTTGAATATGCTGTTGTGCCGGCATTCAGGTCCCCTCCCCTCA
Organism: Neoceratodus forsteri; assembly: GCA_016271365.2. NCBI lineage: Eukaryota > Metazoa > Chordata > Ceratodontiformes > Ceratodontidae > Neoceratodus > Neoceratodus forsteri. The sequence continues at coordinate 1,205,105,510 of CM057450.1, read as the reverse complement.
GTCCCTCCCCTGCATACATTATGATTTAGTGTCAGTGCTAACACCTAGCACCGACGCTAAATGTCCTTTTGAATATTGCAGTCGGGTGCAAATTCGGTGCTAATCCAGCGCAACAGATTTGCACCTGGCACTACCCTTTGAATATCTGGCTCCTGATGACCAAAGGAAAAGTACTTCAGAAATCAAACTGTACTCTGGCTACTTTAAAAAAATAATACATTTTAAGTTTGCAATTTTAAAACTACTAGCTTGCCAAGATAAAAATGGATAATACACACACACACACACACACACACACACACACACACACACACACACACACACACACACACACACACTTTGTGGGTTATGAAAGGTGATGGAAACTTTGCTCATTCTCAAACTTTCTTTCTGTTTCTGAACATTAGCGGGCATTTTCCGGTTTGTCCTTCTCAGCTCAAAGGGGTTAAACTAAAGGACCTTCTTGAAAATCACTTAAGTGAAATATGGTAAAACATGGGAATGTCTTACTGCCAGAAATGTGAGATTGCTCTTATACAGATCAAAACTAATCATAAAACGGACTCTGAAACATTTTGCCAGTGGACTGTAAAAAGAGAACCCTAAAGACCTACAGCAGGAATACAGATGCAAACTTATACTTTCCTTAATGCCCCAGAGGTACTTTTGGCTTTAAGATTGTGTTTCATTTCTGCCAGACTCCTATGCCAAAAGAATTACTTAAGCTCTAAACACATTTTCTACAATAAAACGAGTTTTATGAAACATACAGGCTTCACACAGTAATTGTATACTTAGAAGCACATCATGACGTTGTACTCCTTATCTGTTGGAAAATTCTGACTTTATAACTATTTACAGGATGAAAAAGTATAATGCAGTGAGTTTGAGTAACATTATGTATAATCTCAGTAAATCAATGCAGGTATACAGAAACTGAAATTGAACCGAATGTGGCATCCTTCTAAGTCAATGTCAGCATTCAAAAGCTATAGATCAGGGCCCATATTTTCAAGGGAGATGCATGGCCCAAAATGAAGATGCGTGGCTGATTTCAGAAAAAGCATGGAAGCATGATATTCAAAAGGGATAGCTGAATCGTGCATTTCCAAATGTGTGATCATGCAGAAATAATGTATGCGGTGCAAAAAAGGGGGCGAGTACATAAACATGCCATACAACTGTGAATTCAGCCAAAATGTGCAGTGCATCTGCCGCGCAACCCAGAAGTGTGCTATGCAAAGTTAGGCAGACAAAAGGATGGCCTAAATCAGCCAGCCACCCACAGGAAGGCTGCAGAACTGCAGACAGGCCATCCTGAGACAGCCCTTGGAGGTGCATCAGGACATTCCCCATGCACCCATATACAGCAGTCATGCCAGGATGGAACTACCCAAAGCCACTGGTGCTGGCACACCATGGGTACCACCCAGAGGGCCATCCTCTACACTGCACCTGGGACGTAGACACCCAGCTGCCACATACCAGTGTTGTCAGTTTCCCCCCAACACACCAGCAGAGCAGATGGCCACACTGCAGCACATGTACCAAGGGCCATGGCCAGCGCCCATGTGGCCTGCAGGGCATCACCCAGTGCTGGCATGCACCCAGGGTGATGTCAGGGGCAACAGTGCCCAGGTAGCCTAGATGTACATTTGGTGGCCTGGCACAGGCCAGGGACTGACCTGTGGCACACACCCAAGGTGGTACACCATAGGTGCACACAAATGGGACTCACCCACTCGGGTACCTGGTCACCCTCTGCACACTGCCATTTCTTGCAGTTATCACCGTGTTCCTCTCATATTGGGGGGCACTGCAGGAGACTGTATGCTGCATATGGAGCTGGTGTATCACATGCATGTGGTATACCGATCGGACTATGTTACCCTGTGCCCTCCCCTGTTGCTTGTCCAGGTGGGCCCCTGAGGCTACTGTCTCAGTGAGCCTCCTATACCCCAGTCCAACCCTGTACATGGCTATTGGTAATAGCACTGTACCCAGGTCAATGCAGTTTAGCCACTCACACATAAACATTCAATCATACTTGCCTGCTAGGCTGCAATGCCTCCTGTTCACCTTTGGGGGAGTGGGGGGCAGCCCTGCAAAGCTGGAACTGAGCATGCTCGAGGTATGCAAATGGACTGCATACAATCCAGTAATAAGCTGCACATGAGAGGAATGGGCTTAGAATGTGCAGTGAGGTCATTTACATATCCTGGCTGAATATTGCAATTTTGCTCACCACGCATGTGGCTGTCTATCGTACATTTCCCCATGCTCTGCATAGGGCTCAGGTAACCTGCCATGCCGCGTATCTCCCACTGTACGATTGCGCATGTTCAGGATATTCAGACGGACTTGCATGAAAAATCTCATGGTGCATTTTCTGAATTTTGCATTATTTTGTGCCGATATACCTCAGTTGTGTGGGGCAGGCACTTGCTCGATGCAGCCAGGGATGTTTGAGTATGGGGCACCAGATATTTCCTTACTTCTATGATATCAATCAAATGCAACATTTAAAAGACATGGGGCATCATATTCAAAGTGTCTGTGAGTCGCAAATTAAACTTCCAACTCACAAGTGGGCCAAGTGGATAGTTAATGCCACTAGCACTGTATTCAGAAGGCCAGTTTGCATGTAGCAAGCAAATAGGGCTGCGGCACTTACTACTATTTAACACCAATGCACATGCATTTTGGGCAGTATTAATTTTTAAAGTGCAGCAAATTTATTTTATTTATTTATTCAGGATTCAGAAAATACTTTTGAGTCAAAGACTCATTTACAAAGGTTCCATGTCACATAGATAGAACAATACAGTAATAAGGTAAATACAATGCAGGAAACAGGACAAGCTAGATACACAGTAAAATACAATTAAATACAATTAAAGGCTCACAATCAGTACCAAACAAACTTGGGGTGATTGCCAGACCCAATAAGCATGTAGGCATTTATACAGAGATGCTCAAAAATTAGAGGTAAGGGGATAAAAAGGGGTTGGGGGGTAAGCCAGCCAGAGGCCATTGTCCTGGTAAGGGGAGGAGTGAGTGACAGCAGGATCAATGGCAGTCACAGCTGTTTAAGAACTGGAGATGTCCCTTAAGATGGGTTTTGAAGAGGCGGATAGTATTTTCGTTTGTGATGGAGCTAAGTAGGCCATTAATCTATGAGGGGGCCTTGTAACTGAAGGATCTTTGAAATTGGGAGGTTTAACAGTGGGGAACTGTGAGGAGTTTCTTGCTGAAGTTGCAGGTTACTTTTTGGGCTGTAGACAGATAGATTAAGGCGGTAAGATCTGGGGAGAAAGACCAAGGGTGATTTTTTTGGCCGTAAGGCAGGTGTGGAACTTGATCCTATTGTCTAAGTTAAGCCAGTTTGTAGAGTTATGTAGTGAGCAGGTATGGGTGAGATGGTTGCAGTCCAGTACAAGGTGACAGGTTTTGTTGAGGGAGAGATGGAGCCTACTAAGGGCCGAGGTGGTGGCAGTGCTATAAATGAGTATGCCATAGTTGAGGAGGGAGAGGATAGAGGACGAGACAGCAAGTTGGAGGGCATCTGGAGTAAGGCAGTGTTTAAACTGATAAAGCAAGCCGAGGTGGACATTAAGGGCAGAGGACAGGCGATGTATGTGCTGGTGGAAATTGAGTGCCGGGTCAAGGGTGATGCTCAGATATTTAAAGGAGTCCACTTGCTCAAGAGGGGTTCGATCCACAGTTAGAATCTGGGGGCAAAGTTCCTTCCTAGAGTTCTGAGGGTGGGGGAAGATCATGGACTTGGTCTTCTTGTAGTTCAATATAAGGTGTTGTGCAGAGAACCACAGTTCTGCTTTGCTGAAGGAGGACTGGAGGGTTTGGTGGAGTTGTAAAGGGTCAGGGCTGGATGCGTAAAGTACAGCATCATCCGTGTATAGCAGTAGGTTGCCAGAGCAGGAGGCGAAGAAGGTGTTAAGGTAAAGACTGAAGAGAAGGGGACCAAGGATGGACCCATGAGGGATCCCTGAGTGAACTGAGAGCCTATTGGATAGGGTAGTGCCAATTTTGACCTGTTGGAACCGGTCCGATAAGTAGTCTGTGAACCAGCGTAGGGCATCCTGGGAGAAGCCAATGTTGGAGAGAGTGACTAGCAAGATGGAGTGACTGACAGTGTCAAATGCCTTAGTAAGGTCAACAGATACAGTGCCACTAGTGTGGCCTTTGTCTAATGCAGAGTGGATGTGTGCAGTGAATTCCAGAAGGGCTGTAGTAGTACTGTGTCCTTTTCGGAAGCCATGTTGCTGTTTACAGAGAAGATCATGTTTGTTAAGGTGGTCGGTGAGTTGATCATAGACAATGCGTTCAAGTGCTTTAGATGGGGGGGAGGATAGAGATGGGCCGGTAGTTATTGGTGACAGTACGGTCCCCACTCTTAAATATGGGGGTAATGGAAGCAGATTTCCAAAGGGAGGGGAATTTACCCTGGCAGAGGGAGCGGCTGAGAATATAGGTGAGGGGGTAGAGTACATCGTGTAGGGTGACCCGGAGAAGCCTCAGATCCAAGGAGTCACTACTGTAGTGGGAGTGGCTTAGAGCATTTCTAAGATAAGCTCGGTGGTCTTATGGGTGATGCACCATAGGTGAAAGGGAGGGGGGAAGCTGGGGTGGGGACTGGCCAGGGGGTGGGTCAAAGAAGTTAGGAGGGAGTGCATGACTGAGGTTAGTTAAAGCACAATTGAAAGCCAAGGCTATACGAGAGGGGTTGGAGGACAAGTGCCCATCAACAACTATCTGGTTGGGGGACTAGGGTCTTTGCCACTGATTTCCTTGATATTATTCCAGAATTTGCACCCTATGCCCCAGGCAGTGGTAAGGGCAGCTTTATAGTGCTCAGCTTTGGCTTTGCGTAATGCCCACATGCATTTGTTCCGGGCCTCTCTGTACCTCTGCCTATCAGCTGGAAGTCCAGTCTCATTGGAGAGGTGCCAAAGTGAGTCGCGAGTGTGCATCAGGGCCAGGAGGTGGTCAGTGATCCAAGGGACAGGGTTGCCTTTGACCATCCTTTTGGTAAGTGGGAAAAACTTGTCACGATGGTGTTGAAGGTGCAAATGAAAAGGTTAAGGGCTAGGTCAGGGTCGAGGGTATTAGTTAAGAAGGACCAGTCCAGTGACCTGAGATGAGATTTTAGGAGAGCAAGTTTACCAGGGCCAAGTTTGCACTGGAAGATTATCTTGGGAGGGGTTTTGGGCGTTTTGCAGGACCAGGTGCAGGAACTGGGGAGTGGTCGCTAAGCGTATTAGGTAGCACAGTGGTGCTAGTGATTTTATGGGGACGGTTAGTGAAGACCAGGTCCAGTAGGGAGGAGGATCTGGTACAAGGATCCAGACGAGTGGGAGGTGGGACTATTTGCATGAGGTCTTGGGCTGTAGCTGCGTCTATGAGCGGGGTGGCAGTCTTAGCCAGCAAATGCAGACTACTGTCCACTGCACTGCAATATTTACTGCTCTTGAAACCAATGTTTAACTGGTTGTAAACTACATAGAAACATAAACAATAATGGTAGAAAAAGGCTCACAACCCATCCAGTTTGCCCAATCCTACCAAAACCCATCCAGTCTGCCCAATCCTTCCAACTGTATGTTGCGTGTACCCTAGTAGTCACTCACACCCACGTTCCTCTTGCCATTCTCCCCATCTACTTTTATCATCCCCACTTGCCTCTCAGACCTTTGCTTAAATCCCACTGTTGTTTCTGTGCAGACTACTTCCCTTGGTGACTTGTGCCACTTCTTCACCACCCCCACCGTAAAGAAATCTTTCTGGAAATCCTTTCTGAATGTCCCCCACACCAAATTCATAGAGTTCCCCTTAGTGCCAATGTCTGTACTCACTATTAACAAATTTCTCTGTTCACCTTGTTTATCCCATCCAGAAACAATGGGGGCATTTCAGAAGGGTTGGACACAGATGCAAATTCATGTTGAGCCTACGCCTGCATCCACCTACTTGTGTCCTGGGTGCCCTGCTGCTATTTTCAAAAGTGGCATATGTTTAAAACAAAAAGTCACAATTTGTGGCAGAAAACAGATGAGATTGCATCTAAACTGAATGCAACCAAAAACTGCATCCATTTTGGATGCAATTGTATCTGTTTTTGGGATGCTATTAGGCCATCTAATAGATGGTCTAACAGGTCTGGACACATTTCTGCTTTGAAAATAGGGTCAGATGCATCTTGAGTCCAAGCACCAAATGAATGAGAATGTGATTGTAGTGCTGAGACCGTGATGTGCCCTACTAGGCCTGCCCAGCCATGCTACAATACAAAAATACCTTAAAATTTAGGCACACATGTAATAACAGGAAAATAGCTATGCACATTCCTTGGATAGTGTGCTTCAAATGCTGGTTATTAACCACAAAGTGCTGGTGCATACTGTATAATCAGCAACAGCTTGAGTGCCTGCATTTTTTAGCAACAATGGATGAGCAGGGGTTAGATTAATAGTCTGTTAATCACCCCTTGTGGCATAATGTGGCACGAGGCATAGCCGATCTGACCGTTATCTATCTACACACTTTAACCAAAATATGCATTGTCTGTATATAACACTTTGTATTGTATGTAACTAATTCTACATATATTGTGTCTTTTATACTGTTCTTACTTTATGGTTACAATAATAAAAGAGAATTTTCTCCCACTTTGCTCATCAATAAATTGATTGATTGATTGAGCTGTAGAAGAGATCCACCAAGGGTGTGGCCAGCTCTTTTCTGCTTCTTTTAGTACTCTAGGTGGTTGCAGCCCATCTAGGCACATTGATTTATCCACTTTTAGAGCATTAAGACCCTTCTGTGCCCTATCCTCAGTCATTGGCTCGATGCTGATCTCAACTACCCCCCTTTCTGACCCTGAGCCCACATTCTGGTAGTAGACAATTGTCCTCCACCATAAAAAAACACTGCACTCCCCTCTAGATTACTCTATCCCATCTGTACCATAGACAAAATACTAGCACTGAAGACATCTGCCGTTTAGCAAGTGAGTATTTACATGGGCTCAGTCGAAAAATCCTTTTTGAGTGTGCCTAAGTACACAACCATCAAGGACTCCAGTGCTTTTGCCCATCAAGCTCCTCGACTGTGGAACTCCCTCCCCCTAGATGTCCGCCAAACTCCCACACATGACACCTTTAAAAAAGATCTCCATCTCCACCTCATCTCAGCTGACCAATGCTCCTGTTTTAAACCCCCTTAGCTCCCTATCCTCCTCCCTGGTTTCAGCTCTCTCTCTCTCCTGTCTCTGCAAACCCTATTTCTCAGTTGTTCTTTTCTCTTATGCCTCTCTCCAGGTGTACCCACTACTCTGTTGGGCCTGCATCTCCTATACTTATCTCAGCTCCTAACCTTATCTATTCTCAGCTTGCCTACCCCCTGCATTCCTCTGCCCCCTGCTCCTATCTGGCTCTGTTACCTTATTCCTATTAACTATACACACTCACCTACCTACCCCTGTGTAGTCTGACTAACCTACCTTTCAACCACTTTTTTCTTGCTTTAGTTGATATATCTCTGAAGCTTGCCCCTCCACCAACATAATTAACCCCATTTTCTCATCCCCTGCTTTCTAACCCCCTGTGCACTTATCAATAATTATTGTTCTTGCATCTTCCTTGTTTGTCTTAAAAACTGTGTCTTCTCGTAGGGTCATATTCTGCTGTCTGGTTATTTTCTTATTTTGTTGTTATTCCCATGTATCTCCTATTTACTCTCTTTACCCTGAAATTACACTGTTTTGTCCTACTGTCATAATTGTATCATCCAAGTACCAACATTGTTTTACTACCCTGTATCCTACCCACTAAATAACTGCTTATAATTTGTACTGTATATACTTGACGTGGACCACCTTTGTATATACCTTGCTGTAACTTCCTATTGTTGTATCTCTGTACTGTTGTATCCTGTAACCTCCTGGGTCATGCCTGAAAATAGTCATGTTTATGGCTAGTGCACCTACCCGGTAAACAAAAACTAAATCAAATAAATTTGTGCATAGCATATACACTTAGAAAGTATGATACAGACACAAACAGTGCTCAGATAAATGTGTGCCACAGTAACAGGTGCCCCACTGCTTCACTCAGTCAGATCTTTATCAGGGGACCATAAATGCCTGGACAATAGACAGCATGGATTTGTCCTGGGGAAATCGTGTCAGACAAACCTTGTGGAGTTCTATGACTGGGTGTCGAGTGCCTTGGACCTGGGTAGACCAGTGGACGTCCTCTTTCTAGACTTCAGTAAGGCATTTGACTCTGTTCCTCATGTGGGCCTGTTGGATAAGCTGGGAGAAATGGGGGTGGGGAACCAGATGATCAGATGGATAGGCAATTGGCTCCAGGACCAGACCCAGAGGGTCGTGGTTGGTGGGGATAGTCTCATTCCCAAGGAGGGTCATTAGTGGGGTCCCACAGGGATCAGTCCTTGGGCCCCTCCTGTTCAACGCCTATGTCTCTGACATAAGGACAGGTATTAGGAGTGAGATGAGTCTCTTTGCGGATGACTCAAAACTAGGGATGGTGGTGGATGGGGAGGAGGGGAGGGTGGCCCTACAGGGGGACCTGGAGGCTCTGGAAAGATGGTCTAGAAAGTGGAAGCTGAGGTTCAATGCAGGGAAATGCAAGGTACTGTACCTGGGGGCCAGAAACCCAGGCCAAGTATACACCCTGGGGGAGAATGCTACAAGTCTCGATGGCTGAGAGGGACCTGGGGGTGGTGGTGGATGTCAAGATGCACAACTCGGAGACTTGTAGGAGGACAGCAGCCAAGGCCAACAGGATGCTGGGATGCATCACCAGGGGGATCACCTCCAGAAAGAGGGAAGTGATACTCCCTCTGTATAACTGCTTGGTGAGGCCGCACCTCGAGTACTGCATGCAGTTTTGGAGGCCACACTTAAAGAGGGACATTAAACTCCTGGAGAGGGTCCAGAGGAGGGCAACCAAAATGATTTGGGGCTTGGGGGACAGGACCTATGAGGAGAGGCTCGAAGAGCTAAATATGTACACATTGGAAGAGAGAAGGGACCGGGGGACATGATAGAGGTCTTCCGGTACATGAAGGGGGTAAATAGGGGAGGAACAGTCAGGGTGCTTCAAAGGAAGGAGGAGGGGGCCACTAGAGGGCATGGGTGGAAGCTGGAGGGGGGAAGATTCAGGGGAGAAAGGAGGAGGTGCTACTTCACTGAGAGGGTGGTGGAGCCATGGAATGTGCTGCCTAGGGGGGCTGGTGGAGGCAGAGACGATGGAGGGTTCAAGAGGGGGTGGGAGAGGTACAGGAAGGGTTCTGGAAGCAAAATCCAATGCAGCGAGAATATCCGGACTGGAAAGGGAGAAGCAGAGAAGGCCAGAGTGCCAGCTCCTAGGTGTGGGGCTGACTAAACGAGCAGACGCGAAAGACCGTTAGGCCTATTCTGCTGGCATTTTAGTATGTTAGTAAATACTGAGCAGAAATACTCATTAAGTATGTCTCCCTTTGCCCTTTCCGCCTCCTTACATCCTTCCCCTTCTATAGTCTGACAATCCAATCTTCAGATTTGCATTTTTCTCTGATGCAACAGAAAAAACTTCTTGTCCCCCTTCTTTACTCTCTTCACTGTCATCAGCTCTGTTTCTTACTTTGCCAATCTCACCTTACTGTTGGCCTCCCTCATACTGTTCAGGTACACTTCCCTATTCACTCCTGTCTGTCTGACCATAAAGTTTCTGATGGTTGTTCTTTTCTCCTTCATTGATTTTCTTCATCTGAGACATTGGAAAAAAAAAAGGTGTGGCAGCCATGTTTGTAAAGTAAAAGCAATACTTCTTGCCAATTGTTAAATTCACGCCTCTCTCCCATTCTCCATCTAAGCCAATGACAGATGCCCTGGGGCAGGTGCTCAACTGGTCAGCATGCTGGGTTGGAGAATTCATGGCAGTTTGAAGCGTGTGTGTGTGTGTGTGTGTGTGTGTGTGTGTGTGTGTGTGAGGGAATGTGTTTAGCTGAGATTAAGTATGCGAGGAAGTGTGTTTAGCTGAGATTAAGTATGCGAGGAAGTGTATTTAGCTGAGATTAAGTATGCGAGGAAGTGTGTTTAGCTGAGATTAAGTATCGAGAGAAGGACAAACAGTGAGAGAGGGAGAGTCAGAGCCAGGATTATGTGCATTTGGGATTACAGCCTCAGATGTGCATGCTGTTCATCCCCCTCAGTCTGATCTTCCACACCAGTGCACTGTGAGCCAGACTGGTGGAGAGGCCACAACTCACTTGTAACAGAAGCAGCATGGCATCAGAGGAGGATTTCTGTTTTATTTAAAAAAAAACAAAGAAATCTGGCACTCATCTCTCCCACAGACAGCTGGCTTTCAATAGTTGCTGCCACTCCTGAGGTTAACAAGCACTCTAGTTCCTCATGACATCAAGCAGATGATACTCTTGTGGACTGAAGCAAAAAGACAAGGTTTATTTGAAAACAGGTACAATATAGGAGTCTAAAAAAATGCTGCAGGCCCACACCGGGCAGTGACCTAATGTTTCATACAGAATCACTAGTGTTTTGTCAAAGGTCTTGCCCTCAGTGACTAACCAGTTCTTATCCTGATCTCTTAAGTCATACATGCAGCGAGGGCAGGGACTACCGGAAATAAGTGCAGGTGCCATACATTAAATACTACAAACACTTACACATATATTAAAAAACAAAGAGCACAATATTGAAGCAGTCATTATCAAAGTGCATCACTAAGGTTCACTCTATATTTCTTTCTTTCTTGATTACTGCAATGCTCTATATCTAGGGTTGCTGGGGCTGAATCTCTGTTGCCTACAGCTGGTGCAGAATGTGGCAGCCAGGTTGTTGATGAGACTCCCAAGAACTTGCCATATCACACCTGTGCTGCTCGAACTACACTGGCTGCCAGTGCGATGGAGAATCACCTTCAAGGTTGCATTGCTGACCTATAAGACCCTACACGGTCAGGGACCGGACTACTTGCAAGATCGCCCATGGCCTTACCGCCCTCTTCGCTCACTCCTGCTCTGCCGACGAGGGATTGCTAGAGGTTCTCAGGGTTCGTCTGCAATCATTAGGGGCTAGAGCTTTTTCTTTTGTGGCCCCAACCCTGTAGAATTCTCTACCTCGTCGGATTCAAGAGTGCCAGTCCACAGAGCAATTCAAGGCTTCTTTAAAAAGTTATTTATTTGAGAAAGCCTTTGATTAGGCCAACCTATTGTTTTTCAATTGTTTTTAAGTGTGTATTTATTGTTGGTTGTTTTATCTGTATTGTATTCGCGCTTTGATAATTTTGAAAAGCGCTTTATAAATAAAATTTGATTTGATTTGATTTTACATTCTTTCAGGCAGAAACTGTCAACCTACACCAGAAGAAAATGTATTTGTTAGGAGTAGTAGCTAAAAGGTTAAAAAGAAAATAAAAACTGTAACAGAAGTAGCGACATATAGACACAGGTAGGGAGAGGGAGGGATAAATTACAGAAGCAGGGAGTGGGGGAGGAGAGGGAAACAAACCAAGGTAAAGGAATGACTGGAAGACAACAAAAGCATCAACCAGATGGAAAGTACAAAACGTGTGTGTGTGTGTGGAAGTGGTGACAGGGTGACAGCTGAAATGGTGGGGGGGGAGCTAGGGTGAGAGTGGTGATGGAAAGGTCAGAAAAGCACAGGAGGAGCTAGAACACAAGGAACAATGACATAATTTACTAAAGAGTACATAGAGGCAGAAATTCCTATTCTCCCTTGTAGTGTTGTACGAAATTGAAAAATTTCACCTCTCTAAATATTTCACAGAATTCATGCATTTCATGAAATATTTTGTGGTGCGAAATGCAAAATTTCACCCATGGAGCAAACAAACTTTTGCTCACAAACTGGCGGAATTCATCGCTCACAGGCAGAAACTTCACCACCCACGGGCGAAATTCCACAATTTCACCACTAACTTCCTCCCTGGTGTCTACTGGTCCCCACTCCCCGGCTGCTCGCTGGCCAAAATTTACCCCAAAAATTCTCCCTGGTGTCTAGTGGTCCCCCGCAGCCGATCACCGGCCGAAATTGAATAGAGCCCCATCTTGTGTTACCCTCATGTCCTGAGTCCTCCTGACTCCTTGTGATAAAAAAAAAAAAAATCAAATGCCCAACTCGCTGGTGTCTAGTGGACCCGCCACCCCCCACGCTGTCAGCAGATAGCACCCACCCCACCTCCCCCAGTACCCCTGTCAAGCCACCAGCACAGCCCTCCACTCACCTCCATGGCCAACAGCTCGACTGAGCACTTCAGTGAATGAGCTTGTGCTTGTATAAGCATGTGCTCATTGGATTCAGACAGCCAGCATCCTCACTACTACTGGATTGTAGTGAGAGTGCTGGCCATCTGAATCTGTCAATGAATGACTGCATGCTTGTACAAGCACCCACTCATTCATTGAAGTGCTCAGTGGGCCGCTGACACGGAGGTGAGTGGCAGCCGTAGCCAGTGGCCCGATTGGGGTACTGGGGGGCGGGTGGATGCTATCTGCTGATAGGGTGGGGTGTCCACTAGACACCAGGGAGTTAAGCATTTTTTTTTTTTTTTAGCACAAGGAGTTGTAAGAACTTGGGACATGAAGATAACTTGGGGGCTTTATTCAATTTCAGCCAGTAATCGGTCAGAGGGGGGCCGGCTATACACCTGGGAGTTAGGCATTTTATTTTTTAGCACAAGGAGATGGGAGGACTTTAGACATGAGATTAACTTGGGGGGGGCTTTATTCAGTTTAGGTCGGTGATCAGCCTGGGGGGAAACCACTGGACACCAGCGAGATGCCCATTTGCAGGGGTGAAATTTTAGGCAAAATTTCACCATTTCGCCACAATTTCATGAAAAATTTCATGAGGTGAAATTGCTGATTTTGTGGCAATTTTGCTGGCGAAATTTAATCTCTACTTCATTGTATACTGTAACTCTATTATACCAGCATGTTTTATCAAATTACATTATTATTTCAGAAAAGGGATTAGGTCTAATTCCTGACTGAGACCTAGTCAAATTTGAGCACCATTGGAATAGAGCAGCATGTCATAATACTGACATAAAAAATGTCTTTGTCAAGAACCGCTATGGCACCATGTCGAGGACAACCATAGTGCATTGACACAAAGTCAAACTAGTGCAAACCAAGTTAAAAAAAGAAACCAAGACATGACACACAGCCCTGAGTCCCCAAGTAGAGCTAGTTTATTTTTCCATGCAAAAGCAGCAAATGTACTTCGGCACAACACTGTAACGGGAGAAAATATAGTAACAAATCAGGGACACAAAGCAACACTGTGCAGCACATGACTTACGCAAAAAAAGAAATCTGGAATATGGCGATGAGCCAAACACAGCAGGAATAACTTCTTCGACCATCCTATAACAACAGGACCCACCAGAACCCAATGCCCCAATACAGAGGAGTTAGCAAAAGACACACAGCTGATGTATACTAGCAGTGAATAAGCTACATCCACCAGGCAAACTCACAGAACACACTCACAGAACCGCAGACACTCCACACCTGCAAGTAGCATAACAACAACACACAGACATGTCTAAGGATAAAACAGCATGCCACTACAACTTCCTTACATTGTAATGGGGGGTCTTTGCCCCCCACACCATCAATGCAAGGTGCTTCATTCCCCGCACCCCATGCAATACATATAAGTAAACTCCAGTCCACGCAGCACAGGACACAGGGCAGTGTCGACACATGGCAATATGACCCATACAGCATTATGACACACGTTATTTTTCTCTTGATATTCTCCCTGCGCTGTCATTCAGTCAGAATATTGACTGGTTACCATGAAATAGATCCAGAAGCATTCTCTTCTGAGTATGTGATTATTAAAAATCACCACTGTGTGTGCTTCTGTTCACTTTCTCAAGGCTGATAGAGTGAAATTCATGTTGTTCCTTTTGCATACTTGAAGCAATGTGTAAAGCAATGAAATGCTCTCTGTTTTCATCCCTTTTTGCATGTATATATTCATCCACTTGGGTCCAAAACTGACTGACAGTTATCCCTACATATTAAGCCCCACCCCTACACACAGCCATATAAAAAACTTCTTCTGAGTCATATGTTATGACATGCCTGCTATCAAACAGCTTGCCTTTATTGGGGTTAAGCAAGTTTCTTGTAGTGGGAATCACCTTGCAGGATTTATATCTCCCACATGGGAATGAGCCTTTATGGGCTGGAGGAAGCCATATCTGAGGTGCACTAGAGGGCTAGTTACTATAGAATAATATGTCCCCCAGACTGGTACCCCTCTAACGACTGTTTTCGAGGGTGGTGTAACTATCTCTGCCACATACTGATCAGCTGATAATATATGCCAGTTTTGATTCATTATCCTCTGTATTTCATTGGCAAATGGGGTGTAAGTGGTAGCAAAACTAAATCTCACATCCCCGGTTTGATTGTCTCTTACCCTTTCTGTGAGGAGAATCTCCTTGTTGATGCTCTTGACTGCTTCCTAGCCAACTGCATATTCTCCTAGTCATAGCCTCTGTTCCTAAACCTCTGTTCCAGTTCATCTGCTTGTCTTTCATGAAGTTCAGTAGTACTGCAGTTTCACTTTGTTCTGCAAAACTGGCCTTTGGGTATGTTACTGAGTGTGTGGCAGGGTTGACAGCTGCCTACTAACAGTAGGGAGTTTCTATTCCGGAGTGTATGATACAGATTAGTTTACACACTTTCTCCATTGGGATCTATTCAAGTTTTGATGTTCAAGAACTCAGTACTCTTCCCTACTGTACTTCAATGAAAATTTCAAATTTTCATTGCTTCTACGGAGGTACTCAAAAAAGTTCTTCAGACTAGCCTCTTTCCGCCTACCACATAATCAGTACGTCATCAATAAATGATGACAAAGTTCCAACTGTGGAAAAAATGGACTGGTTTCTGCATTCCTCACAAATTCACTTTCCAGTTTTACAAGACATAGAGTTGTGAAATTGGGGGCAAAAAGATTGCCCCCATT
This sequence comes from Neoceratodus forsteri, assembly GCA_016271365.2. NCBI lineage: Eukaryota > Metazoa > Chordata > Ceratodontiformes > Ceratodontidae > Neoceratodus > Neoceratodus forsteri. Next base: position 1,205,090,455 of record CM057450.1, on the reverse strand, counting down.
GCTGTCCACTTGCAAAAAGTTTAGATTTTTGAACTTAACGCAGTTGAATTTCAGTACAAATTCTGAGTATTAGCACAAACAAACAGTAGGGGGATTTGCATTCCAGACACTCTAGCACTTCCTGGTGTGGGGTATTAAGGTATAAAGACTCAATATCCAAAGTAGCCAGGAGGGCTCATTTTGGAATGGCAATTACATTCAACACCGGAGAACATCCCCTGTATCCTTTATATATGATGGTGTGTTGTCAACAAAGTCAAGAAGGAAGGAGTTCACCAGTTTGGATAGGGGTTCATTTATCAACCCTATCCCACTGATTACTGATCTTCCTGGGGGGTTGGTTAAGGTGTTATGTACCTTTTGCAGTATGTATATCACTAGCTTTATGGGTAAGTCTGTAATTGGGAAGTCTGTCATTGCTGTATCAATAAAGACACCTTGGTAGCCCTGATCAGTTTCAGCATCAGTTATTCTTTCAAATTCCATCATTGGGTGATGATCAAGTTTTTTGGAAAAAAAAGAGTTTTCCAGCTGTCTCCACACTTCATTCTCATAATTGGATATGTTCATGAGAGCTACACACCTGCCCTTATCTGCTGGTTGATGGTTATATTCTTGTTATTTAATGATTTCACAGTTTCATGTTTCTCCCTACTCAGGTTGTAATAGTGCAATCTTCGTTTATACACCTCTATTATCTGGTAAACCCACTACTTTCTCGGGAGTTCCTAGGAAAGGGTTGGTTTTCACAGTATATGTAAAAACTTCTAAAATATCAAGAGGCCTGCCTCTTGCACTACTAGTAGTATTCTCTATGGGCATGCTCAAAAGTTGCACTTGCTGCAAACTAAACATAGTATTTCTAGGAAATGTGTGCAAGGTCAAGAAATAATCCACACAAAAGCAAGAAAATTGGCTGCCCAAGGGTTGGGTGCTCAGATTAAATTCAGAGACTCAAAAAACACACAAATCTGGTACTCACCACTCACAAAGGCTCCTGGCTTTCTTTTTTATGTAGGTTTTTACTCCAAAGTTCAGCTTTTCAACTTCTGTCCCCGCTCCCCTTGGCTGGCACCTACCTCCCCTGGACTTACCTTGGTGCTTGTTCCTCATGGATTGCCCCCCCCCATGGCAGGGCTGGAGTAAGTAGGGCCATCCTCCCCCCAGTACACAGATCCAGTTGAGGCCAAGGTGTCTGGATTGTAGTGCGGCACTGGGGAGGTGCACAGAGCTACATTCTGCCATTGGATCCCCATGCCCATTTTCTCCCTGAGACCCTGCTGCAGCATGAATGACATGATGTGTACGTGGAGCCATGCACATTGTGCAGCTCCGTTGCCTGCCCTGAGTCACTCACTGCCTGCACTGCCACTGGGCCTCCAACTGGTGGCAGTCAAAGACTGATATGTTGCCACTCCCTCCCTGAGAGAGGAGAGCTGTCCCTGGCATGCTCAATCATCTCTTACCCCTTCGACCACTGGCAACCAGTGTTCACTCCTGAATGCAGGTCACTGGCATAAAGGGAGGTAAGGTGCTTATCACCTTAGCTCTCCATGCCACCGGCCTGGCTTGGGTCCTGGTTTTCAATAGTTACTGTCACTCTCGAGCTTAGCAAGCACTCTACTACCTCATGGCATCAAACAGATGGCACTCTTGTGGACTGATGCAAAATGATAAACTTTATTTGAAAACATGTACAATATAGCAATGTAAACAATGCATGCAGGCCCATGCCAGGCAGCGACCTAATGTTTCACACAGAATTAATAGCGCTTTTTCAAAGGTCCTGCCCTCATGGACGAACTATCTTTTATCCTCATCACTTAAAGCTATGCATACAGCGAGGACAGGGACTACTCAGAAAATAAGGGCAGGTACAAGTGCTGGTGTACAATAATACAATAAATACTATAAACAAATACAGATAAAATAAAAAACACAGACCACAGTAAGAGAACTACTAACTGGGAAATGGAAAAAACAACTGCAATGGAAGAAACAACATATAGACGCAGGTTGGGAGAGGGAGGAAAAAAACTAGAGAAGCAGGAAGGGGGGAGGACAAAAAGGGAAACAAACCAGGTTAAAAGAATGAGTGGTAGACAACAAAAGCACTGTTGACTATCAGACAGAGATTACCACCACCATCCCCACTGCTTTTGAAAACAAAGAACCCCCTTCCTCCGCCAACAGTACATTACAGAGGAGTGGAGATGGTACAGAGGAGAATGACAAAAATAATGTCCAAGATGCAGCATAAGTCATATGAGGAGAGACTCAGAGCTTTCAATATGTACTCCTTGGAGGAAAGGAGAGAGAGGGGGAACATGATAGAGACCTTCAAGTATCTAAATTAGATCAACAGGGTACCAGAGGGGAGCATCTTTCACATGAAGGAAAATAGCAGAACAAGGGGGCACAGCATAAGATTAAAAGGGGGAAACTTAAGGGGAATTTGAGAAAATTCTACTTCACTGAAAGCGTGGTGGAGAGATGGAAGAGTCTCCCCCAGGAAGTGGTGGGGGCAGCCACAGTTCAGGGATTCAAGAATGCATGGGATAGGTACATGGGAATTATCAAGCTGGGGTGTAAGGGGGGGGACTTGTAGCATCTAGGACACCTTAAGCATTAGAAAGAGGGATAGGGCAGACTGGATGGGCCACAAGGCCTTTATCTGCCGACAACATCTCTGTATCTATGTATCAATGTAACAGACTCATAGCTCAGCACCCTCAGGCATACAGGTTTTATCTCCTTCCCAAAGTACAAAACGGACAACCCTGGACATCCTATTCTGTCTGCCTGCTACTGCCCCACATCCCAAATCTCACCGTTTATGAACAGCCTCACGAGATCGCTTGTTGAATCCCTGTCCTCCTACATTAAAGACATTAACCATGCTTTCTAGTTATTTGACAGGTTCAGATTCAGTGGCTTCCATGAGTTCATCTTTACTGTGGATATCAACTCTTTTTACACAGTGATCCCCTATAATGATGGCATGACTCTGCAGCATTTTTTGAATAAGCAGGAAGTCCAGCGGCCACTCACACACTCACTAACCCAGCCAGAACTTGTTCTTAAACTTAATGCTTTTTCTTTTAATAACAATTTTCCAGCAGTTCAGTGGAGTTGCCATGGGTACTAAGTTAGCTTTGCCAATGTGTTTGTTGGTTGGGTTGAGGAAAAGTTCTTTGTCTCCTTTGCAGGGGCTGTGCCTGAACCCTACAAAGGCCACCTCCTGCTCCAGAGAAACCCTTTAAATTTTCTTGGACAAGTTTATCACAGCCCATCCATCCCTTCAGTACACTGTTAAAGTACCCTCCTCAACACTGCCTTTTCTAGATATCAGATTGTCAGTGCAGAACACTACTCTGAAGACACTGGTTTATTACAAACCCACTGACTCAGACTGCTTTCTCCTCCACAGCTCCTTCCATCATGTAGATGTTAACAATGGTTTGCCATATTTGTGATTTCTTAGATATCACAGGTTATGCAGTGAAGATGATGATTTTCCTGAGCAGACTCAAATATTGCAGTTTTTTTATTAACGGTGGATACCCTAAAAGCACAGTGGACAGAGCACTCTCCCGGGACAGTAATATGCCCAGTAACCTTGACCATCCTAGGAAGTATACACTCATCCAACAACAGTGACACATTCCACTAGTGCTTCCCTTCCATCATAATACACCTCTTTACAGGATCATCACTAGGAACTTCCGTATTCTGCGAACCAACCCTAATAACAAAGCTTCCCTTACAGAATAACCAATTGCCTCCTACTGCCGACCACTCAACCTGTGGAATCTCTTGGTACGAAACAGCCTACGTACTCCTAACAATTCCTCCCTACCAGGTACTAAATCTCTCAACAAAACTCGCTGCTATAACTCCACATTAATTTCTAGTATTACTGAAATTCAGAGTCCCACAGGAAATTTTCACATCGCCAAGGGATCCTCATGCACTTCTAGTAATGTGATATATTGCATTCTTTGCAGGAAGTGTGCAGCTATCTACATCAGAGAAATTGGCAGATGCTTGGCTAACTGATTCAGGGAACATTACAGGGCAGTCGGGAATGGAGACACTGATACACCCATTTTATCCCACTTTACATACAGTGGCCACAGTGTCAATGATCTTTCTGTTTGTGTCCTTCAGCAGGATTTCCAGGATGTGACCAAAGAAAAAACATGGAATCCAAATGGATCATCTGCCTAGACTCCCAGCAGCCATCTGGTTTAAATGACAGACATTTTCTACTAACATCTTTCAGCCACCTTATGGTTTTCCACTGTAGTCTGTCTTGTTTTACCCCAACCCCTATCATATCTTTGCTTGCGCATGTGCATGGTATGTTTGCATTTGTGGTGATCCCTGTACACACTTCCATCTTGTGTGTGTTTGTCTGTGTGTGTGTGTGTGGGGGGGGTAGAGGTGGGTGAAGTGACCAAAATTCGCTCTGCAAACCAATTTGCTGAGTAATGTGGAATCTGCAAATTAATCTGCAACGCGAAGTGGAGTACTTCGCGTCATGATGAGGAACGCAAAGTCCATTGATAACAATGGCTTTGTGTTACTTCGCCTTCCCCAACCACTTTTGCACCAATTTTAATGTGAAGTACATACAAATCAATGTACTTCGCATCACTTTGCCTTGTTATTGAGCTCCAAGGCTAATTTTGCAGTGATTCATGGGATTGCAGGTCACATGGGCTCTAGATTGTTCTGCACAGCCTCAGTTCTATGTAGTGTGTGTGTAGTGGTAGCTGGAGACAGTTTGTTCTCAGATCTCTGCGATTCAAATCCTCTAAAAGCTGTTAAAAAAGTCTTTTTGAGACGACTTTTTTTTTGCTCAAAATTTAGTACGTTGATTGTAGGAAACCCTCATGTGCTCGTATCATCGTGTGTTTATTTTTTGTATGTGGGTTTTGAATGTTAATTAAGAACATTCAGTCTGTGTACTGACAGACACTTAAAGTGTGCTATGGGGGAGGGACGTATCTGTGGTGGAGGTAGATTAATTTGGAGAAAAAGGTAGTCTTTCTGTTTTGGTTATATTTTTTCTTGTATAACTGTGTTAATATACACACAGTAATAATTTCAGTAATTCTTTACATTTTTTTTGCTGATTGTTGTGGTGCAGGAGTGCAAAATTTCAGTTTGTTTAAAACATTTGGTTATATTACTTGAAGTTTTCAATTTGCTACACATTATGTGTAGTGTGTGTGCATGAGTGTGTGTGCAAAGCGTGCCATCAAATCAGACACATTTTATTGTGCCACAGAGTAATTGCAGCAGTGTGAACCTGTTATCCACCCCACCTGCATGATTTTGTACTGCTCTGTGGTATCTTGGTTTTGGACTGTTACTGCAGTGCACTGCACCCCCCCCCAACCAGCAAAAGGTATTCTTTTCCAGATTGGATTGTGACTTGTGAGCACTGGTTAAAGGTGTTGTGACATTGCGTCTGCATCTCTTCTTGATTGCACAGTGCAATCTTAATCTGTCTGTGCTTTTGTATCTATTTAGTGCCCAGTCTCCATCTGCAAGCCACAGTTGTTGTTTGTTTTTGCTTCACATCCACCGGCCCAGACTGAAAGTTCAGAAATCTAAATTTGTTTATAATTTTCTTGGTGATCCCCAAAATGCTTGTAAAGAGACATGCAAGCGTGCAAGCAAAGCTGTTTCTGGTCATGGCACTGCTGCTAGTGGCAAGATTGTCCAGGGGCATGGTAGTAGGCAGAAGAGCTTAGCTGATGTCAGTAAAGGGATTTCTCCATCAATGTTTTTTACAGCGCAATCTGTAGCTTCCCTCATAGTTGGAGGAGATGATGTTGTCCCAGCTGGTGGTGGTGTTAGTGCAGTTTCTGTTGGCATGAGTATTGCTGCTTCAAGTTCCACTTCTGATCAGTTAACAGTTTCAAAAAATATAGTTGAGTCTAAAGCTGTGACTGACAGTGTAGATGATGTCAAACTCTCCATTAACATCCGCCTTGGTAGCTGAACATGATTCTGATCCTGGCGACGATAACTCACAATGTCACATTTCTTCCAGCGCTGTTGAGGTCATGCCTTTGCCATACAATGATTCAAAGTATGGCGCAAAAATATCAGGTGATGATGACGATGATGACGATGTGGTTGGAACATGTTCTCCACATGACAGCATCCAAGCTGAAAATGTGGATGCGGATGATGTTGATGAATATAATAATGATGTCAGTGACCCCTGTTGGGAACCGGAGAAAAAGAAAGTCAAGGTGGCTATGTCTGGGTTTGTTGGCATTAAATCTCCCCTCCTCAAAAAAGTTGTGATTTAGCGGTTCCTGTTGATGATAATGTTGATGACCCAGTAATAATCATAGGTAGTCATGGTGGTCAGTTGGAGTCCAAGTGTGTCCAGCCTGAAAAATCATGTAGCACACACCCCCATTTCAGGGGTGAAAAAAACAGAGTACAATAAGCAGCATCAGGGACATGTTAAAAGTAGGGGATCACAATCTCTTATTTGGGATTTTTTTGTCCATGATGCAAATGATGAATCAGTTGCAATCTGCCAGCTTTGCCATGCGCATGTAAGTCAAGGTAAAAAGGGGAGTCATCTGGGCACAGGGGAACAACATACACATCTTAAGAACAGGCAGATGGCACTGTGGACCTGGCACCAGATGGCAGCTAATGCTATAGTGGGGCATTCACCCTCATCATCAACCTTACTGAACATGTTATCCCCTTCCATGAATGTAAGACCAAGTAGGAATGTCTGCAGTAGTGATGAAATAACACCAGAGGATTACTACAGGCATGATGAGGGGGAGGATTATGATTTAGAAATCTTGTCAAATGGTGGTCAGAGTAGCAGTGGTGGTGGTGGTCAATGCAGTATATCTAGTGCAAGTGGTACATCAACCCCTGTATGTAAAATGGGGGAAAATAACTTAATTTGTGGACTTGTCACCTGTGCACCCCTCTTCATCACTCATCTACACTCCACCCCTGGCCATTCACAGAACAGAGCCATTTGTCACACCCCGTGCAAAACGTGTAAGCCAGCCCATGTTGGAGAGTGTAGCATGTGACCTACACTGTGTAAGCCATGTGATGTGTGTGGGCTGCCTGTGAATTCTCACTCTGTCTTAAAGCAGAATAAGGTGGAGTGCACAACGTGAAGTCATAATTATAACGCGAAGTGGCGAATTGAGGGTTTAAAATGGGCACTTCGCATACGGAATACTAACATGAAGTGGCCACTTCGTGTCCACTTTGCAGGCTTTGCTGCATCTCTAGTGGGGGGGGGAGTGGCATACTTACATGGGCATTTCAGCTGTGTGTGCACATCTATTTTCATTTTTCACAGATGTCTCCATCTCTGTCTCCTTCCCCCACATTTGTCACCTTTCAGACTTCTTCCTAGGCCCTGTTAATTAGTTCCCATTCGAGGACTCCTCAGCTCATTCACTCCTACTATGTCTTGTCATACCCATCATCACCTTTTTGTTTTCCACACTCTTTTCTTACCTTGCCTATTATTACTCTTTCTCCCAGAACCTCCCCATTTTTTCTTTACCCAGATATATTTCCTTACACCATCATTATTCCCACACACCACCCTCCTATCCAACTGGAACCAGCTCTAGTCCCCATGAAACTAGTCTAGCTCTAGCACTTGACTTCTACCCCTGCTTGCCTACGGTATGGTGGCCTATCAAAATTATCCCTGCAGTTGTTCTCAAAACTCTTCTATGCCCCTTTTTCTCTTCCCCTATATTCTAACCCCCCTACTCTCTCTAACCCCCTTCCTTTTCCTCCCTACCACAATCTCCCTTTATCTGTTGGTTGACCGTTTATCTTTCCTGTTCCTCACCTATCTTCGTTTTCCCCTACACTCCGCTCTAGCACCCCAGCCCCCTAGCCCTCTCTTTGCTTCCCTTTCCCCCCATCCTTTAACTCCTCCTTCTTATTTTAACATCTCTCTCCTGTAGTCTATTCACTTTCCACCTGCAATGCTTCTTCCCAGATTTATGTTTCTTTTTTCTACACTGTTACATCCTAACTTGAGTACTATGCACCATATGGACCTAAACTGTACTTTAATTACTGTTATGTTTATTTACTATATGTACTGTGTATTTTTAGTCTGTATACACGCCTCAGTACCTCCTTGTGAATGAGCTTGCTCAATGGAGTTTTTCCTGCAATAAACTTGAACTTGAACTTATTTCCCCTTTCCTATCCATTAACTTTGCCTTTTTCACTTTTGATAATTCCTGAAGAAGATCTAAGATTGAAATGTCAATTGTAATTCTATTTTTTATTTTCAAAGTGCATTTAATATTACAAGTTTGTTTTGTTTTCATACCACACACTGACACAACATCTTGTTTTTTTTGTTCTAACAAACGCATCAGCCAGATGGAAAGTACAAAAGGTATCTGGGGAGGTGGTGACAGGGTAATGGCTGAACTGGAAGGGAAGGGGCAGGGTGAGAGTGGTAATGGAAAGGTAATAAAGTGCAGGAGCAGCTAGAATAAAGGGAACAATTACGTAATAGTTTCCAAAACAGTACATAGAGGTAGACATTCTTATACATCCATGTATAACACTATTATGTCACTATTTATTTTGTTTTGTTCCCTGACCGGTTGGGTTGGGTATATGACTCACTGTGGAGTTGAGGGAGAGGGTCAGATCTTTTTTTCTATTCCCTAATGAGTCAGGCACCAGACCTGTCAGAGTGTTGGGGGAGGGGGGACAGATTTTTTGTTAATCCCTGATGGCCAGGTTGGTCACTGGACTTGTTAGGCAGTTGGGGGAAAGAGGGGGCAGATTTTGTTTTTATTCTCTGACAGACTGGTTTGGCCACTGATCCCATCAGATCTTTATGGGAAGGGCCATATATTTTTTTTATTCCCTGATGGGCCAGGCTGGGCTCCAGATTCATCAGGTAGTTGGGGGGGGGGGGGTTACCATAATTATTATAATTCCTTGATGTGCCAGATTGGGCATCAGAAATTCTATTCTATTCTTCCGTATGTTCCCTGTACTACCAGAATGTAACTCCTGTGTCTTATTTAACACTTTAGGATACTGTGAGTATGAAAGTCATGATTTAAAACTAAACTCTATTGCATTCTATAATCCATGTGCTTATAAAACTCCAGACCTGTCAGATAGTTGGGGGAGAAGCACAGATCTTATTTATTACCTGATGAGCTTGGTTGAGCACCAAATCATCAGGTTGTTAAAGGGAGGGGGACAGATTTATGTTTTTTATTACCTCATCAGTGAGAGTGTAGAACAAAGACTGTATACTGAGAGAAGGAAAGACTGCAAGAAAGTGAGAGTTGGGTGGAAGAGCTGCTAGGGTCATGGGCACATGACAACGTAACCAGGCACTTATTCATATGATTCTTTATTGTAATGTAGTGACTGAAATAAACAAACTTGGCCAGTCAGATGGCTAAATATATGAAGTGGATGTCTAGTGAAGAAATACTATCCTGGCAACTATATGTACCACAATGGTAATTCTGGAAAGAGAATGCTGGCTACGGAGCATTTGTCTATACCAATGGTACTACACAGTACAGTTAAAAATGTACCGTTAAGTATTTCCTGTTCCCCTATAGGGATTTCAGTAAGAGCCCATAATCAGTTATGTGTGTATTTAAAATACAAACATACCCAAGACTGGAACCAACCTGTGATGGAGAATCCAAATTTGAAAATAGGTGGCAGGAAGATTCCTAAATCATGGGTTCCCCAGCTCCAGAATACAAAGATTAGGGACTTCCTAGATCCGGTGGGAAAACTTATTCCAGTTTCTATTATTATTAATAAATATTCCCTAGGATCAGGACAGGTTTTTAAGATGTTCCAAATTTCTCATTTGCTAAGCCGATACAATAGTCAAATTGTCATGGAGGATAAATTGTATGATTTTTTTTGATGCCATGGTGGAAGTGGTACATCTCCCTCATGCAATTGCCCGAGTATATGGGTCCCTTTTAGAGTTCTCTCCTATTAACCAGGAGAATGCCCCCAAATACCGCTTAGCTAATTCCCTGAGTCTATTATTAACTGGAATAAGATAGGAGGAGACCCATATATATATATTAGAAACATTTAACGCGCAGGTGCCCATTAGCTAGTTAAAGTTATGAGTTTTTTGAGCCTTCGATTTACCGGGTTGGTGGCGATTGATCGCAGCCCTACTCACCCCTGACATGTGTAAAGCAGCAGAAGTATAGGAGAATGGGTGAGTTAGGACCCACGATCCCAATGCGCACCCCAATGCCGGGTTGGGTGTGGGTCTAAGGTGGGGTTTTCAACCCTAACAGCGAATTTCCTCACTTTTGTCACTGTGAAACAACCCTAACTAATGCATTAAATGGAGTTTTTTGCCTCTAATTTCCCTTCTTTTTGAGAATGATTCGGGCCCCGCGCTCCCGCTGCATAATGCGTTGGCAGGAGCACGGGGCGTGGCATACTAACAGGGACAGCAACGCAAACAGAAATGCTAACAGTGGCGCACATGGTAACACAAGCAAAAATGAGAACAGAAAGGGTAACGCACATGGTGGCGTAGATGGGAATGGTCTGCCACGTGATGTGTTGTCACATAGTAACATGGTGCCTGCAAACAGAAATGTCAATGGGCATGGTGATGTAAAGTGAAACAGTAAGATAAACAGTACTGTGAACCCAGAAGTGGCAAAAATAACAGAAACATAAGCGCAAATGAAAAGCATAAAGGATAGCACATGGTGGCGCGGGCGTCAATGGTAAGTGAAATGAGTGCGGATCCGCAGAGTGGAAAGGGCAACAGTAACAGTAATGTAAGGGTGCACGGCTGGTTTCCCCAAAACCTGCATTGAGAAAGACAGTGAGTACAAATAATGTATGCAAAATAATGAGTATCGGTAGAGAAAATGAGATCTTGGAATACTAAATACATTATATCTCAGGAACCGTACGACGTTGAAAAAAAAAATTAAAAAGTCATATTATTTACAACTGTCCTGGCTAATTTTTATCTTAGCCCCATAAGGGGCTAAGAAATTTTCCGAAGAAAAGTCCGTATCTTGCACCGTTTCCAAGATACGGGCCCTGAAAGGTGCGGCGAATGCCGTAATGTTATCCTATGGGAAAAAAAAGAAAAGTTTGGAGCACCATAACTTTGCCTCCCTGTAATGTTTTTTCACCAAACTACTGAAAGGCACATCTGTGGGCTGTTGGCTGTCTTCCTCCAAATTTCAGGAAAAGACATAAACCGTTATTTTGCAGCAGGGCTCCAAATGATTTCTGTTAAGTCGGGCGCCATATATGTTATCCTATGGGAAAAACCATCAATTTTGGAGTGCCGTAACTTTGCCGCCATGTGATATTTTTTCACCAAACTACTGAAAGGCACATCTGTGTACTGTTGGCTGTCTTCCCTCCAAATTTCAGGAAAAAAGACCAAACCGTTATTTTGCAGCAGGGTGCCAAAGGATTCCTGTAATGCTTCGGCCAATGTTATCCTATGGGAAAAACTGTCAACTTTGGAGTGCCATAACTTTGACGCCATGTAATATTTTTTCAATACAACACTGAAAGGCACATCTGTGACATGTCGGCTGTGTTCCCTCCAAATTTCAGCCCAAAACTCCCAGCGGTTATTTTGCAGTGCAGTGCCAAAGAATTGCTGTCATTTTCCCACAGACTAGAAAATTACTGTTGCAATTTGCGAAAGCTTTCGCAAAAATTTGCGACACTTTCGTGAGCACGAAAGTAATTTGCGAAAGTACTTTTTCCAGAAATTTGAAAAACATATTTCTGGGGTGTTTTACCACAAAATAAAGACATGGCAAGCATCCTCAGGGCCCGACTAGGTGAATACAAAAAAAATCAGGTTGCTAGAGGGTCCCAAATTTAAATGCTAACCATTTTTCTGATCACCAACTGAAAACAAAATGGCTGATTTGAGAAAGTAACAGGCCCATTTGCGAAAGTAAAAATGCATTTGCGAAAGTGTTGAACTTTTTTTAACTTTTCCCATTGACTTATAATGGGAAACTGTTTTTTGAATAACTTTTGAACCGTTTAATATTTTTCATGAAATCTTTGAAAGGCACATTGGGGACCCTTGCACATTCCCTGAAGATTTTGGGCCAGTCACGATAAACCATCGACCTGTAGGTGCGACCACAGAATTCCAGAAAAGCGTAAATGCGCGCACAGATCACACTTAATAACTCCACAGCCGTATATCTGACCAGTACAAAACTTGGTATATCCCAAAGCCTATGCTTCTTGATCATAAATTCCAAATTTCAGGCAAATCCATCAAACAGTTGCAAAGTTATTAAGGTGCAAAGTTTTGGGGTTTAACATAGAAATGGCTCCTCAACCCTAACTATGGTAGCACTACCGTGCTACCATAATATCTCAAGATAGATTGCGACTTATGCAATTTCAATTTTTACATAATTTATACTGGACACCCTTAAGACTTTTCAAGATTGGCAAGGTAGCTACTTCGGTTTGTAATAGATGTAAACAGGCCAAAGGCTCCTTAAAACATATTTTTTGGAATTGTCCTCTGGTACAGTCTCTTTGGGTTGAAATTCAGAATAATACTGATCCTTTGTTAGGTTTGGAAGATCTTTTTACTCCGGAAATATGTCTTACTGGGGACTATTCCAGGGCCAAGGTTAAGATACATAGATATCATATAGCAATGATTGCAATGACATTGAAAAAGCTTGTATTAAGGCACTGGATAGACACATCAAAGCTCACTTATATGGAGTGGCTTCAAGATCTCTTGTTCAATTTGAATGTGGAAAAGTTTAAAATAGGTCCGGGTTACTCCTCTTCCAGATATAATAAAATCTGGGCTGGTATGCATACAATCTACATGCTTCAAGCTGGCGTTTATCCAGATTAAGGAACCCCCAAGATAACTCCACTTCATAGTGTTTCTTTTTGTGGGTAGTCAATAAGCTTGTTCTTTGGTTATCTAAGCTGTGGTGGGGTGGTGAGGGAGGGGTTGGAGGGAGGGGGGGACTTGTCACTGTTGTCTTTGAATTGTATGTTGTGCATCTTGTTAATCTTCATGTGAGACTTGTGCCATGTCCTGTTATATTGTTAAAAATTTAATAAAAAGTTAATTAAAAAAAAAAGAAATAAACAAACTCTGTGGTCCAAACATCCCCAACAAATACAAACAATGGCTACTGAATTCTCTGACTTGTTTTACACATGTACGCTTCCTCAGGGAGGCTGGTCCATTACTAGGACAATTAATTTATTCCCTAACATCCTTAAAGTTACTGTTCATTATTACATAGTACAATAAAGTGAAAAATTGGTGAAAATATATATATATATATATATATATATATATTATATATATATATATACATATATATATATATTATACTGGCACAGTTGTGCCAGTATAGTTAGGGTGAAATGGCACTTCTATGTTAAAGTCTAAACTTTGAGTGTGAATAACTTTGTAGCCCTTCAATGGATTTGCATGTAATCTGGCAATGCCTTTATGTTGTGGTCTGAAATGTTCAGCATAGAAAGCATTTGGGTCACATATGTGCCTTTTGAAGGTTTGGTGAAAAAATATTAATCCATTCAAAAGTTATTAAAGGGTTACATTTTCCATTATTTCCTATGGGAAAAGTTAAGTGTTTAGCACAAAAATGGACCATTTTCGAAAATGGAATGTCCAATGTTCAAAAATGAAACTCACAATTTCAAAGCATGATAACTTTACAACTGTCCAATGGATATGCACTATATTTGGCACACATAGTGGCCATGGACATGTCTCTTAATATTTCAAGTTTCATACAAATCTGTTGAGTATTGTTTGAGATACAAAGTGTTGAAATAACAGAACATTTTGTGTTTTTGTTAATTTTTCTCGACCTGTATCTCAGCAACAGCTTTAGGTAGTGGACTGAAATTTTCAGGGTGGAAACATTTTTGCCTCACATATGTGCCTTTTGAAGGTTTGATGAAAAAATATTAATCCATTCAAAAGTTATTAAAGTTTTAAATTGCCCATTATTTCCTATGGTAAAAGTTAAGTGTTAAGCATGAAAATGGATCATCTTCAAAAGAGTGTGCTTGCAAAAATGAAACCAAGTTGTTTAATATTTGGATGTTAATAACTCTGGAACTGTTTAATGAATGTGCATGAAATTTAGCACACATAATCTCCAGGGATAGGTCTCTTGACATGTCAAATATTGTATGGATGGATTTTGTAGTTTTTGAGATATGGACTGTTAATAAAACATAACATTAATGGCCATTTTCGAAAATGAATCATTGCTTGTGAAAATTAAACCAAGTTGTTTAACATTTGAATGTCAATAACTCTGGAACCGTTCAATGGATTTACACAAACTGTGTTATGCATAATCTCTAGGGATAGGTCTCTCAACATGCCCAATTTTGTGTGGATGGGTTTTGTGATTTCTGAGATATGGACTGTCAATAAAAACACAACATTAATAGCCATTTCTGAAAATAAATCATTGCCAGTTAGGGTGAATTCAACATTGTACTATCTCGATAGAGGGATGGGAGAGCAGGGTCCAAAGGACCCTGCATTCCCACTGTAACATATGGATACTGTTGTACTATGTTGTACTATCAGGATGGAGAGATCGGAGGCCAGGGTCCAAAGGACCCTGCGCTCCCACGGTAAAATGAGGATACAATTATACTATCTGAAAAAGAAGGAACATTCTTTGCAAAAAAACTTTGTTAATGCATCAGTTAGGGTGAATACCACAGCAACAAAAGCAGGGCAATGAGGTGTTAGGGTTTCCAACCTAATACCCCTACACCAGGGTTTCCCAACCCCTACCACCTCAATTCCACACTCTCCACACACACACCCAGCAGGCATTGGGGTGGGCCATTGGGTCGTCAGGCCTAACTCTCACTCCATTGTCCTTTACTGTAGTGTGTAAGCTTGTTTACATGTGGAATGGGGTGAGATTTGTGCCTGATGACCCAATAGCACACCCTAACGCCTATTGGTGTGTGGAGGATGTGGAATATGGATGGAGTGGTAGGGGTGGGAACCCTGAGGGTGGGGCATTAGGGCTGGAAACTCTAACACCTCATTTCCCTGCTTTTGTTGCTGTGGTATTCACCCTGATGCATTAATGAAGTTTTTCCAAAGAATATGTATATATATATATATATATATATATATATATATATATATATATATATATATATAGATAATGTGAAAAACACAACTGTATATTGCGGAATCAAAATTACTTTAATCGATATAGCAACAGCGCCATAAGTTCACAATAGTATTAAATAATGCTGGGCCTGCTGGCATCCGAAAGTCCAACCAATAATTGTGACCAGTAGTAAGTGCTGAGGTACTGAAGTGGATGCCATTGAAATGTTATTCTTTCATACCAATATTCTTTGCAAAAAACTTTGTTATGCACCAATTAGGGTAATTTACAGTCACAAAAGTAGGAAAATGCAGCATTAGGATTTCCAACCCTAACTCGTCACCCCCAAACCCCAAGCCACAAAAGGAAAAAAACATTAGGGTTTTGGGTCTCTGGAGCTTTGGATAATCAGTGGTGGGGTCTTCTTTGGGGTTCTAAATCTTAATGCTTACCCCTCCCCTTCAGCCTGTATCCTCCACTCTGAAGCACAAAGTATAGCTCCAGGCCAGTGCATCATAGTAATACACTCTTCAAAGGCAGAGAAGTACAGTATGTCTCACCGCATGTTGCCAACAGAATTAGTTGTAGTTTTCTTCATGCAGGGCCCTGTGTGAAAAAAGGAGATCATGTGTAATGTAATTTGCTCAGGGAAAGGGTGGGCATTAGGGTTGACAACCCCAAGGAAGACCCCACCACTGACTTGCAAGACTCCAGAGACCTAAACCCCTAATGTTTGTTTTCCATTTGCTGCTTGAAGAATGGGGTAGGGAGTTATGACTGGAAACCCTAACACCACATTTCACTACATTTGTGGCATTAAGTTACCTAACTGGTGCATTAATGAAGTTTTCTGCAAAACATTTCCTTTCTTTTTGAGATAGTGTAATTGTATTCTCATTACCTGTGTGAACAGATCCAGATGACCTGTGCCAAGGGAAGACTCCATCCACCCACAGAGGTGCAGGTGGGCCCTCTCTGCAGTGACAGATATGAAGAATTCATGGGGTTGTCTGGTGCACTGCAGAAGCACAGGGCCCTGTAGTCCCAGTGCTTCTATGCAGCTACAGATACAAATGCTCAGGACAGAGAGTGCATGTGTCAGTCAATGCACAGGGCCCTCTGCCACCCACAGGTGGTGAAGTGGAGGGTTCTATGACAAGAGAAGAGCAATCTTCACTGTATGTTTCCCAGGCCTGTGCAGACAACCCTGCACCTTTCATTTCCTGGCTACGGGGGTGTCACATAACAGCGCCACCCCCCCACTATCACCCTATCCAGCTGGGTCACTGAGCTCACCACCAAACTCAGCTCACCAGCACAGGATCACAAAGCATATCTGTTGCAAGACTGGCACTACACACCAAGTTTGTTAATTTATTTATTTTGCTCCCCTCTCCTGGCTGGCCCTCCCTTCCACTGGTCTTCCCAGCCCCATCACCCTGGCTTCTCCCAGGACTTACCAGTCCCGTAGACCCCCACAGCTTGCCATCCATGGCAGGGTGGCAGGGATTCCCTCAACCTGCCAGGTCTAGATCCAGATTCTGGGGGGAGCCTGAGTCACTGGGTGCAGGGCCTGTGGAAGATGGTGATCATCCTTGCAGCAATCAGGGTGTTTCCTGTGTTTCATCCCTGTGGGAGACATGGCATGCAGTGACATCATGGCACATGCACTGACATTTGTCATTCCTCCCCACCCTCCTAGCCTGGGCTACCTCTCCCTCAGAGTCATCAGGGGCCAGTTGAGCACCAGGCTCACCCACACCCTCACCCCCTAGGAGGGGAGCAGTCCGACAGATGCTCAATCCTCCTCCTCCACCTGGATGGCCCTCCAACACCCCAGGCTCTCTTCCCAACCTGTGCCAGTGAGCTGGCTGTTTGTTAACAATTTGATTTATTTTTTTTAAATTTTGACCCCAAATTTTCAAGATACTTGTTTTATGATTCACATTATAAACATGACATGTACCATTTATAGTATATTGGCCAAAATGTCATTTTACACCAGAAGCGCAAAAACACATCTTGCCCAGGATTTAAAAAGTGGCACATGCCACCTTTATGAGGTGCTGTGGGAAAATGGCTATGTTGAAAATCTGGAGTCAAAATATTGAAAATTAATCAAGTAATGAGTGAACGTTGAAATAATGCAATGTTCACTCACAACCTGGGCACTTTACCATATTTGTGTAGCACATTTTCAGCATAGCCTTCTTATTACCCCACCACATGAACCCGGTAGGTGCAAATTTTCAAATCCGCACTGAAATTCTGTGTCACCTAAACATCATTCCACATCATAGGTGCGAAAGCACATTTTGACCAGGATTTGAAAAATGACAGCTGTCACATTCATGGGGGGGAGAGGTGAGCATAATACAATTTCAATGTACGCACATAACTTTGCCATCTTTACATATTTTGACCCTGAATTTTCAACAAAGCCTTCTTATGACCCCATCTCAGGAACAAGGGTGGTGAAAATTTCCAAATCCTGGTCAAAAGGTGATTTTGCTGAACAATCACAACATCACCTTTCTGGCCTGATTTGCATAATGCCACCACAATTGGTCAAGGGGTGGGGTCCCAACAAGGCCATGTTGAACATTTGGGGTCAAAATATGCAAAAATGACAAAGTTCACCTTGTAAATGAGCTTGCTCAATGGTGATCGCCTGGATAAATAAAGATTTGATTGATTGATTGATTGAAGTTATGCATCAAAGTTCAAAACCCCATTAAAATACATTGAACCACACTTACCTTAGTTTCTCGTATTGCAGTCGGCAGTTCCAGCAGCAAGATGTGGTTTTGACTGGAGAGTGAATCTTCACAATAGGACAAGTGAGGGTGAGTGAGGGTGTGTGGGGGTTGTGGTGGGTGTGTGGTGGTGGATGCTGAGTGGAAGGTTAGGGGGGTCAGATCATTGAGAGACCATTTTCTTTTTTACAGGTGTAAAAAAATCATCAAGGGATGGTTTTCTTTATTTCAGGTGAGCTTCTGACACTGGGTACTGGGCACCCCACTGACAGGTTACAGTTGGGAGAATGGGGGCAGCTGACCTGGGGAGAAGGGGGTCCAGAGAAGCTGTACTGGGGGTGGGCACCCCAGTCAGATTATACAGTACAATAAATAAACATTGGGAAGGGCGGGCAACCTGGATGGAAGGGTGGGCACCCCAGTCCACTTAATTAAAAAAATTAGATAGATAGATAGATAGATACTGTAGATAGATAGATAGATAGATAGATAGATAGATAGATAGATAGATAGACAGATAGATAGATACATAGATAGATACATAGATAGACAGGTAGATAGGTAGATCCACAGACACAGCCAGATAGAACAGTAGATCATCTTCTCCCTGCTCTCACTATAGCCCACAGCACATCTCCAACTGTGGCTGCAGATGTCAAGAAAGTTCTGCTGTTTGCTGTTCTCCTACTGAGAAGGCAGGTGAATGGCTCCTCTCACTAAGTTGGGTACCCTGGATTTTGAGGTGCCCACAAAAGGTGTTTCTGGCAACCTTTTTAAAAAACAAAAAGCAGAATCTAGCTAAATGGATATGAAGAATGGCTCCTCTCACTACGCTGGGCACCCTGGCTTTTGTGACGCCAAGAAAAGGTGTTTTTGGCAACCTTTTTAAACACTTAAAAAGCTTAAAACTTTTAAAACATTTTTATCATTAAGACAACTAGTAAAGATAACTGGATAATTAGGCAAAATAAATAATTTTTCATATCTCCTCCATTTCCTTACCTGTTAGATCATAAGCATATCTTTATTCTGGTAATTTAACACATTTAATGATGTTAGTGTTCAGATTATTATACTAACATACTAAAATGCATGCAGAATAGGCCTAACGGTCTTTCGCATCTGCTCGTTTGGTCAGCCCCCACCCTGGGAGCTGACCTTGCTGCCCTCCTCGCCTTCTCTGGCTTCTCCCTTCCCAGTTCCGGATATTCTCGCTGCATTGGATTTTGCTTCCATAACCCTTCCCCTGTACCTGTAGCACCCCCTCTTGAACCCCTCCACCATCTCTGCCTCCACCAGCCCCTAGGCAGCACATTCCATGGCTCCACCACCCTCTCAGTGAAGTAGCACCTCCTCCTTTCTTCCCTAAATCTTCCCCTCCAGCTTCCACCCATGCGTCTAGTGGCCCCCTCCACCCCTTCCTTTGAAGCACCCTGACTGTTCCTCCCTATTTACCCCCTTCATGTCCGGAAGACCTCTATCATGTCCCCCGGTCCCTTCTCTCTTCAATGTGTACATATTTAGCTCTTCGAGACTCTCCTCATAGGTCCTGTCCTCCAAGCCCCAAATCATTTTGGTTGCCCTCCTCTGGACCCTCTCCAGGAGTTTAATGTCCCTCTTTAAGTATGGCCTCCAAAACTGCTTGCAGTACTCGAGGTGCGGCCTCACCAAGCAGTTATACAGAGGGAGTATCACTTCCCTCCTCCTGGAGGTGATTCCTCTAGTGATGCATCCCAGCATCCTGTTGGCCTTGGCTGCTTCCCTCCTACAAGTCTCTGAGTTGTTCATCTTGACATCCACCACCACCCCCAGGTCCCTCTCAGCCATCGAGACTTGTAACATTTCCCCCCCAGGGTGTACACTTGGCCCAGGTTTCTGGCCCCCAGGTGCAGTACCTTGCATTTCCCTGCATTGAACCTCAGCTTCCACTTTCTAGACCATCTTTCCAGAACCTCCGGTTCCCCCTGTAGGGCCACCCTCCCCTCCTCCCCATCCACCACTGCCCCCAGTTTTGAGTCATCTTCAAAGAGACTCATCTCACTCCTGATACCTGTCCTTATGTCATAAATGTAGGTGTTGAACAGGAGGGGCCCAAGGACTGATCCCTGTGGGACCCCACTAATGACCCTCCTTGGGGATGAGACTATCCCGCCAACCACGACCCTCTGGGTCTGGTCCTGGAGCCAATTGCCTACCTATCCATCTGATCATCTGGTTCCCTACCCCCATTTCTCCCAGCTTATCCAACAGGCCCACATGAGGAACAGAGTCAAATGCCTTGCTGAAGTCTAGAAAGAGGATTATATGTCAGCATAGTAGTACTGCAGGTGACCCAGTGACCTCACATCATTCTAAGATGGTCTGTAACAGTAACTGAGTTATGAAATGTGTTCTTGATATTTATATTGTGTGAGAGACAAAAGAATAGGCAGAATTGACTGCTATGGGCCATTTTGGACACAGGTTACAACGGGTGCATTTAGTTGGCAGTGTGCCTAGAAACTGCACATGTTTACCCATTCTGTTTTTACACTCTTTTTACCCTCTGGGTACATTAATATTGATTGCTCTCACTTTTGATTATGATTGATCATGCAAGTATATTAGTACCTCTAGTGACCTCTGTGACCTCCCACTATTTATTAATTTTATCTGCATAAAATAATAACATTTCAATGGTAGCCACTTCAGTACCTCATCTGGTACTACTGGTCTCAATTATTGGTTGGACTTTCAGATGCCAGAGGCACAGTTTAATACTATTCTGAACTTACTGAGCTGTCATTGTATCCATTCAAGTGACTTTGGTTCTGCACTTGACAGCTGTGTTTTTTCACCTTTGTTATATTTTTTTTACAAATTGTTCACTTTATTTTAGCATGTAATAATGCACTACACCTTTAGGGATGTTAGGAAATAAATAGATTGTCATAGTGATGAACTGGCCTCCCTGAGGAAGCACACATGCGTGAAACCAGTTGGGGCATTTGGTAGCCGTTGTTTGTATTTGTTGGGGATGTTTAGACCACAGAGTTTGGTTATTTCAATCACTGCATTTACAATATAGAATCATGTGCATAAGTGCCTGGTTATGCTGCTTTTTTTTCCATTTTTTTTTTAAATTGGCAAGTAAGTGAGTGTAGCTACTTCTTCTGCTTGTGAACATTGGGAATTACAGCCTTAAAAATGCATTCTCATAGTCCTCCTCAGTCAAGTCTCCCTTGCTAGTGTGCTGCATTCAGGAAGTTGAAGAGAGGCCCAAATTCAAAGGGAGCAGAAGCAGTGCAGCAGAAGAGGAGACAATTTTTTATTCCTTGATAGGCTTGGTTGGGTACCAGACCCAACAAGTAGTTTGGGGAAGAGGGTAAGATATTTTTTAATTCTCTGACTGGTCAGGCACTGGAACCATCAGCTTGTTGGGGTAGGAGGACAGATTTTCTCTCATCAACCAGTCAATCAATCAATCACTTTATTTAACCAGGCATAAACACCATTGAGTAAGCTCATTTTCATGGTGGTCCTGGGCATAAATACAATACAATACACTTCATAAGATTACAATTACGGTGGACAACGGTGCAAAAAAAAAGAAAAAACATTGTGAAGGTGCCAGTCAATATGGGCCTATACATACCGGTCAACATAATTAACATGCAAAGGTACATAATGATAAGCTTTACTGAAATGAGAAGAGACAACAATCCCATATAGCCTCCACTGAGTAAGATCTCATACCTAAATGATAAAAAATAAGGAGGTATTAAGGAATAGGGTAGAAATTGGGGTGAAAGAGTAGGCAGCCAAAAGGGAGGCTAGAATAGGTAAAAGGTAGAGAACAGGCAGGGTCATCTTGGATTAAGGAGTGGTCACGTTAGTTCCCAGACTTATCATATAATTGGGGAGGAGAGGGGACATATGTTTTCTTGATTCTCTGATAGGCTGGGCTCAGCACCAAACCCCTCAGATAGTTGGAGGAGGGGGCAGACTTTTTTTATTTCCTGGGAAGGAAGGATGATGAATTGATGATGCCCATCATTTTTTCCAAAAGACTTTGCTTCAGAATGGTGCTGTCAGCCAATGGCAGTGGCCCATGGGCAGGTGTTCCACTGCTCAGAATGTTGGGTTAAGGCATACATGGCTGAGGAAAAGATAGCCAACTCAGTTAAGAAGGGGGATAAAACCTTTTATAAGTACATCAGAGAGCATAGAAAGACAAAGGGAGGGATAGTGAGGCTGAATAGAATGAACAGTGGGTGGAAAGAGGGTGACAGTGAAAAAGCAGGGATACTGAATGAATATTTCTGCTCAGTATTCACAAAAGAGGAGGGAGAAGTGCCTAATCCAATTAACAGAAGCACTCTTGATGGGGGGGTTGATCCCAGTCCTTTCACAGAAGAAAGGGTTCTGTAAGAACTCCTAAAACTGAAGGTGGACAAAGCAATGGGGCCTGATGGAATTCACCCCAGAATTCTAAAAGAATTAAGGAGGGAGCTAATGAAATCACTGGCTACTCTTTTTAATAAATCATGGGAGGATGGTGTGGTACCAGAGGACTGGAGGAAGGCGGATGTGATTCCCCTTCACAAAAGTGGGACCAAGACAGAGGCAGGAAACTACAGACCTGTCAGTTTAACCTCTGTGGTAGGGAAAGTGATGGAGTCACTTCTGAAGGAAAGAATTGTTGAGTACCTAGAGGCCAGTGGGGCACAGGACCCAAGGCAGCATGGGTTCACAGAGGGAAGGTCATGTCAGACGAATCTAATTGATTTCTTTGACTGGGTGACCAAAGTAGTAGACCAGGGAGGGGCTGTGGACATGGCCTACCTAGACTTTAGCAAGGCATTTGACACAGTCCCACACAAAAGATTAATAGTCAAATTAACCAGCCTGGGAGTGGGTCCCAGGGTGGTAGCCTGGGTAAAACATTGGCTGGACAACAGGACATAGAAGGTAATTGTAAATGGAGTCCACTCTGAAGAAAGAGGGGTTACTAGTGGGGTACCGCAGGGTTCAGTATGGGGTCCAGTCCTTTTTAATGTCTTTATAAGTGACATTGCAGAGGGACTGGAAGGAAAAGTATGCCCCTTTGCAGATGACACAAAGATCTGCAACAGGGTTGATACACAAGGAGGCATGGAAAGGATGAGAAGGGACTTGACAAGGTTGGAGGAATGGTCAGAAGTATGGCAGCTAGGATTCAATGCAAAGAAATGCAAAATAATGCACCTGGTAAACAAGAACCCAGGGGAAGATTACACAATGGGGTGAGGTAGTAACAACAAAAAGGAAAGGGACCTGGAGGTAATTATATCAGATGACCTTAAGGTTAGCAAGCAATGTGAGAAGGGCAGTAGGAGGGCTATAGTATACTGGGATGCATAGGGAGAGGCATCACCAGCAGAAAACAGGAAGTTGTTATCCTCTGTACAGACAGTTGGTGAGACCCCATCTAGAGTATCACCGCCCAGTTCTGGAGACCCCATCTCCAAGGACATCGACAGGATAGAGGCAGTCCAGAGGAGGGCAACTCAAATGGTGCAGGATCTGCAAGAGAAGCATACAAGGGAGAGACTAAAGGAGCTTAAAATGTATACCCTTGAGGAAAGAAGGGAGAGGGGACATGATAGAAACTTTTAAGTACCTCAGTGGAATCAACAAAGTCCAAGAGGGTAGCATCTTTCAGAAAAGAGATGTGCAAGAACAAGGGGACACAATTTAAAGATGGGGGGGTGGTTCAGAGGCAATGTGAGGAAGTATTTTTTTCACAGAGAGGGTAGTAGATGCATGGAACAGCCTTTCTGAGGAGGTTGTGGGGTCTAAAACTGTGGGAGAATTCAAGAATGCATGGGACATACATAAGGCAATTCTTGTGGGGGGTAGGAAGAAATAGGCTGTTGGTTAACTAGGAACTGTGGCCTATCCTGTAGGTAGGGAAATGGGCAGACTAGATGGGCCAAGCGGTCCTTATCTGCTGTCAAAGTCTATGTTTCTATGGCAGTGTGTGTGTGTGTGTAAAGAGCTGAGACTGAGTACTGAGAGAAGGAAGGACAACAAGAGTTTCGTGGCAGGGTCGGGACCATGGGCACTTAGGATTATGGCCTAGGAAGTGCATGCTCTCAATTCCCTTCAATCTGGTCTCCCACGCTAGTGCATTGAGAGCCAGAGTCATTGAGAGGCCCAAATGTACCGGTAGCAGTAATAGTGCCACTGCAGATGGGACATTTTTTTCCCTGACAGTATGGGTTGAGTACTTAACCCATCAAGTAGTCTGGGGGAGAGGACTAGATAGTTTTATTCCCTGGTGGGTCATGCACTGAATCTGTCAGGTAGTTGGGGCAGGGGACATTTTTTATTATTCCCTGATGGGTCAGGGTGGGCTCTGAACTCATCAGGTAATGTTTTGATAATGTTTTACTGCTCTTTTTCTTGCTGAAAAGAAAACAAAAATGACTCTAGCCAAGGCTAGCTCATAACTTCTTGCACTGGCAGTTTTTGTGTACCTATAATAATAGTTGGGAAGGGATGACATCTGATAAGCTGGAAATAATATCTCCTTGTAAGTAAGAACAATGAAAAGATTAAAACTGTTTTTATGTTGGCTAGGTATTGTTTTGCAAATTGCCTCTCCCTGGCTCCCTCTTGCTCCAGCAACTGATTTCCCCCATTTTGTTTTCCAAGTCCCTGGCCAGGCTACTCAGTCTGACTGGAAACTCAGCTCTTTTTCATTATACCAAGAGGCTGGGAGAGATAATTCCTACCTACAAGCATCAAATTATTGTGCGGATTGAGAGTTTATTAGTACTTCCTCTGGGAGCTCATTCATTGTCATTTTTGTCATCACAGTGTGGGGGCTTTGCAGCCAATAGAAAGTTAGTAAAGCATTACAAACAGCAGCCCAGAGCCATAGCAAAGCATGCTACTAACTTACTGATAGCCATAAAAGATCATGTCCTAGACACCCCCAACACAGTTCAATGGGACTGCTGCAAAACAGCTCCTGACTCTGATCACAATTGGAACTGGTCTACTTTGCAATTATGCAAAACCTCCACAAGAACATCCTCTGAGGCATATTGAAATGTTAATTAAGCAACACTAACTGCCAGCCTTACAGCTGTTCGGCTGGCATATTCTAAAAATGGAACTGCTCCTAATGGGAGATGAGAACCCTACAGCCACATAGAACCCTTCACAAGGCTAGGGCTCTGAATCCAATTCTAAATTGGGATTTAGGTCTTAAGAGGGATAAATCATACTCACTTTAGAAAATGCATTAATTTCTCATTGCAAAACTTTTTAGAACTGCCATAAAACACTCCAGTCATTTAATAAGTCACTCAGGAAAGCTCAGAAGTCAGGGGGTCACCAGCGGTGTGCCACAGGTATTGATCATGGGTCCAGTCCTCTAACACATTCACCTGTGATACTAAAGTAGGGATCCATGAGAAACTCTACCCCTTCGCAGATGATACTAAGATCTGCAGCAGACTGGATAGTGAGGAAGGGGCATGAAAATCTAAGGAGGATCTGGAAGGTCTAGAAAGTGGTCAAAGGAATAGAAGTTGAAATTTCAAACAAAGAAAAAGTAATGCACACAGTGGCCAAATGTCCCCAAAGAGAATGTAGACTTGGAGGGGAGCAGTGGTAAGTATGAATGAGAAATGGAAGCTGGTGTAATAACTTAAGGCAATTTTAAACATCAGTACAGTGCAAGAGGGCAGTGGGAAGGACAAATGAGGTGATGGAATATATAGGAAGGGGAATCAGTAGCCTGAGGTGTAGGGTGATTCTGATGCTGTAGAGGTCCCTGGTTTGTCCCACTTGATATGTTAATGGGGTATAACACCTAATCTGTTGTGTCCTATTCCTTACTATATACTATGCCCCCCCCCCCCGCAGCAAATGGCAGGTGAGAAAACATTGTGTTATTTATCATGTGAGGCTGTACCCAACATCCCATTATCCCATCTTGCATTACTGCTTTAGTGACCTAGCAGACTGAATGCCTTGTGGAAAAAAAATCAAATCAATCTTAAAAATATGTAGTTTACTATATGTGGGTGGGCATGAGGTGTTATTCTGTTGATAAACTGTTTGAAATATCTTCCAGTGACAAAAATAAATTATTTTATCTGCACTGATCAAAATGCCTTCACTAAAAGGAGGCAGGAGAACAGCATAAGATTGGACTGTGTTGCAAAAAGAAATTCACTTACTGAGCTACAGTATCTTTATCTTTGCCTCTGAAAATTTGTTAATCTTACTAGAAGTTAGCAGTACAATACTGAAGTCAGTTACTGCATCTGACTGTGCTGGGTTAGGCACTGGGATAATGGTATGTGAGTAAGACCTGGAGTATTGTGTCCAGTTCTGAAGACCACATCTCTGGAAGGACATAGACAGATTGGTGGCAGCCCAGAGGAGGGCAACTAAAATGGTTCAGGGTCTGCATCAAAAACCCTATGAGGTGAGACTAAAGGACCAAAATATGTACAGTCTAGAACAGAAGTGGGAGAGGGGAGATATGACAGACACTTTTAAAATGCCTCACAGAGGTACATAAGGTACAGGAGAAGAAAAGATGCTCTAGAACAAGGGGACATGCTATAAAGTGGGAGGGGAGTAGATTCAGGAGAGATGTGAGGAAGTACTTCTTCACAGAAAGAGTAGTGGATTCCTGGAACAGCCTTCCAGCCGAGGTGGTGGGGGAAAAACAGTGGTGGGGTTCAAGAATGCATGCGAGAAGCACAAAGGAATCATAATGGAAAGAAAGGGGGGGAGGGAGAAAGAGTTGTAGATAGGGCATGGTCTGATGTAATAGTGTAGCTATGGAGAAACTGGCAGACTGGATGGTCTTTGTGTCGGTCCTTATCTGCAGTCAAATTCTATGTTTCTATGATGACCAGGAGAATACCTGAAGGGACTATAACTTGGCTGGAAAGGTGGGCTCAAGAGAGAGTAATTCTTCTCATCCTTTCTGTTGATACTATGCGTGGTTTGATAAAATCTGATTAAACCGAACATCTGGGGATGTAAAACTTAACCTAAAAAAAAAAAAGACTTTGAAATTCACCAAAAGCGGATGATGGAAGGTTATTTACCTGTCTGCACGATCTGGCACAACTCCACATGACATACAGTTTAATAAACTAAATGAAAACAAAAAACAAGCTCAGACACAAAACTCCCCAGCAACTGCGTGTACGAAATAACATTTGTCAGTTATGATGGTATGTGCAGTACTTGAGCAAAACAAATGGTAAGCCTAACCACATTGCTCAGTACAACAAAATGTACACTACAGTATATAATCAGACAACACTATATGCATAGTTAAGCTACATTGCTGCAAGTTTAAAAGCTCTATGATTCTCTGGTGGAGTAGTGCAGCCAGAAATAGATGCAAAGTCAAAAACCACTTATCAACTGCTTGTTTCTAAGCATAGGCCTATTGAGCAGACTGGGTGGGCCTGGCGGCCCTTTTCTGTTGTCACATTCCTATGTTCCTATGTTCATACCTCTGCACACCAATGATTCTTCTTTAAAAGTATGGGACAAAGAAATGTTTAGAAGAAAATGCCAATGTTTATTTTTCAAGCAGCATCAGGCTGAATGAGAGATAAGCACCTGCCTAGTGTGTTTGCTTACACGTACTGATGATCCCAAGATGTGTTCCTCAGGGTGGATTTGCTAGAATTGCTAATTTGTTCTATAAAATATCTATAGGAAAGAAGCTGAAGTATCTAATGGCTAAGGAACAGACACATCTGGATGCAGATTACTGTATAATCTGAAAATCCTAAATACCATGCACCTTATAGTAAAGGAATTCCTTTGTTCTGTTGCTGTCATCCCACTCTTGCTAAAACCGTGGCATTATAATCTAAATGAAATACTGAAAATCACATATTTCATACACTATATAATGTATCGAACCCATCACCCATGTTTAAAATAGAATACAGTTGTTTTAACTATCAATTCCTGTTAATCACCCTAGAACTATAGGCCATATTCACAGCTACTGTTCTATGCATGATATTATTATGTTCTGACACTTTTGCAGGCAAAGCCTGAAAAAGCATGGAAGAATTGGCACTGCTGGAAGGGGAATGAAATGTTAGTAATGCATTTAAAGTACAAGGTGAATGTTTATGGGTATTACATAGATACCAATTAAATTATGGGAACTAAGAAAAAGCGCAACTTTTTTTAATTTAATTTTTTAGAACTGTCAAGAAATTTACCATGTTGATATTAAAAACTTATATTGGAGCAACATAGGCAAAAGTGGGAGGAGTTATTGGGAGAAGCTGTCACAGAGAAAGAGTGAGCAGTAGGGATGGGTTAAATTTATCTTCCACTAGTGAAATTCTGACAAAATTCCAATTTCTTTTCTGTGAAATTATACTAAAGTTCTATGAAAATTTAGTGAAATTTCACCAACATTATGATTCAGTTTTTGCTACCTAATTGAAAATGTATTTGTCCAACCTGCATTAAACTTTGGTATGCTGACTTTACAAAGGTCCACACAGAAGTCTGATATGCTTCAGATCCCTATATTTACAGATGACTGAGTTATAAGCCTTCAAACTTTTGGAAATTTTAAAATTGCATTTTGCAATTATGTAAACTGCAGAATTTTAAGCCCCTGTATATAGATAATGGAATATCACCAATTTTGTTAGGTTCATTAACCGTAAGTATTAGGCTTTGAGGCCACCCCCATGGCAAAGCAGCAGAGCACCATGCTGCCATGCTGACAAATCAGGTTTGGATGTGAGCTGGGGAATTCGGTAGGCAGGCCATGGCCAAGACAGCTGCTGCTCAGCAGTGCATCTCAAATGAGGAGGGTTAATAGCAGATCCCACTAATATAACAACCTCTGCAGCTGGGCCAGGAAGTGTGCGTCTGCTGCAGGGGAACCTGTGACTGGGCAAGGCTGATACAGACACTATCCCCACCAGGGTGGATGGGAGAGAAAAATGTTTGGAGAAAATCCTGGTAGCCAACTGAATGATGTCTGGGTTCAGCCTGATCAGGGTATATTCCTGTGAACAGGGTATATCCCTGAGAGAAGAGCTGCCAACTGGGAGGCGAAAGCAATACAGAAAAAAAGGAAGCTGTGTGCGTCAGCTCTCTAAATCTCTTGCTCAGAGCCTGGCCAAGTTATAAGCAGCCAAAGATTCCAAAATAACATCAGTAACTAAAGTTCAATTTCATGAGCTTTTGTGAAATTGTGAGATGCTGTGATACTTTTGTTGAAGCAATGTCCACACATGTGCCCAGTCCAATGTCCATACGTAAGTTGCCATTGTAGAGGAAGGTAAAGACTGGGTAAAGTGGCAATAAGGTAGCATTCATAGAAAACTCCATTGTAAAAGTATAGTGGTGCCAAGAGTCAGGCCACTATCTTGAATGATGAACCATGAAGGATATCTGGTTATTTCTAGCCATTATCTCGTACACTCCCTAGTTTACATGACATGAGTATGTATAACGTCTTATATATGTCTAACTCTTCCCTTATGCTCCCTCACTACCTATCAGATTGTTAACTCCAAGAAGTCTTTCACTGTTAAACATTATGGGACTTACCCAATTTTGTACTGCGCTGCTTACCTGTATGTACTTTCAGCTTACCTGTATGTTATTTTTTGCCCCGGTCGCCCCTGAACCGGGGGGGCCCAGTGGGCCTACCCGGTCAACAAAATTCAATAAATAAATAAATAAATAATATCACTGAGCACTGGCCAGAATTCTTGCACTATGCCAGATAAGCACTAGAGCTCACTGACGTAATGACTTGTGGAAGCACATGCACATGAAGCATTGTTTCTGTACAGTGCCACCTGCTGACTCTTTAACAACCCTGTAGATAACAAAGTATATGTTTACTATTTAAAAAAAACAGTGGCACAGAGTGATGCCAAGTGTTACAACTAGTTGCAGCTTAGGCCACTGTGACAGAAGCATCTCTGTCACAGAAGTGTTGGAGGGGTATTGCAGGGCCATGATGTTAGTCAAGGTAAGGTGATTCAATGATGATAAGTACTTTATGAAAGTTAAATTCCACAAGTGGAATTCTAGCGGCATTACCTATTATGCATCCATTAATATTTTGAGCAAATGTTGTCAATTAGTAATTTCTGAAGTATCCTCAATAAATTTTAACCTACTGAACCACATTTATCCAGTTTAATTAGATTCCTGGACATATTTTACTTTGGTATGCATGCCAAATATTGAGTGTTTACCTACAATAGCAGCAGAGCTATAAACATCCAAATATTTTGAAAATTGTTACACAATTTAACAAATAATTTTAAATTGTGAAATTTTGAACTCCTGTAACTTACAATTTAAACAATCAATTACACCTCTGTTTAGCAGGTTCTATGACTCTACCAAGAAAGTATGCATATACATTTTCAATTATCTAGCCCAAAGGTGGCTAAGTTATAAGCATAACAATATTTTCAGAAATGTTTAGGTCCCGCTTTCAAACAATATGCATGCCAAATTTCAGATCATTAGCTATAATAGTGACTGAGTGTGACCAATTAAAATATTTTGGAAATCCCCCCAAAAATAACAAACTTTTGCAAACTTTCATGGAATTTTGTGGAATGCCACAGAATTTTGTGAACATTCTGTGAAACTGGAATTTGCTAGTTTTGTCCAACCCTAGTGGCAGAGTTGTCAGAGGAAGGGAGGAGAAAGTCCATACAGAGCAAATATAAGATCCTCCATTTCATGTCCAGCAGAGGGCTTACTACATATCAGCAAGAGTGGCCAAATTTAGTCCTCAGGTGGACAGAACACACCCAGATGTAGCCAGAAAACAGCTGCTTTGCTACACATGATGTATGGCTGCTCAGACATAAAGAACTGTTGGGAAGAAATAGAACACTCTGTACCAGAAGTATTGAATCAGCCAATAACATTTACCCCAAAGAAAGTGTTACTTATGGGGCTCACTTGATGCCGCATTGGCAGTTTGGAAACCCTAAGAGTCATTATTCTCCCCTTTGTCCACATAGTTGTGCATCTCCCTTCTCTCCTTTGAATAATAGGAGACAGAACTCGGTTAGCATTACTGGATTTTGCACTTGGCAAGGGGGTAGGAGGGTTAGCTAGAGAAGGAGGGAGTGGGTGGGTAAGGTTCGTTGTTTTTCCTTTCTTTGGGGGGGACTTAGGAGAATAGGGATGAAAAGAATGAGCTGATGATAACCAATTATGTACTAATGCAACATGCTGATAATGTATGTAATTATGCTCAAATAAAACATACTTAATGAAAAAAAAAGAAAGTGTTACTATGAGACTGGGGCAATAGAGAGAACATCAGGGCAAAACAAAATAAATTCTTACTGATAGTAATTAATACAGCCAAACTGAACATATTAAAGGAATGGAAACAAAACAAGCCCCCAGAATTCAGCACTTGTTTCAACATAATGAATGAATAAACTTGAAGATAATTTGCAGAGCCAGAGGGAGGGATCAAGGCTAAAACAATGCATGGGGCAGCTTTGAGGTATACAGTATCTGGGCAACCACCAGGGCCTCTGAAATTCTGTCCAAAGAGCTTAGTCACTAATAATGAAATGACTCAAACCAAATGTAGTAACACTCTGACATAGTTGGATAATTGTTAAAAAAATTATTTTAATTTCTTTTTAATGTTTCATTGTTTTTTATTTGTTCTTACAATTTCTAATTGGATTGTAAAAACAAGTTTTAGTACCAGTCTTCAACATTAGTGTTTATGTATAAGAAAATATGTCAGAGACAAGATCAAATATTGTGAAAGGTAGGTTTCTGATTTGTGAAAATGCACTGAACTTTGACATTAATAAAAATATATATTTTTAAAAAAGTATATGATTTGCTTAATCAGTATGGAAAACTATATTGAAAACGTTTATTTTACAACATAAAAACTTCTGTAGTGATGTAAATATATATATATATTAATATAGCTAGTGAAAACTGTTTCTACAGTATAATGATAACATAATTACTACTGCTGCATAATAACAATATAATGATGACAGCATTTCTTAGTGGGTGGACTCCAAGCTTTCATTTAAAAAAAAATAAGTTTCTAGCCCCAACAGTTCCAGAGTTAGACCTTTCAAAAAAAAATGTTTAATGTGGTAACTTTAGAACTGTTATGGCTAGAGACTTTTTTTTAATGAAAGCGTGGCATCAGCTAAATAGACGTAGCATTAAAATATAGCTACAATAATCATATATCAATGTAAAAAACATAAAATGTTTGATATTGGGGTTCAGATCTCAAAGGATCTGGACCGGTTATATAGCATTAATTACACACCCCTAATCCAGGCAATCCATGCGGACCTGGATAGGTGGTCAGAACTCGCCGTTACCTTAGTAGGATGGGTCAAAGCAATTTGTATGAAAGTCCTCTCCCCCTCCTTTTCCTCTTTTCAACCTTGCCTCTAGAACCCACTCAGACACTATGCATGATGTCGCAAAAGACAGTTGCTAGATTTGTGTGAGCAGGATGCAAACCCTGATTTAAGTGAAGCCTTTTAAAGTTAGGTAGAGGAAGGTGTGGACTGGGATCCCTGACTTCCAGTGGTACTACTTAGTGTGTCAAGCCACAGCCATTTTGGCCAATATTCAGGACATGGACCCTTCTCAGTGGGTGGCACTGGAAGAGAGAGGTACAGTTTTGAAAAGAGTGGGAGATTTTCCCCTTTGGTTCCATGGAAAATTATGTCATCTATTGGGTTACTAACATATGTGTGAAAACCACTTTAAAGGCATGTTGACAGGTGGTTGACATAGTTGGGGGTAATATAGGTGTTAGTGAACTCACTCCCATTAATGCTGTCCCAGGTTTGCTCCCGTGCATACAGACCAATGTTTCAGATGTGGGAAAGACTGGAATTGGGTAGGGTAAGACAAATGTTAACACAAGGGATGCTTAAAAGCTTTGTTCAACTTAAACAGGAATTTAATTTGTTGCAGCAGGATTTTTATTGTTATTTGCAGCTCTGCAGTTACAGTATCTCCTCTTGGCTAGCCAGAGGATGGAATGGCAAAGACTGCTGGACCCCTTGCAGCAAACCTTGGCCTTATACTTAGACAATCCCACCATGGAACATAGGGTTTCGCTTCTGTATAAAGTGTTGGAGAGTCAGGCAATAACACCTGCTCTGCAGGTTCAGGCCTGGAGGGAACAGGATTTGGGACCAACACTTACAGAGGAGGAGTGAAGGGAAGTGTGGGAAGGTACTGCTCAGGTCTCCTCCTCACATACATGGAGGGAACATCAATGGAAAACGGTTACTGAGTTCTTCCGAATGCCAGTAACTACAAAACACTTTGGTATCACCTACTTGAATAAATGCTGGCAGGGCTGTGACATGCAGGCACATAATGTATATATATTTTGGGAGAGTTCAAGGCTGGATAATTTCTGGGAGGAGGTGGTGCAGGCTCTCTGCTCCATATCTGAGACATCAGTTCCCATGGTTTTCAAATATCTTGTTTTGCTAATAATGCTGCAGGTGTGAGGGATAGATCCCCAAAATATTTGTATCACCTCTTGATTAGTTGCGCTGCTAAAGCAGTGATCCAGAGGTGGCTGCAGGAGGAGGTTCCAGGAAAAAGGAGCATGGCTATCTGCCTGTAAACAGGCCCAAGTGATGGAGGTCCTTACAGCACACTTGCGTTTCCAGACGGAGAAGTATCAGGCTAGGTGATTGCCCTTTATGCATTACTTGGAAGAATTGTCAGGGCATTCAGTCCTTGACCAATTGTCTGGCATAGAGTTCTCTTCATGAGATGAAGGGTATGGTGGCCTCAAGATTATGGGGGAGCTGCTGGAAGGCCCCCCCTCAATCCATATAAGGTGGTGGGTGGATAATGATTGGGAGGAGTAGTAGCAGATGTCGAGGTCCCCTGCGTTGTAGCTTTTTGGATTAAGGGATATTGTATAGGTCCTACTGATTGTACATAGAAAGCATGCTAATGAGATGTTAACAAAGTCTAGTTTAGTATAAAGTTAGTGTGTACCCCCACAAATAC
Source organism: Neoceratodus forsteri (assembly GCA_016271365.2). Classification (NCBI taxonomy): domain Eukaryota; kingdom Metazoa; phylum Chordata; order Ceratodontiformes; family Ceratodontidae; genus Neoceratodus; species Neoceratodus forsteri. The sequence goes on along the minus strand of CM057450.1, from coordinate 1,205,056,404 downwards.
GTGTGTGTGTGTGTGTGTGTGTGTGTGTGTGTGTGTGTGTGTTCATGCTAGTATGTATTGGAATTCTGGTATCACTTTCCAGGTGGTCGTTTCTAAGTGCAGTATGTGTTTTTCTTTTATGTTCTGTGTTATTTACTGGACATAAAATCTTGTTCAATAAAGTCTGATTGCAAAAAAATGAAAATGTTTCATATCGATATAAAAGAACATAAAAAGGTTCACAGACTTTTTTTAAATCCTATCATTTTTAACATATTATTTCACATGTATATGCATGTAACAACACAGGAGAACTATTTTAACTGTTCAAATGTTACAGCTTTCAAAAAGTAGCTTCACGCATTATAAAAATATCATATACGATTATTTTTGGAAATTATCAGAAGGTACTAGTTTTTCTGTCTAAGAATAGACACATTCTTTTCTAGTGTTTTCACATACACAAGTTCATAGATTGTATCCAACCTCTACACACTTAAATGGACGCGATTACTATCCTTGTATACAAGTCAGAGATGCAGGTCTCAAAGTACTGAAAAGTGTCACCGGTTTTAATTAAAATTTTCTTAGTTATTCAAGATACCAGATTTGACTTGATTACTTGGTGGTTACTTGGTGTTAAGGACAAAAGGGGGCCAAGACCCATTGTGATTGTCCCCCACATTGTGGGACATTGTACCAAGGATGATTAGCTAAAGAGCCATTTGTCCAGGTGTATTTTGAAAATATTCAAATTGGAGCAATCCACTAGTTCTTGTGGCAATTTATTCCACAGCTTTGGTGTCCTAATAGAAAAAAAGTTCAGTCTCTTGTTTGTCCTAGCTTTACAAACTTTTAACTGTGTGTTGTGCAGTCTTAGTACGATTTTCCTTGTGGCAAATGCAATGCCACATTGATCCATTAGGATGGGGGATTGAAGGATTTTAAATAACTGGGGGAGGTCCCCTCTAACCCTTCTGGCTTTGAGTGAATAAAGGCCCATTATTTTTAGTCTTTCTTCATAATGGAGATGTGCTAGATATGGAACAATTTTTGTTGCCCTATGTTGTATCTCACCGATCCTCTTAATGTCAGAAGTCAAGTAAGGGCTCCAGAAGGGGGACCCATAGTCAAAGTAGGGTCGAACGTGGGATCTATACAGGGTAACCATACATTGTTCTGATTTAGAAGTGAAAGTGTGATTGATCCGTCTAAGAAGTGCATTAGATAAGTTAGCAACTTTGTTACTATGGTCTTATGATGACAGTTTGTGATTAACTATTACTCCCAGATCTTTTTCTCTGTGGCAGACTGCAGTACCATGTATTGCTGAGTAGCTAGACTGACTAACTTTTTAACTTACAATACTTAGAACTACTTACTGTGGTGGCAGAAAGGACTTACTGTAGAGTCCAGTGGGCCGATTCCAAGTCGGCGTACACTGACGTAAGTCGAGATATGCCAAACCCCTTGGTGTATCTCATGACTTGCACCAAGCGTTACCCCAGCCCCATTTCCAAGAGGTGCCTTGTGCTATGTTGGCTTCAGGCTATGCCAACCATGGGTTACACCACCCACTACACCGAAGCCCACAATGACATGGCACAAGTGCTGGTTATGGCAGCAACACTGCCCTATTCCAAGAGGGTGGCTGCCATAACCCACTGCAGTGATTCCAGGAGTCATACTGGCACAGCAATGTTAGAGCAGCTTGGAGCTGCTCTAAGGGGCATCCAATGGTGCCATATGCCAGATGCCCACTCTGCAGTGTCATGGCAATGGTGCTGATGTGCTCCCTGTGTCCCCATAAGCACATCCATGCCCCCCACTCCCCTGAAAGTCAGGGACCCCAGTGGATCCATTCTTTAGTGTGCCCTCCTGGACTCCAGTGCCACCTGTCCTGCTCCCCCACCCCAGGTGTGTGCCGTGGTGTGCCGGGGTGGGGGGGCTCAGCGGGGCTGTTAGTCACGGGTTGTGACTTGCAAAATGTGGGGCTATTACACCATGCCTGTGACATTAGCCTCCACATGTCACAACTCACATGGTGTAAGTGCCGGGACCCTGCCACTCTTGGAATGTGGCTCAGAGTCCTTGGCTTAGTGGCGAATGTTGCAAACTCGCATACTACCGCAAGTTGTGACATTCGTCCGAAATCAGGCCCCATGTTCCATCCCCACCCCTTCAGTCACATGGTGGTGAGTATATCATCATAATCATGATAATCATTATCATCATCAAACCATCACCATCCTTACATTTATTTTGCTGTGCTCTCTGGGAGCTCACTCAGAGTGCATTATATTAAAATGCAGCATCTACATTGCAAAGTACAAAAATAATCAGAAGTATCATTTTTACAGGTTGTACAGTACATTAGTAAAAAGTAACAGTCATTATTACTCACTGCTAATACCAAAACCCCCTCCGAAACACATGTCACTTTAACAGCCCCTTCAATTCTGTTAACTTTGCTCATCTCACTGGGGAAGGGAATTCTACAGAGAAGGTACTACCTTTGAAAAGCCCTTTTACCCATTGCTTTGAGACTGGTCACTGGGACATCTAGCAAATTGTCAGAGGATGACTTTAGTTGGTGCCATGAGGCATGAAGCACCAACAGTTTGGCAGTGCATTTGGAGCCCAAGCCATGTAGGGCTCTGAAAGCAAGTAATAGTGTTTAAAAGCAGACACATCAACTAATTGGCAGCCAGTGCAAATTCCTTAGAGCTAGGACACGCACTATAATCCTTATGATCCACCGCAGTTAGCAGCCTTGCAGCAGCCTTTTGTATCATTTGCAGATGGCACTGAGGTTTCAATGGGAGCTTTGTGTATATCACATTACCATAATCCAGTCTGGACAACACTAAGGCATGAATTTCCATTACCAGCTCAGAAGATGAAAGTAATTTACACACTCAGTGACTGTTTTGCAGGTCCTCTCCTCTCCTCTCCTCTCCTCTCCTCTCCTCTCCATAAGTTGATCGTACCCAGTTTTTCTTTAGATTTCTTACCCAGTAAGCTGCTTAAATATTTGATGACCGCTTACTTGACCTTATTGACCTCTCCAGTGTCCTCTCTGTGGTGTGGTGACTGGAACTGGATACAGCACTCCAGGTTTTCTGTACCTAGCACCTGGTATTGGAGGGGTGACTTATCCTGGCCTGCTGTTTATACCTTCTATTGCATCCTAACATTATGCTTCACTGTCTGACAGTAGCAACACTTTGCCTGCCTATATTTCGCTTTCTGTCCACAATCAACCTCTGTTAAGCTGTTCACTGTTTCACTACTCAGGGTGTTTGTACAACTGAAATTTCTGAACTGGGCTGAACTGCACTGGATTACACTCTAAAGAACATAAATGAGAAATTACTTTTCAACAAGGTATTATAAAAGATAAAAATAATTTACCAACTCAGTTTGATATACCTTATTGACTTTTATAAAATGAATTCTGCATCCTGATTGGCTAACATCTTTTTCTAGCCATGATCTTGGGAGACTACAAACAATGGCTAAAAACAAGTACCTGATAATCAGTATGCATAACTAACAAAATCCTTGTGCCACTCTTTCATTTCTTTTAACTGTAAATGGCAGCTACTGTTTTCTCTGCAAAATTAAAAAAAAAATATACAAACAGCAGTACTTATGAGCACCGAGCAGATACAGAGGAAAACAATTTTTCTGACAGCACTCTTCCTTTTTAGTCTCACACATCATTTTTGCTGAATCCTGCTTGCTTTGGCTGTAGGTTCATTCCATTATCCCCCTGCCAACAATTTATTTTTTTTATTAAAGCATTTCACCAGGAAAGACATAATGAGCCAAAATAGCTCATTTCCAGATGCGCCTCTGGGAACAACTAAGAAAAATATACATTTCTACAAAAGTTTAGATACATAGTAAAACAATAAATACAGACTCAAAATATATACAGGTGTACAGCCAATGAGAGCAATGGAATTCAGAAACGTAGAGTATGTATATATAATATTTACAATATGATGTCACACCGAGCAGGTAAGGGATGTAGACAATAGCGCCAGTAGCAGCAATTTTGAAAGGCACTGAGGGCTGTAGTCCTAGTGGGGCAGGGAGGAGAACGTCAGTAGGGGACACTCAAGTACAAGACAGGAGGGACAAAGGAGAGCAGATATCTGAGGCAGAGCAATGGAGGAGAGAATACCAAAGTTTAGAAGTGAAAAGTAGGTTTGACCCATTGACATGAGGAAGGGTTCTGGAGGGAGCGAATCTCAGAGTTATGAAGGGAGTAGGGGGCAGGGGTAGAAGATGAGAAGAGGGAGGCTAGATAGGCAGTAAGGAGGAGAACCAGTATTTGTAGGTGAAGGAGGCTCAGTGGGTTAGACGGAAATCTTCAAGAGAGGGGAGGGAGAGAGCAGAGCAGAGAGTACAGTGATGGGTGTGGGAAAGGCCGTTGAGAGCGAAACGGTGGAAGGAGTGGAAAAGGAGTCCAGTCTGGTTAGTGTGTGACTTAGGGTCAGCACCATAGACTATGTCGCCATAATTAAAAATGGGGAGAAACATCTTGATTAGGAAGTTTCGATGGGCAGATACGGGGATGCAACTTTTGTGCCTATAGAGGGCACCAAGTTTAGGATAGAGCTTCTTGAACATTGCATCTTGGTGCTGGGAGAAAAGGAGGTGCTAGTCAAGCCAGACGCTGAGGTACTTGAAACAGGATACATCATCAAGTGGGACACCTTCAAGGGTGTGGAAGGATGGAAGGGACTGGAAATTAGAAAGCCTCAGTCTAGTGCCAGAGTACATGGAAACCATCTTTTTGCCATTTATAGATAGCTGATTTGACTTAAACCACTTCTGGACTGACTCAAAATCAGGTTGGAGCTTGGATCTTAACTCAACTGCAGAGGACCCAGAGACAAATAGGGTCATGCCATCTGCGTACTTGTAGATGGACACAGATGAGCAGACAGACAGAAGATCATTTAAGAAGATCGAGAACAGGACGGGACCAAGCACAGAACCTTGGGGTTCACCAGTGGTTATGAGGAGGGGAGAGAAGATGGCATCGCCAAGTTTCACAGATTGTGTTCTACCAGTGAGGTAAGAGTTGAACCTGTTAGTGACAGGGACTGAGAGGTCCGCTGAACTCAGTTTATACAGTAGGAAGTGATGAGAGACGGCATCGAAAGCTTTCACTAAATTGAAGAAAATGGAAGCAGTGAGAAGACCCTGGTCCATAGCAATGTGGATGTAATCCATGAGTCAGAGGAGAGAGGAAGTAGTGGAGTGACGTTTACGGAACCCAGAATGGAAAGGGGTGAAAAAAGAAGAGGAGTCAAGGAAAGTGGAGAGTTGGGAGAGAACTATGTGTTCTTGGAGTTTGGATAGGGTAGAGAGGTGGGAAATAGGATGGAAATTCCCAGGAGAAGAGAGGTCGCCACCTTTATGCAGCGGAATGACTGTAGCATGCTTGCAAGACACAGGGACAGAAGCAAGAGAGAAGGAGAAGTTGAGTAAGGAGGCAATAGGTGAGACAGTGGCATGGGCAGAGAGGTGCAGGAGCTTAGGGTCAAGCCCATCAGTGCTATTGCTTTGTAGGGAGTTTAGGGTAGACAAGAAAAATAGAATGACCAAAAATATACCCAGCACCAGCCCACTAGTGGAAACACCACACTAGTACCTTCTGCCGACAGTCCTCTAATGCAGGGGCTATGTTTTAACAAACATTGTCATATTTTTATAATTGTTCAGTATTTTTGTATATATTGTTTTTAAATATCTACAAAAAAAACATTTTATAAGCACTACAGAACACTAGGTCATTGGTTGTGCTACTCTTACCACACTTCTGGGGCAAAACAGGCCCTTGGCCCTCAGCCTCATGACTACCTATGCACCTAGGTGTACGCTAAACCTATTACATCTAGTGCCCTGTCATGCTTTATTTGCTTACTCAGCCATTTGACACAATTGTATAACATACTGTACACCTCTTTTGACGTGTTTAATGAGTGAGCTGATAAGGACTGATTCTTTAAATCAGACTAATATTAGTTTTGATAACTAAATAAGTGTCTAAATATTTAAAGGATGTTTCTTGGTTACTTTCAAGAAGTAAGACATATCTAATGTTGAGTCAGTTTGGAATAGTGGTCAGATCTCTGTCTTGTAATCAGAATGTCACAGGTTCAATCCCCACTAGAACCAAAACACTCAGGTTTTGATTCACAAAGGTCAGCACAAGCTGTACCAAATGCCGGTGCACCAGGGACCCTGCACCTGATTCACTATCAGGTGGGGTCCCAGCGGCAAAGTCCCATGACTTGCAGCAACCTTGGCCCTGTGCCAAACAGATGGCACAACTGAAAGGTGTGCCTCACGCTGTGGGGTAGCCGTGCGACAATAGAACCATGGACACACTCCCTGGTGTCTAGTGCCCCAAGCCCCATTCACCTTTTAAATAAAATTAACACATGTCCCTGGTGGCTAGTGGTCCCTCCCCCAGCCCTGATCTTTTTTGAAATAACATTAATTAATGCCCCTGGTGGCTAGAGGTCCCCTAGCCCCAATCTCCATTCAAATAACAATAATTCATGCTCCTGGTTTGCTAGCAGTCACCCAGCCCTGATCTCCTTGTACTAAACAAATCACATCCTTGGTGGTCTAGAGGACACCCTTCCCTGTCCCCGATGTCCCCATAACTAATTAAATAACTTTCCCTGGTGGTCTAGCAGGCCTCCCTCCTCGTCCTTGATCTCCCCTGAAATATGTAAAGCAGATATTGGGGGAGTACACACAAACTAAATACAATTTAAACTAGGTGGGGGGGGGGAAGGGGTCCTTTAGGCTTCCCCCATACTTTTATTTATTTATTTGTTTATTTATTCAAGAATTTCACCGGGAAGGCATACTGAGCAATATTGCTCATTTACAGATGTATCCTGGGGGAAGGGAGGTGGACATGAAACAAGTAATACATGGGTACACTTTTGTACAAAGTAATACAATGGACACTAACACAGCAGATACAGTAAATAACAATAAGGCAGGTATATCCAAAAATATATGAACATCTTTGCAGCATGAGCATAACACAGGAATACAATAGGGAGTTCATGGGAGGAGCATTCAGTTACGATGTGCTGGGCAGACAGACAGACTGGAATAGTGAAGGAAGGCAGCAAAGTGCTAAGTAGGGCAGTCCTGATAAGTAACAATTACAGGTGAGGGCTGAGGAAAAGGCTAGAGTTTAGGGAGGGGAGGAGGGACAGAGTAGGGTGAGGGGTTGAAATAGTTTTGACATGAGGAAGGAGGGACAGAGTAGGGTGAGGGGGTAGATAAGTTTTGACATGAGCTGGAGGGGGCTATGTAATCACGTAGGAGGTAGTACTAAATTGGGCAGTTCTGATAAGTAACATTACAGTTAAGGGCAGAGCAAAGGGTTAGAGATTAAGGGGGACTAGGGACAGAGTAGGGGAGGGGTCGATAAGATTTGATATGAGCAGGAGGGGGCTATGTAATCATGTAGGAGGGAGGATAGAGATTTGTGGGAGAGGGAGAGTATTCCACTGCCTAGGGCAATGGTAAGAAAAGGCAGATTGGCCAATGGTGGTTGAACAGTAGGGGATTGAGAAGGAGGGAAGGTCAGTGTTACTGAGGGAGTAATAGCTCTGGGAGGAGGCAGAAATAGAGGAAGAAAGACAGGTGGGAAGATTACTGGTCCAGAATTTGGCCATGAAGGTAGTTGTATGGGACAGCCATCTGAATTCTAGGGAAGGGAGGAACAGAGCTTTGTAAAGGTCACAGTGATGAGTACAACATGGGCAGGATAGCATGAAGCAACAAAAGGAGTTGAAAAAGGTGTCCAGTCTGGTCAAGGTGGTTTTGGGGGCGACACTGTGGACTATGTCTGCATAGTCAAAGGTGGGGAGTATCATTTTCTGCATGATTGCATGATGGGCAGTTTGAGGAATGCAATCCCTGTTTCCATATAAGGCACCAAGCTTGGGGTGTAAATTCTTTTGGATTGCATCCATGTGTGCTATCTGAATGATGTGACATTTTCGATAGGGGTGCCATCCAGGGTCTGGATACTGGGGGGGGTAATATAAGCTTAAGTAGCCTCTATCTAATGCTGAAGGACATGGAGACTGTCTTTTTGGCATTCAGGAACAGATGGTTAGATTGGAACCATTGCTGGACCTTGTTGAAGTCATGTTGCAATCTAGCCTTAGCATCAGTGTGTGTGAAGTGCTAGACATGTATAGGATGGTGTCATCTGCATACATGTGGATTTGGGAAGAGGAGCAGGCAGAAGGGAGGTAGTTGAGAAAAATAGAAAATAATATAGGGCCACGTGCACAGCCCTGTGGGTGCCACTGGTGATGGGAAGAGGAGGGGAGAGGGAGGAAGCAATCTTGACTGATTGGGATCTACCTGCTAGGTAGGACTGAAACCACACTGTGGCTGAGGAGGCTAACCCAGCATCAGTGAATTTTTGGAGAAGGAGGGAGTGGGATACTGTGTCTAAGGCTTTTGCCAGATCGACAAATGTGGCTGAGTTACCATGTCCCAAATCCATATTGGTAAGTATGGAATCTTTGAGCTGTTAGAAGTAGGGGGTGGTGAGTGGGACTTATGGAAACCAGACTGGAAAGTGGTGAATAATGAGGAGGAGTCAAGGTAAGGGGTGATCTGGGCAAGGACAATGCATTCTTGGAGCTTAGCTAGGATATGAAGTAAGAAAATACGGTGATAGTTCCCAGGAGTAGTAGGATCACCACCTATGGGGAGAGGAATAACAGTAGAGTGTTTCCAGTCCAAAGGAACTGAGGATAGAGTAAAAGATAGGTTGAGGAGGGAGGCCAGAGAGGGGGCAGCAATAGCAGGGGAAGAGCGATAGAGCAGGTTGGGGTCAAGGCCACCTGGGTTTTTCCCTTTGGAGAGGTTCAAGGCATGGAGGGCCTTTAGAACATTATTTAGTGAAATGCAAAAGAATTAGAAAGGGGGAGGGGAGAGGAGAGGAGAGGAGGTTAGGAATGAGTGGGGGGTCTGGGGTTGCAGTAGGCAGACATATGGGAAGGTGGGGAGGAGAGAGGAGGCACAAGATGTAAAGAAGGTGTTGAAAGTTGATGAGACCGAAGGAGGGTCTGAAAGTGTTTCATTGCTGTGGACGAGTGTTGGGATCTGGGAGTGGGAGGGTGGAGAGAAGAGTGATCTGACTACTCTCCAGAACTTAGAGGGATAACTTAGGTTGGTGTGGAAGGATGTGGAGAAATTTTCTGACTTAACATATCTAGATGCCTTTGTACAAGTGTTTCTAAGATGCCTGTAGTGGAGGAGGAGAGTGGGGTATTTTGATTTCATGTAGGCCTTCCAGGCCTGGTCCCTTGTACACATGCAGGCCAACAGCTCAACATTAATCCAGGGGAGGTGTGAGCCTTTGACTCTAGATTGTTTGGGGGGGGTGGAACGTGCAGGTCCCAGATCTCCAGGAATTTTGTCTGGAAGTAGGTAAGGGCATTATCGACAGAGGATTCTGAAGGGAAGGGGCCAGTCTTTGTGGTGTAGGTCATGTAGTAGGGGAGATAGGTTTAGTGAGTGAAAGGCGAGTAGGATCAATTTTGGAGAGGCTTTAGACTGATGGACTTTACAAATGCAGTAAATCATGTGGTGGTAGCTAAGGGAATCTGGGAGGATGCTGGAGTCAATTATGCCATGGGGATGGAAGGTGAGGGCCCCATCAATCAGGGTGTGTTTGAGAGATTTGTGGTTGAGGCAAGTCAGGGAGGTAATTAGTTGTGACAGATTTAGGAAGTTTATTTTGTTGCAAACTGTAGAATTGGTGGGTGAAAGCCAATCTACATTTAAGTCACCTAATAAATATAGCTTGCCAGTGGAGGTATGTGTGGTAATAGTTGTCATAAATTCAGATATTATTGATGTATGGATACCAGGGTGACTGTAATTGCCAGCTATGAATATCGGCAGTGTACAAGGAGAGATAGCTTGATGAGGAGAAGTTTGTGTTGGGATGGTGATGAGATAGACAGAACAGGAGAGTATTAAAGTTTGAAGGATAGATACATAGCGACATCTCTGCCCATGCTGGGTCTGTCTTGTCTAATGAGAGCGTAGCCTGGAGTAGCAAGAATGGTATCTGGTATCTCATGGGTCAGCCAGGGTTCTGAGATCACCAGGACATCTGGAAGTAGATCCAGCATGATTGGTTGGGGGAGGGAAAGTTTGGGGAGTAGGCTTCTTATATTGATGTGAACAATGTTTAAGCCATTTGGGAGGTGCATAAGGGGAGGACGGGTGGGCCTAGGGTTTGATTCAATGTCTCCTGCTGAAATGGGGAGGAGGGTGATAAGTACTTTGGAGAAGGAAAGGACCTATTAGGAAGCATTGGGTTGCAGAACATGACTGGGTGGCAGGGGCGGTTGGGGTGAAGAAGAGATGAGTTTGGAATAATTTAGGATAACTATGAGAGATGGGGGAGTGAGGCAGCATGGGGAGGCCAGGGTAATTTATTGGAGTAGGTGGGCGGGAGTGTATAGAGTGTTAAGGAGCAGGGATGGGCAGAGAGGTGCAGGGACAGAGGTTGAGAGACAGGGGTTAGAAAAGCTAGTAGAGAAAAAAGACCTAGGCCAAGGCAATAGAAAATAATGTTATGCATCATTGATTAGGGGAAGTAGAGATAAGGCTCAGATGAAGAAGCAAGCTGGGTTAAAGAATTAAATATTGTCCTGAGGACTAGATTGCATGGAAAGGTGTAGTATCAAATGCGGCCACTGACTGGTGGTCGGGTTGCACAGAGAGGTGTAGTATCACCTGCGGCCACAGGGCAAAATGGGATGACAGAAGTAGGGGAAAGGTGCTCCCAGCAGACTGAGTGCCTAATGGTTAGGAACAGACAAATTCTAAGAGACAGTAACTCCAGGGATATGGGTTGAGGCCACACGAGTGGGGGAGAAAGAGGGTAGCAGGGTGTATGGGGCATCGGTATGAGGGGGAAACAGTAATAATAGTAAGGGAGGAAGAGTAGTATGTTACAATCCTTAGTGGAGTTGATGGCGACCCCTAGTGTCCAAGTCATATAACCAACTAGTGGCAAGTTGGGGAGATATGGAGTGGTAGCGGGGTCACATGATCAGAGACACATGATGGGGGACAGTAATAAGGCAATGTCCACCCAGGGTGGGGGGGCAGCCACTGTGCTAGTGATGGCTGGAATCGCAGCTCTGCGACACAAACTTCTGTGCTGTTGGTCGTACCTGCTCTCGGATGCAGGCTGTAGCAAGTCCATACGTGGGTCTGAGGGAGGTGGAAGAGCGTCTGACTTTGACCCTCACTGTGCTGGATACAAATGCCTAAAAGGAAGCAGGATTAGAGGTAAGCCAATAGACAGTGGCCAAGTTCAGGTACAGAACAATAGGCAGGGGACAAGGCGGAAAGTAGTGAGAGGAGATGGGGGACAGGGGGAGGAAGATGGCATCTGAGAGCACCAAAATGAGCAAGATAGGTAGCCTTGCTGTCTAGTGTACCTACCTGGTCAACAAAAACGAAATAAACAAATAAACAAATAAACAAGATCCAAATCACATACATGAGGCAAGAATCACTAATCTTACAGCAATCTAAACAGAAGCGTGGGTTACATCCACCAAGTGCACGGTGAGTAAACAGGTTTGAAATTTACACACCCTACATGGCTTAAAGTAACACTCAGTAACAGAGTAAAATGACTAATTTGAACACAACGGCTTAAAGTAACAGCCAAAAACAGATTAAAAGGACCATAATTCAAATTAAACAAGCAGAGCCACTGTCTAGCTCCACAGCTCTGCCGACACAAACTCCTGTGCTGTTGGTCATACCTGTTCTCAGGTGCAGGCTGTAGTGGGTCCATACAGGGGGTTGAGGGAGGGGGGAAAGCCTCTGACTTTGGCCCTCGCTGCACTGAATACAAATGCCTGCTCTCGGGTGCAGGCTGCAGCAGATGTGTATGGGGGGTTTAGGGAGGGGGGAGAGCATCCGACTTTGGCCCTTGCTGTGCTGGATACAAATGCCTGCTCTCGGGTTAGTTAGTTAGTTAGTTAGTTAGGCAGGAGCAGAATTCAAAAAGGGGAGGGGATAAAGGGAAGGGGAAAGGCACTAAGGGGATAGATTTGCAATGGAGGGTGGTTTCATTAAATGCTAGGAGACTGGGTAACAAGACAGTAGAATTGCAGGCAATGATAGCAGAAGGGGGGGCGGACATCGCTGCCATCACTGAGACATGGGCCACCCAATACCAGGAATGGGACCTAGTTACCCCAGGATTCAAGCTATTCCACAGGGACAGAGAAAAAGGGAAAGTGGGGATAGCTATCTATGTTAGTGAAGAGATAATACGTAAGAGAGAGGAGGGGGAGAAAGGTAGGGCGGAAGCCTTATGGGTGCAACTCCAGAGCTCACAGGGTAAGAAGGTTAGGATGGGGGTTGTGTATAGACCTCCATCTCAAAAGGAGGAGATTGATAGGGAGCTAGGGGAGCAAATAAGGGGACTTAGTGGCAAAGGTAGCACTGTGGTGGTGGTGGTGGGGGTCTTTAACCTGCCAGGGGTAGATTGGAGCATCATGGCTACCTCGTGTGCTAGGGAGCAGATCCTCCTGGAGGTCTTCTAGGATGGTTTCCTGACACAGATGGTAACAGAGCTGACTAGAGAGCAGAACATTCTGGACCTGATGCTGATGGATGGCGAACAAGTCCAAAATGTTGGGGTGGATGATCCCCTGGCAGGAAGTGACCACCGCACAGTGTGGTTCTCCCTCAAACTAGGAAAGGTGGTAGTCACAACAAAGACTAAGGTTCTGGACTTCAAAAGGGCAGACTTTGGTAGGATGGGAAATATACTAGAATGCTACCTAGCTAACATCCGCCCACACATGGATGCTGAGCAAAAATGGTCAAACTTCAAGCTGGGACAGGCTGAGGCACTAGCACATCTGCAAAGAACCAGAAGAAAAGGGCCAGGATCAAAAAGCCGAGATGGATGAACAGGGGGGTTGTGGAGAGGGTGAGGGGAAAAGAGGGCTGCCTTCAGGAACTATAAAAGATTCAGGCGTGAAGAGGTCAGGGAGGACTATGTAAGGAAATCCAGGAAGGTGTGTACAATAGTGAGGGCAGCCAAGATGTCAAGAGAGCTGAAGCTAGCACAGGGGATTAGAGAAGGGGAAAAGGATTTCTTCAGGTATATAAGGGAGAGGTGAAAGAGTAAGGATGAGATTGTAGGGATCAAGAAGGGTAGAGGATGGGCGGGAGAGGGGGAAGAGTTCCTGAGGGTGGATAAGTCACCAGAGCCAGACAGAGTGCATCCAACAGTCTTCAGAGAGTTGACAGAAGTACTGGCAGGTCTGCTGGCAGACTTGTTCAAAACCTCCATGGATACTGGGTGCATGTCCAAGGAGTGGAGGATGACCACGTGGTGCCCCTCAATAAGAGTGGCCCAGGGACAAGCCAGGGAACTACAGACCAGTGAGCCTTACTGTCATTGTAGGAAAGCTAATGGAGACTGTCCTCAAGGAGAGGCTGGTGACATTTCTGGAGGAGAATGGTCTCCAGGAGGGCAGGTAGCATGGGTTTATCTCAGGCAGATCCTGTCAGATAAACCTGGTTGACTTTTTTGATTGGGTGACAAAAGCACTGGATAAAGGCCATGCAGTGGATGTCCTTTACCTGGACTTCAGCAAGGCCTTTGACTCAGTGAATCATGGAAGGCTGACAAACAAGTTATGTAACCTGGGGGCAGGGAGGAAACTGGTTAGGTGGCGTAACAGTTGGTTAAACCACTTAACCAGTTGGTTGCAGGATAGGCAGCAGAGGGTAGTCATGGGAGGTGAGCTATTGGAGCCCAGAGCTGTAACAAGCGGGGTCCCACGGGGCCCAGTGCTAGGACTGGTACTGTTTAACATTTTCATTGCTGACATATCGGGCGGAATAAAAAGTAAGATCAGCCTCTTCACAGATGACACAAAATTTTGTCTGATGTGGATTGGGGTGGGGGCAAAGTACCCAAGAGGATTTAGCAAGATTTGAGAGCTGGCAAGCACATAGGCAAATAGGGTTTAAGTGGGGGCCAGAAATCTTGGGAATAGTTACTGGTTGGGGGAGTGCAGTTATCCACTTTAACAGAGGAAAAGGACCTGGGAGTACTAGTAACACAGGAAATGAGCCCCTAAGCGTAGTGCAGGAGGGCAGCAGCAAAGGCAAATAGAATGCTGGGGTGTATAGCAAGGGGCATCACCTCTAGGAGAGGAGAAGTTATCCTGCCTCTGTACAGAGCCCTAGCAAAGCCGCATTTGGAATACTACGTGCACTACTGGTGCCCCTACTATAAAAAAAGGATAACAAGCTTCTGGAGGGGGTACAGCATAGGGCAATGAAAATGACCCTTGGATTAGGGGAGAAACCATATGAGGTGAGTCTGATGGAGCTCAATATGTATTCCATGATGGATAGAAGGGAGAGAGGGGATATGATTGAGACCTTCAAGTACCTAAAGAGCATGAACAGTGTTAACACTGAGGGTATGTTTAGATTAAAAGGCAGGAGGGAAACCAGGGTACACAGTCTGAAACTGGAATGAGGAAGATACAGGAGGGAAATCTGGAGGCACTATTTCATGGAAAGTGTAGTTACAGGGTGGAATGCGCTGCCGGAAGAGGTGATATCATTAAAGTCAGTGAGCAGCTCCAAGTGGGGGTGGGACAGGATCAAAGAGAGGGTCCATACTGAGGGTGGACTGAGGGTAAGAAGGAAGTAGGAGAAAGTACAGTGGAAGGGGGGGCAGCTACAGTTTAAGTGGCGGAGGTGCTGCACACACAAGCACACTAGATGGACTGTTAGGCCTGTATCTGCTGGCAATATCATATGTTCATATGAATGTAATTAAGTAATGTATTTGGTGGTCTAGTGGACCCTCCATCTCCCCCCACCCCAGCAGGCAGTGCCCACAACCCTGCTCTCCCTATCCCATCCTTGAGTCATCAACTGGCACAGCCCTCCTCTCACCACCACAGCTGGCTGCAGACTGAGCTGTCAAGGAGTGTGTACTGTATACAGTACGCACTCATTGACAGCTCAGTCAGCAGCCAGCCGTGGTGGTGAAAGGAGGTCTGTGCCAGTCACTGGCTCGAGGATGGTACATGGTAAGTGGAGTGGTGGGGAACTCCCTGCTGGGGTGGGGGTGTGATGGAGGGGTCCACTAGATCACCAGGTATATTATTTAATTATTTCTGGGGAGATTAGGGATAGGGAGGGAGAGAGGGAGGTACGCTAGACCACCAGGGAAAGTTATTCAGATATTTATGGGGACATCAAGGATAGAGAAGGGGTCCACTAGACCACCAGGGATATGATTTATTTAGTACAAGGGGATCAGGGCTTGGTAGACGGCTAGCCACCAGGGGCATGAATTAATGTTATTTGAATGGAGATTGGGGTGGGGGGGACTGCTAGCCACCAGGGACATGAATTACTATCATTTGAAATGAGATTGGGGCAGGGAGGGGATCGTGACACATTGCCGTAGATGTCTAAATCCTCCCAGAGGACACACTTCTAAGTACTTTTAGATTAGCCCTGGCTGGTCTTACGGTACTTAGAAATTTGCCTTCTGTGTGGGTTTTGTGAATCCCAACTTGGGGGATATGGCAGCATGCATCTGACGCAAGCCCCCTAGCACCATGCCGCAGCCCATTTTGTGACACAGAGCTAGTGCAAGTCTTCTTTGGCACCGGCAGCCTGCATTTGATGTAGGCTGCCTTTGTGAATTGCTCCCAGTGAATTCTTTGGCACAAGCCACACCTTGCGCCATCCTTTGTGGTGCAAGCCCCTTGCACCTTTCAGGGCAGCTTTCTGGATCAGGCCCTCAGTGTGTGACTATGGGCAAGTCACCTCCTGTCTGAGTGCTCCAGTTCATTCAACTGAGGAAATGGGCAGAAGCAGGGCCACAATGGAGTCAAGATGTTACATCTCAGCTGGGCAGTCCTGGGTAAATGCATTGTAAACTAAAACATGAAAAAAAATACTAAATAACATTTTTATGCCAAACATCCATTTTCCAATAATTGCTCACCAATGACACACTGAATGACTCACACTGATGAAAGAGGCATCTCATCTTGTTCTGCATTAAGGCAAGTCAGTTTTGTTTTTTTGACTGCTAACATATTATAATGTTTCAGCCATGGATAGTGTTGTGAAAAGTTAGACAAATTTGCTTCTGGAGTTAATTCGTGAGTACACTGCAATTTGCAAAGCTAATCCTCCTTGTGAAGTGTCAATTTGCAGTATTGGGATAACTTCACAAACTGCAAATTTGGTAACTTTGAAGGTGAAGTGGAGTTCACAGGTGAAGTTTGCAATGTACAATGTACTATGGGATTGGTGGTCACATGGTACTGAAACAAGCTGTGTGCCATGAGAAGGCTGTGTTGAGTGCAGTCTTCTGAAGTAAGCTGGAGCAGTTTGTCCCTCCTTGTCTGAGCAAAAAAACTCTTTCAAATTCATCTACAAACAGATCCTTTGGACACCAAATCCCTCACAAATCATTTTAGAGGGCTTTGTGCTGTTACATTAGTGTTATTTGCTTATTTTTTAGCTATTTAATTGAAAGTAGTGGTTTTGCTTTGTCTATAGTAAAGCACTGCGGTGGGGATGGGAGATGTTTCAGTTTGCAAGACAGCCCATAGAGATCAGTGTCTTACTGTATTTTGTCTGTCTCTTTTTATATTAATTTTACTTACTAGACTCAATTCTCAAAGGTTGATGCAGGCTTGCAACAAGCCCTGTGTCAAACCCTGCACTGCGCCAAACACACTGACACATCTTGCACACGATTTTCAAAGGTGGCATGCATTTGTGATACTTTACCCCCTTTACAGCAACTTGCACCAAATATTTGGTGCCAACCCCAGAAAAAGGTCCATGAGTGACACAAAGTTACACCAGCAAATAGCTGGTCTAACTCGCGCATGTGGTACACGGGATCGAGAATCCTGATTGCCAGCCAGGGAGTGCCACAGGCCCCATGCGTGATAAGTTCAGGGCCCCTGGGGCTTGCAGCATTCCAACACCTTCGAGAATCAGGCCCATTTAATTTAGTTCTTAAAGTGATGGTGTTCTGTCACTCACACCTTACACCAACTTGTTAATTGCCCCTGTCATGTAGCAGCTTGTGAGTCTGATCATAGTTTTCCATTCCCAAATGAGAGTGTGGAGCTTCAGCATGTCTCAAAGCCTGAAGAAGGAAATCTGACTGCTGCACAGTCAAAAAAACACTGAATTGAAAAATGTGTCTCTGACTCTGAATGATGAGAAGGAGAGAAAGCTTGGAGAAAGTGAAGATGATGAGGATAGGGCTCAGCAAAAGGGGGATATCAGTGGCTGTGGGGAAGATGATTTGGATACCCTATGGGAATCAAAAAAGAAAAAGAGGAAGGATGGTGCTGCTAAAGATGCGTGAGTTTGCCCACTACTATCACATTCAATTACCAAAGTGCCCCTCAATACTACACCAGTTGTTCCTCTTACTGCTGAGCCTATTACACTGCATCAATCACCCAGTGTTGAAGTTCATAAATCATCCCCAAAACACCCATATCCACCCCTTCCCCTGTCCCACTCCCACCCCCATGTAAAATCAAGGGGTACCAAATCCGTAGCTTGGGCTTATTATATACTGAACCCAGCTAATAAAACATTTGCTATCTATCAGCTGCGTCAAGTGCAAGTTAGTAAGGGAAAAAAGCGCAGCCAATAGGCATTGGTGAGCAGCACACACTTGAAGTCCAGGCACCTGTTACACTGGTCTCAACACTGAAAGGAAGCCAGTGCAGGTGGTCCCTCTTCTTTATCATCATCATTTGCCAAGGCATCCAGAAGTTGCAGGGAAATAGCCAATGTGGAGGGAGGGTTGAGTGAGGAGTACTACTACAGAGATGAGGTGCAGTCTGTGGGACTGCCTATTAGTGGTCATAGCAGCAGTGGTGAGTTCGGTATACCACCAGAGGCACCAAATCACAGTAACCCCATTGCAGAAAACATCCTAAATCACTGCTTTCATTCGAGCAGCACCCGTGAATCTCTAGGTGTCAAATACTTCCCCATCAACCATGTCACCATGATGAGTCCAGCTGTTTGATATCTCAGCACCCAGAAAGGTCCAGCCTAAGCTGCATAGTATGCTTGAGCAACAGTCCAAATACCCACTCAGTCATGCTATTTCATGTGAGCTGAATGCAGCAACAGCTGAAATGCTGGCAGTTGAACTACTGCCAGTCTCTTTTGTGGAGAATACGGAATTTTGAATGTTGATGGCCTGTGCCTGTCCCATATGTCAGATTCCCTCAAGAACATATTTCTCCACACGTGCCATTCCTGAACTTTATGGGATGATGTCATGCATAGTAATCCATACCCTGCTGCATTCAGCATCACCATACATATATCACAGTATGGATACTGAATGTGGACCATTGGCCAAACAGTTGGTAGCTCCCATCTGTGCATTACAGCACATTGGTCAGAGGTGCCTGGGTCATTATTTGGCTCTGGATGGGGGAAAATTGTACTTAGCCCAACTGCAGTGGTAGCAACACTCCAGGAATTCACCCGCATGCCACATTGGCAATGAAGAGTATAATCTGATCACACAGTGGTCAACAAATGCTAGAATTGTTACTGACTAAGACTGATAAGTGGCTGCACCCGCATTCACTAAAAGTGGGTTTAATTGGAGCATTAATGGCTTGAATGTCATGAAATGATTCAGTGACATTTTTTTCTCAGGGAGCCATGGCTGGTACATTATCTTAATCTCGTTGCGAAGTAGTTGCTAGCGTATCCTGATATCAAGTCCATGTTGAATGCTGCTCGAAACATATGTGCCCACTTAGCCCATTCCAGAAAGGCCAGTGACCATCTCAGGCACCTGCAGATCTAAAACAAACTTCCTCAGCACTATATGAAGTTGGAAGTTGTTACCACATGAAAAACTGTACACAGCTGTGCACTTGCTTTAGCAGTAACAAGTCATGTCCAAATATCTACTGCTGCATACAAGCCATGACAGTGCCAGATTATCCACGTCTCTGACAACAGACGAATGGTGACTAATGAAAGAGCCAATCATGATTCTCAGGCCATTCAAACAGGCAACACAAGCAGTGAGTGGGGACACTGACTGAATCAGTCAGACCATCCCACTGCTATGTGTGCTGAGGCAGACAGTGTTGAATGAGCAGCAGGTGCTGGAGGAAGATGGTGATATGGGAAGTTGTACCTTATAGAAACACATGCTCCATGTCTAAAACTGCAATACCCATATATGAAACGTTTATTTTTTTGCAAATTGTTGAATTGGTGGGTGACAGCAAATCCACATTTAAGTCACCTAATAAATATAACTCACCAGTGGAGGAATGTGTGGTAATAGTTGTGATAAATTCAGATATTATCAATGTATGGAGACCAGGGTGACTGTAAGTGCCAGCTATGAATATAGGCAGTGTAAAAGGAGAGATAGCTTGATGAGGAGAAGTTTGTGTTGTGTTGGGATTGTGATGAGATAGGCAGAACAGGAGAGTATTGAAGTTTGGAGGATAGATACATGGCGATATCTCCACCCATGCTGGGTCTGTCTTGTCTAATGAGAGTGTTGCCTGGAAAATTTCTGGGCACTAAAGTTTATTAGAACAGGTGCTGTGGTGGAAGACTCACACAGTACATTATTGTGTAGCAGCCTGACATATGTATTCTGGCAGTTAAGAAAAAGTCCAGGATTATAGCATTTTTCTATATTGTGTTTTTTGGGACAATTTTCACCAAAGTGCATTACAAGAACTATAGCTGGGGGGAGGTCTGACACACACAGATCAGTACCATATAGCAGCATGAAGCACCATGCCATATTTATTCTGGTACTTGAGAAAAATGCTGGGAATACAGAATTTATTTATATTATACTTTTCTCACAATTTCCACTAAAGCAAGTTAAAAGAACTGTGGCAGGTGGAGTAACACACACATCAGCACTATGTAGCAGCATGTAGCAGCCTGGCATATTTATTCTGTTAGTTGTGAAAAATTCAGGGACTACAGGATTTATATATGTTGTGTTTTTTGCACAGTCTCCACTAAAGTGCATTACAAGACCTGTGGTGGGAAGCACACACACACACACACACACACACACACACACCCATGTAGCAGCAGTAGTACATTACTACTATTTAAAATCTTCTTGTTTGGGTAAAAATTTTATGAACTGAGAAGTGTGTATATATTGTGCTTGTGCATTTGTGTCAACTAAAGTACTTCACAATGCCGACTATCTGAGAGGGTGACTTGAACGGCACAGCTGTAGCTACTGTCATCAATCCACTTCTGGGGGTCAGGCTCACTGAGCTCACAGTGCCCACCCTTAAATGTAATCCATGATGGGGGGGGGCAGGGATATCCTCCTTGTCCTTTAGAATGCTCACCGAGGTCACGACTGCACCTCTGCCACAAGGATCTAGGGCATCTCTCTAGCTCTGGATAAAGGCACAATACCAGCCTTGAGTCTTGTGGCAAAATATGAATCCCCTTTCCTTGGCAATTGCACATGGGAGGAAGACCCAGACCTCACACTCTCATCGGGGTGGCAGCATAAACTCCTGATTTGGCCTTCTCCCCAAAGGACATGCAACAGCCTGGTTCAACATCTTTATAGACACTGGGATTCTCCCTATCCTTCTGGATCCCTTATAGACCCTTTTCTCAGTTGGTTGCTTATGGTGGCCCCTCTGGCAATAACAGTTTTCACAAATTATTAATAAACCCTCTACAGTCACACACACAATATAAGAACTCTCACGCAGGTAGAATTTCTTTAGGAAAACAAAAGTTTTATTAAAATATTTAAATGAATACAAGTACAACTAAAAAAGAGAATATTAATTTGGGTTACAGTATACAGGAAAAGAAAATGGAACAATGTACAATGAAACACACTAAGTCTGTAGCTAATCTACCCGTGGTATGAAGATTTCAAAGTCCAGAGAATCGCTGATTTGCAAAATAATGCAGTCTTTCTGTAGCAGCCTTTTGCTCTTAGGCAGTCTCTGTGCTGGCAGCTGCTCGCTTATAGTCAGGAGAAGAAAGAGATCATTTCCCTTTTGATCTTAAGGATTTACAGTATTGGAAATAGCTTATCTCATCCTGGGATTTTGAACTGGCTTAATTTAATTAGTTATTAGGAAGATCCTGTAAGTTATATGATTATACAAGCTGATTTTATTACTTCTGTTTTACCTTGGCCAGTTAACATTAGAGGAATAATCTTTGATCATGTATCCACAAGCTTTTTGACAAGAACTTAGAAACACAGAAACATAGAATTTGACAGCAGATAAGGACCGCTTGGCCCACCTAGTCTGCCCATTTCCCTACCTAACGGATATGCTGCAGATCCTAGTTAACCAACAGCCTACTTCTTCCTACCCCCCACTAGAATTGCCTTATGTCTGTCCCATGCATTCTTGAATTCCCCCACTATTTTTGACTCTACGACCTCCTCAGAAAGGCTGTTCCATGCATCTACAACCCTCTCTGTGAAGAAATACTTCCTCACATTACCTCTGAGCCGTCCCCCCTCTATCTTCAAATTGTGCCCTCTTGTTCTTGCACATCTATTTTTTTGAAAGATGCTACCCTCTTGGACTTTGTTGATTCCCTTGAGGTATTTGAAAGTTTCTATCATGCCCCCACCCCCGCTTTCCTTGAGGCTATACATCTTAAGCTCCTTTAGTCTTTCTTCATATGTCTTCTGGTGCAGACCCTGCACCATTTTGGTTTCCCTCCTCTGGACAGCCTCCAGCCTGTCTATGTCTTTGCAGAGATGGGGTCTCCAGAACTGTACACAGTACTCCAGATGTGGTCTTACCAACTTGTCAGATTCCTGCAAGCAAGGCTGGCCTTGTAGGTCAGAGGAAGGTCAAACTCCTTTAAAAAAATCCAGTCTTTCCTGTATTTGCCTTGGCTGACACTGGCATGTACACTTACATAGAATTACATAACACACACATACAGATATACAGTATATATATATATATATATATATATATATATATATATAAATACACACAACAGAATTATATCTACAAATAAGGGCTAGCAGCAATGTATCTTGCAACACTTCTCACTCCTAGACTGAATTTGTGGGAATGTATCGCTACGCAGGGTAGGATGGAAGAAGCAGTACTCTATTTCTGGGCTATTTTCTGGGTCCAGAAGGAAGATTAGACACACCACATTGACAGAGCTTGAACATTCCCTCCAGAAGAATTTTCTTTTTGTCCAGCAGCTTCTGTAAAATTTCCTCCATTGACAAAACTGTTTCAGAGGTCCCCCATTTCTGTGTGGAGTTTTGTCAGTTGTCCTCTGGTTGTTGTTGGAAGTGTCAGTGCTTGAGGTGTCCCCTGCCCCTCCCTCTAGCCGTTATTCCTGGGCACAGACCCATATACACTTGCCTCCGGCAACTGTCCACATGACTATCATGGTCTAACACTGCACTGCCCCTTAGCAGTACAGAAGGACTACTGCCATCACCATCACATGTCACTCACCAACTCCCTTTTTCTTGCTTCCCATCAGCTCCAGTGCCAGATTGTCAGGTGGATATTCTGCTCACTGGTGTCCAAGGAACAGCCCCTCTTCATGCACCAAACAAGGGTGTTGTATAGCTTGGAAGACTTGGGCTGCTTCCTGGAATGGGGCCATGAGGAGCCAGTAGCTGATGATCTGGTATGTGGCTCCTCAGGGGAATCTGCCAGTGGTAGTGGTGGTACCATGGGGCAGAGGGGGTTCAGGATGCATTAGTGAAGCAAGAGGAAGTAGGGGCTGCTATTCAACTAAGGGTTCCTGCTGCTGCATAACTGGGGTCCTCTTCTGCAGCACTGTGGGGGACTGCTGGATCACCCCTCCCACTGCCCTTTACTCCTGCTTCCAGACCTGGTGTTGTCCAGTGCAGTCATATGACTCCTTCATGAACATGATGTCTCCTCTCCTCTCCTCCATCTCTTCCTCTGGTTGTGACTCATTTGTTTTTTTAAATTACAAACAAAATATAAGAAAATATACAGAGACTATATATAAAGAGACCAGAGAGGCTAGACAAAAGAACGAGACAGTGAGAGAAAGAAAAAGTCAGAAAGAAACAAAGGGAAACAAAATGGAAAATAGAGATTGAGTTCTACAGAAATGTAGATAATCAATCAATCAATCAATCAATATCTTTATTTTGCCAGGTGAACCACCATTGAGACAAGCTCATTTACAAGATGGACAAGATGGAAGATAACATATAGCAGAAACAAAACTAACAACATAGAAAACAGAGATATCTAACTAAAGGTTATACAGAAATACAGACAACGTATTTATTTTTATTTATTTTATTTAAAATTTGGTAACTTGGAAAGGCACACTGAGCTGGGGCTTGTTTCCATGTGCAACCCGTGGACAAGGGTGACAATTTACATAGAGAGTAAATTTAATACATACATGCACATACAATCGACAGCAGTAATTTATGCAGTACAGGATGCAAAGTATTTACATTGAATAGTTAGTTTTCAGAGTTATACAGTACATGCGATATAGAATATAAATGCTTAAGATAGGTAAAACCTTTCAGAAGAGTAAAATGGTATAGGAGTAATAAATAGATAGTATAGTTATAAGGTAGACACTGTTGAGGGAAGTAGGAGAAGTTGGGAGGGAAGTAGAAAAATAGAGAGGGGCAAGGAAAGCAGCATGAGGAGGGGCAGGTGCAGGGGAAGGGGAGATAAGCTTAAATTGGTGTTTAAAATCAGGGAGGGAAGGGGATTCATGGAGAGAAGAGGGCAATTGATTCCAGAGGTGAGGTAGGTGGAAAGAGAAGGTGGAGATGCCAGCAGATGTACAGCAGTGGTGAATGGAGAAGAAGCGAGGGTGCCAGGATCTAAGAGAGTAGGAGGGATTGGCAGCAGTGGAGAGGAGAGAGGAGAGAGGAGAGGTATAGAGGGAGAAGGCTGAACCAGAATTTTGCAGTAATTATTAGTGGGTGAATGTGTTGTCTGTGGGAGAGGGGAGGAGAAGTTTAGAGAGGAGAGAAGTGTGCAGTGATGAGCATGGGGTGGGGAGTTTGTGGCAAATCTGTAAAAAGAGCTGAGTAAGGTGTCGAGTTTGGAGAGAGAAGACGCAGAGGCTGAGGCATAGATAATGTACCCGTAGTCGAAAATAGGGAGGATAGTCTTGTGAACTAAGTCACGGCAAATGTGTAGCGGGATGGCATGTTTTTTGCAAAAGAGTATGCCTTATTTCGGGTGCAGTTTCAAGTAAAGGAAGTTTCAATATGGACAGCAAACTTGAGGTGTTAGTCTAAGCAGAGACTAACGTATTTGTAGGAGGTGACGGTATCAAGGGTAGAGTAATCTGTTGTGGTGAAACTGGGGGAAGGGAGTTTGGCCAGTTTGGGGGGGCACTGAAGATCATAGAGACTTTTGTTTAGCATTCACTTTTAGGCTGTTGTCTTGGAACCATGTTAGCACTCAGTTGAAATTAGACTGGAGTGGTGGCTGTGTTGAGTCAGTGGTGGGACCAGAGATGTAGAGGATGGTGTCATTCACATAGAGGTGTATGTTAGATTGTGAGAAAATAGTGGGGAGGATGTTTATAAATATTGAAAAGAGGATGTGGCTGAGGATGGAGCCTTGAAGAACTCCTGATCGGACGGGGGGGTACGCAGAGTTTCCTACTAAGACAGACTGATGCCAGTCACAGAGGTAAGATTTGAACCACTAGATGGTGGGGGATGCAAGGCCAGAGGAGTGCAGTTTCCAGAGGAGTGGGTGGGAGACAGAATTGAAAGCCTTTGTGAGGTCGATAAATATTGCAGCTGTGAAGTACTGTAGCCTTTATCCATTTGTAACCCCTAGATGGCGCTATCCCAGGGGCTACTACCCCTGCCTGATTTGCCACTAACAGGTTGAGGGGCCTGGATCCAATGGCGGATGCCTCCACCCAGAGGTCAGGGTTTGCAATAGTTAAACTAACTTGGTCACAGCCCTCTGGGACACTGCAACCCCCCTTTCTTCCCACTAGTGGCCCACACAATATATCAGAATTACCTTCACAGTATACACTTACCCCCAGGTCTGGTTCCGGCACTGGGACCTCCTGTGAAATGAGATACAGTGCAACAATCACAGTACAGTACTTTAACATAGACAAATACCTCAGGCAGTATAACTTTGCTGAAACAAGCAGCTCTGATTTATTTAGGGATATAACAAGGACAGGAAATCAGGTTAATTAGCTTATCACTCTAATTAATCTACCTATGGCTCTGTGCACAGGCCTATCCCTATCAGTTACTGTCCCTGGGTACCCAAGCCCTAGTGGCTAGTCCAAACCGTGGCAGCTGGTAGGGGCCCTTTCACACAGAGAAAAGGAGAATTAAACAGTCAGCAGTACAGTAATTCCATTTGGATTTAATGTGGCAATTCAACAGGGAGCGACCCTGAATTAGTACTCACGACCTCCAAATAAGATAGGGTCCTTCAATGTCAGCAGGGCTCACTTGAGGTACACAAACCTCTTCACACATCCATATAAGAAAGCACTATACCAGGCAGGCTGCATCTGTATCCCGATCGCAATTACTGCACAATACCGGAGAACACACAGCAGATTCAGTTCCTGACAGACCGAATGCAATTTTCCTCCAGTCTTCTACAGGGTGAGCCTGGTTTCTACTCTTCAGAGATCCTTTGATTCTTTTCACAGGATGATTCAGTCCTAACAAGCTGTTACACAAGCTGCAGACCGAACTCTGGGCCTTACACACGTTTTTGACTAAACTGCACACTGAAAAAGCACAGGGCTCCTTCCTTCTTCACTGCCAAAGCTCAACTGAAACTCCAACCGACAAAACCGGGCACTTCCTTTGAGTTCCTCCCAGTTCTTGACTGGATTGGCTGTCACTCACAATAGACTGCTGCTGTTGGTCCAAAAGGCACTGAAGTCTAAACTACATCTCCCAGAGTCACTGCCCATACAATCCTCTTGTGGCTGGCTCAGATTATGAGTCCAAGTTCTGATTCGTCCAAGGCACCATTTTAGAGCTAGCTTACCCCACACTGATTGGTCCAGTTCAGCAGTTCAAAATTAGAATGGGAACTAGCAGACACAGTTCTGACTGCAAAGAAAGCAGGTTAGACAAACTGTAATTTCATTATTACTCTAAATAATTTCTGGCAAACAGTTACATCTTTCAGATAGGTTCCCTTTGCACCCTAGTGACTGCAAAAATGAAGTGAATTGGCAGCAGCTTGAGTGGTACTCAATCAAAGAAACACACAGCCCCCCCATACAAACTAATTATGTCTGCAAGCAGACAGCTCTTAAAGAGACAGTACCAGAGGCTCTAAAAACACTCACTGATAAATGGCTTAAATGCCAAACACCATTCAGGCTTGGAGCATTCAAGCAAGCTCCTGGAAGTCTTTTGGGAACCCCCATTTGCAGGGGGGTTACACATTGTAGTGAGGACTGAGTCTGTAATGTGGAGCAGGGAGGAGATAGCAGAATGTTTTTTCCAGAAACCGGATTGATAGTCTGAGAAAAAGTTGATTGATGACAGGAAATCTGCCAGTCTGGAGAGAAGTAGGGATTCCTGAGGTTTGCCTGAGAGGGGAGCAAGGAAGTTGAATGGTAGTAATCAAGGGATGATGGGTCACCACCTTTGGGTAATGGGATTACACTGGCCAGTTTCCATTGATGTGGAACTGTGCTGGTAAGAAAAGAAAGGTTGATGATGTAAGAGAGAGAAGGGTGGCTATGGCTGGAGCAGAGAGACACAGCAGTTTGGGGTGAAAGCTGTCTGTGCTAGACTTGAGTGGTTTTAGAGTGCTGAGGGCATGAAAAACTTTATGGATGATGGTGGTGGGGAGGCTAAATCCGTGGGAGAAGGGAGGGGAATAGGGTGGTGCAGGACAGTCAGGGAGTGGGCTGGATGTGACAAATCTGTTGAAAATATCAGCAACAGAGGTTGGGTCAGAGACAGAGGACCCATCTACCTTGAGTGTGGGGGTAGTTACTATACCTGGCAGGAGGTTTGATTAGGGATTTGATTATATATAAGTGTAGCAGAAACAAAAACTAAAGTACTCCTAAGATATCAAAGAATTAAATGAGAATGAGAAAATAATCAAAACAGGCTGTTGAAATAATGATCATTGTGGATGTATATATCCAAAGTAGCTTTGAAATGTTATCAGGCTACTATCTCTGCCACTGCATAACTCACAATGCAAAACTGAAAGTGAAGTAGACTCACTGTATTGATACTTTCAGAAGCTCTTCCATATGACCTTGAAACACTTGTCATCACCGACGTGACCCCCCTCAGTGATCAAGTATCTACTCTTTAAATTTTAACATGGCAATATGAGCTGAGGTGACACAGCTTTCTCTATTTCTTGTGTGGAAGCCACTCTCTGGCTTAATCTTTTATATATTGTGCTCTGGCCCATAAGGGACTCACAGGTGACCATTGGGAAGCTCAATAATTAGGAGAAGGCCACACTGCTCTGATTTAAATGCAGTGTTAAAGCTTTAGCAAGATCAACCCAGGCTAATATACAGTGATTTGATCATATTTCTTACACATTTTTCTTAAATTTTTGTAGGGTTGCTTCAGGTGTGGCCGAAATACAAAATAAATAGTTATAGTACCAGTGCCTCAATGCCTCCCCCCCAAGAGAAAGCTGCTTGAACACCTGCAATTCATTTAAGTTAATTCAGTTTTCTTCCTTTGTCTTCATTCCATCATTTTAACATTTTAAAGGGGTTCATGGTCTCATCATTCTGTCAAATCATGATGATTAGTCTGACCACTGCCGACTAGGTGCCCCCCCCATTAATATTTACGCTATTAAATGTTAACGTGGCAATATGAGCTGAGGTCCCATTGCTTTCCTTCCTTCTTTGTGGAAACCATTCTCTGGCTTCAGTATTTATATTTTTAAATTTTAACGTGCCAATAGGAGCTGAAATCCCACTGCTTTTTCTATTTCTTGTGAGGAAAGCACTCTTTGGCTTTATATTTTATATAGTATGCTCTGGTCTTTAAGGGGCTCACAGGTAACCCTTGGGAAGCTCACTAATTAGGAGACCCCTCCCATTTTAAGTGTAATGTTAAACATTTAACTAGCTCAACCGTGGGTAACACAGACATTTTATCACATTTCTTAAACATTTTTCTTAAAATTTTGCAGCAGTATTCCTGGTGCTGCCAAAGTCAGAGTCCAGTAATTATGCTATCCCTCCCCCCAAAAAAAGAAATAAAAGCTGCTTGGAAGTTGTTGGCAAGCCGTGTGACCTGCAGAAGCCAATCAGTGATGCTAGAGTTTGAAGACTCCTCATGATACACACATCACACTCCCATTTCCAGCTTTCTATCTCACAGAGAAGAACCTTTGTGACAGTGGGCAACTAAATCAGCCCCCTTACAAAGCTCTTGGAGGAGCGAAGTGCTGGGGAAGGTACTCGTTCCATTTCGCATCATTGGGTAACCACTTACAGTTTGTCACTTCTGCATTTTTTAAAACTGTGCAATTTTATGCACTGAACTGACTTTAACAGTGGGTTCTGTCATTACTGTACTCCGGTGTACAATGTTCAAGAGCATTATTATGCACAATTCGTTTACATTCTGCTGACTTGTGTGGTTTTCTTGCTTGAAGTGCAAACTGTTTTGGAATGTTGGCCTCTGAAGGAGCTCTTTTTATTTGAGGAATAATGACCTTTGATCAGAAAATGTATAAAATCGTCAAAAAATGATGCATTATCATTCTAGTTACAGTAGCTAATTCTTGCTCCATTTGTAGTTTCAGGCAGGCAGGTTAGTTGCATTTACCTGCACTGGCAGCTGCAGGTCCTGCAGCAGGAGCAGGGTAGAATGAATTAAGCAGGCTGAGAAAGGTGCATGTGGGATTTTGAAGGGTTATTTGCCTTTTTTTACTGACTGCTGGTGGTGCAGCAGGGCACAGAAATCCATCTTTATTTTGTGCCTCTGTGTGTGAGTTTGCCAGACAGTCAGTGAAACATAAGTAAAAGAGACTGCTGTGTAAGATACAAGGTCTCTCAGTGGGGGAGGTTTGGGTGCAGTCTGTCAGGGGGAGGGTCTGGTGCCGGTGTAACTCTTCCCTGTCACCTCGTGAGTCATATGGCACTGTTGCTTGTGCATGAGCTGGGCATGAATGTCACATGGTCATCTAAGGATTATCAGCAACTATTGAGTCATTGCTGTTAGCATCTGATGGTGGCTGTGGTGTCTCATCATCTGTTGTGTATGTATTGTTGATGCATGTAGAAACAGGAAGAGAAGACTGGGAAGAGAAAGGGATGCAGGGGGAGAAAAGGAGCAGATAAATGTTCCACCATGCCAATTCCACTAAGTACAGGTATTGCAGGCAATGGTGGAGGAGAAGGAGTTGGTCATGGTGGAACTAGAACTGGAGTCATAGTGATGGAGTGATGAAGAGAAGGGCTGGGTGCATGATAGTACATCCAAAGAAACCATGGATCCTTGGCCACAAGAAATCCACTTTTTCAATTCTTACTGCAGTACAAGCAGCCTTCCCGGCTGCAGGTCATCCAGTACACCTGGTCATGAAACTATCCTGAGCAATCTAGACATACACAAGTTTCCAACTCTTCCTTCTTCAAGTGCTTCAAGGTACTTTACTTGGTATAGAAGCGATCCTTTCAGAAATGTAAAGTTTTGTTTCTGAACACAAATCATCTTGCATTCACAGCTCAGTTCCTCAACGTCAACACCCCTCCCCCATGCTCTAGCAACTTCTGTAAACAACATGAGGGAAGGGAGTCAAGCAGCACGCCCAGATCATGAGTTTCATTTTGTCATTCATATTTTCATGGCACATAAATAAAAATAATAACAAGCATTTGTTTATGCCGAATGTTGTCGCGCTGATATTGGCAGTGGGAGTGGTGGAGCTAGAGGCGCATAGTGCTGTGATTTTGTGAATGTGTCCCAAAAGGTGATTTTGCACAGTGAGCATACCATTGTGCACCACAGCTGCAGAAACACGTTTTGGGCAGGCTGTGAAAAATGGCAGCTGGACTGTTGATAAGGAGATGTGCACAAATGCCAGTGGTGAAAATGGGGCATGAAAATATTGCAGATTGATGAAGTTACAAGGGTGTGTGGAAACTACGCAATGCACGCTTGCAACACAGTCATTGTATGGAGTTTTGGCACCAAATTTTCAACATAGGCATTTTAGGACCTCTGCTCATGAATAGTGTCACCTTCATTTCTTCAAACTGTCCCGAAAACTGATCTTGCACAGCGGCCGTGCAATTCTGTGCCGGACGTGCGAGAACACATTTCAGGCAGCTGTAGTGTTCATAAGGAGGTATGAAAAAATGCCAATGATGAACAGCTGGAGTGAAACTATTACAGATTCACAAAGTCATGAGCATGCGTGCAATCTGTGTAACGCACGCTCATAAAACACTCATTTTATTGACTTTCGTTCCCAAATTTTCAACATAGGCATTGTAGGGCATCTGCTAATGAACAGTGTCACTGTCATTTTCATCATGTGTCTCAAACACGGACTTTCCACAGTGACCACGCTTATTCTGCTCGGAACTGTGAAAACAGATTTTGGTCAGGATGTGAAAAATGACAGCTGTACTGTTCATTAGGAGGTGCGAACAATGGCACTGTTGAAAATCTGGAGTGAAAATATTAGAGGTTTATGAAGGTACAAGCGCATGTGACACATCGTCAGAATATAGTGTCATCATTTTATGGAGTATTGTCACCAAATTTTTCAACACAGGCATTTTAGGATCTCTGCTCAGGAACAGTATCACTGTCATTTTTGTAATGTGTCCCAAACACTGATTTCACACAGCGACCGCACTATTCTGCGCCGGAAGTGCGAAAACACATTTCAGCCAGGATGTGAAAAATGACATCTGTATGGTTCACAAGAAGGTGTGGTAAAATGCCAAAGTTGAGAATCTGGCATGAAAATATTGTAAATTCGCTAACTTACGAGCATGTGTTGCGCAGTTGCTTCTCACACTCGTAAAACAGTCATGTTTTGAATTTTTCCAACCAAATTTGCAACATAGGGTTTTTGAGAGCCCCCCTCATGAACAGTGGCACTGTCATTTTGTTATTGGGTCCCAAAAGATGATTCCTCACAGTGACTGCAAAATCACCTTTCAGGACCGAATAACACCATGACAGTGCAATAATTCATGAGAAGGGGTCCCAAAAACCCCATGTTGAAAATTTGGGGCCAAAATTAGCAAAAATGCCTGAGATACGCAGCAAAGTTGAAAAAACTCTATTTATTTCATTATACAGCTTACTGGCATTTCCTCAGTTCGCGGTCGGCTTTGAAGAATGCAGACGTGTTCCCGGTCCACCGAAGATCATCGTGCCAGACTCGGAGGTAAGTATGGGGTGAGAGGGTGGGGAGGCAGGGTGCGCAGTGGGTGGGTACGGGGGGAGGGGCACAGAGACTACGAGGGACCATTTTCCTTTTACAGGTTCAGGATGAAAAAAAACATTCGGGGACAGTTTTTTTTTTGCAGAGGATCCAGCATGCTGGGGTGGGCTCCCAGCGTGCCACCTAACTGTTTGGAGGTGGGGTGTCTGTACCCAACGGGGGATTGGGCACCCTTGTCGGCAAACAACATGGGGGGAAATTTATGCCAACAGGGATTGGGCACCCCCGTCAGCACACAAAGCAGGGTGAGGGGGGGCGCAGAGCTGATGAGGATTGGGCACCCCCTCTTGGCATTAAACAATTGGGGGGTTATTTCTGCCCGACGGGGAGTGGGCTCCCGTTGTCACACCTGAGAAAGGGGGGCGAGGGTAAGAACCGGGGGGTTGGGCATCTCCCTCGTTATATCACAAATGGGGATGCTTTATGTCAACGGGAGTGGGATCTCCATCGGCACATTCACAGGGGCAGCCAACAGGGGGATTGGGCACCCCTGAAGTCAGCAGTTCGGCAGCCAGTGTGCTGCCATGTACATATTGGCAGCGAGCACGGCAAGAAAAGGACCGCTGCGTCTGACGAGCTTTGCTCGGATTGCAGTGGACCTTTTCTTAGATGTGCTCGCCACACTATGTATGCATGGTGTGGCGCCGGCATGCAGGCTGATTGGGGAATGCGGGACGCACCTACTGGTGCGTGCCCTGCATTCGCCCAACAGCGACCGCACCTCCAAAGCTGCACTGTCCCAAGATGTTGGCTGCGCAAGCGCGCCAACATAAAAAGTGATCTATTCTATTCCATTCTGTTCTGTTCTGTTCTGTTCTGTTCTACTCTATTCTCTTCTATTTTGAAAATGGGCTTTTTATTTGCTGGGCTCTGATTGGCTAGTACCCCTGCCGGGGGGTACATTAACTTTCAATAGACGCCCAGCAAATAAAAAGTTCAAGACCAAACCTGCCTCATGCCCAGCCAAGTATCATTGTGCCCAGACTGCTTCCTTATTGGTTGAAGCACTGGGTACACAATTCAAACTGACGCCATTTTTTTAAACAGTTAGCGAGTAGCTTAGGTCGCCGTTGCGCCCTCCTGCCTACTGTCACCACCATGAAAAAAAAACCTCACTGAGCTCCACAGTTATTTAATTCAGATTAAGGGGAAAACAATCTTTCTAAATATGTCAACTATCGAGCTGAACTCCGTAAGTCCACACTATTCACCAGCACCGCTTCTCACGCCGGTCGGTCAGCTCTCACAAGCTTGGAGCTCCTCTGCTGACCGATCAGTATTCAAGTGTAAACTGGCCATATGTATAAAAGAGGCACTAATAAAATGTATAAATCAAGAGCGGAAACAAAAGCGAGCATTTTCCCAAACCGCGCTGACTTTAAAATGTGGCATTCTCCTCACCCTTGTCTCGTGCCAATTCTCCACACGCTGACCCCTCGCTTGCTGCTTAACGAGTGGCTCCCGCTTCAAGACCCGCTCACTTGCCTCTTCTAATTGATAGCAGTTATATCCACATGTTAGATTCAAAACTGGGCTACAGAAAATGGAACGAAGACGGGCGGTGGGGGCGAGGCTCACGTACCAAAGAGGGACGCGCACCACAGCATTAAGCACCCACTAAAATAGCTGTAAAACGCTATTCTGCCCTCTACTGGTAAGTATTGGTAAGGATACCAGTAGAGGGACTACTTTAGTAACAAACCAACTATAAGTTCATTTTAGTCTTTTTTTTTTACTATTTTTTTATTCTTAAAAACTACAAAAAAATACTACGGATAGCCCATTTTCTAAGCGCAATAATACCCTCCAGGGTGGGCGGTATGGGCAATACCGGACCTTCCATGGGATATAAGGCCCTCAGTCTGCGGTGTTGAGCCTCATTACGCCCCTGGGCGGTCCGGTATTCCCCAATACCGTCCACCCTGTCAGGTATTATTGCTTGCCTATTCTATTCTATTCTATTCTATTCTTTTCTACAGTATCTTTTTGTATCATGTTATCTTCTTGTACTTCATATCAGAATATATGAGATTAAAATTATTTTATTTTCTCATATATCATATCATGGGCTCCCAGATCTATGGACATTCCTGTATTTCAAAGGGAAATGGAACCACCTACAGGGAATTTGGTCCCATAGACTTGCATTGTTTATGTAGGAAAATACAGCAATTTAACTTCATAAGAAAATTTCCCTGGAGTTACAGGGAAAATGCTGAATCAGTCTGTGAGCACTGCATATCATATGCTAGCAGATTATTTTATCTTCTCATATATCATATCTGGTACCCTGCCAAGTGTTATCTAAAGGCATGTCATTCCACAGTGGGTGAAAAAATAAATCATCTCGTAATCACCACCCAATTCCTCTGGAACTACGCTCAACCCTCACCACCACCACCACCATCAGACCACCATATCTAAAAACTAAATGGTTCCTCTGAAGTTTGGAAGCATTTTACAGATGACACCATGGATTCACTGAAGGCATACTGCTATCAGTGTGGTTAAAATGATTGTTTTGGATCAGTAAAATCTACTCAAACATTGGAAATCAGTGTTCTGACAAATGATTTAAAATGTGAGTAGGGTAACCTCTTAATAGCCATGTCCCCACCTGAAGCCCAGTCAGGTGAGATGGTTCAGCAACAGCAGCAGGGACAGCCAGGGTGAGTAAGGTATGAAGAGTGGTGGTATAAGACCTTTCATTCAAGTATTATAAATCACTAACCTGATTTCAGGCAATCAGCATACAGAGTTACTGTACCTCTTATCAGGTGTAGTGTGCTCTTGTGTGGGAGTGCTAAGAGGCAGTGCTCCACTTAAACATCAAGGGGGAAGACGGCACAATAAAATAGAAGACTAAACTTATTATAAATCCCTTGAACTGAGCTCAGGTGATTTATAACATGTTTAAGGATGTCTTATGGTATGAGACTCCTCTCCTGAGATTTGGGCAGACAGAACCGTTCAGCTTCGCTTTGCATTCCTCTCAATAAAAACTCTGTTTCAGAGTCTCTTATACCATCCCTCAGATGCCCTATTAACTTATAATCCAGCCACCACAGGTAGCAGTAGCCTTAGCCAGCTGAGGCATCCCTTTGTATCAGAATGGCACTGCATCACAAATCTCAGCTAAATTAACATTCAATCCCACCTAACCCTCAAATATGTTGATGTTGCTGGTTGTTTTGTATCTGCTTATGTTTTCTTGATATGAGGGAGAAACTATCTATCCATCAGTTTGGTGTTATCTTATGAATATGAGTTGGTCTACATCTTCATCTACTCCCATTATAGCTTCCCTATAACCTGGGAACACTCCACACAGATACGTATGGTATATAGAGAGAAGAGACTACTGCATCATGTGTTGCTAGGGCATTTGAAAATGCTTCTCAGAAACTATGCTGTAAGGGGAGAACAATGACTAAACCAGAATGGGTGCCACTATAAGTAGATCAAATGGTATGTTTTTTTCAGTTTTACTAAGAAAATGGCCGCACATAAAAATCAACAAGGTACGTGGAAAAATTCTACAGATGGAGAGCAATTATAAAATGTGTTTCTTGAAGTACAAATAAAATATTCCAAAAGGGTTGACAGAGTCACTTAAAAAACTGATTTTTAAGAATGGGTGAAGTCCATCCACTATGCTTCTCATAATCATTGCAGTGAAGCAAAGAAGTATGCTTTTTTACAGTCTTTGCTGCAAATTGAAGGGGCAGCACTTGCATAGTCTCATGATTGTACAACTTCACCAGCAAACTGCTGTACATCTCATGATGTGTGTGCCAGAAAGCAGGTTACATGGGCTTTTCCCTACCTGAAAAGATGGTCACATGGTGCATGCTGCAGTAGAAGACACAGACAAATACATAGATATATAGACACTGTCAGCAGATAAAGGCCTACTGGCCCATCAGGTTTGCTCACCCTACCTAATTACTCTACTGTAGCCGTAGTGGTACTAGTAGGGCTGTGGTAACCTTGCATTGTTGTTTAGTGGGAATAACATGAAGTAGTAATTCTTTATGTAAAATGTATTGTAATTGTTTTAATTACTTGTCCAACCCTTTATGGTATAATTATATGTATGTGTGTTGATCATTTATTATATGTAATGTATAAGCAACTATAAGACAGCGTAAAAGGGATCTCTTTGGAAATGAGCACTGCCCAATAGTGATTTTATCATACCTGTTCATAATTTTTTTATGAATAACATTTATTATTGCTACTACTACTACTACTAGTGGCTGTCCTGACCCTTAGTCTCTGCTCAGCTCTTCTGAATCAGACCATATCGCTGTCCCATCCCTTCTTAAAGATACTTACTGATTTGGCCTGAACCACTTCTGGTGGCTTGTTCAACTTGTCTGCCACTCTTTCCATAAAAAAGTGTTTCCAGACATCCATCTTAAATCTAACCCTGCTAGTCTGAGTGAGTTCTCCCAACAACAAAAGAAACCTTCCCCTGAAATCAATAAAAAGTTAAAAGCATTGCAACTAGAACTTAACACCCTTTTAGATTACTATGTTGAACAAAAGATTATATTCTCACAACAAAAACACTATGAGGGAGGTCCTAGGGCCCAGAGGTTGCCAGCTGGACGTTTAAGAGCTCGACGTGCAAAGGCCCAAATAACGAGCCGTAGATCCTCACCGATGAACCCAACTCAGCACTCAATAACCAAAATTTCTGATATTTGTGTGGAATATTACACACGGCTTTATTCTGCTCCTCAATGTCCCTCCCCACCCAACTTAAACTAATTTTTTAACTCGTTAAAGCTCCCAGTGCTTTCAGAATTTGGGGCACAGAAATTGGTATTCCCAATAACCCTCCAGGAGATATTTGCAGAAATTAGTGATCTGAAAACAAACAAATGCCCTGGAAATGATGGCTTTCCAGGAAAATTTTATAAACTATTTAAACAAGACCTTGTCCCCATACTACATAGACTTTATAACACACTGGCCACATCAGAAACTCCAATTCCCCCATCTTGGCAATATGCGATAATTTCTGTAATTCCCAAACCTGGGAAGGACCCCTCCCTGCCTGGATCCTACCACCCAATATCTATCCTTAATTCTGACTATAAAATCATGGCTGCAGTACTAGCCCATAGAGTTAAACCCCTAGCCCCAACACTTATTCATCAAGATCAGTGTGGCTTTATTCAAGGACGTCAGGCACAAGACAACATTAGGCACAGTATATATTTAATCGAAAATGCTATAAAAAAAAATCCCCAGTCTCATGCTCAGTGTAGATGCTGAAAAAGCTTTTGATATGGCCTCATGGACTTTCCTTAGACAAGTTCTGATCCAGTTCTGAATTCTCATTCAATTTGTAAATCTAATATTTAAATTTTACCCAAATCTCCAAGGATATATTCAATCCAATAGCCACATATCCCCCAAATTTTCCCTACACAAAGGAACCAGGCAGGGATGTCCAATCTCGCCATTGCTATTTGATTTTTATATTGAGCCTCTGGCCCAATTCATTTGACAGGATAAAAATCTCCAAGGATTGCAGTTTGGTGGAACAGAGCATAAAACAGCCCTGTTCGCAGATGATATTTTAATTTACCTTTCCAACCCAGATACCTCACTCCCCATCTTATTTCAAAAACTTTATCTTTTTTCCCAATTGTCTGGATACTCTTTAAATACCTCCAAAACAGAGGTACTAGCTTTTAATTATACCCCAACGGCACATATTGAAAGTCAATATAAATTCAAATGGGGGCTAACTGAGATAAAATATTTTGGTATTAAAATTCCAAAAGATTTGAAACGTCTATTTGATACTAATTACTCTCCATTAATTAAGGCCCTTGGCACTGATATAAGAAGATGGTCTATCCTTCCCTTATCTTTTTATTCTAGAGCCCAATCCATTAAAATGAATGCTTTGTCGAGACTATTATATCTCTTTCAATGTGTCCTGTGCATAGTCCCGGTTAAGACTCTCTCGCAGTGGCAAAGCATTCTGTTGCGTTACCTATGGGTGGGTAGGAAGCCAAGGCTCAAATATCAATTATTAATGCAACCCGAGGAGGGGGGGGAATTGCTCTTCCAAATTTACATTACTATTGGAACACTTCACAGATGAGGCTTGCACTTCTATGGGGGAATTCTGCCTACACAGCACACTGGAAGCAGATAGAAGTTTCTAGATCCCACTCTCTTTCCCTAGCCGCAGCTCTATTTTCTAACTCTTTGATGAGAGAACAGCTATCAATACTGCCAGATAATGCCATATCAATCTTGGAAGGATGGAGGAGAGGTTATTCTCAGAGGGGTAATGTAAGTACTAAATGGAAATATACATGGTTTCTTGTAGACCCAGATTTCTCTCCAGCAAAGATATCTGCCTGGTACAGGGCTCAAATGCTTAGGGGCCTAATGGCGCCATGGCAATTAATGAGACGGAATGCGGTCATTACTTTTGAAGAGGCCCAGACTAAATTCTCCTGGACCCCTAAGGACCTATTTTATTATTTACAAATCAGGGATTTTATTAACTCCCAACTCAGGATTCAGTCAACTAAATATCCAGACTATGAGGATTACTCTCCCTTTATCCAAATATGGACCACTGAGGAGAGTGACCATGCAATCTCTAAATTATATAAGTTTTTACTAAGACAACAGGCCCATACGTCTAACCCTTTGACAGCCCCATGGGAAAAAGACCTTGATACACCGATACTACAAACAAACTGGCCAAAGGTGTGGCGTTCAACCTGGACCACAACTATGTCCCCAGGATGGCAAGAATATGTTTGGATAATTCTTACCCGCTATTTTTTTGGTGCCCCAGTTCCTTGCCAAGTGAAAGCCGGGAGTTTCATCTCAATGCTGGAGACTATGCAACAATAAAAAGGCAACTCATGCTCACATCTTTCTTACATGCCCAAAAATCCAGTCTTTCTG
This sequence comes from Neoceratodus forsteri, assembly GCA_016271365.2. NCBI lineage: Eukaryota > Metazoa > Chordata > Ceratodontiformes > Ceratodontidae > Neoceratodus > Neoceratodus forsteri. The sequence continues at coordinate 1,205,017,858 of CM057450.1, read as the reverse complement.
GAAGTCTGTGTCCCAGCAAATGGCTGGTATACTTAACATACAGAATCACTTCAAACCAGAGAATCTCCTGTTGGGCATCACTACTAGAAATCGTAAGTGGAAGGATGCTTACTATCTATGGTCCATCCTTCTGGTGGCTGCCTATAAGGCTATAATGAAAAAATGGTTGCAACCTGACCCTCCTGTGGTGGACGAATGGTCAAAAATTATTAATCACATACAAACTTGTGAACAATTGACTCATAACCTGCATAATAAAAATGTGGCCTACCAGAACCGATGGACCAGATGGGACCTGAGAACCACTACAATACCCTCTCCTCCCTTCCCCTCCCCTCTCCCCATAGTTAAAAAATTCCCAGCAAGCCTTTGGTAATACATGATACTTGATTAAATTCATTATATGATTCACAGTACCTAATGGGAATAAAGTACAGTACAAGTATTCCTGTAGAATTATAGTTATGGAACACACTGCTCTCTCAGGTAGGAAAAGTGAAAGCAATAGATCAAGCTGACAATTTTTTATTTTCATTTATACATTTTATTTTGTTTTTTATTTGGTCATAAGACTGATTGTTCTGTTAAAAGTTTATAATAATCAGTTCTAGATTTAATTAGCTTTATAACACGAAATGTTGAACTAAAAACATACAAAATATGTTGTTAATTAGATAGATAAATACAGACTCTTATAATGGATAAAATATAGAGTATGATAGTCTCTAGCAGTATCCAGCTGAAAATATCTTGGTAAGAATTGTGCAATTCCTTTTGAGTTGATATTGCAAGCTTGTAAACAATCTGTAACTTCTTTTCTGTTCAAAAGAAAGAAAAAAATGTTAATAAAAATGAAGTAAAAAAAAATAAAATGCTTTTAAAAATGTACTTCTGGAAAGAGAAGGAATAAATTAAGTCTGTTCTTACCTGGAATGGGGAAAAATGAAATACCATCTATAGAGGAATAGAGGTCCCTCGTGGCCCCTTTTTATAGTAAACTGTCTGTCACTCAAGTACCAGTGGAATGTTTTCCACCTTTAAGAAGGGGAAAATCCTTCTGAGAAAGTCCCTTCTATTATCTAAAGCTGCCCCTCATTAGAGAAAGGTAACAAAGTTATTATAGCCTATTATTCAATTAAATGAAGGGCAATGATGATGCTTGGTCACCTGACCCAGGTGGACAGGTATAAATAGCACTGCCTGAGCAAACTGATGTTAGATAGGGTCAGTGTCTTCTGACTGAGTGTAGGTGAAGGATTAGGAGAGTCCTGTGCTGCACTAAGGAAAAAATTGTGAAAATTGTTTACAAATCTTTTCTTTTGAATCATTTTGATTGTTTTAGTTTTACTTTATATGATGCAAAGCTGCTGTTTATGATTGCAAAATAAACATCCCACTTAGAAAAGTGGGTTGCACCAAAAATATTGTGTTTGTGTCCATCTGTATTTCTCACACCTTTAAAAGTGGTGGCAGTGGTGGGATTTACAGCTGCTAGTGTCTTGCCAGGGATGGGAGACATTGTGGCAGATTCCATCCGGTATCCCAGGTGGACACATGGCAGAGGGTGTCCAAGTGACTGGTACCCTTACCAGGATGATGGCTGCTCAGACTGGAGCACCACTACTAGACGGCCTTCCATTGACTGTTGACCTAAGGTGAAGAAGCAACCTTTGGAGGATGATGATGACCTGAGCGAGGTACCCTGGAAGGATCCAGAGGGGATGTGGAGACTGAGTGGCCAAACTGATGCGGCTTGTCCACTGACTAAGTGGAATATGGCTGGAGGCAGACCAGTGTCGGAGGGAGGCTGAGCACCATTACCAGGTGCTACTGGAAATAACCCATATGGAGGAATTGGTGGAGGCAGCTGAGGACCAGGAGCCATGGCACATAGAAAAGGAGGGCCCCCAGATGGAAGCCTTGTTGCTGGAATTGTCAGTTTTTCCTGGCTGTTACCTGGTGGAGGACAGGTGAAGACTGCAAGCAAGTTGCAAGAGACCATGGTGGTTGAAGGGACTTGTGTGGCCAATGTAATGGCCAGCGCCCCGCCTATTGACTTGGAAAAGTTTCAGGTCGGGGATGCTGAGTTAACCAGCTTACATGCTTATGTCTCTGTACATGAGGGTATAATGTTAAATGGGGTTTGGAAACAAAATTGTGGTGGTATGAATTGCAGAAGGGTGTTCTTCATCACATGAAGCCAATCCCCATACTGGTCAAGTAAATGCCAGGGTGGTGGTGCCCATGGCCTATAGGAAGGAGGTGCTGGAGGCTGTTTGTTCCAGGCACTCTAGACCCTTAATCCATGGAGAAATCCTGAGTAGAATAATGGCACAATATTACTGACCAGGAATGTATAGGCAGGTGACTGCCTATGTGGAAACTAGTGCTGTGTGCCAGGGGATATCTGACAGATGGGTAGAAGATGGAACCCAAAGGTGAGAGGGCCTAAAGAGATGGCACTCATGGAAAAGGGGGAGGCACTCACGTAGGTTAAGAGGTACTAGATGGTAGCCAGCATTTGACTGTGTTCTTCTTCTACTACTACTACTAGCTGTTTCTAAGATAAACCCCCCAGACTGTTGTAGTAAATACCCCTTTTGTACTGATGGAAGTACATTTAGACTGGAAAAATGGGAAGGTGGTTTGATCTTCCATGTTTTCTTTTCATATTGAGCCCCAGGGTAAAGTATTGTGTCAGTGATTAGCTGGTACGTCACTAGGATGATTAGTTATTAAGGGACCCTTGGGTGGAGCTTTTGGTGAGGGTGGGCCTAGCTCCATCCCCTTCCAGGGAAAGAGAAAGGTGATGACTGCCTGATGTGAGATATTGGCCCAACAGGTTTGTCTCTCTTCATCTCTCCTTGTCTTTCTTCACATTTTCTAGTCTGACAGTTTAGCTACCTTCAGATGAAACTCTTTTCTCTCTTCTGATCTGCCTTTTTCTACTGATCTGTTATCTTTTTTCTTCTTTTGGTCCAAGTAGAGGGAGGTTATTAGAAATTACCTCCAACTGAAATATCAGAAGGTGCACACTTTTGGAATAGGTGCCTGACATTGTACTTAAAATGGTTTGGGGGTGTTAGTACCCTCAGTAAATATGACTGTGGGGATATATTAGTCAGGCCAGATTGTATACTATTGCCAAATTTGAAATGTGTTAACCCCAGGGCATGTATATGTATTACTTTGTTATATCCAATGTATGAGTTACAAGGCTGAGTAGTACTGTATAATGGGATCCTGGGGTGGAGCTTTAGGATGAGGGAGGGCTGAAGTTCCTCCCCTTCCAGGGCTTATTGGAAGGGTAACCTGTAGTTTACAGTTCCCCTAATAAAAAGGGGGGGGTAACTGTGACAGGGTGCATCCCTGCCACTGTAGTAGGACCCCTTGAGTATATTAGGTTGCAACCTTTCTCTCTCTATGTTCTTATCTAATAAAGCTATCCCTTTCTCTCCATCTGGAAGCAGGCCACCTCCAGACAACCCTCTGTGCTTCTCTTTAACTTTCTTTTCTCTTCCTTCCATGGGTCTGTATGCAAGGAGTTCAACTGGCAGTGACCTCGAGCTCCCAGACAGAAGGAGCTGATATAATAATAGCCATAGCTCTACAGAATGGCTGGCTATTGTAGCTAGAATGTAAAATATGTTTTGTATATAGTATAACACCTTACTAAAGGATTACAGTGGCTATTTAGTGTGTAGGCAGAGAAGGACCTACATGAACAGCCTATGTTGTAATATTTATCGTAAAGTGGCAAACCCTTCCCTTTTTATTTTCTGCAACCCTGTTGCCGCTATGGAAATTTTAGAACCTGTATTGAATGCTGCAGTTTATCTATTGAATACATTGTACTGCATAATAAAGATTACAGCATGGGAAAATTGATGTCATGAAAGAACCTAGCATAAACATAGCTAGTGAAGACATAAAAGGCTAGAATATTTATAGGGGTTAAAGAAAACACAAACCTCCTTCAGGCCACATAAAATGCTTTAACAAATGTACTTCTGGAAGATGAAGGAATAAATTAAGTCTGTTCTTATCTGGAACAGGGGAAAAATGAAATACCGTCTATAGGGGGACAGTGGCTCCTTGTGGCCCCTTTTTATAGTAAGCTGTCTGTCACTCAAGTCCCAGTGGAAAGTTTTCCACCTTTAAGAAGGGGAAAATCCTTCTGGGAAAATCCCTTCTATTATCTAAAGCTGCTCCTCATTATAGAAGGGGAACTAAGTCAGTGTAGCCTGTTATTTAATTAAATGAAGGCCCATGATGATGCTTGGTCACCTGACCCAGGTGGGTGGGTATAAATAGTACTGCCTGAGCAAACAGATGTTAGATAGGGTCAGTGTCTTCTGACTGAGTGCAGATGAAGGACTAAGCGAGTCCTGTGCTGCACTAAGAAGAAAATTGTGAAAACTGTTTACAAGTCTTTTCTTTTGAATCATTTTGATGGTTTTATATTTATTTTATATGGTGCAAAGCTGTTGTTGTTCATGATTACAAAATAAACATCCCGCTTAGAAAAGGGGGTTGCACCAAAAATCTTGTGTTTGTGTCCATCTGTATTTCCCACACCTTTACACCAATGACCCAAAGGCACACCCCCAAATGACTGTCAGTCTCAGCAGGGTGGGGGTGGGTTTGACGTTAGTTTAATACTTCACTGCCATTCCTATTATGCATCTCTTTAACTCCTGCACTACCCATGCCAATATCAGTAATAAACATTTGGCATTGACAAATGCTTGTTATACTTTCCAGTGAAGATACTGTCAAAGAAAGGCAGTCGCTTACCTAATAATGTCCTTGTTAGTTGTTTACCGCCTTCTTGACAAAACTCATCACTGGAAAATATAAAAACCACCTTTTAAACATTGCCCCCATTAAACTCTATGGAGCGCATCCCCACACTATTCATTTAGAAATGCAGCAAACTTTCGGCATTGCCAAATGCTTGTTCCAGACTCTCCTGGTCTTCTAACCATTTCAGGGATGTGACCACTCTCTCTGTGATGATGATTTTCTTGTTTAGGTTCTCTTGGGTGACTGGCCCATGTTGGTGCATTAACATTTGCAAAAGCCTCATGTTCCATGTCGCCCAGGGTATTAGGTCTATGCAGGATGACATAAATCCTAGTACCTGAGCCACCTGTACTGCAGTGGCCTCTGTCTTGTGTCTCAGTTGTTTCAATAATCTTAACATATTGTCCCTTCTTTTCTGGGAATGTCTCACCATCCCTTCCAGGGTGTTTATCTCTGCCTCAAGTGCTCTGTTCTTTGAGATGGGGGTCAATGAGCTCTTCTCTTCATTGACCACCCAGCTGTGCTATTCCAGTATTTTAAGTACCAGTCTTGTATCTCTGTCTGGCTGTTTTGTGGACCTGGTTTTGAACAGCCAGTCATCCAGGTAAGGGATTACATGAATGCCCTTCTCCCTGAGATGAGTAGCTATTACCACTGACAAGTTCATGAAAACTCTTGGTGCTGAGGCTAGGCCAAATGGGAGTGATTCAATCTGGAAACATTGTCCCAGTATCTGGAACCGGAGGGACTTGTAATGGGATGAACATATGGGAATGTGAAGACATACATCCCTGAGATCTATGAATGTGACAAAGCCTTCCTGTTGGATGGATATTGGGGTAGACCTTATAGTTTCCATTTTGAACCTGTTGACTCACACTGATTTGTTGAGGAACTTTAATTCCAGGATCGGTCTGAGGTCTCCCATCTTCATTAGTACCATGAGGGAAGTTGAGTAAAACCCTTTTCCTTGTTCTGCCTGTGAAACTAGTTGAATGGCCTGACTTGAGATTAGTGTTGTCAGTATATCATGAAGTTGTTGTGGAGACGCCTTTTGTTTTAATATTGGAGATAGGATCAGTCTGTCTCTCAATGGCTTTCTTTGAATTCTACTGTATAGCCTACCCTTTGGAGACTTCTTCCCTACTCAACATGTCTGTGGTTGTTTCGAAACAAGTGTCTTTGAATTGTGCCAGTTGCCCCCCCCCCACTCGACTCTTTGTTTGTTGCTTGTATTGAATTTTGTGTGTAGCTTGGTCCATTCTAGATGCTATGACTGGTGTTCTGGCAAGTTGCAGTCATTGTCTTGACTTTTGCTTTAGCAGGCACTGTTGAATCTCCCTTTGCCTTGGCCACCTCCACCTCTGAATCTAAAGTTGCTATTGCCAGCATTGTATTGTGATCTGAACTGTAAGTTGTTTCCTCTGCCCCTAAATAATGGTTATGTCTCTTGAACTGGTGATTTGTGTTAATGTGAAATCTGTTTTATGAGGAGGGCAGGTGTGTAGCATTGGGTTTATCTTTGTTCAAGTCTTTGCCTTCTTCCCTCTGTTTTTGAATTTCCTTGAGGCCATCTCTAAACAGGTTGCTTCCTTTGAAAAGGAGTTTCTGAAGTCTGCTCTTTGAGTCCACATTTACTTTCCAAAGTTTAAGCCATAATTGATGTTTGTCTCTGTTTGCTACTTCCGCCACCCTGGCATTGAGTCTAAGTGTGCTGACCGACATGTCCCTTAAATATTTGACTGTTTGTAAAGTGCAGTCTACTAGATTTGCTTCATGTGACTTTGGAGTCAGGTTCTTGTAGGATTCCTTTAACCATGTGATCTGTGCCCTTCCACATAAATTGCCATTGAGGCAGCCCTAGCTGCCAGCCTGACCATTTTGAAGACCTTCTTCAGCATCTCTTCCAGCTTCTTGTCCACTGGATCTTTGAGGCCTGCTATTCCTTTGGCTAGTAGAATGGTCTTAGTACTCAGAGCTGCAATGTGGGGGGTCTGCTATTGGAGCTGAGCATCAAGTCATTAGCAAGTCCTGCTGAATTGGGTACATATGAGCAAGTGATCTACACTCCAGTATGCGAGTGGAGTTTGTCACTTCCCATTCCTTTGCCACCATGTCTAATGTAGCAGGACATACTAGGAAATAATCTTCCTTCTTTTGTTTCTGCTGTATCATCGGGTTCAGCAGAGACTCTGGATAGGGGGTGGTGGTAGGCTGAATCCCATTGCTGCCTCTATGGTTTTCATTAAGTCATGAACTGTGTCAAAGAAGCACAGTTTGGAGGTTAACAGTGATTTCTCCATAGCCATTGGCTCATTCTCTTGGTTCAACTCATGTTTAGAGTTGCCATTTCACTCAGATTCCCCTTCCCCATCTGGGCTGTGGCCTTGTGGTCCCACAAGTGGTGTATCTGGCAGATCAGTATTGATGAGTGTAGCACTGATTCCCATGCCTTGAGTTGTATTCTGTGGTTTGGGGTTTGATATGGCCTCCAAGTGCTCCAAGCACTCCATCATTTTAAGCATGAAGGACTGTTGATGCTCCATCATTGATGCTGCTGCATGTTGTAGCTGCCTTAGTATTGATATGGGGTCCATTTACCACTCCATCCTCTCCACTGTATTCTGCTCCACTGGGGAAGTTTCCACAGATGAAGACTGGTCCACCACTGAGTCTTACTCTTCTATGTTGCACACTGGGCATTGAGGCCCATTTCCATGTGGTAGCAGTGGGAACTTGCATGTTGGGCACTTTCTTGTAATCACCATCTGTGAAAATATGCCAACAGATGAGGTATCATTTGTTAGGTACTGCATGCAAAAAACATACCCTTATTATTGGTCTGCTTGTACTCAAGGGACCCCCTCATGATGATATGATACACAGGTCATATAAGGGTGACATTTTAAACACATGGTATGCCTTTCGACATTGCCCTGCAGAGCTAACATATAGTGTCCCTGTATCTAGCATATTCTTATTGGGGGATACTAGTAGAATGTCATTGCTATGGGATAAGTCAATCATTGCTAGTAGGAACAACGTGTGGGTCCCCAGGGAACAACAGTATGATCTGATTCTTATTTCACCAAAGCCAGCTTCATGAAGGACAACTGTTGCATGGCCCCTTCAGGAAAGGACAGTCACATTGGTTTCCATAGGAACTTAAACCAAGCTCCAAGTCATGACCTCTTTAAAAAACAACACCTGGATTACCTTACCAAACTAACCAAATGTACATGCTTCAATCAACCATGAGCTCCTCCTATTACCATATGCTGGTGGCTTACTCCCCCTCCTCATTATTACCTCACCGCTACTTCCTCACTCTCTCCCCATCTCCTCTGTTATTATTTGACCATTCTATACCTTATAAAATTCTTAGTCCCCCTCCATTTATCCTACTTCTCTCCTGCTCCATTTTCCTACTAGTCACCATACCCTCCATAATGGTTTTAGCAATTGGCACTTATTTTGCCTTATATTTAAATGTATCTCTGTAATACTGTTTGCTTTTCTGCCTTCGATGCTAGCTATATTTGTACTGACTATTGTTTAGCTGTACTGTTTTCTATTTTAGCCAGGTGTTGTACTGTAAATCTGTCATTTTGTCATGTATTCACTTTATTGTAACCTCCCAGGTCGTGTCTGAAAATAGGCATCTCTATGTCTAGTACACTTCACTCAGTTACCAAAAACAAATAAATAAACTTGGGCTATGGATTTAACAAGCCTAGGATGCTTGAATGTACCAGGAGTACTGTCCACCGTTCCTAGGTGACCATTGGACTCCTCATGTAATAGGCACCGTCTGTTACACATGCATGAATTTGAAATAGAACTTGGACCTTAGTAAAATGGCTGCTGTTCCCTGTGCATGCACTCAGCAACACAGCAACCCCACTTAAGATAACTGCTCTTCCCCAGTGCACGCACATGTCACCCTCGGCTGTGCCACGTGCAAGATGGGCACTGATTGCACTGCACACATGCTGAAGTCAACGCATGAAGGCATACTGAAGTCAGATGCTATCAAGTATGTGCTCATACAGTTGTGAGCTACAGAGATGGTGACAGCTTGAGAATCTGAGGATCTGTAGCCAGGGCTGCATGGAAGGGGCTGCTGGATTCACAATGAAATGGAACTGGAGGGTGAGTGAGTTAAAGAACAGACTTGAGTAGCAGGGGAGGGGTGGTCAGTTGGGTGGCCACCAGGGAAAGGCAATTACCCTGGTGGGTAGAAGAAAGGTAATTAGTCCTATAGTGTGGAGGGGGTGCCATTGTAAGTCTATCAAATAATGGTTGGTGGTCTTGACTGCTGAGTACATGTGACCCTTAAATCACACTTCTGAAATTGCTCTGTAAATAAGTTCTCTTATGGCCTGCAGCTTATATACAATGAATCATTATCTGGCTGCTTAGAAACATTATTTTAGTTTTCTGCAGTACATGTGAGGATCTCCTCCATAGTTGGAGTATCAGCATTATCAGGAGGATTCCTGCACTTTTTATTCTTACTCCTGTATACTCCTTTCTCAGCCCCTAGTCCACAATTGTTTAATGGATTAAGGGATAACCATTATAGCGGCCACATGGCCTGAGCTCTAGGATGCACAGAGAGGGACTGAGAGATCCAAGATCTATGCACAGTCTCCATGATTCCACTGCTGACCCACTGAGTCAGTGGGAGTGGTCACAGGCAATGCAGACCATCTGGGGGGCTATGCATGCACTCAACTGTAACTATTTAGGGGCTGCAGGAATGCTTATGATGGGACTGCTCCTACTCATAAGGGGGAATGGCCAAGCATGAGAGTGCATTATGCTCTTACAGGAGTCAATATATACATACATAGATACATAGATACATAGACAGTGTCGGCAGATAAGGGCCTATGGCCCACCTAGTCTGCCCATTTGAGTTTGTAAGTTCAGTTTGTTTTCCTAGAAGTCTATTTCCCCTTACCACTGACCTCTAGAATTCCTTTATGTCTATCCCATGCATTCTTAAATCCCGGATTGTTTCCAGCCCCCACCACTTCCTCTGGCAGGGTGTTCCACTTGTCCACCACCCGTTCTGTGAAGAAATTATTTCTCATGTTTCCTCTGAATCGCCCTCCTCCAACTTCATCCCATGCCCTCTAGTCCTGAAACATCTTTTCGGCTAAAAATAGTGTTTTCCTGCACCCTGTTCCTCCCTGTAAGATACTTGTATGTCTCTATCATATCTCCTCTCTCCTCCTCTCCTCCAGGGAGTACATGTTCAGTTCCTTCAACCTGTCTTCATAGGACTTGTGATGCAACCCATGCACCATCTTTGTTGCCCTTCTCTGAACCTTCTCTACCCTGTCTATGTCCTTACGTAGGTATGGTCTCCAGAACTGTACACTGTACTCCAGGTGGGGCCTCACTAAGGTGTCTTCATATGGCAGAATTATGACCTCCCTTTTCCTGCTGGTGATGCCCTGCCTATACATCCCAGCATCCTATTTGCTTTACCTGATGCCTTGTCACAGTTTCCCTACACTTGAGGTCATCAGAGATGACAACCCCAAGATCCTTTCCTGCTTGGTGCATGCTATATCCTCACCCCCAACTGATATATTGTGCCAGGGTTTTTGTGCCCCATATGCATTATCTTGCACTTCTTTGCATTGAATTTCAACTGCCAAACCCTTGACCATTCTTCAAGTTTCTGCAGGTCCTTCTCATTCTGTCTACACCCTCTGGTGTGTTCTACTCTGTTACAGAGCTTTGTGTCATCAGCGAACAGTGAAATTCTGCCTTCTATATCCTGTGCAATGTCACTGATGAAGATGTTGAATAGGACCGGTCCCAGCACTGATCCCTGTGGTACCCCACTGGTCACTCTTCCCTCTGTGGAGTGACAGCCATTTACCACCACCCTCTGTGTCCTGCCACCCAGCCAGTTACCTACTCACCACACTACTGTCCTGCCCACACCCATATTCCCCACACATTTAACACATGCTATTATAGTAAATGAAATCATCCCAAGTCAACAGCAGAGGAATCCCTAACTTCAGAATCAGTTGAGTGCATATATATATATATATATATATAGAGAGAGAGAGAGAGAGATAGTCATAATAGGCATGCTCCAAAAGGAACGGCATAATTCAAATTTAGCATTATAGTCTGAGTATTCAACTTTTGAAGTCTGCTGATAACTATAATTTCAGTCATGAGCTCTTACCTTGGTCAGTAAATTCTAAAGGTGACAAAACACATTGAATTAAATCACAGGGGTTTTGGTGAGTGTATTGCAGCCTATTCAGATGCACAGTAAAACTGATGTGCTCATGGGCTTCAGGGGATGAGATAGGAGGATTGAAATTTGATCCTATGTCACATGTGCATCTCTCAGCCTATCAGGTGAACATGACTGTGAATGTAAGTAGCTGAAGTGCCATGGATATACTCATAACATAATTAAGTTTATGACCATCAGCATGGAGGAGAGGGAAAAGAAAAAAAAACACTTTTGTGGATTAAAGCACTGGGGATCCAAGGCTTCAGGTTTTCATCCCTCCAGGCTTCGGAAGAAAAAATTAAGTATCCAGGCATCAGTTAGGCCTGCTAAGCATCTATAAATTCTAAGGAAAATGTGAGCTTCTCTTTCTGGTCGGAGGTCTTCCACCACAGAGGAGCCAAAAGCTTGACATCTAGGAGCATAGCTGTAGCCATTCCAGGGAACATTGAGGTTTGAACACCCCAAGGAAAAGGAAAGCACTGGAGACAGCTGATTCAGATCTGGAGGCCCAAAACACTCATGATCGGCCACATGGATATGGGAAACTGATCCTCTGAGGGGATTCAGTGGTGCAGTATGAAGAGATTGAGTATGAAAGTATACTGATTGTTGCAGTATGAATCTAGAGATGGCAAAACGTACTGAGCACATGACAAGCACAGAATGAGCATATACCTCATTGTTGGAAGGCATGTGCTTGTGTAAGATTGGTGAGGCTTTTGCCTGAAATTAATAGGTAGGATAGGAATGGTACAGAAGATGGTAAAGGTAACAGTGAGACTCTCAAAGAGTATGCTGGACAGTCACCTGAGTAGGTTGCTGGGAGTTATGGAGTAGCAGAGTGGATGTCTACAAAGTGCATGAGGTGTGCCCAATGATGGTTACAGAGAATCAGTATAAAGCCAATGGCATAGCACACTGAGCCTTTGAGGGGCAAGGGAGAGTAGACACCTGAAAGAGAAAGGACACAGAAAGGCCCCAAAGTGGATAGAAATGGCCAGAGCTGCGAGTGGGAGGAACCTGGAGGCAAGCAGAGTATGAAGCATGCAGCAAGTAGAATGGGAAGGGCAGCAAGCACCACCCCACAGGCAGCAGGAGGGGGGCAGGAAAAAAATCAGCTCCAAACAAGTAGCCCCTCCCACAGCAGTAGGGGAGGACAGCCCCAATCAAGCAGCCCCTGAGACAACAAAGCAGGCAGGGAGGGGCAGAAACTGCCTGCAGGACCAGTAGCCAGCAAAAGCCTAGAAACAGCAGAAAAGTCCCACACAGTGCAACTCCAGAGACAGGCAAGCCAGCCAGTAAGAGACCACACCCACACCCAGGAGTGAGGGATAGCACAGGAGCCACTGATGACATTGGCAGAAGCAACACACAGCACACAGGACCACTAACAAGTTGGAGCAGACAGAGGACCAGGAGCAAGAAAAAAATACACCAAACAGCAAAGGAAGGACACCCAGGGCAGCAGCTGCACGGTGATACAGGTATGAGGATGGGGAGGGCAGAAAGGAGAACCAGGAGATTCATGGCTTGCTGCGTGCTTATAAAGTGGTCAGTGCAGGTATGATGAGTGCATCCCACTGCCTCACTGAACTACAGACCTAAGTCTTAAAATGAATTAGACAGATGACTTCAGGAATGGCTGTACCCTCCTGACCTGTAAGCTAGCTCTGTGACTTTGGGCATAGAAGCAACATTCTAAAGGCAGTACAGCTTCATGTGTTCATACATGTCCCTTGGTTACCTCCTACCCTGAACCTGGTAGTGCATGATTTTCTCAAGGAAGACCAAAGTATACAGAATATGCTTGCTGTTATCAAAAAATCTGTGGTCATTTTAACCACTCTGCAAAGGCTTGCTAAATCTTGCAGGCCCTGCAAAAGGAGAACAGTCTCCCACACCATCAGCTAATGCAAGAAGTCATTACACAGTGGAACTCAATATTCTATATGTTACAGAGATTTTTTTGAACAGTGTAAAGCAGTATACCAGTATACAATTAAGCACAAAATGGGGGGGGGGGGCACAAAATTCTGCACAGTGGTCATCCATAATTTGGATCCAAAATTTAAGTTAACTGTACAGTACCTTCCCCAAGAGAAATGTTTAAAAGAGAGTTACAGTGGGGATGGTGTAAATATGGTATAAATCCCTTGTATGTACTACCTCCCCACCTCCACATAGGATCACCTCACCTATAAACCAATATACAGTGCAATCACAGTCCCCATAAAGCCTTCAACGCTGCCCTGGCAAATAGGGACAACCAGACAGAGGCACCTGGAGAAGTGAAAGGGAAGGATGTGGAGGTCAACCGAAGAGGTGACCTCAATGGGAGGAGCAGTGGACCCCAGAGGAGGAGGAGGAGGAATCAAATCCTGGAGGGGACTCTATCATATGGGGAATCGAGCTAGGAACATGTGAGAGGGAGCACATGGAGGTGAAGTGCCTACCAGGTGCCATGGCATGGAGGGATGGGAGGAAGATCCTAGGGATCACTGGGAAGGCAAGACAGAAGGGAGACCTGGATGTCATTATCCACCTAGGAACTAATGACCTGGCAAATAGGGAGCTTAAGGAAGTTCAGAAAGACTTTAGAAAATTGAGGAGGGGTCTCAAGCAAGTAGCTACATCCGTCATCTTCTCAGAAGTACTACCTGTGAGAGGCATGGGAGAGCATAGGGGCACATGAACCAGGAACTTTAACACATGGTTGAAGAACTGGTGCTGCGAGGAAGGGTTCAGATTCATTGGTGACTAGGGATCCATCTGGAGGGATGGGGGCTTGTTCAAGCCTGACGGCCTGCATCCATCCTGCAAGGGAATCCAAGCATTCAATGAAAAGTTTAAATGCTACATGGACAAGCATTTAAACTAACCGGGGGGGGAGCAAGTCAGCAAGGAGGTTACCTAATTGCCCTCCCCCTCATAGCTAGCAGTGGAACTGGAGAACAGAAGGAGGAGATATCACTACAAAGCAGTGTGCAAAAGATGGAGATGGGCACCCAAGGGGTAGATAGGCAGAAAAAGGACAAAATGCAACAGAAGAGTAGACAGCAGGGAGAACCAGGGATAAAGGACAACCAGGAAGGGGACTGGAGGAGAAGAACAAAACAGACCAGGGAGGTCACATCATGGAAAGCCATGTGTGCCAATGCCAGAAGCCTTAGCAACAAGATGGAGGATCTGGAGGCTGCAATGGCAGTCGGACCTGGACATTGTGGTCAACATAGAGACCTGGTGTAATGATAACTATGACTGGGAGATGGCCATATCTGGCTATAACATATTCAGAAGAGACAGGGCAGGCAGGAAGGAAGGAGGAATGGCATTTTATGTGAAAAATGGAATAAAGGCCACAGAAATCCAGGATGAACAAAATGGGGGGGATACTGTGGGTTAAGCTGGAAAGGAAGCGGGGTCAGTCATCCGCACAGAGGTGGTCTACAGACGACCAGCCCAGGAGGAAGGGAGAGATAAGGAGTTAATGCTAGCCATCCAAAGGTGGACAAGGGGGAAGTGGTGCTGGTTGGAGACTTCAGTATTCCAGACATGGACTAGGGCCTCCCAGCAGCAGCAGCAGTATCTACTAGGAGCAGATTTATCCTGGACTCCCTTCAGGATGCCTTCCTCAAGCAACTGGTCATGGAACCAACTCAGCAGAAGGCAATACTGGACCTCATGCTCTCAAAGGGGGACAGTTTGATAGAGGTAACAGTGGGGGGGGGGCACCTGGGGAACAGTGACTACCGGTCACTGTGGTTTGAAATCACAGAAGGAGCAGAACCTAACTGCACAAAAACATGTATCCTGGATTTTAGGAGGGCAGATTTTGGGAAAATAGAGATATGCTTAAAAGATGTACTAATAGGAATGGTGAGGGAATCGGGGGTGGCAGAACAGTGAGCAATATTTAAAACAGGAATTACAAGAGCAACACAGTTATGCATTTAGCAGGTTAGCAAGGAGAAAAGGAAGATGAGGCCATTATGGTTTTCCAAGGAGGTAGCGGAGAAAGTGAAAGCCAAAAAGATTGCATTCTGACAATACAAAAGGACAAAGGCAGACGCAGATAGGAAGAAGTACCAGGAGAAGCAAAGGGAGGCAGGGAGGTCAGTAAGGGAAACAAAAGCTCAGACAGAAGAGCGCATCACAAAATCAGTGGTTAGAGGGGGCAAAACCTTTTACAGGTACATAAGTGAAAAAAGAAGAGCGAAGGGAGGGATAGTGAGAATGAAGGGGAGGAGGGAGGCAGCATGGAGGATGACAACAGTAAAGCTGACATACTCTACAGATATTTCTGCTCAGTTTTTACTGAGGAAGGGGAGGGTAACGGGCCTGATAGAAGTTCAAGGGGTGGGAAGTGCACAGAAATGGACACAAGTTCTTTTACTTGGGAAAGGGTCCTAAATTAACTAGAAGGAACAAGAGTCAATAAAGCAATGGGGCCAAATGGGGTGCACCCCAGGGTCCTAAAGGAACTAAGAGAGGTGGTGGCTGAACCTCTGGCAATCCTGTTTAGCCAATTACTGGAAACAGGGGAGGTACCCAAAAACTGGAGGACAGCAGATGTAGTCCCTTTATACAAAAGCAGGAACAAAGAGGAAGCAGGGAACTACAGACCAGTCAGCCTGACTTCGGTAGTGGGGAAGATCATGGAACTACAGGACCCAAGGCAGCATGGTTTCACCGGGGGGAGGTCATGCCAGACCAACCTCATTGAATGTTTTGACTGGGGGGCAAGAGTGGTGGATCAGGGGAGGGCAATGGATATGACCTATTTGGACTTCAGCAAGGCCTTTGACACTGTGCCACATAGAAGGCTCTAAAACAAACTGGGGAGTATGAGAGTAGGAAGGACAGTAGAGTGGTGGGTGGGTAATTGGCTGGGTGGCAGGACAAAGTGGGTGGTGGTAAATGGCTGTCTCTCCACAGAGGAAAAGTGACCAGTGGGGTGCCACAGGGATCAGTGCTGGGACCAGACCTAGTCAACATCTTCATCGGTGACATTACACAAGATCTAGAAGGCAGAATTTTCCTGTTTGCTGATGATGCGAAGCTCTATAACAGATTGGACATGCCAAAGGGTGTAGACAGAATAAGGAGGGACCTGCAGAAGCTTGAAGAATGGTCAAGGATTTGGCAGTTGAAATTTAACACAAAAAAGTGCAAAATAATGCATATGGGGCACAAAAACCCTGGAACAACATACAGTATCAGTTGGGGATGAGGCTATAGCATGCACCAAGCAGGAAAGGGATCTTGGAGTTATCATCTCTGATGACCTCAAGGTAGGGAAACAGTGCCAAAAGGCAACAGGTAAAGCAAATAGGATGCTTGGATGCATATGCAGGGGTATCACCAGCAGGAAAAGGGAGGTCATAATTCCACTATACAAGACACTAGTGAGGCACCACCTGGAGTACAGTGTCCAGTTCTGGAGACCTTACTACATAAGGACATAGAAAGCGTGGAGAAGGTTCAGAGGAGGGCAACAAAGATGGTACAGGGATTGCATCACAAGTCCTATGAGGACAGGTGGAAGGACTGAATATGTACTCCCTGGAGGAGAGAAGGGAGAGAGGGGATATGATAGAGACATACAAGTACCTTATGGAGAGGAACAGGGTGCAGGAAAATACTATTTTCCAGTTAAAAAGATGTTCCAGGGACTAGAGACTATGGGATGAAATTGGAGGGAGGGTGATTCAGAGGAAACATGAGTAAGAATTTCTTCACAGAAAGGGTGGTGGACAAGTGGAATACCCTGCCTGAGGAAGTGGTGGGAGCTGAAACAATCACAGGATTTAAGAATGCATGGGATAGACATAAGGGAATCCTGGGGGACAGGGGTAATGGACTTCTAGAAAAATTTAAAGTGATCTTATGAGCTCAAATGGGCAGACTGGGTGGGCCATAGGCCCTTATCTGCCAACAGTATTTATGTATCTATATAAATTATACTATATAAATGAGATACACTCAGACAGTTAAAATAAACAAAATAACAAGGACTTTATATAGGATCAGCTTGCAGACACTAAATATATAGGGGGTTAGGCAATTTGAGGTAGGGCATTCGACCCCAGCTAGTTCTTGCATGCCAGTTCTGACACAGCTTACATACAGTATACAGGGGCTGCTGTTCCCTGAACCTTCTGAGCTCAACCAAAATCTGTATATGCACTTTGGATATGCTTCCTGTGCCATTCCTTGTTCAGCCCATTTTGCAGTAGCCTGCCCCTCAACACATCTACACAGTAGCTGCTTGCCCAGCTGTACTGGTGTGAACTACCTTCTCCCCACTGGTACCAGTTTTAATAACCTTTAGTTATGACTAGGGAGCTCCAGGTACTTCATTTATATGGAGCCATGGAAGCTGTGTAACCCCAATGATGTTACACGTTGTTGGCTGGGTGGTGGTGCACTTAAACAAACATTAACAGAAGCTTGGAGATCCTCTCCTCATCTACTCATCCTGACATGACAAAACTTATAAAAATACATAAGTATTCCTTTCATTTCATGTGCTGCCTTTTACTTTTTGTCATTTTAAGCTAAACCTTAGTTTTTATATTTAAATCATAACTTTTCTCAGTTTCTCTCGGTTCAGTATAACCGGTTGGGAATCGAGATTTATTTTCTATTTAATTAGAGTTTTCAGACTAAAAAACTCCATTAGTTTAGCTAATTTTATTAAATGTAATGTTTTTTAGGAACCGCTAATCCCGGTTCCTGAACCGATAACCTCGGTTCATTTCTATCTCGGTTCCCAGTTCTGATTGGCTCCTCATCAGTTCTAGAACCAATAAAGAGGGCTAGGGCAGCATCACAGAAGGAGAATGGAGCAGGACAGGGAAGGACATACTGGGGGGGTATGGCAATTTGTGGGGTGGTTGGGAACAGCAGAAAAGTAGGTGGGCTAGGGGGCAGCAGGACACCTGGAGGGCCAACATGGGTAGAATAGCTGTGGGCAGGGAGCGGGGGGGAGGAACTGAGGAGAGAGGAGAAAATGGATGGGGGAAAATGATTGGGAAAGTTGGTGGTTCAATGTTTGGGGAATAGCAAGGGGTTATATAGTGCGTGTGTGACTTGTAGTACTTTTTGTGGCTTAACCTTATTCCCACCCTTGAGTAGTAGGTATGTGAGTAGCAATTTGTAGGGAATAGAAGACCCAGTAACAAGGGTGAGAAAAGATCCAGAGAAGGAGTAGGAAGGGATGGAGGTGGATGAAAAACACTCCCTAAGCAAGGGGGGGGTGCGGTTAGTGGAGGATTCATGTAGAGGTTATGGGAGGAGCTATTCCTCACATTGAACCACAGGCATGGCCCTCTCATTCAATGTTTAGGGAATAGCAATGGGGTATATATTGCCGTGTAACTTGTAGTACTTTTGTGGCTTAACTCTATTGCCACCCTTGAGTAGTAGGTATGTGGGTAGTAATTTGTAGGGAATAGAAGGCCCAAAAAGATACCTCCTCCAACTCACAGACAATATGACCCCCTGACACTCAGGAGAGGAAAAATCCCCAGGTGGAGGAAACCTTTGCGGACCCATGGCCAGAGGTCTGCCCATCCTCTGACATTACTAAAAGGAGAAGGACCTAGGTTCTAGTAACCATAGCTAATCTGAGAGTGGTGAGCTTCTTGGAGAGACAATGATCCATCCTCGCTCCATGGACAATGCAGATTGAACAATGATCCTGAGTTTGAAGAGTTGGTCTTTTCTGAAGGAGCCATAGAGTCTGAAGTGTGAAGTAAATCCAGGTGAAGGAAGGCAAAGGAAGTCCAAGTTTCCAAGATGATGAATGATACTTGTCCCATGGAATTGCAAAGGTGTACTGAGCAAAGGGAGCAGGACTTGATCAATAAGTAACTAGACGGGGAATGGTGGAAATGCTATGGTACGAGAAGTCATTGATAATGATCCAACTTGTGAAAGGTTTGAATGTCAAGGTATGGTCTGGAGGCAATGAATTCAGTCATGAACGAGGAGTCGCTAAGAAAGCATCCATGAAGTAGAACCGAGTAGAAGAGAGTCTATGAATGCTCTGGAGATGATGGTTCAGTCTCGATTGAAGGATGATGCAGACTGAAGATCCTGGGGATGAAGGGTACTTCTTTTCCATAGGGATGGTAGAATTCTATGAGTGGAGCACATCCAGCGGAAGAAGAGCTAGTGTAGTCCATGTTTCCAAGGTGACGAAAGATGCATGTCCAAAGGGATTGTAGGGGTGTAATGAGACGGGAGAGCATAATTTGATTAATTTAAACCAGACAATATGCTGTGGGATTTGCAATGATTTGTAAGGTTATGGGTGACTGATCCAATTCATGTAAAGTTTAATGTTCAAGGTAGTCTGTAGATAAAGATTTGATTATTGAACGATAAGTCATTAAGTAAGCATCAAGGGTAAAATGATTAGAAGAGAGTTTGACTGACTGATGAGAGTGATGCCATAAGTAATTAGTACACGAATAGAAGATGATTTGCAGAAGCAGTCCAGCTGGTAGCCTAGTGTATATGGGGAATGATTGGAAATTCGGTATGAGGGATGGATGGCTTCTTTAGTAATGATGTTCGTGACTTTGTACGAAATTACTCTGCTGGTGCACTGCCTGAAGCAAGTGCGGGTATTGCTGTGGTGTGATCGTCTAGAAGATACACTGAGGTGGCATATGGTTAGTTAAGTTTACAGGTAATCCTGATGTCTAAGTACATGAGAGAAGCTTGGATGTGGAAAAGGAAGGGACTGTAGGCTGAACTGGTAGTGAGATCGATTAGTGTAAGATGCCATAGGATCTTAGTGCTACAGCCAATTAAGACAGCTTGGGAGGCAGATTGAGTTGATGAATTCATCTTGACTGTTACAGATTGCAGGATAGAAATCAGAAGAGCCAGTTCTCGATGATGGTCTTTACTGCAGAGGTTAACAAAATTAATTATAGAAGAAGATGCTGAAGAGTCTACTGAAAGAGCACTTAATCTGGCTGAAGGCACTTGGTGAAAAGCTGTGGATAATTGTATAAAGAATGGCAATATCTGGGAGTGAAAACAATGGTTTGGATGGCGTGGAGTTATTAGTCAGCTAGGTAGTAGAGATCCCACAATGAATATTCTGGAATCCATCTGTGAATTTCCTAATACAAGCACTGATTAATGGGGAGTAGGAGTTGAGTAACATGGTCAACAGAGTCAGTTGTAGTAGGAGGAGCTTTCTGACACCCATCAGCGATGTCTGAGGTGGGATGATCCTGTCTTGAGGCATCTAGGCATAGGTAGGATGAGTAGGGTGCATGGTGAGGAAGTTCCATTCCTGAAGGGAAGCAGTGACTGGTATGAGGTAGAAAAGTGTGCTAAAACTCAGTAGATGTAGACATGGCTCCCATCCCTGGTAGTCAGGGCAAGCTAACCTTCACGAGATGCTGCCAAGCAGAGTTAGGGACAGAGGATGTCAGTTGGGAAAGTAGTAGGAGATAGTGAATGTAACAGACTCCCATCCCTGGTAGACAGGGGAAGCCTACCTTTGCTCAGCACTTCAGACAGCATGAGCTAGGGACAGAGTCCAAAGTACTGCTGGTATGGGCTAGCTGAAGCTCTGAATGCTGCTGGAGAAGGAGACTAGATTATTGAAATGAAATAGGCATGATAAATTAAACACTGGTATGGGAAGACAAGCACAGCATGATGATAATGGTGTCAGCATAGAAGCAGGTAGTGCTGTAGAGAGAGTTCAGCTGTGGACTCTGTAACAGTGCAGGGGAAGGAAGACCTTACTGAACTGAAGTGGGAATCTGGGGAAAGAAGTGAGTGGGGCAATAGTAGCTTGGAAGCCGGGACGCCTAGGAGTAAAAGAATGGGAGCACCCCCCACAACCTCTTACCCCCTTCACAACCCAAAACCCCTCCCTGTACCCCCCCGACCGAAGAGGTTGTCCATGGCTATCCCCACCCCCTCATCACAAGGACAATGCACAAATATAGTGGCAGTCAAAGGAGCTCCTCACACTAAGCTGCAAACTGGTGCTCATGGTGGAGAAACAAAACAAAATATTCCCCCAAAGGGAGTGTGGAAAGAGCAACGCGAAGTGCTGCTGCCATAAGAAGGGAAAATGAGAACTGACTGCATACTCCAACCCCTGATGAAGTTCAATTGTGAGTGCATTCACCAATTCAGAAGACAGGCACAAGATGCAGTAGGGAATACGGAGTGGGTCACAGTAATACAGTTGCCATGAAATGAGCAAGAAGCCCTCTGGGGCTGCAGTCACTTGCTGACCAAGGAACATGGAGCAGGCAGGTGGAAATAAGTATGTACAGGTGAGTAAGGTACAATGCCGTGCAGCTCAGGGCAAAGGTGTCAGATAACGTCCCTCAATAGAAATAGTGTAGGATCATCTGGTAAAGTGGGCGATAGTTGAACAGGCTAGAAATCACAGTACAGGAAGCAATGCAAGGCCCATGGTATAGTGAGAGGACAAATGTCAGGGTGACTCAGGTTGGCATTGGGCATAGTTACAATGGTGCCCTGCCATATTGAAGGGAAGTTAGATAGGCGAAGTGCAAAGCCAGTGTCTATGTCAAGGTCAATTAAATGAATAAAGCTGGAAGAAGGAGTGAAGAGTAAAGAAATACTTACTGCAAGAGACAGCACCACAGGGAAAGGCAGCAGGGAATCCAGAGAAACATCATGGAGGGGCGGCATGCAACAGCCGGTGAGGCAAGGAGGAGAATGGAAAGTGCACAGGGGACTGCCAGGGCCCATGTTCATAAGCCGGTATGGAGTTCAAAAATGTTCAGCAAGTAGATAGCAATGCGCAGTCATGCAGACAAGCCTCCCGTCGGAGAGTCACTGAAGAAGGTATGAGGCCACGAAGAGCCGTTCAATGTAATGTGGAGTGCATCGGAAGGGGAGAGGAGGAAGCATGAAATCAAAGATGAGCTGGGGATGCTCGCAAGCATCAGAGACAGAGGGAATGTATGTGGGTGAAAAGCCCAAAAGGAAACACAGCAAGGAACAGAACCTAGGAACAGAGGGAGGGAGAGGAGTGGTGGAAGGGAGTGGGGAGGTGGAACAGACTGCCGGGAGAGGAGAATCAGCCAGGGAAAGGACAGGTGAAAAGCAGGGACAGACAAGCAAGCAAACAACAAGAGGGCAGGGATGGGACAAGAGCAGGGAATGGATGAAACACAGCAGCAAGAGCAGAGGCAGCAAAGCCGCACAAGCCATGCAGGGAGCCAGGGACAACAAAAAACACTCCCTAAGCAAGGCGGGGTGCGGTTAGTGGAGGATTTATATAGAGGTTGTGGGAGGAGCTATTCCCCACATTGAACCATGGGCACAGCCCTCCCAAAAGGACAGGAAAAGGTAGTACACCAGGGGGAGGGACAGTGGCAGCAAAAGGGGGGGACAGGTGGCAGGAGGGGAGTAGTGGATACTGAAGAGGGAGGATCATGGGGTTTAATAACTATGGAGCAGCCATATTCATGGGCACCCTGCAGAGGCTGGGGGAGTGATCAGTTTTTCAAAGGCTGGGGAGGCTGGAGGATGAGATTTTAAGGTTAAAGAGGGAAATAAATGACTTGGACAGAAAGAGAAGAGGAAATGGGAAACATAGACTGTAACCAGGTAAACAGAAGAAGGGACAGGGGTAGGAATGGAGGTGGCAAGAACAATCCATACTGGGGACAAAGGGGGTGAAATACAAGTACATGAGATAGGGGGCCAAAAGGAACTGGGGCCAGAGTTACTGCACAAAGGCATACAATAGGCTCAAATAGGTACTGGCCATTAATGGGAATGACAGATAGGGAGAAGGTACTGTGGAAGAACAGTCCAGGATAATAGAGAGAAATGGGACGGGGGGGGGTGAGAAGGAAAAAGAACCTAATGTGTGTCAAGATAGAATGAGCACAGGAGGGAGTACTGATGATACTGATGAGAGTAGTATAACTGGGGCAAAAGGGGGAACAGTGTGCAGGAGGAAGAAGGAGTTAGGACAGGGAGGGAAAAGGAGGATGGGAGGGGTGACAGGGGAGAAAGGGGTGGGATCTTAGTGTTAGGGGACTCAATATTGAGAGGGGTCAGGTGGGGTAGCAAGGGAAAGAGGCACAGTCGGGTGTGGGTGGAAGCCATACCAGGAATGAAGGCAGAAAAGGTGGGGTAGTCAGTACTGAAATATGCCAGAAAGGACAGGGAAAAAGCACATCTAATTCTGCACCTGGGGACAAATGACCTGGCTGATGGGATGGTAGATGAGATGAACAGGAGGTTTGAGGATTTAGGTTCAGTTTGTGAGGGGGCAGTCCAGTCCCAAAGGCAAGTATGGCGAGAAAACTGAGGATTCAGAAGTTTAATGAATGGCTGGTAACCTGGTGTGAGGAAAAAGGATATGGGCTGGTTAAAGGGTGGGGGGTGGCCTGGGAGGACAGCAGTCTATATGCTAAAGATAGTCTGCACTTAAATGAAGAGTGGAAGAATGAACTGAGGCAAAAGTTGGGGAGTATATTGAGGAGAATTTAAACTAGAAGAGGGGGGTGGCAGAAGAGATCAAGATAATCAGAGGCCTCAAGATGGGAAACCATATGGGCTTACCCCCCCCCATAACAGTGACATAAGACAAGGAGAAAACAATACAGGGAAGGCCATAAAG
The DNA here is from genome assembly GCA_016271365.2 of Neoceratodus forsteri. NCBI lineage: Eukaryota > Metazoa > Chordata > Ceratodontiformes > Ceratodontidae > Neoceratodus > Neoceratodus forsteri. Next base: position 1,204,994,126 of record CM057450.1, on the reverse strand, counting down.
GGATAGGAGGAAGGAGAGGGAAGACAGAAAGGGGATGGAAGGTGGTATCTTTAAATGCTAGGAGCCTGGAGAATAAAAATGCAGAAATACAGGCTCTCATGGTGGAGGAAGGGTTGGACATGGCAGCCTTCACCAAGACATGGGCCACCCAAAACCATGACTGAGACCTGGTGGTTCCAGGTTACAGACTATTCAACTAGGATAGAGTTAAGGGGAAAGGAGGGGGTTAGTGCTCTATGTGAGGGAGGGGCTAAAGTGTGTTAGGGAACAGGGGGAGGAGGGAGATACTGAGGCTGTATGGATAAAAATCCAAGATCCAAAAAATAGGACACTATGGGGAATTCACTCTTTTATTTAACTAACCTTAGCTGTTCTTATGGGATTAGTCATTTCAGTCTGCTGGATGGTACAATAGCCTGATTAGTTAGATTTTAATTTTAAGGGAGTTATTCCTCACAATTTATGGTCTGGTTATTTATGTTTATCAACAAGTGTGATACACTGTTGTTTTAACTCTTTACTCCGGATTTAGAAATTAGAGTAACATCATGACAGATTGTAGTGATTTTATAATCACAGCCACTACCGGATCCACAGGCATTAAATGCTCAGCTTGTAATATGTATACTTTAGTGGTGGGTGAGCAAATAAATCAAGCCTATACCTATAGCAAATGTTTTGAAATTGTGGATTTATACCAAATGATTGAGCAATTCAATGTAAGATTAATTACACTTGAAAATCATCAAACTGATATGCAAAACCTTTTCAAAACAAATATTTTATCATTGAATCCAGAAATCAGTACCAGCAATGTGGGCATCACAGATGTTACACCAAGCACCTTCCATCCTTCTGTAATTCCCATGTCAGCAGTTATTAATAATCCCCGGCGATATAAGGAAGGTATTAGAAAAAGAGCTAGGGAAGATGAAGGTTTAATTGAATCAGAACACTGATGACAGCTGGTTTGTTGCACAAAATTCAAGAGTTACTAAAAAAGATAGAAAGGCCCAACATTTTTGCATTGAGCAATTTAACAGATTTGACCCCTTATCTTCTCCTGTTTCAAAGGTCAATAATGTGACTCCAGATAATCTTAATGAGTCAATTGACTGTGGCATTTCTAATTTACCACTAGTTAATAATCGGCATACCAATAACATCTCGCTCATTGATTTGTCCTCTGAACCTACATTACCACCTATTAATGACTCACACTCCGTGCCTAACATTCCCTTGCACCAACAAATTTATGTATTGGGTGATTCATTGACTAAACATCTGGATAAGACTATCTGCAACCTGAACAAAACTAACAGAACCTGCTCTAGTTTTAGTGGATGCAAAATATCTGACCTCACACTTATGTTACCCGAGATTATGAAGGACCGTGGCAGCAATCCCATTGCACTGATACATGTTGGCGCCAGAAACATTTATAAAGACTCTATCCAATTAATTAAAGAGGATTTTGTAGCTTTAACAAATATACTTGTTGATATGGGCTGCATGATTTGTATATCAGAAATGTTACCTATCCCTCGTTTCTCATCTTTTCTAAATCATAAAATCAAAGCTGTGAATGAATGGTTAAGAAAATGGTGTTTAAACCAAAATTTGACATGCTTAACACATTGGGAGGAATTTGATCTCCATCCAGAATTATCAGCTACGATGGGTTACACTTAAGCAGACGGGGTAATGCCACTTTGGGTAAACAATTTTTGTCATCCATTCACCATCTTTTAAACTAAAAATTGGTGGTGAGATGGTGGACAGGCCACCATCTCTAAAAAACCCAGTCAATAGCTCTGTAAAATGCCATAAATTACATTTTCTAAATTTTAATGCTAGATGTTTAACTCAAAAATTGGACGAATTAAATGTAGAATTAATAATGGGGATGTCGACATTATTTCCATCAGTGAAACTTGGGGGGATACAAAAACATCATGGGGAACTAACATACCTGGTTTCACAACCTGTACTTTCAATAGACCTAACAGGAAAGGTGGAGGAGTGGCGTTATTTATTAGGAATCAAATTAACTCTATAGATATAACAAAGTATAGTAAAATTCATAACATACAAACAGAGTCTATCTGGATTAAGATAAACTTATCTACTTCTGAGGCTGTCATATTGGGTTCTTGTTACTATCCTCCGAATTCATCAATTGATATATTAGATGCACTTTTATCCGAATTTGAACAGGCAAAATCATTAGGTAAAATTGTCATCACTGGGGACTTTAACATTGGCTCAATTGACTGCATAATTTATTGCAAATACCTGCAATGGGAAGAAGTTATTATATACTTGTACTAGTTGGGACTTCGCAAAATGTATTTTGCCCAACCAGAGGAAAATTATCTTAGATTTGGTCCTCGTGATAATGACCTTGAATTAGAAAATATGTTAGTTAGCGATCCTATAGGGAATAGTGATCATAATACTATCACATTTAATATTGTACAAACTTTTGTATATAGTCCCAACTGTACTAAAATCTATCTGTACGACAAAGCTGACTTAGATACCATGAAACATATTATGGGAAACATCAATTGGGAACTCATATTGTCAGACTTTACCCCAGAAGATTACTGGGAATATTTTAAGAATATTATATTTCAACTTAAAGAACTATATATTCCATCCAAACTTAAAAATGAGACTAATATTAAAGCTCCAAAATGGATGAATCCATCTATCAAGAAATGTATTAGACAAAAGCAGAAAAAATATAAAAAAAAATTTTTTAAGACTAAAATGTCCTCTGGCTGGATTTCCTATAAACATATACAAAGAACATGCAAAAGATTGATTAGGAAGGCTTACATTTAACTGGGAACAAAACTTAGCATTCAGCGCCCACAAATCTAATAGCAAACAATTTTATTCATATATCAATTCTCTAAGGAAACCTACATGTCAAGTAGGTCCATTATTGGACTGTGACACTTTAATAAATAAGCCTAAAAAATGGCCGATTTGTTTAATACAAAGTTCTGTAAACATTTTTCCGGATCCTCTAATCAAACTTATGATTATACCTTACTAGACAACGCCAATGTTTCACCAGTTAAATTTTCTTTGGACACCATTAGAAATAAAATATTGAAATTGAAAGGAAAATATAGTCCTGGTCCAGATAATATAGCAGGTCATTTATTATTTTTATTAGTTGATGTCATTACAGTTCCTTTAAAATTGATGTTCGAATATTTTTGGCCACCAATTTTGTTCCCTATGACTGAAAGAAGTTTTGTCATCCCTATTTACAAAAAGGGCCAAAAAATAAGTGGGATAATTATAGGCCTATAAGTCTAACTTTTTCTATTTGTAAATTATTAGAGAGTTTAATTAAAGATTTAATTTCCCCAGTCCTGGATTGTCACGATGCAGACCAACATGGCTTCAAAAAAGGTAGAAGTTGTCTGACAAATTTAATATGTTTCTATGAACATATCAGCTTATTATTAGACAGAAATATTCCATGCGATATTATTTATATTGATTTCAGTAAGGCTTTTGACATCATGCCACATTGGGCCTTAATTACTAAACTTCACAAGCTCAATATAAACAAGTTTCTAGTCAATTGATAATTAGCTGGCTTTATAATCACTCTCAGCAAGTGACCATTAATGGGAGCATTTCAGCTAGGGGTAGGTGACTAGTGGGGTGCCACAGGTTCAGTCTTGGCCCCTTGTCTGTTCCAGGCATTTATTGCTGACCTTACGTCTGGCTGTTCCTCATTTACTATTAAATATGCCGACGATGCAAAAATAGGTGGCCCTTGTGCCTCTGATCATCAGGTTGTTGCCATTCAAAAGGACCTAGACCATATCGCAACATAGGTTAAGAAATGGGGTATGAATTTGAATATCTCCAAATGCAAAGTAATGCATTTGGGTTCTAGTAATTTACAAAGTCCCTATTATTTGGATGGCATACTACTTGAGACTACATCTGATGAAAAGGATTTGGGTGTCAATATTTCAGATAACTTTAATTACAATAATCATGTACACAATATTATTAGCAAATCTAATAAAGTGATATGGTCTATATTATGTAATATTAGATCTAGAAAACAGGAAGTATTGTTGCCCTTGTTTCATGCATACATTAGACCACATTTAGAATATGCCTCGCAGCTTTGGAATCCTTATAAAAAATCTGAATGCCTGTTACTGGAAAGAGTTCAAAGAAAATATACAAAAAAAGTTTCTGGGCTATTCGCAGTTCCTTATGAGAACAGATTAGACATTTTAAAACTTATGCCCTTATCTACACGTCGACTTCGTGGTGATCTTATGTTACTATATGATATTATTCAAGACCCTTATTTATTGTGTGAACTGGGTCTAGAATTTAAAAACTGTGGTCATAACATTAGGGGCCATCCCTTACAATTGGTAAGAAAACCTTTTGTTAAGTCTAGCCCATAAATATTTTTTTACTGTCAGAGTGTTGGCCCTTGGAACAGGCTACCACTAAATGTTGTTATCAGTGAAACTAAAAGTATTTTTAAAAATAGATTGGATAGTCTTATATGTAATGGGTATGACCTCTTCTATTATGTACTGGATTAGTATAAGAGCTTCATGGGCTTCTGCCTTCTTGCTCTTGCACCTAACCTTAGTATGAACCTTAGTATGGTTGGGGGGTGGTGTATAGGCCGTCCTCCCAATCAGAAAATACAAAGAGGGTATTGGCAGAACAGATCCAGATGAACTGTGTGAAGGGTGGAGTGGTGGTAGTAGATGACTTCAACCTGCTGGGAGTGGAGTATTAGACAACTGCCACCAAGTGTAGAAGGGAACAGGTAATGCTAGATGGCTTCAGGGATAACTTCCTGATATAGTTGGTCAGCGAACCAACTAGAGAAGAGAATACCCTTGACCTCATACTGTCTAACGAGGAGTGGGTGAGGGATCTGAGAGTGGAGGAACCACTGGCAGGGAGTGACCACCGAACAGTATGGTTTCAGTTATAGCTGGGCAGGGAGACGGGCGCATCTAGCACAAAGGTGCTAGACTTTAGAAAGGCTGACTTCAAAAAGATGGGTGAAGTTGTGCATGAGTTCCTGGACAGAATTCAGCCTAGTATGGACATGAATCAGAGGTGGGAACTCATTAAGCTAGGGATAGTGGAGGCAACAAATTACTGCAGCAAGGCCCAAAGTAAAAAGGCTAGGACAAAGAAACCTAGCTGAATGAGCAAAAGTGTCATAGACAGGGTGAGGAGGAAAGAGTCTCCTATAGGAGATACAAGAGAACGGGGGGGGGATAGGGAGGAGTACCTAAAAGAAGCAAAGGAGGTGACCAGGGAAGTAAGGACAGCAAAGGCATCAAGGGAGCTCATGCTAGCACAAGGGAATTAAAGAGGGTGAAAAAGACTTCCTCAGGTACATCAGGGAGAAAAGGGACATTAAAGACCAAATTGTAAGGATTAGGAAGGAGGGGAATGGGTGGAAAAAGGGGATGAAAAGGCAGAAGCACCTAATGACTACTTCTTTGTTTTTACTAAACAGAAAGGGGGGAAATACCTAAGGTTGGGGGAGGATAGGATCAAAGTGGGAGGGGTGACAGATGGGGAAATCACAAAAGGTAGAGTGCTAGAGGGGTTAAGGGCACTGAGGGTGGACAAGGCACTGGGATTGGATGGTATACACCCTAGGGTACTGAAGGAGTTGGCAGAGGTCCTGGAAAGCCCATTGGCAGACCTATTTAATGCCTCTCTGGACCCAGAGTGTGTACCTCAGTATTGGAGGATAGCTCACATGGTTCCACTCCATAAGAATGGTTCTAAACATGAACCAGGGAACTATAGACCAGTGAGTCTCATGTCCATAGTGGGGAAACTGATGGAAACAATCCTGAAGGAGAGGCTGGTGACCCTGCTGGAGGTCAGAGGGGTGCAGGACAGTTGGCAGCATGGCTTTGTCAAGGGCAGATCCTGCCAGCCCAAACTAGTGGACTACTATGATTGGGTGACTAGGGAAATGGACAAAGGGCATCCAGTGGATGTCCTGTATCTGGACTTCAGTAAGGCATTCAACTTGGTTCCACATGGGAGACTAACACGTAAGCTAAGGCGCACAGGGGCGGGGCCAAAATTGGTGGGATGGGTGGAGAACTGGCTTCAGAGATGGCAGCAGAGGGTGGTGGTGGAAGGTGAATTATCACCCCCAAAGGCATTGACGAGTGGGGTCCCACAGGGGTCAGTGCTGGGGCCGGTGTTATAGCAGGGTATTTATTGCAGACATCTCGATAGGTGTAAATAGCAAGATCAGTCTATTTGTGGATGACACCAAGATGGGAACAGTGGTGGATGACCAAGGGTGGTGGCAGAGATTACAGAAAGATCTAACAAGGCTGAAGACCTGGTCTGACACCTGACAACTTGGTTTCAATGCCAAAAAATGTAAGGTGCTGCATTTCAGGGCAAAGAATCCAAAGAGGAGCTACCATCTGGGGGGTGCAGCTAGCTATGATTGAGGAGGAGAAAGATCTGGGATACAGGAGCAATGAACAACTCAGCGCAGTGTAGGAAAGCAGCAGCAGTAGCCAACAAGATGCTGGGTTGTATTGCAAGGGGTATAACCTCTAGGAAGAGGGAAGTGATTCTGCCATTATACATATCACTGGTCAGACCCCACCTGGAGTACTACATTCAGTTTGGGTGCCCTTACAAAAAGAGGGACATTAGCTTGTTGGAAGGGGTGCAACGCAGAGCAACAAAGATGCAACAAAGATGATCATGGGTCTGGGGGAGTTACCATATGAGGTTAGACTGAGGAAGTTGAACATGTACTTTCCGAAGGAGAGGAAGGACGGGGGGATATGATTGAGACCTTTAAATACATGAGAGGAATAAGCAGGACAGGCACGAAGGGACTGTTCAAGGGGTGGGTGGGGCGAGACACTAGGGGTCATGACATGAGATTGGAGGGTGGAAGGTTTAGGAGGGAGATGAGGAGGCATTTCTTTACTGAAAGGGTGGTAGCAGAGTGTAATGCACTACCAGCAGAGGTGGTGGCCTATAAAACAGTGGGACGCCTCAAGAGGGGACAGGGCAAAAGGGAGGGTCATGGGAGGGTAGGGTGGTATGGGTGGTTGCAGAGTAGGGATGCTAGCTGCAAAATCGAACAGACTCAATAGACCAAAAGGCCTTTTTCTGCTGGCAGTTTCGTAGTCCATATGTATGTTCGTATTAACAAAAAACAATTAATGGTTGCAACTTAACCTTTAGGCTGCCAGAAGATTTAAAACATATATGTTTTTAGGACATGTATACATGCTGGTGGCACAGCAAGGGTTAAAATAAAACCCAAATTAAACCCAGAAAGTGTATTTGTATTCCAGGCTAGGTGACGTAGTCCAGTAACAGATTTCCCAAACTATGATGCAGTGCTGTTGCTGTACAACGAGCCCTGAATTTACTCATGATTCTCCCTGACCAGTGTGCCTCCCACGATGTACTGGGGTGATGCAGCAGGTTAAAGTAAATCCCTTTCAGGCTGGTTTCACTCTCTCTCCTTCCCTCTGGAGCCTCTGGTGTCAGCTGGTGAATGGTTGTTTTCCTAGTCAGTCCTCTCCTGACCTTCGCATTCGGCAATCAATCATCTGATGTGCTCAGGACAGCTCAGCCTGTAATAAATCTGATACTACCTTCCCAACACACCATATACTGGCATCCAGTCTCTAATGTGTAGCAGTAAGCAGCACCATGTTGTGGTATTGGCTTAGCGGCCTCCTGGATGAACTGCAGCCATGGTTCATGGTTCATGCTTGCAGTACAGCAGTCTCTCATACAGTTACTGTAATCTCCAGTTTTGATTTCATGCAAGCTAGCATGTGATTACCTTCCCTTCTCACAGCAGGATTTCTGCATCTCACTCCTCACAGTCTTTGTCTCACAGACAGTCTGTCTCTGCAGCAGTATAACAACAGGCAGTCTCTCAAAAGGGCAGTTCACACAGCCTGATCTGCACCATTGTGAGTGGTGCAGATTAGTTGCAATGGTGCAGATCTGGTCATGTAAATGGCTTGAGGATTGTTGTAGGTCATTCTACATGTAAACACTCTGCTCCACCTGCACCGGTGCACACAGCATCAGTTGTTTTCTCCCTTCCTCTGCATCATCACTGTACACACTATTGGATTTTCCCCTGTTGATTCCTGCTGCTTCCTTTTCAGAATCCTCAAGTAGCCACACTTGCTGGTAATTCTGTTATAGTGTATGGTAGAATGTTGTTCTGGATAGAAATCCATAACTAGAATGGAATTGTTATGCTGCAGTAGCTATGTCATCACAGCTGTTATACTGCACTAGCTATGTCACTACTGCAGCATAACAACTTGGAATGCTGCCTCATAGTTGCTTTCCTCAATCCAGTTAAGCTGGAAGTTGCTGGGTTTTTTTTAAACTTGGACTTGCAGAAACATCTGTAGCACACTGTGGCAATTAAAAGAGAAAATGTTAAAATTTCTATTTTCTGTTGTCTTCTCCAGCTGGTTTTGTTTGATTTTCTATGCTGTGACTGCCCATACACTATAAAAGATTATGTATGAGCAGTCATACAAACAAGAGAGAATTCTTGTATCTTGAGGTTCCTTGAGTGACAGAGGTACCTCTGGGCTCGGCTCGGGGTCATCTGTTACCAAGGAAACCTTCTCGATACAAGAATACATCCTTGTTATGTATGACTGCTCATACATAATCCTCTATGTTATGCTGAAATTCTACAATACGAATTCTGCCACCCTGACACTCCTAAAACCCTGACAGAGGCAGCGAGTTCAAAGTGCAGCAGGGGAGACCATCATGAGCCTTGCTATTCCAACCCCCAACAGAAATTTAGTGAAAATTCCAGAAGTGCTGCCTGCCACCCTGCAATGGTGCACATCTCTACCCATATAAACAGCTGTCATAAGCGATGAGATGCGGCACAGAGGGGAGCACATCAGGCAAGTAAGTGTGAACATGGCTAAAATGTACACAGGCACCCCTCTCTCTTTAAGATCTCATGCAGATCTGAATTAGTCCTGGAAGAGCCCCTGCTTTTCACTGGGGAATGTCAGCTTCTGATTTGTCCATCTTGGCAATCAATCACTTGTGGCAGGGCTGGAGGCCTACCTCTAGGTAGACAATTGGCCACAAATTGACATTAGGATTCGGGCATGCATCTTGTGTCCTAGTAGCTCTTTGTAGCTCTCCTTCCAGGCTATGTGATCTGATTGCATAATATGTATCTCCTGACTGCAGTTGCCATGTCTTTGACCATCTGCAAAAGTAGCAGATAGAAAGTAAATGATAGGAAAACAGGACAGATTTAAACATTTACACTTTTGTGGTCGGGGGGCAGTTATAAGTTACTGAAAATTAGAATTTAAAAGTTTAAAACTAGGAAAGTTAGAAAATATGTTTGCAAATGTGGCCCTAGAAGTGTTACCCGAAATATGCATCTGCAACACTTTCACAGGTGGACTAGCTGTTTACCCATCAGAGAAATTGGACCTACAAAAGTGGCACTTAAAGTCAGTGACACTAAAATGGGAGAGATTTAAAGACTTAACATTTCTGTGATCACACAGGAAGTTTATAATTAGTTCTAGACAAAAAGAGTACATCATGGAATTTGCGGTGAAAAACTAGAAAGGCAAAGAAAAACACTAGCACACGCTACAGTACCAGGATTTAGGGATGTCCACCAAGAAGAGTCTGTGTCAGATCAAAGGGCAATTCATCATATAATGTATTCACACTCATTGTACAAAAGGCAGATTAGTACTATCCTGAAACAGCTCCCCATAGCCACAAAAGCCCAATGCCATTTCACACCGCTACATATTCTTAACCAAAAGTATATGGCACTAATACACACAGTCCTTTGATCTGTGGTTACTGATCATATCACCATAGCATATATTCGTGACATCATGATAAAGTGCCCAAAGTGATTAAAGTGGTAAAGTATATAATAATAATAATGATAATAATAAATGCAGACAACAGTAATTAAATCTTACTATAATGACTTATGTAACATGAAAAATTAAATTCACAAGCACAGTAAGCATTCTAGCACTAGCAAAATGTAAGTTTCAAAATAATATTGATATTGCTGCTTTTGAGCAGTTTGCTTCTTCAGGTCATGCATCTCATTACGAATCATGTTTCCAAAGTAGCAGCTCACGGCTGGTGCTGGTGCATACATCATAGAATTCCTGCACATGAGGGTCAGTTGATGCAAAACAATAGAGAATACAAAGGAAAAAGAACTTAAGACAATCAAAAGTAAACTTGTGTTAGCAAAACAGAAATTCAGTTCCTGGGCCTTAAAATTTCAAAGGACCAGAATGGTGGTACTGGAAGGAAAGGTATGTTTTTTGCAAATGTCACCAAAATCTGCTATAAGGTGGATACTTAGGAGGGGATGGAAAGAATATGCAGGGATCTAGGAAGACTGGAGGAGTGTTCAAAGATGTGGCAGCTGGTGTTCAATGCTAAGAAAAAGTGAGAAATCATGCACTTAGAGCATGTGAACTCCAGTGCTGAGTATAGGTTGGGGGGAGCTATTGGCATTCTCTATGCAGGAAAAGGACCTTGTGGTTATTATATCAGAGAAACTCAAAGTGGCAGAGCAATGCGACAAGGCGGTAGGCAGGGCTAATGGGATGCTGGGGTGTATAACGAGGGGTATCACTAGCAGGAGGAGGGAGATGGTGTTGCCGCTCTATCACTCTCTGGTACACCTCCACCTGAAGTAGTTTTCAGTTTTGTAGACTGCCTCTCAGAAAGGACACATTCATGGTGGAGGTGGTCTAGAGGAGGGCAACCAAAATTGTGCTAGGGTTGCAGGGGAAGCCCTATGAGATTTACTGAGGGATCTCAACATGTACACCCTGGAGGAGAACAGAGTGAGGGGCAAAATGACTGAGACCTATAAGTACCTCACATGGGTGAGGAAGGTGCAGGAGGAGAGTCTTTTCTAAATAAGGATGAGTTCCAGGACTGGGGACATGTAGTGAACCTGGAAACAGGGAAGTTAAGGAGTGATGTGAGGAACTATTTCTTCACTGAAAGGGTGGAAGACGCATTCAGCTGTCTGTCAACCGAGGTGGTGGGATTTAGAATGGTGGAGGGCTTCAAGCATGTGTGGGATAAACACATGGATATAGTAGAACAGAGACAGGGAGGGAGGAGGGTTTTCAGAGATCAGTTAGGGTCAGTTGAGGCAGAATAAGCAGGGAACACTTGGGTAGACTGGGTGGGACAAGTGGTCCTGTTCAGTAGACAGAGTCTATGTTTCTATGTATTATCACTGATCTGTACAGAAAACCCACAGACACAATTATTTTCATTAGGCACCCAACAAACATATTTGCCACAGCATCAACAATAACCCTATGGAGAGCCATTTCAGCATAACACTGTTCTGCACTTTATTGTCTGTGTTCCTGTACCATGGGTATGAAAAAATTTATATCATGAATTATCTTTTTGTCTGATACAGACTCTTCTTGGAGGATGCTCTTGGTACTTAAGTGTGTGCTGGCATTTATTGTTTGCCAGCATTATATTTAGGTCATTTTTGAATATTAGGACTTAAAACATTTAAAAGTAGAAAAGGTACAGATAAAAAATTGATATTGACAGTTTTGCAGTTGGACTTAAAAGCGAGTTATGTAAAATATGCATCTATGACTGGGGAGAGAAGCAGAGGGTGGAAGTCAAAGGGGTCATAACAGGGGAGAGAGAGGTAACAAGCTGGGGGCCATAAGGCTTAGTCCTGGAACCTGTCCTTTTCAGTATGTTTATCGGTGTCATAGGAGAGGGTATGCAGGGCAGGATGCGTCTCTTTACAGACCACACAAACTCTGCAGCAGGGTAGACAGCAACAAGGGAGTGAAGGAGTTGCAAAGAAACCTGGAAAGATTTGAGAGGTTGTCTAAAATATGGCAGTTGAGATCCAACACTAAGAAGTACAAAGTAATGCACGCAGGGAATAAACACTAGGACAGGATATAGGTTGGGGGGTCAGGTTCACCACTACATTCGAAGAAGGAAATTTAGGAGTTATAATAACTGGCTCCCTCAAATGCACTGGCCAATGCAACTAGTCCTAAAGTAAGGTGTCCAGAATGCTGGGGTGCATTGTGAGAAGTTTTGATAGCAAGAAGAAAGAGGTAATATTGTCCCTATACAGGTCACTGGTAAGACCACATTTAGAGTACTGCACCCAGTTCTGGAGTCTGCACCTGACGAAAGACAAGGAAAGAATGGATTCAGTGCAGCGAAGGGTCACCAAGATGATTTAAGGCTAGCAGAGAAGATAATATGAGGAAAGGCTGAAAGCCCTGAACATGTACTTGATGGAGGACAGGAGAAAGAGGGGCAACATAACTGAGATCAAGTTCAAGATCTTAAGAGAACTAGCAGGGTGGACAGGGGGACATATTCAGTTGAAATAATGAGTCAGTAATGAGGGGTCATGAGTGAAACTGACTGGAAGAAGGTTTAGGAGAGATGGTTCCACCAAGACGATTCAACAAAAAATCTGTTGACTGGCTTTACAGCACCGGCACTATGTTGACAGCGATTGCGGTTGGTATTGTGCTGTTGGAAAAACAGTGTGTTTTTAGTGGGGGACTGAGCCCCCCAACACCTCCCCCAGACTTTCATATAATCAACTCCAGGTCGGAGTTGTTTTGGGGAGGGGAAGGGGTGCAAGACCTGGAGTGTGCCAGTGTCCTGCGCAACCATTACAGGAAACTGTCTTTGTCGCTGTAATGGTCTTCACTGCAAATGTTTCGCTGTAGCAATGGTATACCAGGAGGAATGTGAAGAGGCTTTATTTCACAGAAACAGTGGTTAAGCCCTATAACAGGCTTCCGGTAGTGTTGGTAGAGGCAAAGAATTGTAGCAGATTCAAGTATGGCTGGAACATGGTAAGGGGGTGGATAATTAAATCAAGATAATTTAGTAGGGGCAGAGGTGGGGGCAGGAATCCTGTCAGGGCAGTAGGTCACGGGTTGGGGGAAGGGTAGTATTCAGGCAGACTGGATAGATAGTTGGTCTTCTGACAACAATGTCTTATTTTCTGTGTTTGTGTGTCTTTGTTTTGGGCCTTGTTCTCTGTTCTCCATGTTTGTGTGTTTTGGTTTTGTCTTTTGGGGCTTTGTTTCTAAGCTCCTAGCAAATTGCTACTCCAGTGCTCATATTACTTGATCTCAGTTACGCACAACTCTCAAATTACTTGCAATGCAACTACAACAATTATCTGTGTGTTTCAGCTCAACCATAGCTGCTTTCCATGCTGCACTTAATTGTTTTCACCTGATTCAGGCTCACACTGAACCATAGCTATGCAGTTCAATCATACTCTCTCAACTCATTCTACTTACCTCATTGCTACAGTTTCATTGCACTGCCAGGTGATAGCTCCTTCAGAGCATGTTGTCTCTTTTCTTTCTATGTTTTTTGAAGTTTACAACTCAGTGTACTCAATACAGATGCTGCTTCTAAGTTTGTACACTCTAGCCCGGATATTCAGACTGCGCCATGCAGTGGCGCAAGCCTGGGTGCAGGGCAACTGTGATGCGCTGGGGCCAGGTCCAGGTGATATTCAATGGGAATGTGCCATGGTGTAGTACCGTTGAATGTGACAGGGTCAGTGCACATACTGCGCATGGCGCAGTGGCACTGCGCCAGCGCAAGCCACAGATAGGGAGCACAGGGATGCGCAAGGGCAGTTGAACTAGGCACATCACCCATGATATTCAGCAGGGGGCATGCAAATGAAGCCATAACATATGCAAGGCACAAATGGAGTCATTTGCATGTCATTATGGCCCCATTTGCATGCCTTGCGCAGGGCAGCCCGGTGACTTGCGCCTGGCGCCCTGCACAGCATGACATGTGCTGTGGGGATCCTGAGGCATCCCCTGCTCCATAGCTGCGATCTCGTGGTATATGTTTAAAAAGAAATCCCTGGTAGTCTAGTAGTTCCCCAGTCCCCAATTCCCTGAAAAATATAATACACGACCATCCCTGGTGGTCTAGTGGACCCCCCTCCCTCCCGAGTCCCAGATCATGGTGGAAGTATTATATTTCATTCCCTGGTAGTCTAGTGGTACCCCCCTCCCTCCCGATGCCCCAATGGATGTATAGTAACACAGTCCCTGGTGGTCTAGAAACATAGAACATAGAAACATAGAAGTTGACAGCAGATAGAGACCGCAAGGCCCATCCAGTCAGCCCATTTCTTTTTCTACCTTATGAATGTGCCATTGGCCTTTGCTCTGTCAATGGCCTATGTATTTATACTCATCTGTATTGCTCCCTTATGCCTATCCCATGCCTGTTTGAAGCCCTGCACTGTATTCATATCCACCACTTCCTGAGGTAGGCCGTTCCATGCATCCACCACCCTTTCTGTGAAAAAGAACTTCCTCACATTGTCCCTTAATTGGCCTCCCTCTAATCTCATGCTGTGTCCTCTTGTCCTGCTATTTTTCTTATATTGAAACATGTTAGACTCTTTCACCTTGTTAATGCCCTTAAGGTGTTTGAATGTTTCAATCATATCACCTCTCTCCTTCCTTTGCTCTAGGGTATACATATTGAGCTCGATTAATCTGTCCTCATATGTTTTCTGATGCAGTCCCTGCACCATTTTGGTTACCCTCCTCTGGACTGCCTCAATTTGGTTAATGTCCTTGTGAAGGTGTGGCCTCCAGTATTGCGCACAGTACTCCAGATGGGGCCTAACCAGTGTTTTGTAAAGAGGATTATTACCTCCCTCTTCCAACTTGTGATACCCCTGCTAATACACCCCAATATCTCTCTAGCCTTACCTACTGCTTTAGTGGTCTGCTTGGATGGTTTCAGGTCATTGGTGATGGTGACGCCCAAGTCTCTTTCTTCCCTTGTGACTGCCAGCAACTCCCCTCTCAGCCTATAGGTGGCTTCAGGGTTTCTCTTCCCTATGTGTATGATCTTGCACTTCTTTGTGTTAAACCCCAGTTGCCACTCTTCCAACCATTTTGCTAGTTTATCCAGATCTCTTCTCATTCTGCCCACCCCATCTGGATTATCTACTCTTTTGCAGATCTTGGTGTCATCAGCAAACAGACAAACCTTACCCTCCAGTCCATCTGCAATGTCAGTGATGAAGATATTGAAAAGGACTGGCCCCAGGACTGATCCCTGAGGTACCCCACTTGTGACTTGCATCTCTTCTGACTGTATACCATTTACCACCACTATCTGTTTTCTGCCCGTCAACCAGTTTACCACCCAGTTGACCAACATCTGACCAACCCCAAGTCTACACAGCTTATTAATCAATCTGCTATGTGGAACAGTAATGAAAGCTTTGCTAAATTCAAGGTAGGTGACATCTAGTGCTCCACCTTGGTCCACCACTCTGGTTACCCAGTCAAAGAAATCTATGAGATTAGTTTGACAGGACCTTCCTTTTGTAAACCCATGCTGTCTTGGATCCTGTGCTCCTATGAATTCCAGGTGTTGCACTATCCTTTCCTTAAGGAGTGCCTCCATAATCTTGCCCACTACTGAGGTAAGGCTGACTGGTCTGTAATTCCCTGCCTCTTCCCTGCTACCACACTTGTGGAGTGGGATCACATGAGCCCTTCTTCAGTCTTCTGGGACCTCTCCTGTGCTCAGAGACTCACTAAACAGTTCTGATAATGGCTCTGCTAGTTCCACCCTTAGATCCTTTAGTATCCTGGGATGTATGCCACCAGGTTCCATTGTCTTGTCCACCCTGAGCTTATCAACATCTTGTAGGACCCTTTCTTTTGTGAAGGGACTAGTGCACACCTCCCTCCCCCGTGTCCATAGTGCTGAGCTGTGGGCCCCTGCCCTACCCTCTCTTCAGTAAATACTGAGCAGAAGTATCTATTTAGGATAGATGCTTTTACATGGTCCTCCTCCTCACATGCCCCTTTATCCCCTTTGATCTTAGCAATACCCCCTCTAGACTTTCTTCCTTCACTAATGTATCTATAGAAAGTCTTGTCACCTTCTTTTACTGCTTGTGCTAGTGTTTCCTCAGTTTGGGCCTTTGTCTGCCTTACTGCCTTCCCTGCGTCCCTTAGGGAAGTTTGGTATGCCTCCCTACCTTCATCCTGCTGCATTCCCTTATATTTCCTGAAGGCCAGCCCTTTGGCTCTGACCTTTTCTGCTACTGTTTTTGAGAACCAAAGTGGTTTCCTTCTTCTTTTGCACTTCCCTTTCTCACTAAAACAATGGGATATTGCTTCAAGTATTGCAACTTTAATGCTTGTCCACTTTGCCTGTACCCACCTCACCTGTATTTCTTTTTGCCAGGGCTAGCTTAACTCTGTTGGCCATTTTATCAAAGTCAGCTCCTCTGAAGTCCCATATCTTTGCCTTGGAATGGGATGATTTTGTTCTAGTGGCCAAATTGAACCATACCATGTGATGGTCACTGGCCCCCAGGTGACCTTCTGCCTGGAGATCTGTGATCCTTTCCCTGTTAGTCAGTACTAGATCTAGGATAGCACTGTCTCTTGTAGGTTGTTGTACTAGTTGTCTGAGGCCCTTCCCCTGCAGGGAATCCACCATGTCTAGTTCTGGCAGATGTCCTTGCTGGTATTGACCAATCTCGATCTGCCATGTTGAAGTCACCCATTATCAGAACCTCCCCTTTAGCAGTCATGTTTTGTATATCTTCTAACAGTAATGTGTCTATGTCCTCCCCCTGGTCTGGAGGCCTGTAGACAACCCCAGTTTGTATGGCTGTCCTGTTTCCTGTTTCCAGGGTGACCCATAGTTCTTCTGGCTCCTTATGTGTATTCTGAATTTCTATAGCTTTGATATTTTCATTGACATAAAGGGCCACTCCACCCCCCCCTTTTGCACTTCTGTCTCTTCTGAACAGTACATAGCTAGGTACTGAAGTCTCCCAAGTGTGGTTACTGGTTAACCATGTCTTGCTAATGGCTACTATGTCCAGATTAGCCTCTGTCATTATTGCCTGAAGGTCTGGGATCTTGTTTCCCAGACTGCAAGCATTTGTGTACATGACTTTCCATTGGCCAGATTTCGGTGTGTTAGTTGTTGGGCAAGGTCTGGCATTTCTCCAGTGCATTGTATCGGAAGCTGGACCTTTTTCCTTACCTGGTGATGCAAATGCACTACAAACATGCTGAACTTCTGTTTGACCACTAGCTGAGGGTGGAGGGGTGTTCTTCCCATTTGACGTATGGGGTGCTGCACCCCTCTCCCCATTTACTAGTTTAAATATTCTGCAAAGATGTCAAACTTCTGCTCCAATGCACTAACTCCTTCCCTAGTCAGATGCAGTCCATCAAATTTCAAGAACTTACACTCCCAAAACTGTTGCCAGTTCCCTACAAATTTGTGTCCTTTTTCCTGGCACCAGCCCTTGAGCCACATATTTAGCTCCCCTATCTCCCCTTCTCTGACCATCCATCCATCTGCCCCCTCTTCCAGACTGGCAGGATCTCAGAGAAGGAGATGCTGGATGAAATGGATAATAGTTTGTCACCTAGCCTGGTCAGTGTTCCTTGGTCTCCACAACTGACCGGCTGGTGAGATCGTTAGTCCCTACGTGTACCAGAACGTCAATGTTTTCTCCTGCTTCCTGAACAATTTTAGCAATGAGGTCAGTGTCTTTCCACGCTGTTGTACCTGGGAGACATCTGACCATTACCAAAGCTGGAGATATGTATCAACTCCCCGAATCATGGAGTCTCCTATGATCAGAAATTTTTTGTATTTCCTTTTTGCTTTTTTGTTTTGGTTCCTATTTTGGGCAAGTTTTGTTATGCTAGCTCCTGTGCTGCAGTGTCTTGCTCTGCAGTGTCCTCTGCCCCTTTTTTTGATTTTGGAGATAGAGGCAGATACTTGTTTATTGTTTTTATATGGTTTGTGGAGGTGATATGTTGGAGAGCACCAAGTGATGGGGCACCCGATTTGCCCCTCCTAACCACCTGCCAACCTCCCAGACCAACTACCCTCTGCAGTTGAGGTGCTTCTGTTGGATATTGGGGAAATGGCAGGCAGTTCTTATAAAATATTTCCTCTTGAATATGCAATTTGAGGTGCACAATATCTGTCCATGCTGCCTGGAGCTGAGCCCTTAGATCTCCAGTGGCTCAGCATGTAGGACAGTGTCCTAAATCCTGTAAAACTGCCCTTCTGAAAAATGTTCCACAGTACCTGCAGTTAATGATATCCATTCCTGATAAATTGTTGGGTTTATAACCTGGCCAGAGTAATTGGAAGGAAGAAAATTAAAGCAAAAGTTTGACTTTGTGTTTTGTTTGTTTGTTTTTGTATAACTTGTCATAACAAGTTAAAATACTAGTGCCCCTATAAATGAGGTCACTGTGTGGATACCCCTCCAATCCGCCCCCTCCTGCTTTGCTACAGGAAATGTCATGACTGTGCTACCCTATAAAAGGAGTGTAGTGTGGGGTGGTTGGGCTTGGGGGTGGTTGGCTGGGCCCTTCCCCTGCCGAAAAAGAAGAACCATGGATGAAAGAAACAAGGAGTTAAGACCAGAAACAATCAGGAAGAACCATGGATGAAAGAAACAAGGAGTTAAGACCAGAAACAATCAGCCAGCAACAAATGCAGTAGCCCTGAAAGTTTACCCTAATGATAGATAAAACTGTAAAACCTCTAGTCTAGTGAACCCCCCTCCCTTCCGAGTACCTGATCGTGGTGGAAGTATTATATTCCATTCCCTGGTAGTCTGGTGGTACCCCCCTCCCTCCCGATGCCCCGATGGATGTATAATAATACAGTCCCTGGTGGTCTAGTGGACCCCCTCCCTCCAGGGTCCCCGATCACAGTAAATCACCCACACGTAATTCCCTAGTGATCCAGTGGCACCTCCCACCCATGCAGGACCCCTTGCCCCCCACTACCCCCCATTATTGGTGGGCGGCTGCATCCAGCCCGCATACTGCCCCACCGCTCGCCTGCCCACCGAATGACAGATACAGTATGGGCTGTAAGCCCATTGGTCCCCTGTTTGTACCAATGGGCTTGCATGGCATACTGCACTAGACAGTCCCAAATATGTGAATTTGGGACTGTCTAGTACAGTATGCCCTGCAAACCCATTGGTCCACACAAAGGACCAGTGGGCTTACAGCCCATACTGTACCTGTCATTTAGCAGGCAGCCGAGCGGTATATGGGCGGATGCAGTCACTGCATGATGGGGGAATGGGGTGGGAAGGGATCCTGTGGGTGGGAGGGGTGGGAGGTGCCACTGGATCACCAGGGAATTACGTATGGGTGATTTACCATGATCTGGGAACCGGAAGGGAGGGGGGTCCACTAGACCACCAGGGACTGTATTATTATACATCCATCGGGGCATCAGGAGGGAGGGGAGTACCACTAGACTACCAGAGAATGGAATATGATACTTACACCGTGATCAGGGACTCAGGTGGGAGGGGGGACCAATGGACCACCAGGGATAGTCATGTTTTATATTTATCGGGGAATCGGGGACTTGGGGGAGGGGCACTAGACTACCAGGGATTGCTTTATAAACATATGCCGCGCAATCGCAGCTATGGGCGGGGGGATTCTGGGTTCAGTATGTGCTTGTGGATGGTGTGCTGGTGGGCAGGTGGCCTCCCATGGCTGGGCTGCTGTGTTGCACCCTGCAATACTGCAGCATGCCTTTGGCTGGTCGGGAGTTGTTTTTCTTGTAAGGGATTTCAGGTCTTATTCAATGAATTAGAAATGCATGGGTACAAAACTATTTGCCATCTTGGACAATTCACAAGTCATAACAGTTACAGTGGAACCCTCTTAAAAGTATACTCTGTTTGCCCACTGTGAGTACTCGTTTAAGTGGGCTATGCATGAAAGAAATCTTGCATATTGTCTACTAGACAAACAAAACTGGCTGCATTGTCATTGTTAGAAATGGGTTATTTTAATAAGGTACTCACTCATCTTCATTGTCTTGCTTATGTTTGTAAGTGTTTAGGAGTGACTGAGTGCTTCACTGGCACTGCAGTAAACACATATCAGCAGCTGTTAATCACTAAAACACTCAATTAATTCATTCATGAAGTACCAGTCAGAGCACTGCCCAGTCGGAGCTCTGCCCTATGGAGCTGGATCTCTTGCAAATTAAATAGGGACTTCAGAAACTTATGTACCAAAGGGCTATGTGTTTAAGAGGTATGCATTTAAGTGGGTTTTGCTGTACAAAACACCCCCTTACAGTCTTCCCAATGTTCAAATAAAGGGTTTGGAATTTCTTAGATGAGCAATCTACTTCATGCAGGTGACTCCTTACCCCCAAAAATATTACATTTGCAATGAAATGGGTCACTTTCTGGCTATTTAGCAAGTACTGTAGTTCTGCAAATGGATCCAAATAATGTAGGTGCAGAAGGTACCGTAGCTATGAAAAAAAGCCCACCATCTGAGAGTGCATCAAAATAACTAGGTTGAGCATCCATTTAGTTTGGGGATAGTTTGAAAATCTAAATTGTCCCAGCAGTCTGGAACATATAATGATCTTACTGAATCTATTTCCTTGGCTAAACAGATCAGTGTACTTCCCGAGCTGTTAAATATTTTTATGTTTGCTTGCGCTCATGCACAAGAAACATGTTGTGACAGCTTGCTGGAGTAGCAGGTTGTGGAGGTGCAGCCGTGTTGTGGCCAATGCTGACACTGCTTTTTGGGGCTTGTCTCTGTGACACCAATGAATGAGCGTGCTGTCTATGAAGCAGCTCAGAAGCATGCCACCAACTTGAAAGAAATTTGCCACTGCAATGAGGGAGTGCCTCCTCATTGCAGGACGTGCCTTGCCTGGTGTAACATTTTAATAAACATGGTGGCATCTGTCGCCATCCACCTCCCACAGTCCCGCAAAAGCAGACATCAGGGGTGCCCAATCTCCCTGTTGGCATGCCCCCTCCCCAGTTCATTTGCCGATGGGGAGCCCAATCCCCATTGGCATGATGTCTCTGTAGTTTAATTTCTCTGCTGAAGGGGTGCCCATTCCCCCTTGGCATCATGCCCCCCCCAAACACAGACCTGTTTTTTTTGCTGATGGGGTGTCTAATCCCCGTCAGCTCCAGTACCCCCAAAACACCCAGGTGGCACACTGGGAGCCCACCCCAGTGTGCCAAATGTAGCTGTTAAAAAGAAAACCTTCCAGCAAAGTTTTTTTTTAACCTGTAAATAAGAAAACAGTCCCTCATTGTCAGTGGTGCTCCCCTCCCCCAACCTGCACCCACCCTCTGCACACCCCACCTCCCCGCACCCCATCCTCACCCCATACTTATCTCTGGAGGTTGGCATCATGATCTTTGGTGGAGAGGGAACATGTCTGCACTCTTCAAAGCCGACCACGAACTGAATAAACGCCAATAAGCTGTATAATGGCATAAATGGGGAGTTTTCAACTTAGGTGAATATCTCAGCCATTTTTGTGACTTTTGGCGCCAAATGTTCAACATGGGGTTCTTGGGACCCACCTCATGAACTCAGTCACTGTCATGCCATTAATCAGTCACTGCATGGAATCACCTTCCTGGACAGATTAATGAAACAGCAGTGTCACTGTTCATGAGGTGGGCTTCCAAAAAACCTATGTTGCAAATTTGGTGAAAAAATTCCAAAAAATGATTGTGTTACCAGTGTACATTGTGCAGTTCCCACCCACCCTCGTAACTTTGAGAATTTTTTATATTTTCACTCCAGATTTTCAACATTGCCATTTTCCACATCTCCTTCTGAACAGTACAGCTGTCATTTTTTACATCCTGCCTGAAATGTGTTTTCGCACATCAGGCAAACAATGGCGCTGTCGCTATGCAAAATCAACGTTCAGGACAGATTAAGAAAATCACAGTGACAGTGTTCATAAGGAGAGGTCCCAAAAAGTCCATGTTGCAAATTTGGTGAACAAGTTCCAAAACAATGACTGCGTTAACAGTGTGTGTTGTGCAGTTTATACGCATTCTCGTAATTGACAATTTTTTATATTTTTACTCCAGATTTTCAACATTGTCATTTTTGCACACTGCCTTATGAACAGTACAGCTGTCATTTTTCACATCCTACCCGAAACATGTTTTCCACCTGCGGCACACAATGGGCACAGTTGCTGTGTGAAATCAATGTTTGGGATGGATAAAGAAAATCACAGTGCCACTGTTCATGAGCGGAGGTCCCAAAATGCCTATGTTGAAAATCTGGTGTTAAAAAACCCCAAAATAATTGTATTACTGGTGTGCATTGAGCAGTTTCTATGCACGCTCGTGACTTCACCAATTTTTTTATATTTTCACTCCAGATTTTCAACATTACCATTTCTTACACCTTCTCATGAACAGTACAGCTGTCATTTTTCACATCCTGTTCAAAATGTGTTTTCACACCTGTGGCACCAAATGGTGCAGTCGCTGTGCAAAAATCACCTTTTGGCTAACAAACTGATAGTGTCACTGTTCATGCGGTGGGGTCACAAAAAGCCCATGTTGAAAACTTGGAGTGAAAATATCAAGAAATGCCCAGGGCATTAGGGTTTCTGACCATAACACCCTACTCTGTAGGGTCTGACAGGCATTAGGGGTGTGACTTGGGATTGTCAACAGTAATGCTCACGCTATTCCACTTCAACCCCCACCCCACCCTGCAACCAGTGACAGGCATTGGGGTGTGCCTTGGACTCTTCGGCCCCAAGGTTCCACCCATTCTCCAATACTGCATCCATTTCAGTGTATTTCCTTATGGAATGGGGTGAGTGTAAAGCCTGAACACCCCAAGGCACATCTCAACACTTGTCGGTGTCTGCAGGGTAGAGTGAGGTGAAATGGTGTGAGCGTTATGGGTGATGACCCAAAGGCACACCCCAATACCTGTCCATCTTTGCAGTGTGGGGATGGAGTTGGCATCAGTTCAATGCTTCACTGCTATTCCTATTCTGCATCTGTCTAACTCCTGTACTTCCAATGCTAATGCCAGCAAGCAAACATTTGGCATTGAAAAATGCTTGTTTATTTTGTAGTTCAATTGTGCTTATGCAACTAGATGAGATGATGCTTGTGTGACTTGATTTACTTTTGTGGCTTTCCGTCTCTCTATCTGTGGGATATACCACCCTGTAGGGGTATGACAGAAGGAACCCTAGAGGAGGGTTCCCCCCTACAGGTACCATGGGAATAATTGTGTTGGCTAAAGGTAGCTGAGGAAGAAGCCCAAAAAGAATACCCAATCGGGTGCTGAGCACCGAAGAAGTGAGGATGATGAATGAATGAATTCTGAGTGGATGATTAAGGGCAGACTTCCTAAGGAGAGAGGGGAAAGTTGGGGCCACCATCCGCCTCTGTCCAACAGTGGAACCTAACTAACTAACCTGAGAAAACACTAACTAACCAATATTATGACCATTGGCATGGAGGACAGGAAATAAAACCCTTTTTAGGAGGAAACCTCTGGGGATCCAAGGCCCGGGTCCCCTTACCTCCAGGCTGATGACATTTGATTTAAGAATGTATGTCATTAAACAGAAGAATATGAGTAGGGAAGATGATGACAGGATAGGGGGAAAAACCCAAAAAGAAAGCACAGATCGAAGAAGGAACATGAGGCAGCAGGGACCTGAGAGGGGTATGCTCAAGTAGGCGATGGGAAGGAGTAGATCCAAGCAGAAGTCAAAGGAGCAAGGAGTATCCAGATGCGCTCATGAGAAGATGAAGGATGATTCAGATCAATAATGAAGATTGCCGCAGGAGTGCAGCAGTTCAATATGAGAAAATTAGGGAAAAGGAGACAGGAATGAACTTGAAATGGAACATGAATGATGGCGGAGAGCAGCCAGCCTTCTACCAGTACTTATGAGTTATTTTGAGGTATCAGTTACAGGCCAGAAGGAGGCAGCCAAGGCATACAAGTCAGCCGAGGCATACTGATTGAGTGATTGAATAGATGAGCAGATTGAGGTGAGGTATCATGGACCAGCATGTCCTTGACTGGATTTCGAGTCGATTCAAGGTAGCAGGGAGATGAGGTGGCATAGGAGCCATGATAGGTATGCCCAAAAAGAAATATCAAATGTAGGCCACGATTAGAGTGAATCCTTGAAGGCCGGTATGGGAGGAGAACTGCAGTAGGGCGAGTCGGAGGATGTGAACCCCGATGGCCAGCATGAAGTAAGGCATGTGAATAATGAGACTTTCATCTGGAACTAGATGCTCAAAAGTGAGGAAGTAAGATAAGGTAAGGATGAGTGAATGATGACCGGAGTCATGAACCTGATACATGCGGCAAGCGAGCCACAGGTCGATGAGGCAGCATATGATTAAAGATAGGTATGTCCAAAAGAAATATCAATTGCAGGCCAGACAGAGGCAGCTGAGGTATACTGATCAGGCAGCTGAAGCAGACAGATCGAGCGCTGCAGGAGAGCAGCAACAAGGGTGAGTGGGAATCGACAGAGAAAGATGATTTCAGGGCTGCAATAGGCTAGAGATGGTCAGCGGGAGCCCAGAAGTAGCAGACATAGAAATGGTAAATTTCAGAAAGCGCTACATGGTTGCGCCATGAGCAATGACATGGGAGGGGAGACATGAACCAGGACGAGGGATGTGAAGGAGGGAATACAATGATTTCTTTTGGGGGGCTCAAACAGCGAAAGAAGGAGAAGGGAACTTCATTGAGGCAATGCAAGACCTGAAGCAGAAAAGAAAACTGTGATGCTACCATGTAGGCAACAGGAGTATAAACAAAACCACCAACTGAAGGAAGAGTAAATTAAAGAGTCCGTAAAGACAGCCGAATTCGAAACTGCAGTGCAATACTACGCTTCCAAAACAGGCTCATGCAATGGAATGACACCAAACAGGCAAGGGGAAGAGGGGCACATGAATATGGAATGAGATGCCAAAATCATCAGAGAAACAGACTGAGCACAGGCATGATAGGAACAGAACATACTGTACGGATGCCCTGGGAGCTTAACATAGGACAGGAGCCCAGCAAATTATCAAGGCATACATATGCGGTAACCACATGAGGTGCAGGTAAAAGTCAAAGGAAAAGCAGTAATGCCACAGAGGAATAGAGCAACACCAGCAAAGGCTGAGACCTAGGAGGCATGGGGAGGAGTTGGCAACAGTACAAGGCAAACAAAACAAGAGGCAGAGGAGGAGTCCAAGCAGAGAGAAAGAGAAGAGAAGCCCAATGGAGAGCACAATATGTGGCAAAACTCAGCAGAGCCCAGGTGGCATACCCCATGGAAAGCACCAAAGTCCAAGCACCACAGACCACCCAGGAGGTGGCAGTGAGGAGGGGAGGCAGGCGGCTGGGTGAGAAGGACATGTATGGCCAGGAGCGGCGAACAACTGGATCCTTGCAAAGGAGAGAAGAGGAGGTGGACGTCACACCCGGAAGAACCAGCGAGCACAGAGTGCCAGAGCTGGAATCCCAAAGCAGAGGGGCAGCAGGAGGACTAGAAAAGCAGAAGAAATTGATGAGGTACAGGGAAGGAGCCAGCAAGGAAGTGGAGGGGGGAACAAACTGGGGGAGTAGCAGGGAACGAGGGTGAAAGGGGGCAGGAAGGGAGAAAGAGGCACAGATTATGGCTGCAGACAGCGGCAGGGGAGCCCAAGAGAAGCAGGCAGTGGAGAGGAGCCGCCAACAAAAGAGCAAGGGAGAAAGGTGAACGGAGGATAGTGATTGGGTGGCCTGAGGTGATCGTAGAGACAGGAGTAGCCCAGGGGGCCAGGAGCAAGGAAGAGCGGAGCCTCCAGCCGCAAGGAAAATGAATCCTGAAGAGACCCAGGATGAGTGACCTTTTAAGCCTGATGGGGGAGTGATGTAGTTGCTCCACCCATTGAACCTTGGGCTTAAAACCCTCCCATTGTACATTTTTGACCAGGAAAGCCACACTGAGCTTTTATGGCACATTTCTAGAAGTGTCCTGAGGAAGAATTACATGGATCTGGTTTACTGAAGAGGAAATGTTGTCCAGAACACTGGTGGAACATATTTTGATTATAAGTGCCATGGTATCTGCAACTTCTGCTGGACAACAGCCAAATACAGGGACCTTGGTTTACTGCCAAAGGACAGTGACTCAATAGTGCTGTGCTACGGTGTTGTATTGGATACTAGCATAGTTTCTGGGGTGGGACTTGAAATCACAACCTTCTGATCTTCAGGGCCCAGAGGTGAGCATGTGTCCTACTGAGCCGCTGACACTGATATCCAACTTGTTCTTTGAACATCCTGCATTGGGTGTTTGCTATCTGATTCATGTTTCAGGGAAAACATCTTAATAAAGACTGACACTGAG
Organism: Neoceratodus forsteri; assembly: GCA_016271365.2. Taxonomy (NCBI): domain Eukaryota; kingdom Metazoa; phylum Chordata; order Ceratodontiformes; family Ceratodontidae; genus Neoceratodus; species Neoceratodus forsteri. The sequence continues at coordinate 1,204,967,747 of CM057450.1, read as the reverse complement.
GGCACTTTCAGAGCCTTTAAATAACTAACTAAACAAGTCCCTCCATCCCTTGCTCTGCTGTGTACATGTTACACCAACCCATATATCCACTAGTTCCCAACAGAAACTGCAAAAAAAAAAAAAATGACCCCACTTCCTTCATCTTTGCTGCCACATTCCCTGTTAAAAAATGAGTCTTCTCTTTCCATATCCGTAAGCAGTTATAATAGTTTATGGCTTATTTCTTATTTCTAGTTTTTACAAAACACATGAAAGAAATGTTAAAACTTTATACAATCATAATAGTCATTTCACAGGTTTTAGCTTCCACATTTTACAGAAATCGACCAATACAAGTGCAAGGTAATACAATGGTGACTTTAGGGTAAAATGGTTCCAGGTCTCCCCCCTGCCAACATCCAGTTAGTCCTAGAACACCAACTCAACAAAATTAAATTGTTTGCAGTTTGGCTTAGTTTCACACTTGCTGCATCACAACCACATTGACTGACCTAGTTCATGCAGTGGTGGAGGGAGAGAGGGCTCGCCATAATTTTGAATGGATTCCTCCATGTTACTTCTTTTGGTACTGCAGGGGTGCCCATTCAGTACAATAGGAGTGCTCCTCACCTTTCCATAGTACTGAAAAGGGTATCAAAGTTATTGTAGAAGTGATGCAAGGGGCATATGGCTTTAGAACATGGCTTCTTGAATGAAGACTATAAATAGGTTCTGGAGTTCATTTTCAAATGAGGAGAGCCCCTGATGGGGTCCCTGACATAGCCTGGTAACTGGGAAGGGGGCTGGAAGCTAATTAAAGACTTGGAATAGTGGGTTATGGATTATTTTATTTTTCATTTCTCCTTGCAGTGCCTCTGTCAGGGGCAGGTCCTTCTGCTGCTGTGTTGGGCAAGGATGAATACTGCAATCTAGGTCCTAAGGTAATAATCCAGTTTTTAATGAGGGACTTGGCATTTGGGAAGAGTTAAATGGGGCTTTTTTTTTTTACTTTGGGAACCTTTCTGTGACCCTATGAGTGCAATTAATGGTAATCACATAATATGTGTGCAGCTGAGCAAGTCAGAGAAGGAATGACTCTTTAGGTAGGGTCAGGGCAGACTCAAGGGACTGCTAATCTTTTTTTGCCATGACATTTCTATGTTTCAATGTTGATACCCTGGGATTCCTGAAGAGGCCTCCATGGCAACTGCTTTACATGTTTTCCCTACTAAAAAAATTGATGTTGTGAGCATTCAGTCAGACTGTTCAGAGGTGGGAAGAACCTTTGTGAACTGCAAAATATTCACACTGCTGCTGAGCCAGCAGTCACCTAAACTGGTGAGTCACATTTCTGTTTGGCAGCTTGATACAGCTGAGCTCTGAATTCTAATCTTCTGCCACTCTGTTTCTGTTTAAATGTCATTACATCCCATTAAAAAATGAGCAGTCATTTCTCTGAGAATGCATAAGTGGAACTTGTCATGCACACATGTAATGAAATCTGACAGTGGGATTAAAGGATGACATGATCAGCAGGCTAACTTAAAATGCATGCTATGATTGGAAGTGTCACAGAAGCTCCCCACAACCCAAAAGGAAAATACAAACCAGATATGTTCACATTTTTATATGGTGTGTTTGCCCAGGGTAGCCCAACTGAGATGCAACATCTAGTTCTCAGTGTAGGTCCTCCTTCTACCCAGAGTTACCACTGGGAACACTGTTGAACATGGAGCTCATATCTTGCTTAAGTTCACACAGTAACTTTGGGACCACAGTGTAGTGGGATTTGAACCCCCTATTCAATACAATATGACTTTGATTTGTAGAACGTCTTTCATACATGCTGCATCTGAAAATTCTGCTCCAGAGTTTAGTTGTTCTTAATGTGGATGACGAGGGGAGGTGCCATGTTTTTGGGTTAACAAGTGGGTGCTTAAGGCCATGATCTTTGCCTTTTTGATGTTGAGAATGAAGTGGCCCGGACGACTTGAAAGAGCTCCTGGTACCTTACTGCCCTAGGCGATTGCTCCTGTCAGCGGATAAGGGGTTGCTAGAGATTCCGAGGGTTTCTTTAAAAGCTTTGGGGGCCCGTGCTTTTATGTACACAGCCCCTGCCCTCTGGAATTCTCTACCCCATCCGCTCCGGCAGTGTGGGTCCGTGGAAGAATTTAAAAAGGACTTAAAGACCCGTTTGTGGTTACAGGCTTACCCCTGATGATATTTTATTGTATTTTATGAATTCAGCAGTTATTGGATTTGTGTTTATTTTACTATTTTATGTGCAGCTGTTGTAAAGGCGCCTTGGTTTTAAGAAAGGCGCGATACAAATAAAGAATTATTATTATTATTTGGCCAGGCTTTCCTTGCTGGAAAGCTGGTTTGGAGCAGAACCTCCAGATACTGTAGGCTAGTAGTAGTATGGGAATTGATTAACCTGCTTTATGTTGACTGTGCCTTTATTCAATGTAAAAGTGTATTTAAATGTTCCACACTATGTAACTATATCACCAGACTATTTCTCCTGTATGTCTAGTGATTAACCAGTATTTCTTGCAAGCTGTATCACAATTGTAAGGTTAGAGAGCTGGTGACACATTCAGGAGAACTTTAAAAATACATATTTAGTCACTGTCCAGCTTGTATTTCCCATTAGTTCTGTATTCCTCCTCCCCATTACGTAGTAGTGAGGTAATTTGCATGAAAACAGGATCTTTGCTCCTGAAGATTTCATCTAGTCTTGCTGCTTTCTCCCTACCTGAAGTCATAGAGCACTGCTTGTGACCTCACAGTTACTGCTATGGCAACAGGTTGTAATGTCACAGCAGGGGATTATGACTTGAATTAGGGAGTAAGGTATAGAGGCAGATGAACTCAAAATTAACTCTAGGGGACAATGTTCATATACTCATATCAATTTCTTTAGTAATAAGTTATGGGAAGGAGAACTATGTAAAATATAAATGGAATGCTAGCAGAATTGTACCTAATTATGCTTTTTTTAGTTTTCTTTGAGGCGTCAGTAGCTCTTTAACTCTCCTCTTTTACCTACTGTATAACTTATTTACTTGACTTGATTGTGGTTTTTGTTCCTATCAATGTTTGATCCTCTGCACGCATTTTTTATCGAACTAATTCCAGATAGTCCCTGAAAACGGGACTCATCTGTTCCAGTGGACCTACCCAGTTACCAGAAAAAAACAACAAATAAATAAATAAATACTTTGGGATTTCTGCAATACAGAATTGTATTAACAAAATACAACTGTACCTTGCTTTGGGCAGATGGTATAAGTTATTAAACAAACAATGATAAAAGCATGGGGCTTGTGCTTCTGCTAACCATGCATCTGCAATAAAATCTCTTGCACTTATCCTTGGGCTGTACATGGCCTGTTTTGATTAACATATAGCTGCCATTCGGTTTCTCCTGAGTGCAGCTTCTTGTGTTGCTGGCCTCAGATATAACCTTGAAGCATGTCCTCTTTTAGGGGGCTCAAGTTCAGAGAGGGTGGTGGCAAGAATAACCTTCTATGTGAGCTCCTCAATATAATTTGTTAGCCACAGTATCATAAGTATGTATATTATTTGGCTAAGACAAATAACTCAAAAATGAGGCATTGTTTCAAGCCTCAAAATTCATAGTAAGTCTTGTAGTGCATGGCCAGTCATGAATTACAAGATTTACCCATCAATCAAAGCCTGAAATCTTTATGCCTTTGTTTATTTTTACAGTGGTGCTGCTAAACTTCCCTTTCCAGTTGCCAGACACAGTGTTGTTTCATGTCCCAGCCCCAATAAATATGCTGGGTATGATTATATCCCCACTGTGGTATTTCAGTCTATTTATGTCCCTCATCAGTGACTACCTCTAATGCCAGGGACCAGGTAATGCTAGAGGCTATCCAGGACAGCTGCCTAGTGCAGAGGGTGTGATGGAGTCCATGGGGAGGATAATATACTGGGTCTTGTGTTGGCTAATGGGGACAATGTCCAAGATGTATTTGTGCAGAACCCTGTAGTGGGTAGCAATCACTGCATAGTGTGGCTCTTCCTTCACACATGCAAGGAGGCAGCCAAGACCAGAACAAGAGTGATAGATTTCAGTAAGGCGGATTTCACCAGGATGGGCTGCATCCCTCAAACAACTGGTACAGCAACCCACAAGAGACAGGGCTATCCTAGATCTAGTACTGACTAACAAAGAAGGGATCACAGATCTCCAGGTAGAAGGTCACCTGGGGGCCAGTGACCATCACATGGTATGGTTCAATTTGGCTACTACATCTAAATCATCCCATTCCAAGGCAAAAATATGGGACTTCAGAGGAGCTGACTTTGATAAGATGGCCAACAGAGTTAAGCTAGCCCTGGCAAAAGAAACACAGGTGAGGGAGGTACAGGCAAAGTGGGCAAGCATTAAGGATACAATACTTGAAGCAACATCCCATTGTGTTAGACAGAAAAGGAAGTGCAAAGAAGAAGGAACCACTTTGGTTCTCAAATCACAGTAGCAGAAAAGGTCAGAGCCAAAAGGCTGGCCTTCAGGAAAATATAAGGAACACAGCGGATGAAGATAGGGGGCATACCAAACTGCCCTAAGGGAAGCAGGTAAGGCAGTAAGGCAGGCAAAGTCCCAAACTGAGGAAACACTAGCACAAACAGTAAAGAAGGTGACAAGACTTTCTATAGATACATTAGTGAAAGGAGAAAGTCCAGAGGGGGTATTGCTAAGCTTAATGGAGAAAGGGAGCATGTGAGAGGAGGACCCTGTAAAGGCATCTATCCTAAATAGATACTTTTGCTCAGTATTCACTGAAGAAGGTAGGGCGGGGCCCACAGCTCTATCATGGACACAGGGGAGGAGGTGAGCACTACTCCTTCACAAAGAAAGGGTCCTACAGAGCTTGCTAGCTCAGGGTGGATAAAGCAATGGGACGGGATGGCATACATCCCAGGGTACTTAAGGAGCTAAAGGAGGAACTAGCAGAGCCATTAGCAGAATTGTTTAGTGAGTCTCTGAGCACAGGAGAGGTCCCAGAAGACTGGAGAAGGGCTCATGTGATCCCACTCACAAGAGTGGTAGCAGGGAGGAGGCGGGGGAACTACAGACGGTCAGTCTTACCTCAGTAGTGGGCAGAGTTATGGAAGCACTCCTTAAGGAAAGGATAGTGCAACACCTGGAATCATAGGGCACAGGATCCAAGACAGCATGGGTTTAAAAGGAAGGTCCTGTCAAACTAATCTCATAGATTTCTTTGACTGGGTAACCAGAGTGGTGGACCAAGGGGAGTAGTTGATGTCGCCTACCTTGACTTCAGCAAAGCTTTTGACACTGTTCCACATAGAAGATTGATAAACAAGCTAGGTAGGCTCGGGTGGGTCGAAGTTGGTCAACTGGGTGGCAAACTGGTTGACTGGCAGAAAACAGAGAGTGGTGGTAAATGGTATACAGTCAGAAGAGATGCAAGTCACAAGTGGGTACTTCAGGGATCAGTCCTGGGGCCAGTCCTATTCAACATCTTCATTAGTGACCTAGCAGATGGACTAGAGGGTAAGGCTTGTCTGTTTGCAGATGACACCAAGATCTGCAACAGAGTAGATGATCCAGATGGGGTGGGCAGAATGAGAAGAGATCTGGATAAACTAGCAGAATGGTCAGAAGAGTGGCAACTGGATTTAATGCAAAGAAGTGCAAAATCATGCACATAGGGAAGAGAAACCCTGAAGCCACTTATAGGCTGGGAGGGAGTTGCTAGCAGTCACAAAGGAAGAAAGAGACTTGGGCATCATCATCACTGATGACCTGAAATCATCCAAGCAGACCTCAAAGCAGTAGGTAAGGCTAGGGGTGTTAGGGCAGGTATTAGTAGGGTATCACAAGTCGAAGAGGGAGGTAATAATCCCTCTGCACAAGACATTGGTTAGGCCCCATCTGGAGTACTGCATGCAGTATTGGAGGCCACACCTTCACAAGGACATTAACCAAATTGAGGCAGTCCAGAGAAGGGCAACCAAAATGGTGCAGGGACTGCATCAGAAGACATATGAGGACAGATTAACGGAGCTCAATATGTATACCCTTGAGCAAAGGAGGGAGAGGTGATATGATCGAGACATTTAAACACCTTAAGGGCATAAACAAGGTGAAAGAGTCTAACTATGTTTAAATATAAGAAAAATAGCAGGACAAGAGGACACAGCATGAGATTAGAGGGAGGCCGATTAAGGGGAATGTGAGAAATTCTTTTTCACAGAAAGGGTGGTAGATGCATGGAATGGCTTACCACAAGAAGTAGTGGCTATGAATACAGTGCAGGGCTTCAAACAGGCATGGGATAGGCATAAGGGAGCAATACAAATGACTATGAATAGATAGGTCACTGACATCGCAAAGGCCGATGGCACATTTATAAGGTAGAAAAAGAAATGGGCAGACTGGATGGGCCTTGCGGTCCTTATCTGCCGTCAACTTCTATGTTTCTATGTTTCTATCCCGAAGGGGCTACTTGCTGCAGTCTGCCCGGGGATGGATGCAGAACAGAAATGGTCCATCATAAGGAAGGGTCTTCAGAGGCAACTAACATGTGCCAAGACCAAAAGCAAGCAGTCCAGGTGTAAAAATCCAAGCTGGCTCAGTAAGGAAGTGGCAGGGAAAGTGAGGGATAAGAGGTTGTCCTTTAACAGGTACAAGAAAACCCAGCGCAAGGAGGACAAGGGGGAGTACACGAAGAAATCCAAGGAGGTGAGTAGGGTAGTTAGGGCAGCTAAAGCTGCTAGGGAGTTAAAATTGGCTCAGGGGATCAGGGAGGGGGGAAAAGGATTTCTTCAAGTACATAAGAGAGAACAGGAGTTGTAAGGACGAGATTGTCCGGATCAAGAGGGAAGGGGGTTGGGCAGAAATTGGGGAGGAAGAGGCACAGGCTCTCAACGAGTACTTCTGTTCTGTGTTCACTAAAGAAAAGGATGGTCCAATACCACAAGGGAAAGGAGGGTTGGGCAACGGAGTGGCACAGGTAACGGATGGGGTCGTCCAAGTGGATAGGGTTCTAAAAGGACTGAAAGCCCTGCCATTGGATAAGGCCCCAGGACAGATGGAGTACATCCAAGAGTACTGAAGGAGTTGGCAGAGGTCTTGGTGGGCCCACTGGCAGGCGTGTTTAACACCTCACTGAAGACAAGGTGCATGCCCAGGGACTGAAGGATGGCCCATGTGGTGCTACTCCACAAAAGTAGACTTAAGGATGAACCCGGTTAACTATAGACTGGTAAGCTTGACTTCCATTTTGGGGAAGTTAATGGAGGAGAGATTGATAACTTTTCTGGATAAAAATGGTCTCCAGGATGAAAGGAAGCATGGGTTTGTCTTGGGAAGATCCTGTCAGAGTGACCTAATTGACTTTTTCAATTGGGCACAAGGGCGGTTGACGGGGGTCATGCTGTGGATGCCCTGTATCTGGACTACAGTAGGGCCTTTGACTCGTTGCCCCACAAAGGTTGCTGGGCAAGCTGAGGAACCTGGAGGTGGGGGATAAACTAGTGGGATGGGTTAGTAGCTGGCTGCAGAACAAACAACAGAGGGTAATTGTAAGGGAGGAAGCTCCAAACCAAGGCCCGTGATCAGTGGGGTGCCACAGGGCTCATTGTTAGGCCCAATTTTATTTAACACCTTTATCAGGGATATAACAGATGGGATCAAGAGTAAGATCAGCCTGTTTGCTGACAACACAAAGATATGTGTAATAGTGAACAGTGAGGAAGTGGGCAAGAACTCAGGGAAGCTCTGGCAAAACTCAAGCACTGGTCAGGTGTATGGCAGCTGGGGTTTAATGTTAAGAACAGCAAGGTCATGCACTTCGGAGTCAGAAACTCCAAGACCATCTACTGACTGGGGGGAGTGCAGGTATTTATTTCTGATGAAGAGAAGGACCATGGGGTACTAGTCACAGGAGACATGAAGGTATCGATACAGTGCCAGAGGGTGGCAGCAAGGGACAGTCAAATGCTGGGGTACATTCCAAGGGGCATCACCTCTAGAAGGGAATAGGTCATCCTGCCACTGTATTGATTGCTGCTGAGGCCACACTTGGAGTACTGTATGCAATTCTGGTGCCCATACCTAAAAAAGGATGTTAGACTACTGGAGGGGTTGCAGCGTAGGGCGATAAAGATGATCCTAGGTCTGGAAGAAAAATCCTATGAGGAAAGATAGAGGGGGCTCAACATGTATTCCCATACCTCCCAACTGTCCCTGATTAAGTCAGAAATCCCTCATTTTACCCCTCAAAATCACTCTGTCCCTCATGGAAAAGGTGTTGCCCAGACAGAGAATGTACTGGAAATTTAGAATTTTAAAAAAGAAATCCATAATATTCCAAGATGCTAAATTAAAACTAAACTTTGTACAAGTAAACATAATGGTTTCCACATTGTTCTAAGCCTGTATTTCCATGTTTAAGGACATGTCCCTCATTATGAGGGCCAGTGTCCTTCATTGTCCCACATTTTGAGTGTCTGTGTCCCTCATTTCAGTGACAAAAGGTTAAGAGGTATGTGTATTCCCTTGAGGATGGAAGGGAGAGGGGGACATGATAGAGACCTTCAAATACATAAAAGGCAAAAACAGGGCTGGGGGGGTTTCTGCTTAAAGGGTGGGAGGGTCACAAGGGGGCACAATCTGTAGCTGGAAGGGGAAGATTCAGGAGGAAGATGAGGAAGCATTACTTTACAGAAAGGGTGGTGGAAGGGTGGAACAAACTGCCAGAAGAACTGATCGTCTTGAGGATAGTAGACAGTTTTAAAAGTGGGTGGGATAGAGTCAAACATAGAAACATAGAATTTGACAGCAGATAAGGACCGCTTGGCCCACCCCGTCTGCCCATTTTCCCACCTAACAGATAAGCTGCAGATCCTAATTAACCAACAGCTTACTTCCTCCTACCCCCCCCACTAGGACTGCCTTATGTCTGTCCCATGCATTCTTGAATTCCCCCACTGTTCTTGACTCCACGACCTCCTCAGGGAGGCTGTTCCATTCATCCACAACCCTCTCTGTGAAAAAATACTTCCTTACAATACCTCTGAGCCGTCCCCCCTCTATCTTCAAATTGTGCCCCCTTGTTCTTGCACATCTCTTTTTCTGCCACCCTCTCGGACTTTGTTGATTCCCTTGAGGTACTTGAAAGTTTCTATCATGTCCCCTCTCTCCCTCCTTTCCTCAAGGGTATACATATTAAGCTCCTTTAGTCTTTCTTCATATGTCTTCTGGTGCAGACCCTGCACCATTTTGGTTGCCCTCCTCTGGGCAGCCTCCACTCTGTCTATGTCTTTGCGGAGATGGGGTCTCCAGAACTGCACACAGTACTCCAGATGGGGTCTCACCAACTGTCTGTACAGAGGGATAACAACTTCCTGTTTTCTACTATTGATGCCTCTCCCTATGCATCCCAACATCCCCCAGCCTTCCTTACTGCCTTCTCACATTGCTTGCCCACCTTTAGGTCATCTGATATAATTACCCCAGGGCCCTTTCCATTTTTACTGTTGTCAGTATCTCACCCCCCATTGTGTACTCTTGCCCTGGGTTTTTGTTTCCCAGGTGCATTACCTTGCACTTCTTTGCATTGAATCTGAGCTGCCATACATTTGACCATTCCTCCAACCTTGCCAAGTCCCTTCTCATCCTTTCCACTCCATCTGGTGTATCAACCCTGTTGCAGATCTTTGTGTCATCTGCAAAGAGACATACTTTTCCTTCCAGTTCCTCTGCAATGTCACTTATAAAGACATTAAAAAGGACCGGTCCCAGTATTGAACCCTGCGGTACCCCGCTAGTAATCCTCCTTTCTTCACTGTGGACTCCATTTACTACTACCCTTTGCATCCTGTTGTCTAGCCAATGTTTTATCCAGGCTACCACCTTGGGACCCACTCCAAGGCTGGCTAACTTGTGTATTAATCTTTTGTGTGGGACTGTATCAAATGCCTTGCTAAAATCTAGGTAAACCATGCCCACAGCCCCTCCCTGGTCTACTACTTTGGTCACTCAGTCAAAGAAATCTATTAGATTCGTCTGACACGACCTTCCCATCGTGAATCCATGCTGCCTTGGGTCATGTGCCCCACTGGCCTCTAGATACTCAACAATTCTTTCCTTCAGAAGTGATTCCATCATTTTACCTACCACTGAGGTCAAACTAACTGGTCTGTAGTTTCCTGCCTCTGTCCTGCTCCCACTTTTGTGAAGAGGAATCACATCCGCCCTCCTCCAGTCCTCAGGTACCACCCCATCCTCCCATGATTTGTTAAAGAGAGTAGTCAGCGGTGTCATTAGTTCTACCCTTAGTTCTTTTAGAATTCTGGGGTGAATCCCATCAGGCCCCATTGCTTTGGCCACCTTCAATTTTATTAGTTCTTTCAGAACCCTTTCTTCTGTAAATGGACTGGTATCGACCCTCGTCTTCAGAGTGTTTCTCTTGTTTGGTTTAGGTACTTCCCCCTCCTCTTTCTTTGTGAATACTGAGCAGAAATATTCGTTCAGTATCCCTGCTTTTTCATTGTCACACTCTACCCACATTCCCTCCCCTTTATTAAGCCTCAGTATCCCTCCTTTGGTCTTTCTTCACTCTCTAATGTACCTATAAAAGGTCTTATCCCCCTTTCTTAACAGAGTTGGCTATCCTTTCCTCGGTTTGGGCCTTTACTATTCTGACTGCCTTCCCAGCCTCTTTCTGCTTTAACTGATAAAGTTCTCTGTCCTTTTCCTTCTATGTTTCCTTATATTTCCTGAATGCTATCCTTTTCTCCTTAACCTTCCCTGCCAAATCTTTTGAGAACCAAAGTGGTTTTTTTCTTCGTTGTGTTTTGTTGATTTGCTTTACACAAAGGCTTTTTGCCTCTGTGATGGCTGTTTTGATTACTCTCCATTGTTCCTCCACCCCTCCTTCTTGCCTGTTTGCTAGTGCTTTTCTGAGGCACTCTCTCATTTTCTCAAAGTCAGCCCTCCTAAAGTCCAATACTCTTGCTTTTGTATGGCTTGATTGTATGGCTGTGTTTATCGTGAACCACACTGTTTGGTGGTCGCTTATTCCCAGATGGCTACCCACTTCTAAATCTGAGATTCTTTCTCCATCCCCATTTGAGAGTACCAGGTCTAAGATTGCTCCCTCCCGAGTGGGTTCCAAAACCAGCTGTCTGAGGCATGCCCCCTCTAGGGCATCAAGAATGACCCTGCTCTTGGATGTGCCTGCAGCAAAGGTGCTCCAGTTAACATCTGGCATACTCAGGTCCCCCATCAACAATATCTCCCCTTTTTCTGCCATTCTAAGGAAGTCTTCTATCATTTTCTTGTCCATTCCCTTCACCTGAGATGGGGTCTGTATACAACCCCATGCGGATTGTGGTGCCATTTTCTGTCTCCAGGGTGACCCAGAGTGTCTCATCTGCTCCCTGTTTACTCTTTTAGTTCTGTTGCTTTGATCCTTCCTTTACATAAGAGCTACTCCTCCTCCTCTTTACCCTCCCTGTCCCTCCTGTAGATTGTGTATCCTGGTATGTTGACATCCCAGTCATGGTTCTCTGTGTACCATGTTTCTGTGACTGCCACAATATCCAGGCAACCCTCTTCCATCAAGGCCACTAGTTCAGGGAGCTTGTTACACAGACTATGGGCATTGGTACTCATCACCCTCCACTTTTTGATGGCCTTACCCCTTTTAGCCCCATTCCTGCCCTTACTGCCTTTGCAGTGGGGATAGTAAGTACAGATAAGAACTGAGGGAGGGAAAAGCTGGGCCGTAGGTATGATGGGGTGTGACGGGGTCGGGGGCAGCTGCAGTAAAAGTATAATGCGAGCTGCACACTCAGGTAGACTTGACAGACCCCTAGGTCTTTTTCTGCCAGTGTATTTGTACGTTCGTATGTTTGTACTAACCACAAACATCTCAAGTGCCCTACTGGTGTGAAGATAAAACTGTGCCAACTTCACGCAAAACACTACTCCCATTGTGTTTCCAGGTCCCCTGTGTGTTCCTCAGTCAATGCTGCAGCCACAGTCAGGGACCAGGTGAAGACTAGGAATAGTGGCAGCATGAGGAGGCTGTCACAGAAGCACTGAGGAGGCCTGGAGAACCCTATGATGTAATCCCCAAAATGGGGGAGGGGGAACCACAAATAGATATCTTCACAGAATCAATTTGTTGTTTTTAACAGATCTCCTAGCCATATAGTATCTAAAAAAATAGCCAGTTATGAATTCCAAGTGAATAGTTTAGTCTTGCAGTTTATGGAACAAGGAAACCGCTCAAGCTTTGTTCTCATGGTTTATCATTTTCATTTCATTTCATTAAATGTTAGAACCACTGAGCAAAGATCATTTGCAATGGGGGGCTATTTTGCATATACAATACATGTTACACATAAATCACACATAACAAAGGAGAAATAAGTAAAATACACAATGTAAATAAACTCATATACACTTATAAAATGGAAATTTAGAAACATCAATCAAGTAGCATCAGATGGGGAAAAACAATTGCAACTACCCACAGAGGAGAAAAAATAAGAGTTTACTGCAGAGATTGGAGGCCGTTTGGTGTCCACAAAGCAGACCTGGTTTGGGAGAGAGTTTCACAGGGTGGGAACAATGTGATTAATCAAACACTTAGGCAATGTGGTCTTAGCAGCAGGGATCTCAAGCTCGCAAAGACAGACATCACGCAGAGAGGGGGTGACCTTTCTGAGGGAAAGTCACTCTACTAGATCATCTGTGGCCTGTCCCAAAGCTCATTTTATATGAAAAAAATGAGTTTGTGAAGTTTCCTTCTTTTTTCCCATAGCGGTCCAGCCTAGCCTCATATAGAGGTCACAGTGGTGGGTCTGTAAGGGACAAGCAAGAACATATCTCGTCAAGCGATTGTATAGTAACTCATTTATGGAGCTGTACATTGGAAGCATGTTCATATTGTAAATCTGCATAGTCAGATATTGGAAACATTTGTACCTGAACAATTTTCTGAATAGTTCCTGGGTTAGGCTACCTTTATTACGATAGAGGTGACCCACCCTTGTACCTATTTTCCCTATCAGATGTTCCACATGTTTATGTTGAGAGAGCTAAGGCCTGAAGTTCAATGTGGTGGAATAGCTCCTCCCACATACCAAATATAATCCAGCCTCTCCCAGCAGCTCACGCTTAGTGCATTTTAAAATGATGGCTGTTTCATGGTGCTCTGGGCTGCTGCATGGCTTATGGGGCTGAGCCTCCTTGGGTTTCTTCTGCTCCTTTCTGCTGTTCTGTCTCCCCTCTCCTCAGTTGGTACTCTGTGTGTTCCTGTTTTCTCCTTCTTTTGTTGTCTCTCCTGTTTGCTCATTTGCCTCACCCTCCCTTTTGCCTCCTCTCCCTGCTATTTAGCTTCTCCTCCTCCTCCCATTCCTTATCCATCCCCCCCCAAACCATTCCTGTTCTCTCTGTTGTTGTTCTTTCCCCCACCCCTGTCTGTTTCCCTTCCTGCTCCGGACGTTTTGTCCTGGTTCTCCGTGCCCTGCCTCATTCATCCTGTTTTCATTTCTGATATGCCTTTCTGTTTTGATTCTTTTGGGCATTTCTACCTCCTTTCCTCATTGCCATCCCATCTCTGTGCCAGTGCTTCCGGGGTATGATGTCATCCCGCAGCACTCGGCTCTAGCTGCCCCACTGAATGCATACATATCTCCAGAGTCATAAATGGAGAAAACAGGACATTGTCAATTCTGTAACTAAAACAAAGTTCTTTCCCCTTCCCCATTTTGTGTGTTTTGATCATGTTTTCAGGTTTGAGAGTGGGGGTCAGAGTGTTCGGAGTTGGGGGGTTGAGACCAGCGCAGCATGAACCGTGCACAGTGTGGCAGCTTGCATAATGTGTATCATCTTGAACAGCATGTCAGCTTGTCAGCTCAGTGTACTTTCAGTGCCGAGGTGAGTGAGACTGTAACATTTGTCCTCTCGTTGGTACTTCAAGCTCTTCACGGTGAGCACTCCCATGATAGCGGTCCTCAAACATTTTTCTGCATTTGTCATTTGCCTTACACCATGCTCGGTCACTTGTAACAATCACACCTTGATTTGACCACCATACCTGCTCTTTTGCATTTCATTCATAGGTACTACTTGGATTTCTCACCGTTGCATATTTCAATTATTTCATTCATGTAGTTCTGCATAATCTGGAAACCATGTACAATGTATACCATCAGTACCTTCCTTCAACTGTTGTTTTTTTTTTTATTTTACATGTTTTGCTACTTCAGACACCCCCATGTTACAGCATTGTGCTTGTCTCTTCATACTGCAGCTTTCAGCTATACACACCCTGTTGTGTCCTCCTGGTGCTTTGTGTTGTATGCCTTCAGTGTGTTTAATATTGCCTCTCGTTCAGCTGTGATTATGTTGTCCTACTGCTGCTGTTGCCATTCCTCACTTCCTTGCTATTGTCCCCTTCCTCCAGCTTATTAATTCTGATTGTCTTTAATTTCTGATGCTTGGCTACCAGCTGCCCTTTGCTTTCAGCTCATGCCAGCAGTCTGACGAACTCCATCCCTAACTCTACTTAGTGGGTATGCTTGACCTATCTACCAGGGATGTCAGTCCTGTTTCCAGCCACCTCCAGCATCTGCTATCAATCTTACATTCTCTGTCCTTAATTCTGCCTAGTGAGGTATTGAGTGCAGGTGGGCCTGCCCTGTCTACTGAGGATGGGAATTCTGTTTATTTCCAGTTTCTACCATTGATCCATCCTATGCCATCATTCTGAAAGTTTCTGTCCCTAATTCTGCCTAGAGAGGTATGGAGCGAAGGTGGGTTTGCCCTGCCTGCTGGGGATGGTAGCCTGTTCCTTGTTTTCAGTTTCTACCATTATTCTATCCCATACCATCATTCAACGGTCTCTGTCACTAGCTCTGCCTAGTAAGGTATTGAGCAAAGGTGGACTTGCCCTGTCTATCACAGTTAGGAGGCTGTTCCACTTTCCAGCTTCTACCATCAATCCATCCTCCACCTTTATTCTGACAGTCTCAGTCCCTGACTCTGCCTTCTGAGGTTTCGGGCGCAGGTTGGCTTGCCTGTCTACTGCGGCTGGGCGTCTGTATCATCCATCTGCATTGTCTACCATGTACTTTCTCTACCTACAGCATCGTTGCCTTCCTCTCAAGCTGGGTTCTGTTGATCCCTCAGACTGTGCTTCAGGTGTACTATCTTTGTTCACCCCGGATGCTCATTACCCATCAGCCCTCCATCTCCTGTACCTAGGCCTCATCTCCGATTACTTGCCTCCAATCTCCTTGGCCAGTCCTGTAAGATCTCTCAAGCCTTCTTCCTTGGTTCATTCAGCCCATCCACAGGCCTCGGACTCGACTACTCCATTATAGTGTTGACAATTTGCATCTCATGGCCTCACTTCCATTGCTGGAGTGTCCATTACTTAGCTCCTACTCACACCTTGGTTTGGTGTTCTCACCCCTTGGCCTCATCCAGTTCTGGATCCTGCTCCCTGCCTGCTTGCCTATCCCTTGACTTCTTCACAGGTATCCTGTACTCCAGACCCCATGACTTTGCTTGCTTGTTCATTTCCCATCCTGCAATCCTCTATGCTGCTGTTTTAGTTTGCATTGACTATGATTGTTCTGGTCCTGGTCCCCAACAAGCCCTCTGGTTCAGTGGGTGGGGCTCCTTTTCTGGGATACCTGGCCTTGGTTCTGGCCATTGCTTTCCACTGCATCCCGCTATCGGGTCTTCAACCATGGTGCTCCTGCTTACTTGGACATTGCTGTTTCATTCTGCTCCATGTTGCCCAGTTTAGTTTCAATGGCTTTTGCTTATCACTTGAGTGGTGTGTGTGTCTCCACTCCCCAGTCCATGATGATTTTGCTGTACTTGGGATACCCTGCTGATGTTTGGGCCCTTGGCTTCTTGGTGCTTACCTCCTGCCCCCATCATCCTCTTCAGCCTGCTGTGATGGATCCTGCCTTTGTTCCTCTGTTCCACTCTGCTCTCAGGATGAATTTCTCCTGGGACCTGTTCACCATCTGCTAGTCCTCCCTGTTGGATTGGTCAACTTCATGTAGTTCCTGGGATATTTTCTGGCCTGCTGCTTTCTCCTTGTCTGCTTGTCATCTCCTGGACATCCTCCACCCCTGATGTTGCTTCCTGGATTTCCTCTGCTGACTGTTCTGTTGCATCCCCTTGGCTTACCCTGGAAGGACTGCTGTTATGTCATGGTGCCTTTTCCATTCTACTGCTGCTGCTGCAGCTCTGGGCTTTGGCTTGTTTGCTTCCCTGTCTTTTCTTTTGGGCTATTATCCACAGTTGCCGGTGTCCAGCAATCAAGCTATCTGTTTGATTATTCTACCGATTGCTCTGACTTACTCTTCTTCTGCAGCTGGCATCATAGCTCTTGATCAGTACTCAGTGGACTATCAGTACTTCACAAAAGAGAAAAATCCTGGTCTAGCAACATCCCTTGAACTGCTCTATTTCTTTGGACCCAGACAGTCTGAAGCACCATTATCTCCGATATTTTCCACAAGATCATTTCTTGGCATTTTATTGTATTCAGACTGTCTAGACACTTTTATCTCCCAGTCAACTCTACAAGATCAGTCTTCAGACATCTAATTAGATTCAGACCACATGGAAGCCATTACGTAACAATATACTCCCAAGGACCCAGGCTTTAGTGGAGTTCTCTTTGAACCTATCCTCTCACACCAGAAAATGTGAATTTACTTCCCTCCTGGGATACCTCATCTGCAGAAAACCATAATTCCTCAAGGTAGTTCCTTAATGTCCTACCCATTGGCACTGGCACCATCATATTCAACTGATACCATCATATCTAATTCTCTTCAGTGGCAACTCAGATTTGACTATGTCATTCCACTCTTGCCTTTATGAAATAGCTGTCCAATGCTCTTCAAAGACCTTTCTTCCAACTAGTGTCTCTGAATATGCACCTTTGTATCTCCACAGCATGGCTATCCTGCTATCTTTATGCAATCCCGAACCATGGCTCCTGAGCCTCCGGACATTTTGATACTTCACAAAGCCATCATTATCTCCTCTGCAATACATACCCAATCATGACAATCATCTTCCTCGAGGTCCTCTGGTATCATCAGACAATATCTATCTTCTTTATACTCAATCAACAGTGAATACCATCACCAAGGGATAGTTTTCATTTCATTCCATCACATTGCTCATGCACAACTGACCCTGTTATCTATTTACCACAATTCCACACCTTTATGGTTCCACATCAGACTATTGCAAACGACTCAGTCAATATGTTATATCATTTCCAATATCACACCTTCATTGATTCATCAGTCAGCAGACTCAATTAAGACTCCTCCATTATCCAGCATTCCCTCAACATGTTGGAATCTATGCACCAGCAAGTAAACTCCACATGGGCCATTCTGACTCATGCCACCAAGTTTCTTATACTACAACTGAAAAGTATTCCTCATAAGCTTATCTCAGTCTTTCCTAACTATTGCTCATGTAAGTTATATACTAGTATTTCTAATGTGTTATTAAGCCCTAAAACAATCATGCAGAACAATTCAGGCATACCTATCAGATATCCGGTTACTGTTCTTACGGTCTGCTGCATCCTCAACTTCATCATTTTTCAGTCTTTCAGTTACTCTGGTCAGCTAGGTATCCAAAAGCTTCAGTTACTCAACCTCCTTGTCATTGCCCTTTTAGATGCTTCCAGAATAAAACATAGTGAATCTACTACTCTTGATTCCATTTATTTATTTATTTCATTTTTGTTGACTGTGTAAGTGCACTAGACAAATTCTGTCTATTTTCAGGCACTACCCGGGAAGGGGGATACAGATGAATGCCAACTGACTTTGAACCAGATGAAGCTGTCTGTGGTATTTTTAGTGAAAGGAATCTATTTGAATCTACTTTGCACACCATGGTTTTTCCTGCCAATTGTGTAGCCTTCTTTGGATTTCTGCATCCAGGATTCTCTATCATCATCCTTAAGCAGTACTGAGAGCCTTACCAACATTCGTAAAATCGCTGATTTACGAAAGGGGCTGATCATTCTATCCTGCCGTTACCTTCCTCAAAGTCTGACAAATTATATTAAAGAGTTCACATAAATTAATATCCATTCTGTGATTACTGGAATTCAGCAACTCACCTGGATAAATTCATACTCTTCCTCATGCTCACATCCATCACTTCCTCTTTGTATCTGTGACAAACTACATCCATCACTTCCTCTTTGTATCTGTGACAAACTATCACCTAATACCTCAAATAGTTCTTGGATCATGTTTGAAACCTTCCATCAAAAGCTTGACTTAATCCATATTCATCATCTAGACTTCATCTGGGTTGCATCTGCTTCTTCAACTTCCAGAACTGACTTTCCTGCATGCATCATGAAAGACTTAGAAAATGGACTTTATCACACTGTGAACACTACATCCTAAACCAGAATCAGAAATCAGTGCAAGCATTTACGATCATCTCATCTTAGGTTGCACAGGGGACAGGCTGGTCAGTAGTCATGGGTCCTCAGAGGTTTCCTCCAAAGGTGTTTTTTTCCTCTCCTGCGTGCTACTGGTAACACAATCCGTGAGTTGGAAGAGGTAATCTTTTTGGGCCCTCTATTCCCTATAGCTACCCAGCTTAATCTACCAAGGGTGGGAACAGAGAAAGGCCAAACATTCACAAGTATATACAAGCACCGTTCTGTTCACCAAACATTGAATGGGAGGGTTAAAACCCGAGGTTCAATGTGGGGGAATAGCTCCTTCCCTATGTCAAATATAATCCAGCCTATTCCAGCAGCTTACACTTAGTGCATTTTGAAACACCCACCATCCTCTCCATTCTCCTCCTCTGGCACACTGCTCACCCTTGATGCTGGGCCCTCTATTCCCTACAGCTACACAGCTTAATCTACCAAGGATGGGAATGGAGAAAGTCCAAAAGTACATACGTACACGCAAGCACTGTTCTATTCACCAAATATTGAACTATATCCCTGAATGTCCAGCCAGAACCCAAGGTATTTGTCTGAGTCACTGACTCCAATGGGTTGTGTGAAACAATATTAATTCTGTGATGGTTTTAGGTCTAGCCAGATTGCTGAAAAGTAAAAGTTTACTTTTGGCTGAATTCAAACTCTGCCCTGAATCCAAAAAGAATGACTGCAACTCATCAAATCTCTTTGCAAGATTTATCTGTACATCCATAAAAGATCTACTAGAGGTATAAATGACAGTGTCATCTGTGTACAGATGGTACTTTGCATTACTAACACTGTTGCACAAACCCTTTAAGTAAATCTAACAAGCATTTGTCAATGGCGAATGTTGTCTTGCTGGCATTGGCATTGGTAGTGCAGGAGTTAGAGATGCATAATAGGAATGGCAATGAAGTATTGAACTGATGCCATCTTCACCCCCACCCTGAAGAGACACATTTTCAACATAGGCATTTTGGGACCTCCCCTCATGAACAGTGGCACTTTGATTTTGTTAATCTGTCACAAAAGTTGATTTCCCAAAGTGACCACGCCATTCTGCGCCACAGGTGTGAAAACACATTTTGGGCAGGATGTGAAAAATGACAGCTGTACTGTTCATAAGGAGGTGTGAAAAAATGCCAGTGTTGAAAATCTGGCATGAAAATATTGCAAATATGTGAAGTTACAAGGGTGCATGCAAACTGCGCAATGCATGCTTGTAACACAGTCATTTTATGGACTTTCATCACTGAATTTTCAACATATGCAGTTTAGGACCTCTGCTCATGAACAGTGTCACTGTCATTTTCTCAAACTGTCCCAAAAACTGATTTTGCACAGCAACCGTGCTATTCTGCGCCGGAAGTGCAAAAACACATATCGGCCAGGATATGTAACATGACAGCTGTACTGTTCATAAGGAGGTGTGGAAAAATGCCAATGTTAAAAATATGGAGTGAAAATATTACAAATTCATGAAGTTATGCATGTGCATGGAAACTGCGCAAAACACGCTCATGAAACATTCATTTTTTTGATTTTTTTCACCAAATTTGTAACATAGGCTTTTTGAGAGCCCACCTCATGAACAGTGGCACTGTCATTTCATTAATTTGTCCTGAAAGGTGATTCCACGCAGTGACTGCAAAATCACCTTTCAGGACTGAATAACGCCATGACAGTGACTGAATTCATGAGGAGGGACCTCAATAACTCCATGTTGAAAATTAGGTGCAAAAATTCCAACAAATGCCCTAGATATGCACCAAAGTTGAAAAACCGCTGTTTGTGCCATTATACAGCTTACCGGCATTTCTTCAGTTCGTGGTCAGCTTTGAAGAGTGCGGACATGTTCCCGGACTGGTCCACCGGAGATCGTCATGCCAGACTACAGAGGTAAGTATGGGGTGAATGGGGTGTGGGATGCAGGGTGCGTAGAGGGTGGGTGCGGGTTGGGGGAGGATTAGACAGACTGCAAGGGACCTTTTTCTTCTTTACGGGTTAAAAAAAAAACATTGCAGGACTTTTTTTTTTTACAGGAGCATTTGGCACGCTGGGGTTGGCTCCCAGCATGTCATCTGAGTGTTTGGAGGGGCTAGCTGATGGGGGATTGGGCACCACTGTCGGCACATACTGAAAGGGGGGCTAGAGATGAGGAGGATTGGGCACCCCCCTCGGCACACAATAAATGGGACGGCATTATGCCGACAGGGAGTGGGCTCCCCAGTCAGCACATGAACTGTGGGCACCCCTGAAGTTGGCATCGTGGCAGGCGGTGGTGGCAGTCATTGCCACCACGTTTACTAAAATGCTTCACCAGGAAAGGCACATCAGGAGGTGCCACTGCATGATGAGCTTGGTTCTCATTGCAGCGGACCTTTTCTTAGATGTGCTCGCCACATTAGGTGTTGCTGGTGTGGCGCCTGCATGCTGCCTTATTGGGGAATGAGGGACGCACCTACTGATGCATGCCCTGCATTCAACCACAGTGACCGCACCTCCAAATCTGCTACTACTATAATATGTTGGCTGGCGTGCAAGCATGAGCCAACATAAAAAGAAGAGGCCAAATACCAGACCCTGTAGTACACCCCTAGATAATAAGAGGGTACCTGACTCAAACTTATTCACAACAGTTGCTTGCTTCCTAGAAGACAAATACGCAGTGATCCAATTTAAAACATCAACATTGCCACTTCAGCCAACCTAGACAGAAAAAAAGTAAAGGCCTTGCAGAAGTCAGCAAAGATGGCCATGGTAATTTGCCCTGCATCCATAGCAAAGATGACATCATCCAAGACATTCGATCTGACAACCACAGTGCTGTGTTGCTTTCAAAAACCAAACTGAAATTTGTTAAATAGTCCAGAGTCATCCAAATAGCAATTAAGATGTTTTGCTAATAATCTTTTAAAATATTTAGAGGTGACTCAAAGTATGCAAATGGGACAACAATTAATCATCTTTAGTGGGTTCCCCCCTATTAAAAATAAACATAATCCAGTCAAGCTTCCAATCATTAAGTGAACCCCCCTCTCTGAGAGGGACCAACTGAAGAGCTATGTTAGGGTTCAGCAGTCTTGAGGGCAGAAATGCTAAGGAGAGAGGGAGACAGTCCATCCAGGCCCCCACTTTTACCAGATTTTAAATTTGAGTGACTCAATCATCTCATAAATTTCCATTTTAACATAGAAACATAGACTTTGACAGCAGATAAGGACCACTTGGCCCACCCTGTCTGCCCATTTCTCTACCTACTGGGTAAGCTGCAGATTTTAGTTAACCAACAGCCTACTTCCTGCCACCCCCACTATAATTGCCTTATGTCTGTCCCATTCATGTTTGAATTCCTCCACTGTTTTAGACCCCACAGCCTCTCCAGGAAGGCGGTTCCATGCATCCACCACTCTCTCCGTGAAAAAAAAATTCCTCACATTACCCCTGAATCACTCCCCCTCTATCTTTAAATTGTGCCCCCTTGTTCTTACACATCTCTTTTTCTGAAAGATGCTACCCTCCTGGACTTTGTTGATTCTCTTGAAGTACATGAATGTTTCTATCATGCCCCCCCCCGTCCCTCCTTTCATCAAGGGTATACATATTTAAGCTCTCTCAGTGTCTCTTCATATGGTTTCTGATGCAGACCCTGCACCATTTTAGTTGCCTCCTCTGGACTGCTTCCATCCTGTCTATGTCCTTGTGTAGATGAGGTCTCCAAAACGGCACGCAGTACTCCAGATGGGGTTTCACCAACTGTCCATTACAGAGGGATAACCACTTCCCTTTTTCTACTTGTGATGCCCCTTCCTATGCATCCCAGTATCCCCCTGGCTCTCCTTACTGACTTCTCACATTGCTTACCCACCTTTAGATCATCTGATATGACTACCCCCAGGTCCTTTCCATTTTTGTTGTTGTTAGTACCTCCCCTGCTATTGTATACTCTTCTCCTGGATTTTTGTTTCCCAGGTGCATTTTTTTGCACTTCTTTGCGTTGAATCTAAGTTGCCATATGTCTTACTATTCCTCCAACCTTGCCAAGTCCCTTCTCATCCTTTCTACCCCCCCTTGTGTATCAACTCTGTTACAGATCTTTGTGTCATCTGCAAAGAGACATACCTTTCCTTCCAGACCTTCTGCAATGTCACCTATAAAGATGTTAAAGAGGACTGGACCTAGTACTGAGCCCTGAGGTACTCCACTAGTGACCCCCCTTTCTTCGGAATGTGTTCCATTCACTATTACCTTCTGTGTCCTGTTGTACAGCCAGTTTGCTACCCAGGCTACCACCCTGGGACCCACTCCCAGGCTGGCTAACTTGATTATCAATCTTTTGTGTGGGACTGTGTCAAATGCCTTGCTAAAGTCTAGGTAGGCCATATCCACAGCCCCTCCCTGGTCTATTACTTTGGTCACCCAGTCAAAGAAATCTATTAGATTCATCTGACATGACCTTCCTGCTGTAAATCCATGCTGCTTTTGGTCCTGTGCCCCGCTGGCCTCTAGGTACTCAACAATTCTTTCTTTCAGAAGTGATTCCATCATTTTCCCTACCACTGAGGTCAAACTTACAGGTCTGTAGTTTCCTGCTTCTGCCTTGCTCCCACTTTTGTGAAGGGGAATCACATCTGCCCTCCTCCAGTCCTCAGGTACCACCCCATCCTCCCATGATTTGTTAAAAAGTGTGGTCAGTGGTGTCACTAGGTCCTCCCTTACTTCTTTTAGGATTCTGGGGTGAATCCTTTCAGGCCCCATTGCTTTGTCCTTCTGGGGTGAAGCCTGTTAGGCCCCCATTGCTTTGTTTTAACAAACTTGAAAAATGGTCAACATGCCCAGTAGGACATTGGTCCATTAAATCCTGCAGGTTATTGTCCACCGGACCAAAACAATTGCCAGACTTGAGAAAAAAAGATGTTGGCTAATACATTATTTTGAACTGCAGTATCATCATCATTCTGGATTTTTATGCAGGGTGTGGATTTAGTCTGTCCATTCAAATTCTTAATAATTGTCCAAAACATAGTGGGATCCCTTGTTGTCTCTAAAATATGAGGGTTTGTTTTGCCTTCTTAACTTCTAGAACATATTTGTTTTGGATTTCCTATAAATATCCAAATCCCTACACAATTTAACTATGTGGGCAATATTCCAAGCCTTAGTTTTATCTGTTTTTATTTTAGTCAACAAAGAGGAATACTACGGGGCTGAAGTATTTTTGATCTGTTTCATTTTGAATGTAAGGTGCTTATCCACTATTTTAAGAAATTCTGAAGCAAAATAATCCCATCCAAGTTGGATCTCAAGGATTAATTTCATTATTTTACACTTTATATTTCTGAAATCAGAAATGAAGTTTTAATAAACAAAGGATCAAAGGATCAAAATCTAATAAATCTTGTGGGACCAGAGGCTCTTTCTTTACCATGCATCCAGAAATTCAGATTTTGGTCATTAAATAAGTCAAGTAATACACCCTACTCCAAATAGTTATGAGGAGAGATAGTAAAAACTAAATCTAACATAGCTGAGCCACCAGCATGTTTAATATTAATACAGATAGGGTCAGTGACTAATTGTTCAAGTCCTAACTATAATACTAAAGTTCTGGCATATTTAGACTTATCTATATTCAGCTAGTCCATATTAAAATCACAGAAAGAAAAAAACAGCACTGTAGCCAAGGCTGAGCAGAGAGTATCTCTTAGATTAGTAGCAATAAATAAGTCCCATAAAAAGACTCACTGACTCCTGGTTATGCTGTAATGCTTCACAAAACTCACAATATCTTTTATTAATCCATAAATACGTGAACAGCAAACAGCAGATAAAATCCAAGCAGAGTCAAAGTACAATCCAAAGCAACACACAACAGACGTGTCCTGGTGTGACACCTCATCACCTGATGCGTTTCATTCAATCGGAGCTTTCTCAAAGGCTTAGAGGTACTACATCACCAGGTGCTTAAATCTAAAAAGATTTAAAGGTACACTACCACCATTTCATCTTAAAACAAAAGCATCACTATTTACATATGTAATAAATGGACAGCTAAACTATGGTAGAGAAAAAATGTGCAGATTTATACAAAAGAAGTAGAAAATATCAAAAACATATTTTGTGTCATAAATTCTACTTATCATCAATTTCTGTTATTGTGACTATGCTTCTGGTACTTATAATCTCCAGTATTAATTTAAGTCATAACAGAAGGCACAATATTGCAGATCAATACCATATTACACTTTATATACATTGATTAAAATCAAACCTGTCAAAGTAAGAAAAGTTTGCACCCAGTTTGTATCAAACTCAGGCAGCAAGGAATGCTGGTGCAAATCTATGTAGAAAGAAAAGAAAAAGACAGAATTAAAAACTTATCAACAAATAACAGTAACACAATAATTCATTTTCTTAAAAAAGCTTTAACTTCAAGTCTTCCATTCAGTCCTTTACCATCTATTGCCTTAAAAGAAAAAAATCCAGTGTTGTTCTTTCTTTAGTAATGGGTTGTTGTAATCACCCCCCCCCCCCTTTCTGGACATCACTGGTTTCTCAATTCCAGTGTAGGGGAATGTGTGTTCATTTCTGTTTCTAGTTTTGAACACATGCATAGACAATGTATTTGTCAAATTTTCATTACTGATGGCTCTCTCATGTTCCCCTATTCTGATCTTAAATGCTCTTATAGTTTTTGCAATATAAAAGCAGCCACATTTGCATAGTGCAAGATATATTATGCCCATAGTACTGCATGTAATAAAACCCCTAACCAGAATCTCTTTTCCAGAAAAGGGGTTATTGACCAATTTAGTAGTTACTACCTTTTGGCAAAATTTGCAGTTGCCACATTTATTACAGCCATTTTCTCTTCTTGGAAGCTACGTTTTAGGATTATTCTGTCCAGGTTGTAAGGAATGGACTATTCTATATTTGATGGTGTTGCCCTTGCGATATACAAAATCATGCTTTTTTTCCACTAGGTTAGCCAGACCTGGATCCTGTTTAGCTATGTGCCAGTGTTTATTAATAATATTGGCTATAGACTTAGATTGAGGATTAAAGGTACTCACAAAGGACAGTTGTGGATCTCTAATCTCATTACCTTGTTTTCTTTTGTTAGATTGAAATACATTTTTTCTCAGAATAAGGTCCACAACCTTCTTGGTATCACTTAATAAACTCTGTGAATAACCTCTCTCTGTTAATCTTGTAGTCGATTCATTAGCTTTTAGCTGAAATGTAGTATCTGAACCACAGTTTCTTTTCGTCCTAATATACTGACCCTTATATATAGCTTTAATAACATGTCGGGGGTGATTACTACTGGCTAATAAAATAGTGTTCCTATATGTTGATTTATGGTATAGGTCAGTAGTAAGACCACTCTGTCCATCTTTTTTTATTAACAAGTCTAGAAATGGAATCTCATACAAATCAACATTAATACTGAATTTTAGATTCTTGTTGTTATTTTTCAAGTATTTGACAAATAACAAAAATTCAGCCTGTGTACCCTTCCATACAAGTAATATATAGTCAATAAAACATTTCCACAAATCTATTTTGCGAAGAAATGGATTATTGACATCACTTATGGTATCATTCTCCCATTTAGTCATATACAGATTAACATAGCTAGGGGCAAAACTTGCCCTCATTGCTGTTCCCTTTTTTTGTAGATAAAAGTCATTTTGGAAAAAAGGAATTACAAGTCAAAACAAACTCTGCTAACTGAATGACAATTTCAGTGGGAGGCTCAAGGTTGTCCCTAGAGTTTAAATAAAATTCCAATGCCTCTAACCCCACTTTATGGGGAATGTTGGTATACAAGGCTGTTACATCCAAAGTCACCAAATGCCATTCATCCTGGATGGCTATAATGTCTAATTTTTCTAAGATGGCACCCGTGTCTTTAATATAAGACGGAACCTCTTTAACCAGATCTGCAATGCAAAAATCAACATATTTTGCTAATGGTTCTGTTAATGAGTTGTTACCTGAGACAATAGGTCTCCCTGGGGGGGCTGTTAATCAAACTTTTATAGATTTTAGGGAGACAATAAAAGATGGGGCATACTGGAAACTCTACCCTTAGGAAATCAACTACAGATTCTGGTAACCATTGATTTTCACTAATCACATCTAGATAACCATCTATGATCTTTTTTATATTCCCGTGTAGGATCATTTCTCAATTTAACATAAAAATCAGCATCACCAAGTTGTCTCATAACCTTAGCTTCATACTTTACAGTATCCATAACAACAATCAACCCTCCTTTGTCATCCTCCTTAATTGTGATATCCAAATTATTACCCAGCCCCTCAAGTGCTTCATTTTCACTTTTACTAACGTTGCGAAAATATTTTTTCTCTAAGTTATTAGAGAGGCTTTCAATGTCTTTTTCATAGCTTTTTAAAAAGACCTATAGAGCTGCTGACATGGGGGGGGGGCAGAAGAAGTCTGATTTTGTTTTGAAACAACTATATGTTCTTTCATTAGCTATCTCACCTGAATTTTGGACAACATTGTCATGGTTCTGTGATTTTCTAGAGAAAAAAGGACTTAAGACTCAATTTACGTCCTAATTTATACAGATCAGTTATGGTCCCAAATGTGTCAAATATCCTTGTTGGTGTAAAGGAAAGTCCTTTGTTCAAAACATTTATTTCAACATCATTCATTTCATATTCAGAGATGTTTATGATATTCACTGGTAAAGTCTGCCCTGTCTCCCACGTCTTTCATTTGGAATACCTCTTGTGTTTAATCCCCCCCTCTTCTGGCATGTTTTTGGTGCCTGTATTCCAATGTGTGGATCTCTGACTGTGCCAAGGGCTCAGTTATATCTGTGTGGGGGGGTAGCACAATTATGGGAAACTGAAAATAGTAACGGAATATCGGCAAGGGCTGGAATGTCAAAGGTGTAAAATTTGGGGGCCCTTTATCCCCTCCTACCAAAAGGATAGGCTTCTCTGACTGAATTCTAAACTCAAGCAGTGGATGTTCACAGCTGTTTTTCCCAACTGTTAAATTCATCTGCCTTGGAGTTAATCTGTCCTGGTAATATACTATCACTTCCGCACCCTTCTTAGTTATATAAGCCCTGAGTATATTATACTCCTGAATTAACAGGTGGGTATGGTTAATTCTACTGTTTAATCACGTCTCACTAAGTACTGAGGTCCCATTCATCTAGCTTCATCCCTAAAGCCCCCAAATGCTTGCTATCATCCTTGGTAGAACTTGATGAACCATCACCTGAACTATGTACTACATTTTCATGATGTATAATACCCACCTTTAACTCTGTTAATTAACTATTGTATTGGATCCAATGAAGTACTTTGGATCATTACAACTCTTACTTATATCTACCTGCACACTGTTTAATGTATCGTGTCTCTCCTGGTTAAAAAAAAAACAAAAAAAAAAACCTGCCTATACCTAGATTGTATATCTAATTAGGGGCTACTAAGCTATGTATATTGTTGATCTTATGCATTGTTTTCCTAATGTTGTGCATTGTATGTAGTGTATGTAACTAATTTCTAGGTACACCAGCCTCCATGTACTGTATAAGTCGCTTGTGTTAAAGTACAATGTTGCTTACTGTTTAAAATTTTGAATGTAACTAATTCTGGGTCGATCTTGAAAAAGGGATATGCTGTGTTAATGGGCCTATCCAGTTATCAAAATTCAAATAAATAAGCAAATAAATAAGTAAACAAACAAACAGATAAATAAAAGAATAAATGAAATTAGGAAGTTGGGAGCACAGTCAAGAATAAAATCCCTGATAAACTCCAACTTGGGTAGAATACTTCAGTTTTATGTGAAATAGGTGAATACAAAACAGCTAGTCCATAATTGCGAAGGCATGTTGGCAAGGACACAATTGGTGACAAATGTTTTATTTTGGGGGGCTCCACCCTCCCCCTTACTTCAATAACCAAATCTGAGGTCTTAGCACCTTAGGGAGGGGGTAAAACATTTTCCGCTGTTTTGTCCTCGCTGACTTTTGGGCTCACCATTTTGTATTCGCCCATTTCACGGGCCACCAATGCTTCTAATATACTAAGGTTCACACTAAGGTGATGAAGGAGCTAGGAGGCTTATAGGTCCATAGTTGCTCCTGTGAAATTAATAATAAATAATTTTATAGCCAGAAAGAAAAAAGTTTATCTAGGCATTGCTTAAATTCAGATTTTGTTTTGCTGATGATAACCTCAAGGGGGAATTTATTCCAGGGGTTCACAATTCTTAATGTGAAGAAATATTTACATGCAATATGGTTAAATTTATTACTGTAAAGCTGCAGTGGGTGCCCTATGGTGTTAAACACGTCATTTTTAAATTCAAAGCCCAAAACAGATAACAGATATGGGTCCTGAATAATATCAAACATGAAAAGGAGATCACCCCTAAGACGTCAAGTAATTAGTGACATAAGGTTTAAGGTTTCAATTCTTGTTTCATATGACTCATTATATAGGCCAGTAATGTGCTTCATATATTTTCTTTGTACTCTTTATAATAAACAGATATCTGATTTCCTAAATGGGCACCATAGTTAAGAAGCATACTCCAGGTGAGGTGTGGTGTATGCCCTGTACAGGGGCATTATCACCTTACTATCCCTTGATTTTAGGGTTTTTTTTATGGACCAGATGACATGGTTTGCTTTATTTATGGCCTCATTTATCTGGATAGATTGATGGAAATCCTCAGAAATAATGATTCTCAGATCTTTTTCATTAATACTAATTTTTAATGTTGTGCCACCTAATCAGTATGTAATATTGGGGTTTTCAGACCCATATGCACTACCTTACATTTGTCAACATTAAGTTTCATACCCCATTTTGTTACCCACAGAGTTATTCTATCTAGATCTTTCTGAATGGTAGTAATCTGATCTAAGTTTGTACAGGGGCTGCCAATTTTAACATCATCCGCATATTTTGTTGATGAAGAGATACAGTTTGTTAAATCAATGATAAATGCCTGGAACAGACAGGGGCCAAGGACAGAGCACTGTGGTATCCTGCTGGTGACTCTGCCAATGTCAGAAAGCTGACCAGTGATCAGAACTCTTTGTGACCTGTTGCTTAACCAATTAGTAACCCAGTTTATTATATTTTTATTGATTTTAGTACTATGAAGTTTGGAGACAAGAGCCCAATGTGGCATTGCATCGAATGCCATGCTAAAATTTATAAAAATGATGTTATATGGTATCTTATGAACCAGTTGACATCTAACTTCTTCATAGAAGCACATAAGATTAGTTAGGTACCCACAACCCTTTTTAAACCCATGGTGTTCCGTGTCAAGATTATCTATGGCTGGGGAGATCAGGTTCTTGGTAATACTTTCTAACAATTTACATGTAGAGGAAGTTAGGTTAATGGGCCTATAATTTTTCCAATTATTTCTCAGTCCCTTTTTGTGTATGGGGATGACATAAGCTGTTTTTCATACTTCAGGAATAAAGTTTAAAGACAAGCACTTTTCAAATAAAAGCCTTAGTGGTTGGGCAATGCAGTTGGCTAACATGAATAAGAAATGGCCAGCTATACCATCTGGGCCTGTGCTGGTTTTACCCTTCAAGGCTGACATTTTATCCTTAGGACACAGTCTTCAGAGATAAGTATAGGGTCACCCATTGATGTGGTGTATGTAACCTTGTTCTTTGGGGAATGAAAAATTTCACAGAACTTGGTATTAAAAAAGTTGGCCATTTCAGTAGGTTCATGCATTAAATTATTATTATAAAGCAATGGGACAACCTGACAAACTGTTTTTTTTTAAGTGGGTTAATATAAGAATAGAAGGTCTTACTGTTGGTCTTGTTGGCAACTTTATATTCCCATTTTATCTTTGCTTTTCTAATTCTATGTTTACATTTTTTTTTTTAAATTTTAAGTAAGATGCCCAGTTGTTTTGGGTGCATGATTTTAGAGAAGTTGAGTATTTTTTATTTTTTTGCCTGAGGAGTTTACATAACCAGTTATGCAGCTATTTAGGACGGTGTTTATTATTATTATTTTTAATTTTGAATGAGATAGAATTGTCTCTAAGATGAATTAAAGTGTTATGGAATGTGTTCCAGCTATCCTTTATGGGTAAATTAGAAAAAATATGATCCCAATTAATATTCTTCAAAACTGATTTCATTTTGGGTTGGTCTGCTTTGTCATAAATAAAGATTTTAGTGTTACAGTTGGTATATGAGAAAGTATTTTCAATAGTAAATAGTATAGAGTTATGGTCACTATTCCCTATCGGTGAAGTTATAGTTATATTTTTTACAACCAGGTTCTCATTATGTATAGCTAAATCCAGAATTCTTTCACCCCTAGGTGGCTTATGAATACTTTGAATCAGATTACACTGTTGGCATGTAGAAATTAGTTTTTTTCCCTTGCCCCATTGAGGCAGTCTGGACTTTCCATGATATGTCACCAAGATTAAAATCACCCATAAGAATGGTATCCCCATGATATGTCACCAAGATTAAAATCACCCATAAGAATGGTATCCCCCAATATTTGTGTGTACAAACAAAAGGCCATGTCTGTCCATAAGGTCATGTACATTTGGGCCAGAATTTAAACTAACATCACCACTTTTTAGTTAGCTTAAAAATATAATTGGACTAAACATCCATCTAAAACTTTTGTGGGCTATGGGGAAAACTGGTTTATGAGGCCTTAGCATTTCTCTACCCAAAACCCGACCCACACCACTTAATAAAGTGAAAACATGCCTGTGGAGTAGATAAGGAGGCCAATGTATTAACTATTTAAATAGTGTGGGGGTGCAGACCCAAAATCATAGTTCTGAGTCAGTGATTGATATGGTCAAGGTGGGTGTGGGAGATAAGTTAATGGTAAGTGGAGGTAAAGTTTTTCTTTTGGTCATATATCGCTGGATGAGGTTAGAATTGAATAGTTAAGTATGGATGCCTCAAAGGCAAAAGGTTTAAATAATATTCCTGTCAATTTGTTGAAATTTGCAGCTCCATGTATTGCATTCCCATTGGCTTATTTATTTAATTATTCACTTGCAACAGAAAATTACCCAGAGCGTTGGAAGGTAGCAAAAATTGTTCCAGTTTATAAGGGGGGGGTTCAAGGATGGAGATAAGTAATTTTAGACCCATTTCCTTGCTTTCACAGGTTTCTAAAATAATGAAAAAGTTGGAAGCTTGACAGTAGAAAAATTATTTAGAAGGGGGTAAATTGTTAAATGAGTATCAGTCTGGTTTTTGATCAAAACACAGTACCCAGTCTGCTCTGTTAAAAGAGGTAGGGGATATCCAGCTGGGCCTGGCCAGGAGGAATTCAGTTGGGGCTATCGTTATTGATTTGTCAAAAGTTTTTGATACCCTAAATCATGATGTCCTCCTGACCAGGCTCAGGGATCTGGGAATAATAGGGTCAGAACAGAAATGGTTTAGTTCTTATCTTACAAATAGGGAACAAATTGTAGAAATTGGGGAATTCAAATCTACAGTACTTCCGATTAAGGTAGGGGTACTCCAAGGTTCTATATTGGGCCCCCTACTTTTTAATATTTATATAAATGGTATGAAATTCAGTGATCTTGAAATTAGATACCACATATATGCTGATGGCATGTTGATATACAGTACAAGTCACATTATACTGCTCCATCAATTAGTTGGTTTAGCATTGTTTGTTTGAGTTGACTATGCATTGCCAACTCATATTGCATTATTTCTCAATGCTTAAACAGCTAACGAACAATGTTTGTAGAATGTTTTTGCAACTCAGTTGGAATGCATCTACAGTCCAGTCACAGTGCAATGCAAAATTGGATTTTAACTCTTAAAAAACAGTTTGTTCAAGGCTTTGTGCTGGATCCAGCAACACTTATGCAACACAATCAGAAATGCTACAACAACTCATTGGAGGAACAGTTTAATGTGACTTGTACTGTATGTGGAGGGGAGTTCCCTGGATGGTATTAATACTAAGTTAGAGTCTGCTTTTTTTTTTGAATTGCAGACATATTTTGATACCCTGAATTTGATTATAAATGTAAAGAAAACACAGGTGGTCCATTTTAGGGGTTCAACTATTTCATATCCACCCTTAGATATTAGGACCAAAACGGGAGAGAAAGTACAACAAGTAACAAGTTATAAATATTTGGGGATGTGGTTAGATTTTAGGTTAAAATGGGACGAGCATTTGGATTGTTTATTGAGTAATCTTAGTAGGAAACTGGCAATGCTTTATAAATTAAAGTATTATACAACCAAAGAGATACGACGCTGGATTGTGGAAACTATGATTTTGCCGGTACTGGATTATGGGGATTTGGTCTATGGGAAGGGGTGGAGCTGGCTAGGCCAGATGTGATGTCCAACAGGCTTGCCCACTTCATCCTTGATGCCCCCAGAAATACACATCATTGTGATCTGTATAGGGTACTGGATTGGTGGTGTTTGGAGGAAAGGAGAAATTTACATCTTGCAACTTTCATGGGTAAAATAAGTTTGAAAAAATGCCCAATTATATTTTGAATATGTTTTCTGTTAGAGAACAAAGAGGGAGATTGCAATCTTCTAGAGGTGTGCAATATGTTATCCCAAAATGCAATTTAGGGGTGGGTAGAACTTCTACCTTATGTAAGGGTCCCAAAATCTGGACTACTCTGCCACTGGAAATGAGAGAAGGAAGTGTTCTTATTAACCCTAGGATGATAAAAATACTGGTTTATGAAGTCTATTCATAGACTGAAACAGTGTTGCCAATAAATTGGTAAAGGAGGGTTTTTTTCTCCATAAATTGTAGTAAGCAGTATTGCTGACCCCAGTTAAGGCACTTTATATAAAAGATAATGATGAAAGAAATCCTGATATAGTATTTTAATCTTGGATATTGTGTATTGTTAATCAGATGGAACAATGTTTAATATTTGTATTGTTATAATTGTCATTTATGTGTGTAAATGGATTGTTTATGTGATATGAGTAAGTCGCTTATGTTTTTTTTCTTTGATTACATGGTTTTAATTTTTTATAGTAGTAAATGGTGATTGTTTGTCTTTAAATGTATGTACTTAGATATCTTAGACTGGACCTCCTTGGAAATGAGTTCTTAACTCAATGGAGCTTATCCTATATTTTTGTTCATTTTGTTATGAATAAAAATAACAATTTTACAATACAATGTAACAGCAGTACAGAACTCCTTAAAGACAGAATACCCATTTAAGTATATTTAGCTGGGATGGTGCACAGGATAGAGTAACAACAACTCCCCCCCCCCAATTTAAAATCCCCCAAACCAGGAAAAAAGACCAAAATAAAAAGAAACCCACAGTGTAAAATTAATGTTTACTAAATAAATACAAATATTGGTCTCTAATACTCCAAAGATGAGCCAATCCAGAACTGTATACAAAAAACAAACTACTATCTCTAAATGAGCTAAGACACCAGTAAGCTAGCCAAAATGTAATGATAAAAGTTTGTATTCCATAAACCCCATGATCATTCCCAGCCCTCTCTATTTTCAGAAAAACTGGCGAAAAATAGCTTTGGTCAGGTCAATGTCAATTGCTTCTTCCATGTGACTTATCTCTTAAGTCTTGTGAATATTGCTTGTCACCTGAAGAAGTTCTTTGACAGTGGAATGCTTGGGACAAAAGCCTGACTTAGCAGGATTCAGAACTTGGTTATGGAGTAGACTATTTGAGGTTTGGGAATGAACAAAACTGTCTAGAATTAGAAAATTGCAGACAGGGCAGAAGCAGAATATTAGTTCTTGTCATCCTGCCTGTGAAAACCTTTTTTTTTTCTGTCCATTGTTTATCCTCCATGGTGGGCAGCAGTCCCATGTCGGTCAACCGTACCGGACTCTGTGGTCATTCGAGGCACGCTCCCTCTCATACCCCGGCAGACCACCGGAGCTGGACTGGGGGCTTCATCCAGCCATGGCCCCTGATTTTCCCCTGGTTTTTCTCCCATCACCCAAGGCCCCAGTACATGGTTGCCCATGCACGTGAAGGCATGCATGTGCACCACGGCTCCAGTGACGGCCCCTTCCACCCTCCTGGCCTATTGTCAGGGTCGCCCTCTGGTGAGGCAGTGCCACCTAGCCTCCACTGGGTGGTAGCCAAGTGCCGAGGACACCCTCATGTCCCTCCCCGAGGAGGAGAGCTGCCTGCCAGCTGCTCAATCTGCTCCTCACCCTCCATCCCCCAGCTGACCCCCGGTGGCCTGAGTTCATACTTAAACCCAGGTCACTGGTGTGGAGCAAGGTGTGTCATCTTGGGCCTCAACTCTCAGTGCCACCGGGCCAGCCTGCCTGTCACAACCTTTATGCTTGGTTGTGCTCTTAATGCTCTTCCAGAGTACAAACAGGTAGCCTGTGGAGAGGTAGCAGTCAAAAGACGGTGGTAATGGGTACAGTGATGACTGGGGTGGTAAATTTAAGGGTCCCCCTATTCAGTCAGCTGTGCCTGTACCGTGATTGCACTGTGCCAGTACACTGCCACTGAGATATTCAGAAGTAGTCCATCGGCACTAACACCTCTACATATTGGGCTTCAGCACAAAATACTGTACACATGCACAGCAACAGCACAGCTTGGGAAAAGCGCAACAGCATGGCATAGGCCACATGCACAGCACTGTACATAGCACTAAATATAATGTAGTACAGAGATACAGTGCTGGGAGACTAAGGCAACAATGAAAGACACACAGCACAGCAGCAAAGGTATCAAAAATATTTTATAAACACAATTGGGCAACAGCCTGTAAAAACAACATAGAAATATGAAATTTGTCAGCAGATAAGGACAGCTTGGCTCACCTAGTCTGCCCTTCTTTTCCCTGCCTATTCTGCCACTGCAGACTCTAGCTGGTCTCTAGCCACCTCCTCCCTTCCCGCTTTGATACCAGTTTTCCTTTATACAATACCTATCCCATGCATGCTTAAAGCTCACCACTGCTTTTGCCTCCCTCCCCCCCTGGAAGATTGTTTAAAGCATCCACCATCCTCTCAGTGAAGAAATACTTCCTCACATTCCTCCTAAACCTTCCCCTTCCAGCCTCATTGCATGCCCCTTAATTCTTGTACACCTTCTTATTTGAAAAATGCTCCCTTCCTGTATGGTACCTTATTCACCCTGTAAGCTATTTAAAGGTCTCTATCATGTCCCCTCTGTTCTTCTTCTTTTACAGGGTGTACATGTTTAGATCCTTAAGTCTCTCCTCATAGGAAATTTGGTGCAGATCCTGAACCATTTTTGTTGCCCTTCTTTGCACAACAGAAATAAGGTGCCCACCAGTAACATACACAGAAATAAAATGACACCTTCCAGATAATACCAAAAATATAGGGCACCCACCCCTTGAGAATAAAAAAGGGCACCAACCCGTTAATGGTAAATAAAACAAAAAGGGCACCTGCCTGACAATAATAACACAAAATGGGCACACATCCATCAATAACAAATAAAAAAAAGGCACCCACCTATCAATAATAAAAAGAAAACAAACTACTCAATGCCCCATCCGATCAAGGGTTTGCAGATAGAGGTGGTGGTGGTGGCAGCTGCTGATGTTTCTCATGGCTGCTGGCTTTTGGCGTGCACTCTATGGTGTGGTACAGTCCCCCATCTTTTTAACAAGAAGCCACAGCAAGCAGACCTGTCACTTCAGCAGGTCATCCCTCCCTGCCTGCATCACTATATCTTGGTGACCCCTCCTGGCTCCTGAGTCCATCTGAGCACCTATGGAAAGAAATACACTGAATTCAGCTAGCTGTGCACACAGGATGAGGGACGCAGGAGTAGTATAACATGTATAACAGATGTACAACCAGATAACACATGGACCAACATATCACACACCAGGTGAACAGAGTCATACAGCTGCAGTGGAATGTGTGAGGCATACTAGAGACAGCAGTGTGGACCTGAAGAGTGGAGGACTGCACATACAGTGAGTGTGCTGTGTTGCAACACAGCAGGACTGAGCTGTGCAAGGGACAGATGACACCGGCAGGCATGCCAGATGTGAAAGTGCAGCATATGCAACACCTGCACCGAGCTGGGGTGTGAGTGATAGGCAGTGTAACAGGCTAAGTGGCTATGTGTTGCATCCACACTTCTAGCGCACTGCAGACCAGGCATCCACCACATGGGCCCACACAGGTGTGAAGGATGACAGACATCCATGAGCCACTTTAGTCAGCAGCTGAGGTGGGGCCCAGGCACACACGCGAGTGGTACATACAGCATTTCTGTATACAGCTGGGACTGTCATACAGCACTGTGTGCAGCAGACAGGATAATGCATGAGCGTAGCAGTGTTGTATGTAGATCTGCACCTGACACACTGTACTGTAGTCACCATAACACTGGTGTGAGATGTTGAATTGCCTGGAGGCACCCTTTGTCCCAGTAGATGCTGGCCCCACTTTAAGTATAGGGGCTCCCCTCATACTGAGCCTGTGCAAGGCATTGGACCTGCAATGACCCAGTTGTGTTATAATGTATGGAAGGCTCACACTAGAGATATCAGTGTATTGAGTAGACAACCAATTTTGCATTAGAACCTTGAACAAATACACGGTATGGTACATTAAAGGCCCATCAATGACCACCCCTACCATTGACCCCATGCCACATAAAGCCAGCCCTGGTGTTATGCGTTGCTGTGGTACCCAGTGCAGACAGCACTAGAGATGGCACAGATGTGGCAGGTTGCCATGGGTGCTGTATGCTGCACACAACATGCCACTGGTTTGTACCAGTATAAGGGTGGCCAGTGCATATCACCGTTAGACAGATACGAATACCTAGGCACAACTGATCTGACAAAACATGACAGTCATACCACATGGGACAGTGTACAGCACTGTCACCAGCCTAGTGTACCATGGCTGTAGCACACAGGGACATACCACCGCAGGGTGTTGGGGACATGCCACTGCATGGTGTAATGCATGCAAAGGCACAGTACACACACAGGCAGCATACCTGTCACAATGACAATCAAATCAGTAGACACCACATCCCCTGACACACCACAGTGTCAGTAGTGGAAAAGTGTCCGAAGGGCTCAGTGAGTGTCCCGAACCACCAGCACATAGATGCTGCCCCACAGGCATGTGGACAACCTATCAAGACATACAAGGACATTTCTCTCCCACAGCATAAGCATGCAGCATAGTGTAGACATGCAACACAGACCAAGAAACACACAATTCAATGCAAGTATGTGGATGTGTGGCCAAGGCCTGCTCTGCCTCCCCAGTCTCCTGCCATTCACCATCACTGCTGGGTGCTCCCTCCAGCTGCCCAGCATCCTAAATGGCCTTGGGCTGGGCCAGTTGGGTCCTTTTGTCTGTGGAGGAGGACAAAGGTGACATGTATTCAATAACATGCCAGCAAAACACATGGCACATTACCATTAACCCTAAAGAGTACACATGCCTATATGCCAGTACTGTGCAGCTGCAGCCATATGTGCATGGCAGGGATAGAAACAACCATGCATGAACACATCCTACCATTGTGTACAGCTGTGCAGTGCCACACAGAAATGTGTGACCATGGACTGGGCACAGTCTCCACCCTACATACCAGTATTGTAGCCTTGGCCTAGCACTGTATACTCAAGGCCAGTCTGGTGCCCCTGTCCAGCCTTCTTTGCCACCACTGTCCAACATATCCATAAATGTCAACTGTTGTGTACACTTAATAAAATGGGAAGAGACAATCCTGCTTTCTGATTGGTTATTACCTATGCATGAACTCTGTTTCATACACAGGTAATAACAAGTTCCTTAAAGCAGGACCGCATTACTCAAACAAAATCACTGTGCCATTAGAAGACACAAGTTTGAAATGTCACCATTACAGAGTAAAAACCTTCAACATGGCCCTAAAAAAAATAACCTTAAATAAAAATATAAAAAAATTAATTAAATGTTGTTTCCCTGATCATCACACTCTCTTTACACACATAAACAAATTAGGAACATTAAGTATTGTTTATAATTTTCATTACAACTGTTTCTTTGCTGAAAATGAAAAGTCCACCTTCTGTCTTTATCTGCTCATTAGGTAACTCTCTTCTGCTTGCCCTGACAGTAAGATAATTGGATAATTGATTCTCTGACTCTAGAAGAGGCCTTTGTATTGTGCGTGTGTGTGTGTACAGTATGTTATGAGAGGAACATTCTGCCACTAAGCAAAAAAAAATCAGAAGTAATGGTGTTTATTTTCTAAACTGTGAGATGTCAACATGGAGGGACAGGTCAGACAGCTCTCCTGATACATTAAAACTTAAACAGCAAAGCAAAGGAGCATCACTCAAAAGAACAAAAAAATATATACGTATATAAATGAGACTCACATTAAATTTTACCACGGCATTATATGGACATATCTCTGTTGGGGGGGGGGGGCAGTCACCATCTGTCATGCTCTCATTAATGAAAAAATGCAACTATGGATGCTGCCAAAGGACAAAAGCCCAATAGCAAACCAGGTAGATGGACTATTTTATTATAAATTCATCAAATGGACAGCCTTTTTCTTCATAGATAAACCTATTTGTCTAATTTTAGAAATGCTTTTAAAAAATGTAGCCCATTTTATAAGTGCAATAAGACACTCCGGAGGTGTGCATGGAGCAGATTTTACTGCACTTCAAGGGGCTAAAGGCACTCCACCTACTGCCTTGTGCCTC
Source organism: Neoceratodus forsteri (assembly GCA_016271365.2). NCBI lineage: Eukaryota > Metazoa > Chordata > Ceratodontiformes > Ceratodontidae > Neoceratodus > Neoceratodus forsteri. Next base: position 1,204,928,485 of record CM057450.1, on the reverse strand, counting down.
ACCACTGGGCATGCAGTAAAATCTGTTCCATGCATACCCCATTGTGTCTTATTGCTTACTTATATTACATAGGACGCATGTAGACCTAGGTCCCATATAATGGAGCACAAGGATCATACCAGTACGACAGTAGGTTTTGACACCGTACCATAGATGTACCCAACACAATGGCAGGTCCTAGAGTGGCACACCCACTGAATACAGTAGTATACCATACATTACATGATGTAGGCATACCGGAACCCATGCTACACAACAGGGACAGTGTACATAGAACAGACATTTGCTTCAGCAAAATGCTGTTCGATACACCTAACACCCTGGCTACAAGTAACCCCCATGTCACATGACATCTTCATCCAACCTATCACAGCACCCCTAGACATAAAGTGACCACTTGTCACTGTGGTATCACACACTGTTGGTGTTACGGCAAGTGAATGGCTCCAAGATCCCCAGCAGGTCCTGTGTTGTACAGATCAATAGGGAAATTAGAGGGACGGTGGTCCCATACACCTTGGTTATATAAGACAATACAGTAGATCAGTTCCAACAAGACAGGGTTGACACAAACACATGCAGGTACATTACACATTTCCTCAGGAACAGTAACATAACAGTCCAGTATCATGGAAACAGTACTGCACCTCAGACACCACAGCAACTATATATACACAGCTATCTGTACTGACCTGGTCTTGCACAGAGCCACTGTTGACCATGGCCCACAGCTGTGGAAGTTACCTTTGCTCCCTCCAGGACAGGTCATTGTACCAGTGGTGGAACTGATCCCCTGTCCTGACTATTCCAGTCACATGTGCTAGGCACAGCCCCACTGATGCCCAGACCTAATACCTCAACCTGCCAGTTGATTCTCCCCCTTACCCAGCAGCTGCTCCTCCCAGACAACCACCAGGTCAACTAGGTTGGCCAGTTCCACCACTGTCTATCGGATGTCCCTCTGCCTTACAAGTCTGCTCCTGGTTCTTCTGTCTGCTGTTCTTGGATGTCTAATGTAGCCCTTGCACTAAGGACTATATCCAACTGCTGACAGGTCTTCACTGGCTCTATGTATTAGGCTGGCCTTTAGCACCACATGCTTTGCATTCGTGCTGCACTAATGTCAAATAGCACAGCACTATGCCTGTTTCGGGGTAGGGGAGGGCTGGCAGCATGTGGCAGGAACTGAGTCACACATGCGCATGGTGTTCATGTGCTGTACCACACTAAACATGCGTAGTGCCATAGCGTGATATCATAGTGCACATGCCAGTACAGAATTATGACGTTGCCTACAACATGCAATATCATGTCTGTGCCGCGTGGGATGTAACACTAGCACAAAGATGATAGCACTTGGTGCAAACTTGCAATATTCAAACAGTGTATGCAAATTAGTTGATTTTACAGTCAGTGCCCTAAATCTACACTTGCATGTCATTACTGGAATGTATTCAGTCATTTGCATGCCTAATTGCACCTGAAGCATAATAAAGGAGCGAAGAGCACCATATAGATTCCACAGACGTACTGCAGCTGGCTAAAGGCAAGTGAATTGTGAAATGGCCTACAATACAGAGAAGGGTGATCATATCACTATATTTATGCTGTATCAGGACCACACTATTGCTGTATCTGCATATGGCCAAGGACAGTGGTAGGCAGGTGGCTAGCTGTGTGTTGGACCTAGCCATGCAGAAACACGTGTCTCAGCCAGGAGGCACTGGGGCCTGCACACTGCTGTACCTGTGCTCTGTGCTCTGATGTGTGGATACAATGCTCAGCACTGTCCATCCTCCCCTATCCAACAGATATCATGATGATGAAGGAGAGCATCCCAGAAAGTGGAGATTCTTGGAGGAAGAGGTTTTGGCCCTGGCCTAGGTCTACGTGGCTATGGCAGATGTGGTCAGCAGATGGAGTGGGAGCAAGTCCAAAATCCAACATGTATGGGGCCAAATCACTGAGGCAGTGAATGCCATAGGAGGAAGAGGTCAGACATGGGAGGAGGTATAAAAAAAAAGCACTGTACTGTCAGTACCCAGTAGTACAGGGCACATAACTTACTTTTAATATGTCTGATTACCTTAATAGGAATACCATGTCATCCCTGAAGAAGCCTCTATAGTGGGTAAAATGTCAGAGGTACCTTTTTGGAACATAATGATCTAGTTGTGAAACTTGATGAAATAAAGAAAATTCACAGATGAACTGTTGTTTTGGAGTTGGCTGAGTTTCTGTATTCATTCTTTAATTTATGAGTCTACACCAGCCCCAAACCTATTCTTTTTTGAACAACCATTATTTATAGAGGGTACCCAGGGGATTATCTTGTTTCTTTGGATGCAGAGGATATGCTCTGTCCACTGTGTAGGGAATGGGATTGGTTATTGACATCAGTGGTAGCTAATGGTGGCCTTGTGCATATACTCACCAATGAGGCATCCACTAGGTATATATCCTCCTTTAAACCTCTGGCACTGAATAGAATTGTGCCATATGAAGACATTATAAGTACTGCCAGGGTACCGTGTCAGGACATTGATTATGCAATCATTTGTTTTATACACCACCTAACAGTTGATGGAGTGGGAAGCCCATTCTAGTCACATAGGCCTCCACACTGTCCCCCAGGATGCACAGATGGCAACATGGATACTGTAAGGCCAGAAAGTGTGCAACTTGATATAACTGCTGCATGGTTTCTGTTTGCTTTGCTGGTGTTGTGGGAAATACAATGAACTCCCTCACATGGGCCTGCAGGGCATCTAGGAACAGTCCAAAAAGGTGCAAGGTGGCAGACTGTACCAATAGTGTCCCCCACCAGTATCTGGAATGTCCTGGTAGTCAGGAAGCACAGTGTTGTTGTCACCTTGAGTTCCACAGACATTGCGTGGCTGCAGTGGACATCTGTCTGGAGCCGGTCATGCAGCAGATTACACAGTTGGCTGAGCATGGGCCTGTTGAGCCAGAATCAATCCACAATTTGTTCATTGCTGGCTACTTTGAATGTGACTCATGGACAATACTGTCAGTTTGCAGCAGAGTACCTCTGGGGCCTGTGCAGGAGGCAGGGGGGTGCCTGCTCCTCATCGTCCATGACTGCCTACATTAGATAAACAATGTGTGCCATTTTGTTTGCTGTTGTGTGGTACAGTGCTCCTTCCCGCCTCTGGGGTTTGCCTCGACTTAAGCTTTTCATAGACTGGAACTTACGCTGGCTAAGTCATGTTAAGTATTACTAGCACTGTGCTAAACCACTGAATTTTGTACTGCATCAAATATTCAGGCCACCACCCCCTTTTTCTGTGTTGAATACATTAACTTTGTGCTCAGGCCCTAGCAGGTCTGATCGGCACAGTGCAAACGGCTGAATATGGCATTCAGGTGCAATCAGCCATCTGCACCAGTGCAAAATGGTTATGACAGGAGCAAACCTTTTGAATATGGAGGGGGGAGGTTTTGTTATAGTTTGCCTAGCCAAAAAGTCTTATGGGGATTGAGGCTGTGGAGGGCCTTGAGTACTTCTGGCACAGGATCCAGTGGCTCATATACAAGGTCAGCAAGGAATGAGGTGGGATGCCCTCATCCCAAGGCTTGGTAATTGGGACGGTTTTGGCTTAGCTGGGGGAATTTAGTAAAGTTGTTATTCAGGGTATTTACAATATCAGATGGGTCATTCAACAGCTGGACAAGAAGGGATGGGATCTGGGTGATGGAGTGTCTCTGGGAACTAAGGAGCTCCTCGATACTGCCTCCAAGGTGCCTGTGGTTTAAGATAGCAGTAGGGTTTTTCTAGAACTCTAGATATTAATAGGCCTTGGCAGGCCTAGTTGTAGTGTTGCAGTGATTATATACAGTAGTTTCCTATAGATGTTGCAATTGGCAGCATCCCTAGGTCAACAGGACTGAACCCAAGTTCCATACTTGCAGTCACATAGGTCATGGAGTTCCATGGAGATATAGGAATGATGCTTGCCTTTGCCCTTGTTGCTCTGACAGGGAAATGGAGATCACAGTAAGTATTGCATTGTCATTAGAGATGCAGCAAATTTTTAATCCTCTGGTGAAGTGAACGCGAAGTGGGCACTGTAAAGTGCTCACTTCGCATTATCATTATTACTTCATGTTGCCATTATGCCTTCATGCGAAGTAAGGTGAAGTGACAAGTAAATAGGTAGCCCCCCACACATCACATGACTTACAGTACTGTAAGTCGCATGCTTTAGCCAGGCAGGAAGGAAGTGAGTCAGAAAAGCAGTTTCCCTTTCTCCTCTGCATTCGTAGAAGAAGGCTTTGTGAGAGAGCAGTGTAGGAGTCAGTCACAAAGTACTTATTGCCTTTATAAAACAACAGATTTTTTAAAAGCTATCTTTATTTAGTTTTTGTATTGTGTTTGTGATTTTTTTTTGGTAGTAATTATTTTTTTATAAGTTTTGTTTTGTGTGTGTGTGTGTGAGTGACTGTGTGTGAGTGTGTGTGTGTGTGTGTGTGTGTGTGTGTGTGCCAGGGACTTGTGTGGGAGGGATGGATGTGGACCCTGGAGAAGGTAAGTCACTGGCCCGTGAGTGCGGTCAGAGGAGGAGAGTGCGGACACGTGGTGGCGGTCGTGTGATGCTGGACCGCTCCCGACTCCTGGGTGTTGTTTTCCCCCCAGTGGAAGCAACAGAAGCAGCAGCACCAGTGCCACCAGTGGCTGCTGTGCATCCACTTTCTCCGCCACTACCACCACCACCGGTAGCAGCGGTAGGGGCTCCAGCAGCACCCCCTCCACCCCACCACCTCCACAGCCACAGGAGGTGCCCCTGGAAACCATAACTGGTGCGAGGACTGTGTCTGGTCCCCCCCCCCACAGCTCCCCAGTGTGGGAGTTTTTTAACTCTGTGGGGGGAGACAGCACAGTCGTGGTGTGTCATCTGTGTGGTGTGCTGGTGCACCGTGGCCCCCGGGGGACACATTTGGGGACCGGTGGCCAACGCACCCACATGTTCAACCACCACAAGGTGGAGTGGCAGGCTGCCACAGAAGGGGCCAGGCATCCACCTGCTGGCCCTTCTGTGGTAGTGGCAGATGGTGCTGCTGGGGTTGAAGTTGTGCCTTGCTGCAGCTTGAGGATGGCCAGTACAGCAGCTGCACCACCACCACCACCACCACCACTGCCACCACAGCCACCAGCACCACCCTCTCTACCACCACCACTACCTGGATTTCCCCCAGCAGTGGACCCCGCCACAGTCCCTGAAACAGAGGATGACATCACCATGGTGTGGGTGGCCCTGGAGGTGAGTAATCAGTGGGTCAGTGCTTTGCAGCAGCAGGTCGACACAATAGAAGAATAGCAGCAGCAAATACTGACAATGCTGCACCTGCTGCTGGACTACCATGGCATCCCACAGTCACAGTAAGGGATTGTTTTGTGCCCCCCCCCCCACTGCTGTGTTGTACTGTTTTTCTGTGTTTTTTCTTTGTTGTTGTTTAATAATACATATTTTCCCTTCCAGGGAAATCTTTCTTGCTCCACATAGTGCAATACAGTTCTGTGAAAACCACCCATAATTTCATTACAGTGTGACACGTGACGGAGGAATTCCCGTTCTGAAAAGCTGCCTACATTCTGCCTGACTTCTCAGCAAAGTTAGGATGCGATGCCAGGGACAGCACATGTGCGTGCTCCATTACTGTGAATGTCTTATTGTCAGGCAGCTTTCCGAATGTTTCTTTATGTTATAATGGTCAGTTTGTGGTGAAACATGTGGGCACGTTTCCAGTAAGAAGAGCCTTGTTAGTGGAAACGTTCCCACATTTCACCACAAAGTGAACTTGTAACATAACGAAACATTGGAATAGCTGCTGGACATTCACTATAGTAAAGCATGCACCTGCGCTCCCCCTGGCATCACGTCCTAACGTTGCTGAGAAAGGAGGGCAGAATGTGGGCGGCTTTTCTGAATGGGAATTCCTCCATGAAGTGACGCACTGTAATGAAATTACGGGTGGTTTTCTCAGAAATATATTGCACTCTGTGGAGCAAGAAATATTCCACTGGAAGTAAGGCCCCCACATATTAGGTTATGTGTATCACCATAACTATGCAACCTGGTGAATCTCTGTAAAGCAGCAGCACAACAATCTGTTAAGAACTCTGACCTATATTCTTTAATGCTATGTTACAACTTCCTTTACTTACATCCTGACTGGAATGATACCAGAATTTCCAGTAGTTGAGTCTGCTGTTCTACCTTTTTTCACGTGTGAAATAATGAAAGGAGCATTGCTTTTAAACTGGTACTTTGTCATTGTTTTCTTCTGCTTTTCTCCATCACATCAATTAGTTGTTATATATCACTTCTGTTGTAAATTAACAGTTATGCAGCAGGCAGTGTTTTATGACACCACGGAACAATATTTATTGAAAAGCAGCTGCAAATAAATACAAACCTCGTCAGAACAATATTAAAAGGTGTGCTCATTTTATTTTTATACATGAAAAAAGTAGTCAGCTAAGTAAAGCAGACAGAAATTGTGAAAAGAAGCGTATCATTCAAGTGACGACTCGGAGTAACTAGTGGCTGTGGCAATGTAAAGTAGCATAAAAAAGTACAATTCAAAATTGTCACGACATTCTTGCAATGCTGCTTTAATTGACAATGTCAGTATGACATCATAGAAACATAGAAACATAGAAGTTGATGGCAGATAAGGACAGCAAGGCCCATCCAGTCTGCCCATTTCTTTTTCTACTTTATAAATGTGCAATCGGCCTTTGCTCTGTCAGTGGCCTATCTAATCATAGTCATTTGTATTGCTCCCTTATGCCTATCCCATGCCTGTTTGAAGCCCTGCACTGTATTCATAGCCACCACTTCTTGTGGTAAGCCATTCCATGCATCCACCACCCTTTCTGTGAAAAAGAATTTCATCACATTCCCCTTAATCGACCCCTCTAATCTCATGCTGTGTCCTCTTGTTCTGCTATTTTTCTTATATTTAAACATGTTAGACTCTTTCACCTTGTTAATGCCCTTAAGGTGTTTGAATGCCTCGATCATATCACCTCTCCTCCTTTGCTCAGGGTATACATATTGAGCTCTGTTAATCTGTCCTCATGTCTTCTGATGCAGTCCCTGCACCATTTTGTTGCCCTCTCTGGACTGCCTCAATTTGGTTAATGTCCTTGTGAAGGTGTGGCCTCCAATACTGCACGCAGTACTCCAGATGGGGCCTAACCAGTGTCTTGATAAAAGGATTGATACCTCCTCTTACGACTTGCAGATACCCTACTAATACACCCTAACACCCCCTAGCCTTACCTACTGCTTTAGAGGTCTGCTTGATGATTTCAGGTCATCAGTGATGATGATGCCCAAGTTTCTTTCTTCCTTTGTGACTGCTAGCAACTCCTCCCAGCCTATAGGTGGCTTCAGGGTTTCTCTTCCCTATGTGCATGATTTTGCACTTCTTTGCATTAAATCCCAGTTGCCACTCTTCTGACCATTTTGCTAGTTTATCCAGATCTCTTCTCATTCTGCCCACCCCATCTGGATCATCTACTCTGTTGCAGATCTTGGTGTCATCTGCAAACAGACAAGCCTTACCCTCTAGTCCATCTGCAAGGTCACTAATGAAGATGTTGAAGAGGACTGGCCCCAGGACTGATCCCTGAGGTACCCCACTTGTGACTTGCATCTCTTCTGACTGTATACCATTTACCACCACTCTCTGTTTTCTGCCCGTCAACCAGTTTGCCACCCAGTTGACCAACTTCTGACCCACCCTGAGCCTACCCAGCTTATTTATCAATCTTCTATGTGGAACAGTGTCAAAAGCTTGCTGAAGTCAAGGTAGGCTACATCAACTGCTCCCCTTGGTCCACCACTCTGGTTACCCAGTCAAAGAAATCTATGAGATTAGTTTGACAGGACCTTCCTTTGTAAACCCATGCTGTCTTGGATCCTGTGCCCTATGGATTCCAGGTGTTGCACTATCCTTTCCTAAGGAGTGCCTCCATAATCTTGCCCACTACTGAGGTAAGACTGACTGGTCTGTAGTCCCCCGCCTCCTCCTGCTACCACTCTTGTGGAGGGGATCACATACAGCCCTTCTCCAGTCTTCTGGGACCTCTCCTGTGCTCAGAGACTCACTAAACAGTTCTGCTAATGGCTCTGCTAGTTCCACCTTTAGCTTCTTAAGTACCCTGGGATGTATGCCATCAGGTCCCATTGCCTTATCCACCTGAGCTTAGCAAGCTCTTGTAGGACCCTTTTTTGTGTGAAGGGAGTAGTGATCACCTCCTTCCCCCCTGTGTCCATGAAGCTGAGCTATGGGCCCTGCCCTACCTTCTCTTCAGTAAATACTGAGCAAAACTATCTATTTAGGATAGATGCCTTTACAGGGCCCTCCTCCTCACATGCTCCCTTTTCTCCATTAAGCTTAGCAATACCCCCTCTGGACTTTCTCCTTTCACTAATGTATCTATAGAAAGTCTTGTCACCTTCTTTTACTGTTCATGCTAGTGTTTCCCTGCTTCCCTTAGGGCAGTTTGGTATGCCTCCCTATCTTCATCCCGCTGTGTTCCCTTATATATTTCCTGAAGGCCAGCCTTTGGCTGTGACCTTTTCTGCTACTGTATTTGAGAACCAAAGTGGTTTTCTTCTTCTTTTGCACTTCCTTTTCTGTCTAACACAATGGGATGTTGCTCCAAGTATTGCATCCTTAATGCTTGCCCACTTTGCCTGTACCTCCTCACCTATGTTTCTTTTTGCCAGGGCTAGCTTAACTCTGTTGGCCATCTTATCAAAGTCAGCTCCTCTGAAGTCCCATATTTTTGCCTTGGAATGGGATGATTTAGATGTAGTAGCCAAATTGAATCATACCATGTGATGGTCACTGGCCCCCAGGTGACCTTCTACCTGGAGATCTGTGATCCCTTCCTTGTTAGTCAGTACTAGATCTAGGATAGCCCTGTCTCTTGTGGGTTGCTGTACCAGTTGTTTGAGGCCCTCCCCCTGCAGGGAATCCACTATGTGTCTAGTTCTGGCAGATGTTCCTGCTGGTATTGACCAATCTGTATCCGCATGTTGAAGTCTCCCATTATCAGAACCTCCCTTTAGCTGTCATGTTTTGTATATCTTCTAACAGTAATGTGTCTATGTCCTCCCCCTGGTCTGGGGGCCTGTAGGCAACCCCAGTTCTTATGGCTGTCCCATTTCCTGTTTCCAGGGTGACCCACAGTTCTTCTGGCTCCTTATGTGTATTCTGAATTTCTGTAGCTTTGATATTTTCATTGACATACAGGGCCACTCCTCCCCCTTTTGCACCTCGGTCTCTTCTGAACAATACATAGTCAGGTATTGAAGTCTCCCAAGTGTGGTTACTGGTAAACTATGTCTCACTAATTGCTACTATGTCCAGTTTAGCCTCTGACATTATTGCCTACAGGTCTGGGATCTTACTTCCCAGGCTGTGAGCATTTGTGTACATGATTTTCCATTGGCCAGATTTCGGTGTGTTAGTTGTTGGGTGAGGTTTGGCATTACCCCTATGCGTCATATGGGGAACAAACCTTTTTCTTACCTGGTGATGCAAATGAACTGCAAACATGCTGAATCCCTGTTTGACCACTAGCTGAGGGAGAGGTGTTCTTCCCATTTGACATATGGGGTGCTGCACCCCTCTCCCAATTTGCTAGTTTAAATATTCTGCAAAGACGTCAAACTTCTGCCCCAATGCACTGACTCCCTCCTTAGTCAGATGCAGTCCATCAAATTTAAAGAACTTTCACTCCCAGAACTGTTGCCAGTTCCCTACAAATCTGTGTCCTTTTTCCTGGCACCAGCCCTTAAGCCACGTGTTTAGCTCCCCTATCTCCCCTTCTCTGACCTTCCGTCCATCTGCTCCCAGACTGGCAGGATCTCAGAGAAGGAGATGCTGGACAAAATAGATGATAGTTTGTCACCCAGCCTGGTCAGGTGTTCCTTGGTCTCCACAACTGACTGGCTGGAGAGATCATTAGTCCCTATGTGTACTAGGACATCAATGTTTTCTCCTGCTTTGTGAACAATTTTAGCAATGCGGACAGTGTCTCCATGCTGATGTACCTGGGAGACATCTGACCATTACCCCTGGCTGGAGATGGGTATCAACTCCCCGAATCATGGAGTCTCCTATGATCAGAAGTTTTTTGGATTTCCTTTTTGCTTTTTTTGTTTTGGTTCCTGATTTGGGTGAGTTTTGTTGTGCTAGCTCCTGTGCTGCAGTGTCCTGCTCTGCAGTGCCTTCTGCCTCTTTGTTTGATTTCAGAGATAGAGGCAGATACCTGTTTGTAGTATTTATATGGTTTTTGGAAGTAATATGTTGGACAGCAGAGAGTGATGGGGCACCCGATTTGCCCTTCCTAACCACCTGCCAACCTCCTGGACCAACTACCCTCTGCGGTCGAGGTTTTTCTGTTGGATGCTGGGGAAATGGCGGGTGTTTCTTATAATGTATTTCCTCTTGAATATGAAATTTGAGGTGTGCAATCTCTGCCCATGCTACCCGGAGCTGAGCCCTAAGATCTCCAAAGGCCCAGCATGTAGGACAGTGTCCTAAATCCTGTAAGACTGTCCTTCTGAAAATTGTTCCACAGTACCTGCAGTTAATGATATCCGTTCCAGATAAGTTGCTGGGTTTATAACCTAGTCAGAGTAATTAGAAGGAAAAAAAATGCAAGTAATGGTTTGATTGTGTTTTGTTTAACTTGTTATAACAAGTTAAATTACTAGTGCCCCTGTAAATGAGCTCACCTTGTGGAGGCCCCACTGATCCACCCCTTCCTGCTCTACCACAGGAAATGTCACAACTGTGGTACCCTATAAAAGAAGTGTAGTGTGAGGTGGTTGGGGATGGAGGTGAGTGGCTGGGCCCTTCCCCTGCCGAAAAAGAAGAACCATGGATGAAAGAACAAGGAGGTAAGAGCAGAAACAATCAGTCAACAACAAATGCAGTAACCCTGAAAGCTTATCCTAATGTTAGATAAAACTGGAAAACCTGTAAAGCACCACCTGTAATAATTTCAGAGAAGATATACCCTGTAAGAAACACTTCGCTACAGAGAAAAATAAAGCAATGAAATGTTAGCAACAAACAGTAGCAATCCCTGTGAGTAAAAAATAAAAACAACACCACACCGTAAATCTGTTTAGCCAAAATAAGTCTTAATCCTTTTCCCTTGCTCTGGTAAGTTTCTCTACTCTGCCTTTCAAGCAGTCTTAGAAGGAAGAGCTCAGGTGAAGCTAGGTGCCTTGGCCAGCAAACCAAGTCTTCTACCTCCAAGATATCAACTAACCTGACTTTTAACCCTTCTTTCTGTTGGAAATTACTGACAGTTTACCAGCCCACCTCACATACACACCTAATCCTTTGGAAGAGCTGTGGGAGGAAAGCAATTAGCTCCTTCAATGTGAGAAGGAGAATGAAACACCTCTGAGACAACAAACCTTTTCAACAAACAAAAAAAAAACAAGAATAAAATAAAACACAGTGTCAAACAGCAATTTTGCTTAGCCCCAAAAAAGTCACAAAAATGTAAACTCCACCTGTAATACAGTAATTTCAGAGAAGATATACCCTGTAAGAAACACTTTGCTACAGAGAAAAATAAAGCAGCAACAGAAGATATACCTTGCAAAAGACAATTTGAATCAGAAGATTACAGCAGTAATCTGTTAGCACACACCTGTAGGCACACCTTGTAATAATGCAGAAGAAGGTATACCAGCAACAACAATTTGAATCAGAGAAAAATAAAGCAATGAAATGTTAGCAACAAACAGTAGCAATCCCTGTGAGTAAAAAATAAAAACAACACCACACCATAAATCTGTTTAGCCAAAATAAGTCTTAATCCTTTCCCCTTGCTCTGGTAAGTTTCTCTACTCTGCCTTTCAAGCAGTCTTAGAAGGAAAGAGCTCACAACAATCACACAACATACAAAATGCATCCCCCAGAATTAATGGCACACTCAGTCATGCTCGCAGTAGTGGCACGGTAGTGGCACAGAGTCCCCAGATTTTTTCTGCAGGCCCAAAATGCATCCTCCTTGTGTGCAGAAAATTGACAAGTGGTAACACAGTGAAATGAGACTGTTTCAGCACATGCAAAGTCCCCCAGAATTAATGGCACACTCAGTCATGCGTGCGGTGGTGGCACAGAGTCCCCAGATTTTTTCTGCAGGCCCAAAATGCATCCTCCTTGTGTGCAGAAAATTGACAAGTGGTAACACAGTGAAATGAGACTGTTTCAGCACAGGCAAAGCACCCCAGAATTAATGGCACACTCAGTCATGCGTGCAGTGGTGGCACAGAGTCCCCAGATTTTTCTGCAGGCCCAAAATGCATCCTCCTTGTGTGCAGAAAATTGACCAGTGGTAACACAGTGAAATGAGACTGTTTCAGCACCTACAAAGTCCCCCAGAATAAAATGATGACTGTGAGCGTCCTGTTGCTAGTCCAATGTGTTCTGTGAGGTGATTCGAGCAAATGCAATGTGATCATCTCAAGTGGATGGAAGGGTGCCCTTTGGCTGTACACTAATAGTAGCCTTGGTGAGTAGATATATATAGATAGATATATGTTTGTGTATTTTGTAGGTGGGGGGGTTGACATGGACATGTACTCATGGTATTGTTCTGTATCATAGGTCACAGGAACTGTTAGTTTGCACATTCCAGTGCTCAATGAGAATTTTTTGCGTTGAAATTGGAAATGGATAACTCAAGCACATGTAGGTAAGTATTTTTGGGGAGGTGGGGGAATCATATTTGCAGGTTTGTCTGTAATGGTTTCTTATTTTGTTACTTCTTCAGATTTCATCTGCATCCTTCTAGAGTCCGGTTCTTAATGATGGTCATGGTCATCTAATGAAATGACTTCTCGTGTTGCATGTGTGCCCAATCCCGGGATCGGAGGTCTGATGATGTTGAAGAGCTTTTGTATAAGGCCACATTGACAGAACAACAAAGCATCTGGAAGTTTCTTAAAAAAACAAATGAATGGCTTTTTACATCTTAATTGTTATTTGTCCTTCCCTGGTTCTCAATCTCAAGTCAAGTTACATTTCAAACCCACATCTTGTCAGCTAACACAACCTGTGTGCAATATTTTCTGCAGTCTTTCCAAAACAATGAAATGGATGAAATAAAATCTTCATACTTACCAGAATGGATTTCACATGGATATTCCATAGGTTCCTCTCTGTACGGTACAGCTGCAGTACCATTCCCACCGAATCGAGTTTTAGTGATGGAGACTTTTTTGGTTAACCGGTAAAAAAAAACAAAATATGTGTACCGTATGTGTTTTACCATTGCAGCTCTGAAAAGCTACAGAAAACAAAACATACAACTAAAGGAAGTGAAACAGCATAACAAACATGAGTTCACGTACTCACTTTCTGGTTTAAATATTAAGAAGCTTTGTGTCTGTGGCTGATGGATGTGGTGGTCCAGCCAAACTCATGCTCAGTGGTGGCAGTGGCTAACATCAGTCATGGTGATGGTGGTCCGGGGCTCAGACTCATGGTGGCAGTGGTGGCACTGGCTAACATCAGTCCCAGTGGTGGTGGTCTGGGGGTCAGACAGACTCATGGTGGCAGTGGCTAACATTAGTCCTGGTGGTGGTGGTCCGGGGTCAGACAGACTCATGGTGGCAGTGGCTAACATCAGTCCTGGTTGCGGTGATCCAGGGGTCAGACAGACTCATGGTAGCAGCAGCTAACATCAGTGCTGGTGGTGGTGGTCCGGGGCTCAGACAGACTCATGGTGGCAGTTGTGAACATCATTCCCGGTGGTGGTGGTCCAGGGGTCAGACAGACTCATGGTGGCAGTGGCGAACATCAGTCCTGGTGGTGGTGGTATGGGGGTCAGACAGACCCACGATGGCAGTGGTGAACATCAGTCCCGGTGGTGGTGGTCCAGGGGTCAGACAGACTCATGGTGGCAGTGGTGGCAGTGGCTAACATCAGTCCCGGTGGTGGTGGTCCAGGGGTCAGACAGACTCATGGTGGCAGTGGCTAACATCAGTCCTGGTTGCGGTGATCCGGGGGTCAGACAGACTCATGGTGGCAGCAACTAACATCAGTCCTGGTGGTGGTGGTCCAGGGCTCAGACAGACTCATGGTGGCAGTGGCTAACATTAGTCCTGGTGGTGGTGGTCCAGGGGTAAGACAGACTCATGGTGGCAGTGGCTAACATCAGTCCCAGTGGTGGTGGTCCGGGGGTCAGACAGACTCATGGTGGCAGTTGTGAACATCATTCCCAGTGGTGGTGGTCCAGGGGTCAGACAGACTCATGGTGGCAGTGGCGAACATCAGTCCCGGTGGTGGTGGTCCGGGGGTCAGACAGACTCAAGGTGGCAGTGGTGGCAGTGGCCAACATCAGTCCCGGTGGTGGTGGTCTAGGGGTCAGACAGACTCATGGTGGCAATGGCTAACATCATTCCTGGTGGTGGTGGTCCGGGGGGGGTTAGACAGACTCATGGTGGCAGTGGTGAACATCAGTCCCGATGGTGGTGGTATAGGGGTCAGATAGACTCATGGTGGCAGTGGCTAACATCAGTCCCAGTGGTGGTGGTCCGGGGGTCAGACAGAGACATAGTGGCAGTGGTGAACATCAGTCCCGGTGGTGGTGGTGGGGGGGTCAGACAAACTCTTGGTGGCAGTGGTGGTAGTGGCCAGCAGCAGTCCCGGTGGTGGTGGTCCGGGGGTCAGATAGACTCATGGTGGCAGCGGCTAACATCAGTCCTGGTGGTGGTCCAGGGGTCAGACAGACTCATGGTGGCAGTGGTGGCAGTGGCCAACATCAGTCCCGATGGTGGTGGTAAAGGGGTCAGATAGACTCATGGTGGCAGTGGCTAACATCAGTCCCGGTGGTGGTGGTCCGGGGGTCAGACAGACACATGGTGGCAGTGGCGAACATCAGTCCCGGTGGTGGTGGTGGTGGGGTCAGACAAACTCATGGTGGCAGTGGTGGTAGTGGCTAACATCAGTCCCGGTGGTGGTGGTCCGGGGGTCAGATAGACTCATGGTGGCAGTGGCTAACATCAGTCCTGGTGGTGGTGGTCCGGGGGTCAGACAGACCCATGGTGGCATTGGCAAACATCAGTCCCAGTGGTGGTGGTGGTCCAGGAGTCAGACAGACTCATGGTGGCAATGATGGCAGTGCTGAACATCAGTCTCAGTGGTGGTGGTCCAGGTGTCAGACAGACTCATGGTGGCAATGGCTAACATCAGTCCTGGTGGTGGTGGTCCGTGGGGGGTCAGACAGACTCATGATGGCAGTGGCGAACATCTGTCCCGGTGGTGGTGGTCCGGGGGTCAGATATAGTGGCAGTGGCTGACATTAGTCCTGGTGGTGGTGGTCCGGGGGTCAGACAGACTCATGGTGGCAGTGGCTAACATAAGTCCCAGTGGTGGTGGTCTGGGGGTCACATAGACTCATGGTGTCAGTGGCTAACATCAGTCCCGGTGGTGGTGGTGGTCTGGGGGTCAGACAGACTCATGGTGACAGTGGCGAACATCAGTCCCGGTGGTGGTGGTGTGGGGGTCAGACAGACTCATGGTGGCAGTGGTGGCAGTGGCCAACATCAGTCCTGGTGGTGGTGGTCCAGGGGTCAGATAGACTCATGGTGGCATTGGCGAACATCAGTCCCGGTGGTGGTGGTGGTCCGGGAGTCAGACAGACTCATTGTGGCAGTGGCAAACATCAGTCCCGATGGTGGTGATCCGGGGGTCAGACAGACTCATGGTGGCAGTGGCTAACATCAGTCCTGGTGGTGGTGGTCCAGAGGTCAGACAGACTCATGGTGCCAGTGGCTAACATCAGTCCAGGTGGAGGTGGTCTGGGGGTCAGACAGATTCATGGTGGCAGTGGTGGCAGTGGCTAACATCAGTCCCGGTGGTGGTGGTCTGGGGGTCAGACAGACTCATGGTGGCATTGGTGAACATCAGTCCCGGTGGTGGTGGTGGTCCGGGAGTCAGGTAGACAGACTCATGGTGGCAGTGGCTAACATCAGTCCCGATGGTGGTGGTCTGGGGGTCAGACAGACTCATGGTGGCAGTGGCTAACATCAGTCCTGGTGGTTGTGGTCCAGGGGTCAGACAGACTCATGGTGGCAGTGGCTAACATCAGTCCCGATGGTGGTGGTCTGGGGGTCAGACAGACTCATGGTGGCAGTGGCTAACATCAGTTCTGGTGGTGGTGGTCCAGAGGTCAGACAGACTCACGGTGGCAGTGGCGAACATCAGTCCCAGTAGTGGTGGTCCGGGGGTCAGACAAACACATGGTGGCAGTGACAAACTTTAGTCCCGGTGGTGGTGGTCCAAGGGTCAGACAGACTCATGTTGGCAGTGGCGACAGTGGTGAACATCAGTCCTGGTGGTGGTGGTGGTGGTCCGGGGGTCAGACAGACTCATGGTGGCAGTGGCTAACATCAGTCCTGGTGGAGGTGGTCCGGGGGTCAGGCAGACTCATGGTGGTAGTGGCTAACATCAGTCCTGGTGGTGATGGTGGTCGGGGGTCAGACAGACTTATGTTGGCAGTGGCTAACATCAGTCCCGGTGGTGGTGGTGGTCCATGGGTCAGACAGACTCATGGTGGCAATGGCGATCATGAGTTACAGTGGTGGTGGTCTGGGGTCAGACAGACTCATGGTGGCAGTGGCTAACATCAGTCCAGGTGGAGGTGGTCTGGGGGTCAGACATGCTCATGGTGGCAGTAGTGGCAGTGGCTAACATCAGTCCCAGTGGTGGTGGTCCGGGGGTCAGACAGACTCATGGTGGCAGTGGCTAACATCAGTCCCGGTAGTTGTGGTCTGAGGGTCTGACAGACTCATAGTGGCAGTGGCGATCATCAGTCACAGTGGTGGTGGTCAGGGGTCAGACAGACTCATGGTGGCAGTGGCTAACATCAGTCTTGGTGGTGGTGGTCCGGGGGTCAGACAGACTCATGGTGACAGTGGCAAACATCAGTCCCGGTGGTGCTGGTCCAGGGGTCAGACAGATTCATGGTGGCAGTGGTGGCAGTTGGCTAACATCAGTCCCAGTGGTGGTGGTGTTGGTGGTCCAGGGTGGCACACCACCTTAAACAACTTCAGTTAAAACCTGCCAACATTAACCACATCATCATCATCATCCTCATAAAGAAAGTTTCCCTCACAGTCATCTATGTCTGAAGTCTGACCACTGGAAATTCTTTCTCCATTGTGTCGTCATGTATGCCAGTGCCACCAGGATGGTCCATTTCCACATCACCAAAACCACCATGACTAGGCCGGGTTATGAATACCGAGGTTGCAATCTGTGCTGGTATGTAACTCTCATTCATTTTAATGAATGTTAGCAAACTAACATTTGCAGGAGACAGGTTTGTCCTACGATCCCTGACTATTGCACCTGCTGAGCTGAATACCCTCTCAACACTTACACTGGAGGGTGTGCATGCGAGGTACTTCAGTGCCACTGCAGTCAGCTCTGGCCATTCACTGTCCTTTCCACTACAGTACAAAAGAAGATCTTCAGTTATTGTCAGATGCCTGTTTTCAGACAAATATGACTCAACCATTCTCTGAGCCGCACTAAGTCCAGTTGTTGATGCATCATCCTGTTCTCCCGAATCATTTATTTCACAAATACCCACTTGGGACAAAGCTTCCCAAAGTGGGTTGATGCCAGCCACTTTGGATGACATACCACCTGGAACTAATGTCCCCTTCCCCTTGCAGGATATGCTTGATAGTCCTACAGGTACACCTTCAGCCGGATTATGCTGCTGAGGTTTGCTGACCTTGGCACGTGACTTCTGTGCCCCATGAACCAAGTGCACGAGTTGACCACTGATATTTTTTACCTGTTCAGGCCCTCCCTCCAGTACTGATGCAATTCCACATTTGTATTGCGGGTCCAGCATTGTTGCTATGGAAAAGTTGTCACTACGCTGAATGCTCACAACATAACGATTCTGGTCGAATACTCTCAGCATGTGTTGCAGCAACATACTGCTTCCACCATCTCCGGCAACATCAAGGCCATGCTGTACATTCACCAATGTCTGCTTCAGCACATGCAGCAGTGGGTTTGATTGGCTAATGGAGGCAGACTCGCCACTCACTGCCTGTGTGGCATGTTCAAAAGGCCGCAAAATTGTTATTACATAGTCCATGAGGTGCCACTGTTCAGTTGTCATAGACATGGAGGCCCCAGAACAGTCACGGCTAGTGTGCATCACAAGATATTCTGAGATGGCTTTGTATTGTTCATAAAACCTCTCTGCCGTGTATAAAGTGGAGTTCCATCGGGTGACAACTTCCAGCTTCAAGCAGTGCTGAGGCAGGCTGTTTTGTATCTGCAACTGCCGCAGTTGGTCATGGACCTTTCCAGATCTTGAAAAGTGAGAGCAGATACGCCGTGCAATGGTCAGCATTTCCTTCACATCAGGGTGCTGCAGAAGCACCTTCATCACAAGATTTAAACAGTGGGCCATGCATGGAACACGAAAAAAAAACACCATTTGTAATGCATTTCACCACATTTGACCCATTGTCACTTGCTATGAACCCAGCTCTCAGGCATAGAGGGTTTAGCCATTTGTCAATTTCAGTCAGTACCACGTCCAGCATGTTCTCTCCAGCGTTTGAACAGGTCACATTGCGCATAGCAATCATTGCATGCTGTTGAAATCTTGGAAGATTGCTACCATGACAATCCACCTTACTGCACTGATTATTCACAGTACCAACATCACAAACAACCCCCGGCACCTGTGCCCAGTGTGCAGTTATACACAAATATGAACTCTCCGCTGTTTTGCCACTTGTCCATATATCCATACTTAAATAGATGAATGGAGAGGAGGAATGTTGAAGGGCATGTCTTACTGAGTTGGACACAGTGAGGAACAACTCGGGGTCAGCACGGGTAGAAAAATATGTCCTGGGTGGGACTTTCCATTTTCGACAGGCATGTGCAGCAAACCGCTGGAATCCAGAATTCTCCACAGAGGAGAAGGGCAAAAGATCAATTGCCAGCATTTCCGCTACAGCAGCATTAAGTTCGCGTGACACTGTATGATTGGGGGGGTACTTCAGCTTATGCGCAGAAATACTCTGTAACATGGGCTGACTTAAATGTTTTATATGGGGTGTGTTGATCACAAATGGTTGTGCTCTGTGATGAATGGCATTGGCAGGGGGGATAGTGTGGACGTTTGATGAAGACGGTTGCACAGGTGATGATGACAAACCCAGAAATGCAGTTATTTTGCCAGATTTGCCAACCGGGTTTGATGTACCACTTGCACTAGACATACTGCATTCACTACCACCACCACCACCACAAAAACTTCTACTCTCACCAGCACTGGACAACATTTCAAAGTCATTATGGTCCTCCACCTCATCATGCCTGTAGGAATCCTCTGCTGTTATTACCTCAGGACTGCACACATTTAATTTACTACTGGACTTAACAGTCATGGAAAGGGATAACATGCTCGCTATGGTTGCCGGTGACGAGGGTGAACACCCCACTGTGGTATTAGCTGCCAGCTTGTACTGGGTCCACAATGCCAAGTGCCTGTTCTTAAGATGCGTATGCTGTCCTCCTGTGCCTAGATGGCTCACCTTTTTACCTTGACTCACACGCATATGTCAAACCTGGCAGATTGCAACTGACTCATCATTTGCATCTTGAACAAAAAAATCCCAAACAAGGGATTGTGATGCTCTGCTTTTAACATGTCCATGAGGTGGCTTATTTAAGTCCGTTATTTTAAGCACTGAAGTGGGGGGGGGGGCACGTGATGATTCAGGCACTGCACACCTGGACTGCAAATGACCACCACAACTCCCTATTGTATTTATTACTGGGTCATCATCACCAACTAAAATTGGTATATCACAAGCTTTTATGGGGAGGTGGTATTCCTGCAGATAGACTCAGACACAGCCACTTTGAATTTCTTTTTCTCCGGTTCCCAACTGGGGTCAATTACATCATCATCATATTCATCAAAGTCACACACATCCACATCTTCTGCTTGGATGCTAGCATGTGGACTGCATGTTGCAACAACAGCAACATCATCGTCATCATCACATTCATCATCAGCATCTACACCACCATCACCTGATATTTTTTCACCACACTGTGAATCACTGCTTGGAAAATGCGTGACATTAACCGCCATGGTGGATGGAATATCACATTGTATGCTATCATTGACATGATTATCAGAATCCTCAGGTTCAGTTACTGGGATGTTACTGGGAAGTATGACATAATCTGCGCTGCCACTCACTTGCACTGCTTCACACTCAATATTTCTGGATATGGTACACTGGTCGGAATTCAAACTTGACGCACCAATACTAATACTACCACCACCACTAACACCAGTAACACTAACAGCACCAGCTGGGGAAAACATCATCTCTTCCAACTATGAGTGAAGCTATTGATTGGGCTGTAAAAAACATTGCAGGAGAAATACCTTTACTCACATCAGCAATGCACTTCTGCATCTGCGTACTACCACGCCCACAGACTATCTTACTGCCAGCATTGCCATGGCGAGAAACAGCTTTGCTTGCACATCTCTTTGCTGGCATTTTGGGGGATCAACCACAATATTATAACCAAATTTAGATTTTGATACGTTCACTCTCTGATTGGGGGGATGCTGGATGTGAAGCCAAAAAAACAACTGTAGCTTCAGCAACAGTTAAGAGACTATTCTGTCATGCAATAAAAACAACTTCAGTAACCAGTGGTGCTGATGAGGTCACAAAAACAATCCAATCTGGTAAAAAATTGCTTTTGCCGGTGGGGGTGGGGGGGGGAGCACTGACTGCAGATTTTTAGGGCAGTACGAGCAGCAAAACAAAGAACAGGTACCACGATCGCAGTACAAAATCAGGCAGCCTGCAATTACACTAGTCTGTGGCACAATAAAAGGTATATTATATAATGGCAAGAAAAAATCCTTGACTCTGCTTGGTCAGTCTTGGGCTGGACCCGTGATGTTATCCCTGCATAACATCATGGGTCTACTCTTAGCCTCACTGTGAACCTGTAGATGAGCTTGACCACCTAGAGCACATGCTTGATTGTTTCATCTGCTCCTAAAAAACAAAAATATTTTTCCACACAAAAGCATCTTTAAAACAATTTTTTTAATTCTGCATAGCAACGAGCCATTGCATAATAGCAATAATGCCTTCCAGGGTGTGTGTCGTTTGGGATAACGTCATGCCTCAGCTGTTGGACGCACTCAGCCTGCGGTTTCGTGCCCAACCACCTGAGGTGTGACGTTATCCCAGCACGACACACACCCTGTTGGACATTATTGCTTAATTATTTGATGTCACGCAACACCGCACATACACACGCACAGAATAGTTTGTCTACAATGCTGAACAAGTAATGTATAGCAAATTGAAAATGCCATGTATTGTTATGTAAACAACCTAAAATTATGAACTGCTGAACCAGATCCACACAACATACAATCAGCAAGACAATTTCAGCAATTACTGACAATATTGCTGTGTGTACATTAACACAATCAGTTATATATCAAAAATCGAACCAAAAAACAAAGAAATCACTATTTCTCCAACTTAAATCTACCTACACCACAGATACGCCCCTCCCCCAAAGCACATTTTCACTGTCTTTTACTACACACACTCAGTGTTCTACATTAACATTCAAAATCCACACAAAAACAAAATTGCTCGATGATATGAGCACAGGAGGGTTTCCTACAATCGATGAATTAAAGTTTGAGCCCCCCAAAAAACGCAACAATGCTTTTTTAACAGCTTTTAGAAGGTTTCAATCACAGACAGCTCTCAGAGCACACTGTCTCCTACTCCTTCCTACACATACTACCCCGAACTGAGGCTGTGCAGATCAATATAGAGTCCATGTGACCTGAAATCCCATGAATCACTGCAAAATTCGCCTCTGGAGCTCAAAAACAAGGCAAAGTGAGGCAAAGTGCATTGTCCTCAATGTACTTCACCTTAAATTTGGTGGAGTAGTGGTCTAGGGAGGTGGAGTAATGCAAACTTATTGTTTTCAATGGACTTCACGTTACCCATTATAACACAAAGTACTCCACTTTGCATTGCGGATCACTCCACGAATCCGCCTTTTCTCCGCGAATCACTTCGCGGAGTGGATTGAGCCCACTTCGCCCACCACTAATTGTCATAAGAAATATAATTTGAAGTGAAAAAAAATCTGGATGAAATCTTTGTATGAGACTTCATGAATATGCTGGCAAAGGTACTTGCAAAATGTAAAAAGACAAGCATAGTTTATAAAATGTGTAAGGGCACTAGCATTGGTTGACATCAGATTATTATTTTTTTGTCTTCATGAGTTATAATTTGACTGTCTGACATCATGAGTAGCAGAGCACAGTGGAGCCATGAGTGCAGTCGGATATGTTCATTCAGAATGAGTGACAACAGAGAAATTTATTTACAGTATAGCCCATGTTGTAATCCATTTTTAAACAGTGTAGGTAGGTCTGTCAGGACACGCATTGTTCGGTACTCGGTACTTACTGTACTGCACTGCATGGAAATTCAAAATGTGATAAATCATATTCCAAATGATAAAGGATTTATCACATTTTCCAAACATTTGGAAATCTTCTGTGCTTGAAATAACATTTTATCGCACACTTTACAAGACCCCACTCTATTAAGTGTAGTAGCTGACCAAAGCATTTTCATGTCATCATATACTGAAGTTGATATCAGCTCCTTAAGGTTCTCATACAGTAACTCCAAAAATAGTATGAAGAAAATGTTATTTGTTAAAAGTAGGCAGTTACTACTCTTTATTTCTGAAGTAGTTTTTTCCTTTTTTATTCTCTCATTTGAATGGGTTTTACCTAACAGTATTAGTTGTGATGTGAAGATCAATACCTTACCTGGAGTACCTCATCAGCATTGTGATTTCACTGACTGTAACATCATAAATCACCAATCTGGCAGCAGGTGATTGGCTATTCTTGGTTATTTATGATGTCACAGTCAAAGAGGTCACAGTGCTGATGATGTATCAGAAGGAATAGAACTAGCTTTGTCAGCCTCCAGGCAGAGCACTGTTCCACATATCACACCTACTACTGTTAAGTAGTAAATCTATTAATTAGCAAATGAGAAAAAAAAACTACTTCAGATATAAGAAATAACAGTTCACTACTTTTGACAGTTAACATTAATTTCAGGCAGTACATTAGCTCTTTAAGTGCTAGACGCTGAGGTATGCCTAAATACAATGCACATGTGCAACACAAAAATTATTTGGGAGATGCATACAGATTTCTCACAAACGTAAGCCTCGTGAGGTGTATCCTCTAAAGAACATCAATGCAGGTGAAGTGCTTGTAGGTGGTACAAATGTTTGTTATGAAATATGCCTTATTGGGACTGGGAATACTGTAATATTTCGCAGTAGAAACATAGAAACATAGACATATACTTTGACATCAGATAAGGATTGCTTGGTCCATGCAATCTGCCCATTTCCCAACCTATTGGATAAGCTGCAGATCCTTGTCAACCAACAGCCTACTTCTTCCTACCCCCCCAGAATTGCCTTTTTGTCTGTCCCATGCATTCTTGAATTCCCCCACTGTTTTTGACCCCCCCAACCTCCTCAGGAAGGCTGTTCCATGTGTCCACCACCCTCTCTGTAAAAAATACTTCCTCCACGTTGCTCTAAGCCGTCCCCCTCTATCTTCAAATTGTGTCCCTTGTTCTTGCCATTTCTTTTTCTGAAAGATGCTACCCTCTTGGACTTTGTTGATTCCCTTAAGGTACTTAAAAGTTTCTATCATGTTCCCCCTCTCCCTCCTATCCTCAAGGCTATACATATTAAGTTCCTTTAGTCTCTCTTTGTATGACTTCTGTTGCAGACCCTGCACCATTTTATTTGCCATCTTCTGGACTGCCTCCATCCTGTCTATGTTCTTGCAGAGATGGGGTCTCCAGAACTGCACACAGTACTCCAGATGGGGTCTCACCAACTGTCTGTACAGAGGGATAATAGCTTCCTGTTTTCTACTGGTGATGCCTCTCCCTATACATCCCAGTATCCCCCAGCCATCTCTACTGCCTTCTCACATTGCTTGCATAGCAGTATTCCCCCAGCCTTCCTTACTGCCTTCTCACATTGCTTCCTTACCTTTAGGTCATATGATATGACTACCCCCAAGTCCCTTTCCCTTTTTGTTGTTGTTAGTACCTCCCCCTATTGTCTACTATTCCCCTGGGTATTTGTTTCCCAGGTGCATTACTTTGCACTTCTTTGCATTGAATCTAAGCTGCCATATGTTTGACCATTCCTCCAACCTTGCCAATTCCCTTCTCATCCTTTCCATGCCTCCTTGTTCTCTGTGTACCATGTTTCTGTGACTACCATGATATCCAGGCATCCCTCTTCCATCAAGGCCACTAGCTCAGGGAGCTTGTTTCCCAGACTATGAGTGTTGGTATTCATTGCCCTCCATTTTTTGATGGCCTTATCCCTTTTAGCCCCATCCCTGTCCTTACTGCCTTTGTCTTTTTCTTCATTTTCCCCTGCCCGTCTCTCTATCAATTTCTCTATCTTGGTGTTTACCTTGCTAATTACCCTTTTTTTGGGGGGATGGGATTTCTCTGTTCCTTTTCAGTGCCTCCTCCCTTGGCTAGTTTAAATGCTTGCCAATGAAGTATTTAAACCTATCACCTAGGATCCTGGTTCCCCTCATGGACAGATGCAGACCATTGCACTAGTATAGGCCTGTAACCCTCCATGTGGACTACCAGTCCCCAATGAAGCCAAAATCCTGAGCTCTGCACCAGTTTTTCAACCACTGATTGAATCCCATGATGTGGCGTACCCTAACCTTACCCATGCCACAGACAGGCAGTACCTCCGAGAAGGTAACTGTGCATGCTACTGGTCTAAGGGCCCCTCCTCAACTCCACAAACTCCTCCTGCACTACTGTGACCCCATTTCCAGCCAGGTCATTTGTTCCTAGGTGAACAATGATGTCCAGCTCCCTGCCACATGCAGCTGCTCCCTTGATCCTGAGGATTTGCTCCCTGTCCTTCTAAGCCATGGCACTGGGCAGACACCTTCCCTACCTCTCCCTTCCCCCCCAGTTCTATCCCCCTAACAATTGAGTCCCCCTCAGGAGTTGTTTCCTTCCCCTGTGGGATCCTATGCCACCCTCCTGTGGGTCTCCTTTGTGGAGGTTCCCAGCATCCTCCTTGATCTCCACTGCTGGTGCCTCCACAGAGGAACCACGCTCTGCCAGAATGGTGTACAAATTGTGGAGAGGTACAGCTGGAGGGATGTACCTCTGTTCCACCACTATCACCATCCCTGAGCCCACCGTGGTCCAACCTCTCCTCTTTCTTGGCAACCTCTGAGGTAGCACGGCAGCCCTGGTGGTCCCTGAGTGGGAAAGAAGGTTACCTGAATCCTGGCCAACTCAGCCTGAAGACGAGGAACCTCCTTCTTCAGCTCATAGAAGTGCCTGTAGATGGGACAGCACCGCATCCCCCCTGAATGTCTCCCAGAAGACTGCCGCTCCACAACCACTGCACTGCACCACTCCCATCATATCTAGCTGTGGTTGTCTGCAATTGTACAACTTCTTTATTGAATAAAAAAAATAAAAGATGCTGTGAAAAGTTAGAAAAATCTTCAGAACCAGAGCAGTTAAAATTATAAGTATTCCCAAAGACTCTTTAGGGCAGGACAGGGTATGGATAATTATATTCATTAGGCTCTGAAGGCTATGATGCTGGGTTAACAAAAATTTGTCAACCGACATTACAGTGACGGTTTTTATGGCAATCACAAGTTGTTGTTGACATAAATCCATCAGGTAATTTGTCTGTTTTTTGCCCCTGAACCCCCCATGTGGGGGGCTCTGCCCCCTGTACCTCCCGAACTTAAAGAGTATCAACTCCAAGTCAAAGTTGATGCAGGGAGGGGGTGCAGGACCAGGGGACAGAGTGCCGGGGTCCCGGTGGACTTTACAGCAATCTGTTGATGTTGTTGGCATCGAGGCAATTACTGTAAAAGTTTCACTGTGGCATTGGCATATGCACTAAATCAATTGTCTGCTGCATTACATGTGGAATGTAGTAGTGGTGTTTTTAAATATATCATACAATTTATTATGTTTTCTGTGAATAATAGGACAATGCCATGTACATAATACAGAACATACAATCCTATAACACATGATGGGAGGATAGTCTTGTCCTAACATGAAGATACTAACATCTGAGTTCCCCTCTTATGAGTTTCCAGATAACTTGTTACATTTCCCGTCTGACCTATCCCATAAGGTTATAATTTTTAATAAATCCTACGAGTTGCAGTAATGGTACTTTTTTCCAGTTATTTGCCTTTCTGGGGAAGGATGTACAACCAACAACCTGTAGGTATAGCCATGAACTACAACAGGTGTTTTCCCATAGTATTTTCTCAGTTGGTCCGTTCTTAACATGCTGGTGGCCCATTTTAAATTAACAGCACCTCTTCTTGACTATGACCATTGAGGATATAACAATGTATGCTACTTAAGTGAATAGACATTACAATCAACTAAATATAAAACATTGACTAATATCAACAGTTCAGATTAAGGTGTACCAGTCAACTCATGTCGATGATCCTTAGAGGAACATAATCCCATCCAATTTACTAGGGGCGTTGCTAGGAGGAAGCATATCCCCATAAGAGGCTTTAAAAGGCCAATCAACCATATAGATAACACTAATCTGTTATGTGTAATGTATACAGGAACATGAATCATGGAGTAGTTTAGAGAGGGTGGGTGAGGGTGGACAACAAATGTTTTATTGGTTTGGGCTGTTCTGGTTTCCAGAATTATTGATCTATTTCAATATGTAATTTTTTTTTATAGTTAAACTAATAGATGTAATTGTACTGTAATTATGCTGTTCTGTAATTACTTTCTGTCTTCTTTATGTACTCTCTCCTCAGGTATGGCTGACAGTGGGTTATAAAGTACTCATCCAGAACACCTTGCCCGTATAGCAAAATAAATAAAAATGTGATAACTGCAAACCCAAGTGACTTGTAGAGCACAAGGCATTCAAACTGAATGTCTTTAGCACCTGAAAGTGCAGTTAACATATAACAATCCACACCTTGCAGTGTCTTATTGCACAATTTAAAGAAACAAAAGAATTCTCAACATATTAATAAAAAAAAGGTATTTTCTTTTGTTAAAAGTGACTAGTAAAAAGTAATCCATCTGCACCTGTCAATGTCCATGATTTTGCATAGTGACCTGCTTGAAGTAGTACCTCACTTCAAGAATCCAGAGGTGTGGCAGGACGAAAGCCTTAAAGTACGTTTACAGTAAGCTTGTTCTGCTGCAGTCTGTGCCACTCTCCAGCCACTCAACATGCATTGCTGCCAACTGCTGTTTACAAAACAGGTGTTGTGCACCATTGCAGGGTCAGTCTATATGTCAGACTGAACTTTCCACATTTGCCACAATATTTCTGCTGGGGTCAATCTGAAGAAGTAACAATCCAATTCCCTACCAAGTACTTGAAAGTTAGGGACATCACATGCCACACTCTTGTCTGTTTTTCCTTGGAGAGTTCTTGCTGTCATTTGGGAAGCAGAACCAATGGGGACATCCCACTAATAACAGTATGCTCTCATTAAACTGCTTTATACAGAGGACCTGGCTACATGCAACTGTGACAATGCTCTGAGATACTGTACTACAATCATAATTAAAACCAAACTAGTTAGTGCACCCCTTCATCCTCAGCGACATGGTCTCCCTGGCTGCTTCTTCCACACCCTCTCCATGGCTGCTTCTCCCACGGGATAGATAAAAATTGGCTTGGCATATCGTGAGTCTGCACTGTAGTTGCAGGCAGAGCAGCATGTTTACATGCCAGCATAAGATGCCTGCATCAGTCCAGCTCCTGGCCAAACCAGAGTTTGGTTGCACCATAGTGAAGCCACCTACAGTACTCTCCAAGCTATTTACACTTACTTGATCTGCACCAATGCAATTCACCTGCACCACTCACAGCAGTGCAGATCAGATAGGATAAAGTGCTTTTAGATTTCTCTTCCAAATGTACCCCCTAAGTAAGAAACTCCACCCCAAATTTGGTGTCCTGTTCTGCAACAGATCCTACCTCCCACTTCAAGTTCTCCGTGGGATCATCCTCAAGACAATACTCAAGATTTTTGTTATGTGGATGTGGTTTACAGCCCAGCCCCTAAATCCACTTTGACCAGGCTCGGCCCCCTGTTACGATATTTGTGTTGCTTTGCCTTTAGCACTCCAGCCCTCACCTACCACTGAAGGATCAATGCCTCTCTCAGTGTTCCTCTTTCCTTGCCAAATACTGGCTTGTCACTGTCCTCTCACTGCAGCTCTCTCCTTACTCCCTCCATCTTGTCCCCCCTCCCTCCACACATCTTATGCTCAGTCTTTTCATATCTCTTACTATATATCTTCAGCGGGCCAATCTGGTTTCTCCATCTGCCTGCCTAGACTTTCCCTATCTGGTGCTCTTTCTCTGTCCACCCGCCCAAATCTCTCTCAATTTCCCACATCTCAAAAACACGCACTTGTAGCCAGCCAGTTTCCCTGGTTTCTTTTTGCACTTTTCTGCACTGCATTAATACAGTGCCTGCCTTCACCCTCTTTCCCAGTTTCTAAACAGCTGCAGCAAACTGTATCATTTACTAACATTTTCAATTTATATTTGTATTTTTGCCCTACCTGATCAACTGTAGGGCTGACAGACTCTATACTCTGTAATGTACTTTGCATTAGCGTTTGTCATGCTTATCAATACACTGTGGCATTGTTTCGCACATTTTAGATTAGATAATTGTTCTGTAACATTTTGTGCACATTCAGATTTCTTTTTGGCTCATGTTGTTTAGATTGCATTACTGATTTGCTGTTTGTACTTCCCTTTTAACCCTCCTCTTTGCTGCATCTGGAAATAAGCTCTGGTTCAATTAGTGGGCACATGCGGGACACCAAATTTTAAATCATTCAATCAATCAATCAATAATCTGTCTCCATGCATTCAATAAATGAAATGTTTGTTTACCGTGAAATACAATAATTCAAAATTCTGCAGAATTCCATTTGCAGTCAGCTCACCCCAACAAAACACACACACACACACACACACACACACACACACACACACACTATACAGAGCCAGAGTCTCAAATTTATCCATGGATGGATTAGCAGCTGAGATGTCCCTGACAAGTGGCTAGGGACTGGAGGAGGATTTTTCATGGTCAGCAAAAGGAACACCAGAAATTAAAATGTGAGCAGTACTTTATTTTTTTACATTTGTGTATGTATGTATGTAAAGGAGAAGATTATGAGGGGAAATAGTATTTTGTTCAATTTTTTTTTCTTTTGTAATTCATGGGATTTTTTTTGTTTGTGGCGGCAGTCAGAAATGAGTGAAAAGATTGTTCTACAAGCATTGATATGTCAGTGTGCTGAGTCCTGGTTGCACAAAAAAATGCCAACCAATTGGCTGTTACTCAGTAAACCCATGGCTTCAGAATAATATCCATCAGTTGGGATACAAGATATTCCTTACTAGGGCTATGTGAATACCGTTTTCCAAATATTTGGTATTTGGGTCCCAGGTATTCGACCAGGAAAGGTGTTTTGTTTTTTTCAAAGAGATGTTCTGCCCTTAAACAACACCAGTATACCATCTTTGAAGGTGGTGTTCCATAAATACCTCAAAGACACTTCAACAGCTGACACAGAGCTGTCAGCAATGCAACACAAGACATTCAACATGTCTCAGAGGTTAACATTATTCAGTATTGCAATTTGGCTATGAAAGGTGGCTTTGTAAAGAATACTTTTACAAGCAGTTAAAATACACCTTTTAATTATCTTCCAAAGACATAGTGTTTCAGAAACATGTCAAAGACACCTCGATGAGCAACACAGATCTGACAGTAAGGCAACACAAGGTATTTGGGTCCGACTCCAACATATTATTTGTGATTTGCTACTATTTGGATAGAAAAGGTGTCAATGAATATTTCTAAAAGCACATAAAATGCATTGTTAAATGGTCTTCTAAAACATGGTGTTCCATAAGCACATCAGTGATGCACCAGTGGCCGACACAGAGCTGTCAATAACGTAAAGCAAGGTGACAATACCAGCAGGTACACTGGTGGTGGCAGTTGTGGCAGCAGTGGTGGTGGTCACAGAAGCTGTTGTGTCAGTGGCAGCAACAGAAGAAGTACCTGCTGTAAAGATGGCACTGGTGGTAGTGTGAACTAGGAGCATACCAGCTGCAGAGGAAGTAGCAGTTATAATGGTATCAGCCATGGTGGAAGCTGTGGTAACACTGCTGCTACTAGTGGCACTGGTGGTTGTTTCTTGCTGAATAGGGCTCAGCTCTAAGGCCCTCTTAGTCCCATAAGATGTTGATCCTAAAATTGTTGTGTCATTGAAGGCATGGTACTTGTGGTTGGGGTGCTGGTGATGGATCCACCAGTAGTTGTACAATGGAATCCTCTTATAACAGACATCATTATAGAGGATACCCACTTGTAATGAACAAATCCACCCTGGCCAAAAGCCATGTCTACAATGTTAAAAATTGCATTTGTACCATACTCTGCAATCCCGGTATTGCAGACACTGCAAGCTCCTCTGTGTCCCTGTTACATACTACAAATAGTCCATTAACTGCCTGTCAATTGTCACCAGGACATTCAGCTGTTTTATCTGATACTATGAAAATATCACTCACCTTTTTTTTATGCTCCTTACTTGCCTGGCCTGTGGTCCACTTAGGACTCTTACAGCATCCCAACCTTGTCACCCCTGCCATCTCCTGGAACTTATCTTGTTCCCCCATGTTGCTTTCATGTCTTGCCCCCCCAACAGCAGAGCCCTCTTGCTGGCCTGGGTCCCTTAGGAGAGTACATTAGTTGCAGGGGAAAGCCCAGGTTGGTGGACTCCAGGGCTTGTGGGTGCTACAGGGCCACCATCCTGCATTGCTGTTTTTCCTCCCCCCAGCTGACATGCAAGGCTGTGAGTGGGCATGATTGTAGTGTGCATTAGGAAACCCACTCCAGCCAATCAGCACCTTCTTCCCTCCCTGACTCCACTCCATTTGCACTGCCACCCAGGTGGCAATTGTGCATGGTAGTGGGAACTCTCTCCCCCCAAAGGACGGGAGCATCTTGCGGGATGGGATGCTGAATCCTCCTCCTCCTCCTCCTAGCCAGCCCTCTGATGACTTTGGCTCATTCCCAAACACAGGCCACTGGCATTGCAAGTGGTAGCGCTACCACTGTGCAGATGTGTTGGCATCACTCACCGCACCTGGTGCCTGATACCTGATATCTTACACCAGGGGATTCATCCTGATCCCTCCTAATTCTCCAATCAGCACAGGTACTATGCAGCAAAATCTTAATGCAGGAACACAAATGGTAGCTCTCGTGGAGGTAAAAATAAATGAAGTAGTACAAATTGCTTTATAAGCAAAAAGAATACATTTCATGGGTTGGGAGAGGAGGTCACTGGTCTCCAGGCTGAGCTGCCTAAGATTCAGAGGACCTCTTCTCTCACCCAGTGGCCACTAAGTCTACCATCATTGCCCCAGAGGTTACCTAGGAGAAGGCCAGCTGGCTGGACTGTGGTGAGCTTCAGGAGGGTGGGGGTGGTGGGTCAGGGGCACATGTCTCAGCCTGTGACACTACATGATTCCTTCACTGCTCTGGCAGGATGGGACTGCCAGGAGGAGGCACCCATTGTAGTGGCATGGGAGGATGTGGGAGTTCTCCATAGAAGATGCCCCAAGGTGGGAGGAAGAGGAGGCAACTTCTGGAGGGGGACTCAGTTGTTGGGGGTACATCTCAGAACAGGAAAAGGGGGAAGGGGGAGGTAAGGTGCCTACCTGCTGCCATAGCATAGAGGGATAGGCAATGGATTCTAAGGATTGCTAGGTGGTGGGATAGGAGGGTGAACTAGATGTCATTGTCCACCTGAAGACTAATGACCTAACAAGGGACAGGGCTGTATTTGTGCAAGAAGAGTTCAGGGAAGTGGGAGTGGTGTTAGGCAGGTGGCATGCATGGTGACTTTCACTGAGGAGTGCAATGTCTATCACCAGAGGGAGGATAGAGTACTCTACACCAGGAGCTACAACTCTTGTTTGAAGGAATGGTGCAGAGAAAAGGGGTTCAGCTACATTGGGGACTGGGGACCAACCAGGAGGATATGGGTCTATGCAGAGGTATCCTTCTGGACCTGCCTGCATCCATTTGGGAGTGGAATCATGGTCCTCAGTGGACAATTTAAATGTTACTTTGATGAACATTTAAACTAACTGAGGGGGTGTCAAAAGGAAAATGGGAAGTGTAAACTACCCCCCAACACAGACTGAAGCAGTAAGAAGGGAGAACCCAATGGTAGGAGAATTTCTATGGTAGCAAGATAAAGAAAACAACAGTGTAGTAAAGGACAAAGGGAATGGAAACAAGAGTTGCAAAAAGAGAGGGGAAAAGGAGGTGGGGCATAAGGGAAGGAAAGGAATTTGCAGGCAGAGTGGGAACAAGGTGTGGAATGTCATGTGTGAAAATGCAAGGAGTCTTGGAAATAAAATTCTAGACCTAGAGGACATCATGACAGAGGCAGACCTGCATATTGTGGCCATTACAGAGATGGTGCACAGTCAGCCATGACTGAGACATGGCCATACCAGGCTATACTCAGTTCAAGAAGGATAGAGTGAGGAGGAAGAGAAGAGGGGTGTATGTAAAGGCAGGGTGTCAAACCAATAGAAATGCAAGGAAACCAGGTGAAAAAGGAGGGATTGAAGGTACAGTGGGTCATCCTGAAGACAGGAGCAGGAGCAAAAATTTATATTGGGGTGATCTAGAAATCTCCAACATAGAGGGAGAAACTGGATAAGCAACTGGGGGAGGCCATCATTACAATGGCAGAAAAGGGGAGGAGTTGCTGAGGGAGAACTTCAATCTGCCAGATGTAGATTGGAGCCTCCCTGCTGTGGCCTCAACTAGAAGCAGAGACATCCTAGACTCTCTGCAGAGGCATTCCTCTGGCAACTAATAAGAGATCCCCCTCATGAAGGGGAAATACTGGACCTTTTGTTCACAAACAAGGAAAGTATTGCAGATGTGAAGATGGAAGGCCAGCTGGGGACCAGATAACACCATACAGTGTGGTTCAACGCAAAGATGACAGTGGAAGCAAACTGAACAATGACAAAGGTCCTAGAATTCAGGGTGATTGCCTCAGAGACAACATTTGGGTGATGGCCCGGGTGAGGTGGAGGAACAGGGGTCAAACATAGTGAAGACAACAAACATCTTTGCAAAAGAAGTGAGCAAAAACTTGAGGAAAAAGAGACTGCTATGATTCTCACGGGAAGTGGCTGAAGAAGTTAAGGCTAAAAGGGTAGCTTTCAGGAGGTACAAAGAGATGCAGAAGGAAGAGGATAAGCATATGTACCAGGAGAAGCAGGGTGAAGCAAGGAAAGCAGCGAGGAGCAAAAAGGCGCAAACTGAGGAAAGGATAGCCAAAGAGCTAACTAAATGGGACAAGACCGTTAGGCACATAAGTGAACAGAGAAAGATGGGGCTGTAAGGTTAAGAAAGGGGGAAGGGGCTGTGCAGAGGAGGGCCAGAAAAAGCAGATATCCTGAATAGATACTTCTGTTCAGTCTTTGCAGTGGAAAGGGAAGGTGATGGACCACAAAAAAATCAGTAGGAACACTGGAGGGAGGAAGGAAGGTAGACACATGTTCACTTACAGAGGACAGAATCCATAAAGGACTTGCAAATCTGAAAGTGGACAAAGATATGAAGCCAGACGGGGTACACCCAAGGTGTTGAGGGAGGTCAAGGAGGTGCTGGCTGCCTCTCTGATAGCACTATTCAACAACTCAGTGAAAACAGGAATGGTTTCAGAGGACTGAAGGAGGGCAGATGTAGTCCCACTTCAAAAAAGTGGTAGCAGGGTGGAGGCTGGCAGTTATAGGCTGGTCAGTCTAACATCCATGGTGGAGAAGTTAATGGACTCACTTTTAATGGAAAGGACTGTGGAGTTTCTTGAATCCATCAGATTACAAGACCCAAAGCAGCATTGACTCACAGTGGGAGGAGGTCATGTCAGATGAACCTGATAGACTTCTTCATCTGGATGACCAGGGAAATAGATCAGGGTATGGTGGTGGATGTTACCTACTTAGACATCAGCAAGGCCTTCAACACTCTACCATATAGGAGGCTCATAAAGGAATGGAGCAGTTTGGGTGGGTCCCAAGGTGGTAAACTGAGTACAAAACTGGTTGATTACTAGGTGACAGAGGTTGATGGTAAACAGAACTCACTCAGAGAAAGGGATGGTGACCAGCGGGATACCTCAGGGCTCAGTACTGGGGCCAGTCCTCTTTAATGTCTTCATAAGTGACATTGCAGAAGAGCTGGAATGGATGGTATGCCTTTTTGCAGATGACACCAAAATCTGCAATAGGATGGACACTCCTGAGGGGGTGGAGAGAATATGCAGAGACCTGACAAAACTCAAGGAGTGGTGAATAGTATAGCAGCTGTGTTTCAGTGCAAAAAAGTGCACAATCTTGCTCCTGGAGCACAGAAACCCAGAGGCAGTGTATAAAATAAGGGAGAGGTATTTACAGTCACCAAGCAGGAAAGGGGCCTTGGAGTAATTATAGCTGATGATCTTAAGGTGGTGAGACAGTGCAACAAAGCAGTAAATAGGGCCATTGCGGTGCTAGGATGCACAGAGAGGGGTATCACCAGCAGAAGGAGGGTGGCGGTGTTGCCATTCTAGAGATCACTGGTGAGACCCCATCTGGAGTACTGTGTGCAGTTCCGGAGACCACATCTCAGGAAGGACATGGAAAGGGTGGAGGCTGTCCAGGGACGGCAACTAAAATGGTGCAGGGGTATGGAGAGGTTGTGGGGTAACAATTGGATCAGACACCGAACTTCAGGTTAAACACACAATCTCTGTGTGATGTTTATTCAAAATGCAGCAGATAACCTTTAGCAATGGTATATTCCTTCAGCACATCAGTATGTAGCAACAGACTATGCAAGTCTTTTCTCTATACTTAGCCAGCACCTACTGACTCACTGATCTCTGATCTAACTTAGCAGTTGAGATATAGCATCCACTATGCAGGCCTTGTTTGCTTGGGTGGTGGGGGCACAATTAAAAAAAAAAAAAGCAAGCTAAAGACAAAGAACCTCAGTGCAGAAGCACTGAAATAAGGGTTACCCCAAAGGGCATTGACAATAAACCAAGTTTCAAAGAAACACATCACACATACTTCCATGATGCAAAGCATCATGGGGTATATGCAAATCATCATGACATTTCAGACTTGTTCAACTTTCCACAATTTACATGCATTTGAAAAAGCACAACTAACTTAAGTTTTATAATATAGCCCCCTAGTAACTTTTTACCTTTATCAAAAACACCTAGTGCCATTGTATTTTCAACATTTACAGGTTTTATACACATAAGGT
The DNA here is from genome assembly GCA_016271365.2 of Neoceratodus forsteri. NCBI lineage: Eukaryota > Metazoa > Chordata > Ceratodontiformes > Ceratodontidae > Neoceratodus > Neoceratodus forsteri. Next base: position 1,204,892,832 of record CM057450.1, on the reverse strand, counting down.
ATATACATCAATGTATTTTATGACATAGTGCCACTGCATACTAAATCCAACAATGGGGAACACAACCTGTTGTTTTACATCAGCTTGGAGTTTTATCACAATAACCTCTCTGTACGAGGACCTGTGAGGGAAAAGGAAAATTTAAAGAGGACACTATAGAATAGTCAAGAAAGGAGAGGGGGTGCCCATAGGTGGCTAACCTTATGGACTAGAAATTGTAAAGAATAGATTAGGCTAAGAAATAGAAGAACTGTTGCAACATATTTAAGAAAAGGTCTGTACTCAAGAGTGGCAGGAGCTCCCTGTCACAAGGGGCTGTATCAGAAGCCCAATGAGAAAATACTGAAGGATCTCAATATGTACACCATGGCAGAGAGGAGGGAGAGGGATGACATGATAGAGACCTATAAATACCACACAGGGTTGAACAAGGTTCAGGAGGGGAGCATTTTTTAGAGGAAAAGGTGCACAAGAACAAGTGGTCATACAATGAAGCTGGAAGGGGGGAAATTTAGGCAGGATTGAGAAAGTACTTCTTAATTGAAAGAGTGGTGGAAGCCTGGAACAGTATTCTAGTGGAGGTAGTGGGGATAGAAACAGCAGTGGGCTTCAAGCATGCGTGGGATATGTGCAGGGGACCCTTAGTTGAGAAATGGAGGGGGGGGGGATGTAGCCGGAGATCAGGTTAGGTCTGTGGTGACAGTATAGGCAGGGACAAATGGGCAGACTACTGTAGGTGGGACAAGTGATTCTTGTCTGCTGACTGATTCTATGTTTCTTTTTTATTACAAGCAAACCATACACAATGAGAATAAAATAAGTTAAAAAAGACCTTGGCACTTCAGTCACAAGGGGTCTTTATCAGAGGCCATGGACAAGAAAGGAAATGATAGCCTTTTTTGTACTTTGAGCCTTAAAGCTATATCACTAGCTCAATAATTAATAAGACCACACAATGAGATACTTTCTTTGAACACAAAATGCACGCTTACACATAGACATCACCACATTATTAAATACAAAAATATAAATAATGTGCACCATCAAAAGAGTACATTTATCAAAATAGTGCAGTCAAAACAATGCATGGTCTAAAACACATTTTATAAAGAAGGTTGGTTGTTTCTGACAGAACACCTGTGTGGTTTTTTATTTATTATTTATTAGTTGTTTTTTATTTACCTGGTAGGTGCACTAGAGAAACAGTTGCCTATTTTCTTGCATGACCTGGGAGGTAACAAAAACAGTAGAATACAATAAGTGGAATAGTAATAAACAGCAGAAATCGTAAGCAAGAGTTACAGAATATAATGCAAAATACAAAGGGGAATAGCTGATGAGAATAAGTGATGGTATAAAACAAGGTACAAACAAACAACATAACTAGTTTACAACAATAAACAAGTACAAAAGGTACACTGTGACAAGAATCCTAAGCAAAACATAGTACATGGAAGCCCAGCAACAAATATATGCCAGCTACGGGAAGGTACAGGTGGATGTTTTAAGCAGATAGGATCTATAAGTGTTGGAGATGTGCGAAATTGTGAAATTTCAATACGCAAAATATTTTGTGAAATTCGTGCATGTTGCGAAATATTTCACGAGTGCGAAATATGAAATCTCACCCGTAGAAGGTGAAATTTCACCTGCAAAATATGAAATTTTGCCGTTTTGGGCAAAATTGCACATTTCATGGTGAAATTTTGCCTTTTGTGGAATGGCTGAATTTCACAAAATGTTTTGCACAGCAAAATTGCCGATTTTGCGACAATTGCACCAGTTAAATTTAATTTCGCAACAACTCTAGTAACTGTACTGGGTCAATATGTCAAGGCATGGATAGCGTGGAAGAAACCACACTGTGAAAATCAAGCATACATTGACAGCGATCTGTAACAACTTTGGAAGTCCTGACTAGGACACTGATGAATTGTAGCTGGAATGAGGTTCCAAAGTCTGGGATCAGTGTTAACCCAGATGATTAAATACATTCCTAATATATAGAACTAATTATAATTTATTGGTACACAGAATGTAAGTAAAATACAGGAATATATGATACAGCTGATATTGTCATCACAATAAGACTAAAGAATAGAGCAACATTTCAAAATTTCGAAGTATGAGTAAACCATAGTAAAAATGTGACATGTAACTCTCAAAGACAATGACCCCACAACTATGCCAAAACTCTGGAATTAGTCCATATAGGCAAAAATAGAAAAAATGGGAAGGTAGTGATATCAGTTGCTATATGTTGAATCAAAACTACTGTAAAGGCAGAGTTAAAATGGACAGAAATATTTATTTATTTAAATTTTGATGACCAGGTGGGCCCTCTGAGACAGTCGTCCCTTTTTCAGGGGGCGACCTGGGGAACCAAATGTTCCAAGCATAAGAAAACAGTACAGATACAGATAATTCTGTACAAATATCACTGGACAGTTACATACATACATTTATGGACTAAACTAGCCATCCCATTCATTGGGAGACAGTACAAATTACAGATGTCATAGAAACATAGAAGTATAGAAGTCGACAGCAGATAAGGACCGCAAAGCCCATCCAGTCTGCCCATTTTATTCTAACTTATGAATGTGCTATAGGCCTTTACTCTGTCAATGGCATATCTATTCCTACTCATCTGTATTGCTCCCTTATGCCTATCCCATGCCTTTTTGAAGCCCTGCACTGTATTCATATCCACCACTTCCCGAGGTAGGCCATTCCAAGCATACAACACCCTTTCTGTGAAAAAGAACTTCTTCACATTACCCCTGAATCGGCCTCCCTCTAGTCTCATGTTGTGTCTTCTTGTACTGCCATTTTTCTTATATTGAAACACGTTAGACTCTTTCACCTTGTTAATGCCCTTTAGATGTTTGAATGTTTTGATCATATCACCCCTCTCCTTCCTTTGCTCTAGGGTATTCATATTGAGCTCTGTTAATCTGTCCTCATATGTTTCCTGATGCAGTGCCTACACCATTTTGATTGCCTTTCTCTGGACTGCCTCCATTTTGTTAATGTCCTTGTGCAGGTGCGGCCTCCAGTACTGCATGCAGTACTCCAGATGGGGACTAACCAGTGTCTTGTAAAGAGGGATCATTACCTCCCTCTTACGACTTGTGATACCCCTATTAATACACCCCAACATCCCTCTAGCCTTACCTACAGCTTTTGTGGTCTGCTTGGATAATTTCAGGTCATCTGTTATGATGATGCCCAAGTCTCTTTCTTCCCTTGTGATTGCCAGCAACTTCCCTCCCAACCTATCGGTGGCTTCAGGGTTTCTCTTGCCTATGTGCATGATTTTGTACTTCTTTGCGTTAAACCCCAGTTGCCAATCTTCAGACCATTTTGCCAGTTTATCCAGATCTTTTCTCATTCTGCCCACCCCATCTGGATCATTTACTCTGGTGCAGATGTTGGTGTCATCTGCAAACAGACAAACCTTACCCTCCAGTCCATCTGCAATGTTACTGATGAAGATATTGAAGAAGACTGGCCCCGGGACTGATCACTGAGGTACCCTACTTGTGACTTGCATCTCTTCTGTTTACCATTTGCCAACACTCTCTGTTTTCTGCCTACTAACCAGTTTGCCACCCATTTGACCAACTTGTGATCCACCCCAAGCCTACCCAGCTTATAAATCAATCTGCTATGTGGAACAGTATCGAAAGCTTTGCTGAAGTCTAGGTAGGTGACATCAACTGCACCCCCTTGGTTCACCACTCTGGTTACCTAGTCAAAGAAATCTATGAGATTTGTTTGACAGAACCTTCCTGTTGTAAACCCATGCTGTCTTGGATCCTGTGTTCCTATGGATTCCAGGTGTTGCACTATCCTTTCCTTAAGGAGTGCCTCTATAATCTTGCCCACTACTGAGGTAAGACTGACTGGTGTATAGTTCCCTGCCTCCTCGCTGTTGCCACTCTTGTGGAGCGGGATCACATGAGCTGTTCTCCAGTCTTCTGGGACCTCTCCTGTGCTCAGAGACTCACTAAACAGTTTTGATAATGGCTCTGCTAGTTCCATCCTTAGCTCCTTTAGCACCCTGGGATGTATCCCATCCGGTCCTATTGCCTTGTCCACCCTGAGCTTAGTGAGCTCTTGTAGGAACCTTTCTTTTGTGAAGGGACTTGTGCACGCCTCCTTCCCCCCTGTGTCCATGGTGCTGAGCTGTGAGCCCTGCCTACCTTCTCCTTTGTAAATACTGAGCAGAAGTATCTATTTAGGATAGATGTTTTTCCTTTGTCCTCCTCCACACATTCCCCCTAACCCCCTTTGATCTTAGCAATACCCCCTCTGGAATTTCTCCTTTCACTAATGTATCTATAGAAAGTCTTGTCACCTTCTTTTGTTGTTCGTGCTAGTGTTTCCTTGGTTTGGGCCTTTGCCTGCCTTACTGCCATCCCTGCTTCCCTTAAGGAAGTTTGGTATGCCTCCCTATCTTCATCATACTGCTTTCCCTTATATTTCCTGAAGGCCAACCTTTTGGCTCTGGTCTTTTCTGCTACTGTTTTTGAGAACCAAAGTGGTTTCCTCCTTCTTTTGCTCTTGTTTTTCTCCCTAACACAATAGGATGTTGCTTCAAGTATTGCATCCTTAATGCTTTCCCACTTTGCCTGTACCCCCTTACCTGTATTTCTTCTTGCCAGGGCTAGCTTAACTCTATTGGCCATCTTATCTAAGTCAGATCCAATGAAGTCCCATATTTTTGCCTTGGAACGGGATGATTTAGTTCTTGTGGACAAATTGAACCATACCATGTGACGGTCACTGGCCCCCAGTTGACTTTCTATCTGGAGATCTGGGATCCTATCCCTGTTAGTCAGTACTAGATCTAGGATAGCCTTGTCTCTTGTGGGTTGTTGTACCAGTTGTTTGAGGCCCTCCCATGCAGAGAATCCACTATGTGTCTAGTTCTGGTGGATGTTCCTGCTGGTATTGACCAATCTGTATCTGGCATGTTGAAGTTTCCCATTATCAGAACCTCCCCTTTAGCTGTCATGTTTTGTATATCTTCTAACATTAATGTGTCTATGTCCTCCCCCTGGTCTGGAGGCCTGTAGACAACCCCAGTTCATATGGCTGTCCCATTTCCTGTTTCCAGGGTGACCCACAGTTCTTCTGGCTCCTTATGTGTTTTTGGAATTTCTGTAACTTTGATATTTTCATTGACATAGAGGGGCACTACCCCCCCCTTTTGCACCTTAGTCTCTTCTGAACAGTACATAGCCAGATACCGAAGCCTCCCAAGTGTGGAACTGGTGAACTATGTCTCGCTAATGGCTACTATGTCCAGTTTAGCCTCTGTCATTGATGTCTGCAGGTCTGGTATCTTGTTTCCCAGACTACAGGCATTTGTGTACATGATTTTTCATTGGCCAGATTTTGGTGCATTAGCTGTTGGGCAAGGTCCAGCATTTCCCCAGCTCATCGTATGGGGAGCCGGAACTTTTTCCTTACCTGGTGATGCAAATGAATTACAAACATGCTGAACTTCTGTTTGATCACTAGCTGAGGGGGGAGGGGTGTTCTTCCCATTCAATGTATTGGGTACTGCACCCCTCTCCCCATTTGTTAGTTTAAATATTCTGCAAAGATGTTAAACTTCTGCACCAATGCACTGACTCCCTCCATAGTCAGATACAGTCCATCCAATTTAAAGAACTTTTGCTCCCAGAACTATTGCCAGTTACCTACAAATCTGTGTCCTTTTTCCTGGCACCAGCACTTGAGCCACATGTTTAGCTCCCCTATCTCCCCTTCTCTGACCGTCCATCCATCTGCCTCCCTCTCCCAGAAAAGCAGGATCTCAGAGAAGGAGATGCCAGATGAAATGGATGATAGTTTGCCTCCAAGCCTGCTCAGGTGTTCCTGGATCTCCACAGTTGACTGGCTGATCCGATCGTTAGTCTCTATGTACACCAGGACGTCGATGTTTTCTCCTGCTTCCTGCATGATTTTAGCAATGTGGTCAGTGTCCTTCCATGCTGATGTACCTGGGAGACATCTGACTAATACCCCTGGCCAGAGGTTGTTATCAACTCCCCGAATCATGGAGTCTCCTATGATCAGAAGTGTTTTGGATTTCCTTTTTGCTTTTTTTGTTTTGGTCCCTGTTTTGGGCCTGTAGTGCTAGCTCATGTGGTGCAGTTTCCTGCTCTGCAGTGTCCTCTGCCACATTGTTTGATTTTGGAGATAGATGTAGATACCTGTTTGTAGTTTTTATATGGTTTATGGAGGTGATATGTTGGTGAGCACTGATTGATGGGGCACCCAATTTGCCCCTCCTAACCACCTGTCAACCTCCCAGACCAACTACCCTCTGCAGTCGAGGTGCTTCAGTTGGATGTTGGGGAAATGGTGAGTGGTTCTTGTAATAGATTTCCTTCTGAATATATGATTTGAGGTGCGCAATCTCTACCCATGCTGCCTGGAGTTGAGCCCTAAGATCTCCGATGGTCCAGCATGTAGGACAGCATCCTAAATCATGTATAACTGCCCTTTTGAAAAGTGTCCCATGTGCCTGCAGTTAATAATATCCATTCCAGTTGAGTTGCTGAGTTTATAACCTGGTCTGAGTAATTAGAAGGAAAATTAAAGCAAAAGTTTGATTTTTCTTTTGTTTGTTTTGTTTGTTTTTGTATAACGTTTTATAACAAGTTAAATTACTTGTGCCCCTGTAACTGAGGTCACTGTGTGGATACCCCTTTGATCCTCTCCTTCCTGCTTTGCTACAGGAAATGTCACAGTTGTGCTACTGTATAAAAGGAGTGTAGCATGGGGTGGTTGGGGATGGGGTGGGTGGTTGGGTCCTTCCCCTGCTGAAAAAGAAGAACCACGGACGAAAGAAGCAAGGAGGTAAGAACAGAAACAATCAACCAACAACAAATGCAGTAGCCCTGAAAGCTTAGATTAATGATAGGTAAAACTGTAAAACGTTTAAGCACCACCTGTAACAATTTCACATAAGCTATACCCTGCAAAAAAAGACACTTTGCTACAGAGAAAAATAAAGCAGTAACAGAAGATATACCTCTCAAAAAAAAATTGAATCAGAGAAGATTACAGCAGTAATCCATAAGCACAAAACAGTAACAAACCCATAGGCACACCCTGTAATAATGCAGCAGAAAGTATACCCTGCAAAAGCAATTTGAATCAGAGAACAATTAAGCAGTAACATTTAAGCAGAAAACAGTAACAAAACCTGTGAGCACAAAAGAAAATAGTAACACACAGTAAATCTGCCTAGCCAAAAGAAGCCTTATGCTTTTTCTTTGCTCTGATAATGTTGTTCCTTGCTCTGTCGTTACAAGCAAATCTAGAAGAAAAGAGCTCAGGTGAAGCTAGGTGCCTTTGCCAGCAAACCTAGTCTACCAATGGCAACATAGGTGAACAAGCAGTAAGGTTGATACGAGCATACAATATAATCATAATAGAGTCAATTAGTACATAAGTGCAGAGTATAGACAATTAGCTGTGTACAGACTTATAGACCTAGACATTGATCATACAATGTACAGACTTATAGCTCTAGACATTGATCATACACACCAGGAGAGTATAGGCAGCAGGTGGAGAAGTTTAGAGAAGATTACAGTTCCCATTACAGACAGGAGGCTTGTAAAATATTTCCCTATATTGTCTTTTGAAGAGAGTAATGGTCTTGCATGAGAGTAGTGAGTGTGGGAGGTCATTCCACTTTTGAGGTGCTGCGAAGGAGAAGCATCTTCTTCCAACAGCTAGGCGAGTCTTGAGCAGACTCAGCATTGGGAGGGGTGAGGATCTGAGTGTTCAAGGGAAGGGTTTCAGGGTTAGTAGGTTAGATATACTCGGAGGAGGTGTATTAGCTTGAAGGTGGTGCAATATACTGGGAGGTTAAGTCTGGCCATGAAAGATGGCCAACCCAAATTGTTCAGCACATAACAGTGATGGGTGTGAGCTGGGGCCTTAATAGCAAATCGGTCAATTCTGTCATAGGCCAATTTGAGTTTGTTCAGAAGTGTAGTCTTAGAGGAGTGGATTATAGAGGCACCATAGAAGAGGCCTGGGAGAAGGGTGGCAGAGACAACAGTGCTTCTTGCACTACTTGAGAGGAAGGGAGCAGTTCAATATAGAAGGCCTAGTTTCTGATTAGTAGCCTTAGTGACACAAGTTATGTGCTCATCAAAGGATAGATGCTTGTCATATACTACACCCAGGTATTTAAAGGAGGTAACATTTTTGAGTTGAATATTAGTGGATGTTTTGATAGCCGGGGGGGGGTTGGAACAACATGGATTTAGCCTTTTTTGTGTTCAGAACTAGTAGGTTATTTTAAACCATGTTTCTAGAGTCTGAAAGTGATTTGTTAGGTCAGAGTTAATACTTGAGATATCTCAGGAGGATCTATATAAGATGGTATCATCCACATACAGCTGAATTGATGCCCCTTCACAATTCAGAGGAAGGTCACTAATGAATATTGAGAATAGGAGTGGCCCTAGGATTAATCCCTGGGGAACCCTGTCGGTGATAAGAGATAAAGTTGAGATGGTACTGGCCCATTTGACACATTGAAACCTATTCTCTAAATAGTTAGAGACCCGAGAGAGAGAGAGTTTTTGTCAAGACCAAGGTGGCGAAGTTACAGATGAGAAGTGAATGGCTGACTAGGTCGAATGCCTTTGTTAGGTTGACACAGACTGCACCAGTGGCTTTGCCCTGGTCCATAGCCTGGAATATATCAGTGGTGACCCTCAGGAGAGCAGTTTCTGTCCCATGCAATTTCTGAAAGCCATGCTGGTTACTAGTGAGAGCATTGATCTGTTCAAGGTATTATGATAGTTGATTATAAAGTATTCTTTCTTGGATTTTAGCAATTGGACACAAGATAGATATGGGTCTATAGTTTTCAATAAGGTTGGTAGGACCACTTTTATGTACTGGGACAACAACTGCAGTTTTCCCTTTTTCTGAGATGGTTTGCATGAGGAAGGATCTATTGATTAAGCAGGAGATTGGGTAGGAAAGTGCAGGTGCACCTATTTTAAGAAATTTGGGTGGTAGAAAGTCAAACCTTTGTGAGCTGTCAGGGTTAAGTCCTCTTACCAATTTAAAGACCTCTTTACAGGAAGTAGTTTTTAAGTGGAAGAGTGGGTGTGGAAATTCCAGGCGGCTAGCTGGTGGCACGGGACAATTAACAGGAAGGTCGGTTTTGTAGGCATCAAGGACCATAAAGAAGTGGTTCAGCCTGACGCTATCTCCATGGGTGAGGATAATGTGGAGCCTTTTACTCTTATTGACTGAGAAGATCCTTTCATTACCCTTTAGGAGCACATTGATTTCCTTCCAGAAACATTTGGGGTTGGAAAGGTGTTGTTCCTGTAGTGATAGGAGATGCTCCCTTTTGGCTTTGCTTATCTTAGATTTACAAATATTGCGTAATTGGTGGTAGGTGTTCCAGTCAGAGTGGATCTTGAGATTTTGAAGGCATGCCCTGCTTTGTCACGAGAGCGCATGAGGTGCTTCAGTTCACGTGTGAGCCAGGGAAAGTGGGTGCCTTTTGATTTTCTTAGTCTGTGGGGAGCATGGTGGTCAAGGATGGAGGTGAAGGTATTAACCAGATATTTTAATGCTAAGTTTATGTCAGGAAGGGAGGTTATTGGTGACCAGTCAGCTGTGGCGATACTTGAGCAGAAGGCTTCAGCAATAAAGTTGGTTAGGTTCCTAGTTTTATGGATTTTGAGGGGAGGATGTGGAGAATTATTCTTCCAGATGCAAAAAGCCAGAGAATGGTCACTGAGTGCATCAGGAAGGATTCCAGTGGCCTTAATAGAATTTTGATTATTAGTTAGTATCTGATCTAGGCAAGTGTGCTTGCCTGACTTCATATTCAGTCTTGTGGGATCATTGAGGAGTTGCTCCAGTTTAGCATCCAGTAGGGCAGCTTGGTACTGTGTTTTAAGAGGCCCAAACCAATTCAGGTTAAAGTAATCGCATATTATACTGTCTTTCTTATGGAGGGACTCCAGATTAGTGAGGAATTCGGCATAGGAGGACGCTTGATTTGGGGGTAGATAGATGCACCCTACTGTTACATTCTTGATTTGGCCAAGGGTGACTGTGATAAAGATGTACTCTACAGCCGAGCTGATCTTTAAGTCAGTTAATTCATTGACTACCAATCCATCTCTTGCATAAATTAACCTCCCCCTCCCTTTCTGGGGACCCGGTCCTGTCTGTAGTATGTATAACCAGGAAGGACGACCTCGTGAGGTAGTATGGATGGTTTTAACCACGAGTCAGTAATGCAGAGGATGTCTGGTTTGTAATACAGTATCAGGATTCCAGTTCTGCCATTTTCCCCCTAAAGCTCTGTATATTCATATGAACTATATTGAGACCTTTGGAGTTAAGCCAATTAGGGCAGGAGGTTAGGGGGTCAGGAGTGGATCTCATTGTGTGATTTGGTTTTTGCCTTTTACTGGGTCCCGGGTTTAGTTTGACATCACCTGACAATAGTAGGAGGCGCAAGCAGGATTGGGGAGAGGGTGGGCGGAGGAAGGGTAGTTTGTGTATTCATTTGGAATGCTGCAGCTGGAGGATGGTTTTATTACACTGGGTCAGGGTTAATAATGTAAGGTGAGGGAAAGAGCCATGAGGGCAAGGGGGCAATAAGTCAAGGGTGCTGGGTGGTGATAACCTTAAAGTGGAGGGTGGCACAGATTCAGGGTTTGAGATCATATCTGCTGGTTGCAGGTGTGCTAGGAAGGACAAGCAAATGAGTAGTCCTTTGGTGAGAGGGAGCATGGTTTCATAGGTTTCATAGGTTATCAGAGCAAAAAAAGACCGAGATCCATATAGCTCGTTAGGAAAATTTAAGTATAACCATATATTGAGTTTTTATGTAGATAAATATCTAATCTTGACTTGAAAATGTCCATTTTATCAGTAGTTACCACATTTATGGGTAACTGGTTCCAGACACTAGTGACTCTTATCATAAACCAGGAGCTCCTTTTCTTTGTTTTACAACATTCTCCCATAAGTTGGAAGGGGAGAGACCGAGTTTCATATGGATTATTTCTTATAGTTAGTTCCAATTTAGCCCATAAACTGTCATTATGAAGAGCTTTAAAAACCATACAGAGGTCCCCTCTCATTCTTCGATATTCTAAGGAATAAAGTCCTAACTTGTTTAAACGATCATCATAATTTAGATCTTTAACTTTGCTCATTTTCTTTGTTGCTTTTCTCTGAATTTTTTCCAGAGCACGTTTTGAGCCCTGGTCTTGTGATGACCAAAACTGAGCACAATACTCCAAGTGAGGCCTCACTAAAGAAGTATATAAGGGGAGTAACACTCTACTACTGTTACTTTGAATGTGCTTGTTTATACAGTGAAGTATTCCTCAGTTTTTTAATGACTTGTTGACAATGTAGTTTAGGACTCAAATTATTTTTGTACCCTTATACCCAAGTCCTTTCATCTTCCACCACATTTAATAATTTGTCTCCCAACTTATATTTGGCTAATAAGTTATTTTTCCCAAAGTGCATAACAGTACACTTATCTATATTAAAATGTAACATGTTTTTGTCTGCCCAATTTTCAAGTTCACCAAGTGCATGCTGTAGAGTATTTGCATCTTCAACATTATTTACAGTATGGCCTATGCAAGTGTCATCCGCAAATTTGGTTAGCCATACACCAACTGACGTGATTAATGAAGCAATATATGTATTAAAGAGACATGGGCCAAGCACAGAGCCTTGTGGAACACCACTGGTCACTTGTTCCTTACCTGAATAAGAACCTTTGATACAGACTTTTTGCGTTCTGTTGGTCAACCATGATTCCACCCATTTGGTAATATTACCATTTAAACCCATTTCAGTCAAAGTGTCTAACAATTCGCCATGAGGGACCTGATCAAAGGCTTTTGAGAAGTCCAGCAAAATGACATCGACTGCCTCATTTCTGTCCAGAGCCATACTAACTTTGCTGTAAAATTCCAGCAAATTTGTCTGGCATGATCTGCCCTTAACAAAACCATGCTGGGAATAATCAATATTAACTATTTCCCCTAGATATTCCTTGATGATTTCCTCTAGGATTTTGCTCAAAATAGACGTTAAGCTAATAGGCCAGTAGTTAGATACTTCATGTTTTGAACCCTTTTTATAAATAGGCACAACATTAGCTTGCCGCCATACATCAATTACTTGTCCTTCATCGATAGATCTAATAAATAATGCTGTAATTGGACCAGATAAAGGGAATGGCCAGTTCTTTGAGAATGCGAGGGTGAAGACCATCCGGGCCTGATGATTTAACAGAGTCCAACCCTAATAGACGCTTTTGAATGTCTAATGCTGTAATAAGGTGCACACCAGGTGTTTTATGTGGGTTATGGTTTTTTAGGCAGGGACTTTTTATTAAAACAGAGGTAAGGTATTGATTACATAGCATTGCCATATCGAATTCTCTAAAATCATTTTACCAGTTGAATCCTTTAATGGGTCTAGGGTAGGAGTAGCACCTTTTATTATTTACAAATTTGTAAAGGACTTATAGTTATCATAACCCTTGTTGACAAGTTTACCTCATAATCCCTTTTGGCTTTTTTAACACAACTTTTGTTTTTCAGTAAATTTTATAATATTCCCAATTTGAAGGTGTACCACTAAGTTTTGCATTTTAAATGCCTTATTTTTGTCTTATCAGTTTTTAACTTTGGCATTTATCCAGGGAGTTTTACATTTAACTTGATCTCCTTTTTTCATTTGAGGGATATACTTTAATATTCCTGTAGATAATTTAGTATTGAATATAGACCATATTTCATTCAGTGACTTGTTCGTAAATTCCTCTTCCCAGTCCCACGATGTCAACTCTTTATTAAATTCCTGGAAATCAGCTTTTTTAAAATTATAGATAACTGCACATCCTGTGTCAGAACCATAGCTACCTTTATACTGTATGTAAGGTTAACCATAGAATGGTCACTAGTTCCAAGGGGGTGGGAAACATTACAGTTAATTATACTGTCACCCAGATTATGCAAAACTAGGTCAAGTATATTATTTCCCCTAGTATTCAGTTTCACTATTTGCTCCATATTATTTAGCAAAAAGGATTCAAGGTAAGTATTTTCAATTTGGGTAATAGTGCTAAGAGTGTTCCAGTTTATCCCTGGGAGGTTAAAGTCAACCATGAGTAAAGCATTTTTTGTGGAGGAAATACTATTTATATAATCCAATAGCAAGGAGTCTTCTTCTACAGTAACTGAAGGTGGCCTGTAACTTACTCCTAGATTTATACAATTTGATGTTTTAAGTATATTTTAACCCATAAGGCTTCTATTTTATGCCATTTAATAACTCTACGTTTTCAACTTTTATGCTGTTTTAAGATGAATAGTGCAACTCCTCCACCCCTACTAATGGTTCTATCCTTATGAAATAAAGTATACCCAGGGATATTTTTGTCCCAAGGATCATCCTCCTTCCACCAGGTCTCTGTAACTGCACAGATATGGACATCCTGCTGTTTTAGAGTATATAATAACTCGTCGTATTTATTGTTTAAGCTCCTAGCATTTATAAGAAGGATGTTCCAGTCAATATGTTTATGTGGGCTATTTATATTATGTTTAACCAAAGGTGAAGTGGCAACATCACCCCCAAAATTTAGTTTAAAATATTTTCGATTTGCTGCCTAAGTCTATTCCCAAAAATGCGCTTTCCCTGTCTATTTAAATGTATTCCATCTCTGGCATACAATGCCTGGTTTATAAAACCTTCCTGATTACTCATGAAAACAAAATTTTCTCTAAGGCACCATCGCTTTAACCAACCATTTAATGTTATTATGTCTTGCCTTTTTTGACAATTTGCTCTGGGAATTGGTAATAATCCAGAAAAGATCAAGTCACCACCTTGATTTTTAATTGTGTCCCCGATAGTTTCAAAATCTCTCTGGATTTCTAGCAAAGATCTTTTCCCTAGATCATTTATTCCAGCATGAATTAAGGTGATTGTGGTCAGTGTGTGCTCCTGAAGGCCTGGAAGGAGTTGCTTAATATTATTAATACCAGCACCTGGTAAGATACTAACTGTAGTAAAGGGATTCCTGTTTTTACATATTATGTGGTCTGTGTAACGTAACATTGAATCACCTATTACCAATACATCCCTTGGAATTTTCATTGTTTTAGGACTGGTAGGATCAGTACACTTCATATTACTTGTCGGTGGTGTGTCCAAATTTTTTTGGGGGAAGGGGATGAAGGACCCTTCCATTATTGTACTATCATTCTCATGCATTGGTTCAATACTTGGGTCATTTTGGAGTAGACTAAATTGATTTGAAGTTTGAATGTTGGAGCTACCCCCTATATTTCTTCTCTCCTTCTTACCAGACTTTTTTTGGACCAAAAACCAATCTCCTTCATCGGGATTTCCCCCTGTAAATTGGTCCTCAGGAGTAATTAAGTGTATATCTTGTGCGGAATCCAGGGTGTCTACCACCACAACAATATATTGCTCCAAGCAGCTTAAATCAGCCTGAGTCTGTACTCTTTGTTTTAATTCTAAAATCTCATTTTTTAAACTGGTTATTTGTATACAGTTATCACACTTATATTCCTGACTATATTCTCTGTATGCATACATACCACAACTGTTGCAGCATATGAAATCTAGTCCGGTACATATGTCCATTTTTTTGTATAATGGATTTAGTTTTTTGGCCCAGCACCCAGTGACCGAGCTGACACAGCTGACACGTACCGACACGCGTGTCTCTGCATGCATCTCCGCGATGCGGCAACATGCCCCTGCCGTGCTCGCCTGCTCGCAGCAGGGTACAGCTTTAAAGGTAGCGCGACCGAAGTGTTACCAGGGTCACACCCTCGAAATAAAGTGCTTAAATTAAATTAAAACAGCATTAAAATAGTGAGGGTTTGAATGTTGAAGCCCCCAAAAGTGTGCAGTATATTCTGCAGCAAAGAAATCCTTTTTAAAACAGTGAGCTGTAGTTCAGCAGATATAGTGCACTAGAACTACAATCACTCTCTTCCTATTTCCTGGTTAAGGAAAGATAGGGCTCAATATGCAACACGATATAGCAGGTTACTGTGTTAAAATAAAGGCATTTGCTAGTACATTTCAAGTTTCATAGCCCCTAACAGATTCACAGCACCCAGTTTGATTTTGTAATATTAAACTTTCCCACTCACAGCAGGGTACAGCTTTTAAAGGTAGCATGGCCCGAAAGTGTTACCAGGGGTCACAGCACCCTCGAGAAATAAAGTGCTTAATTTAAATTAAAACATCATTAAAATAGTGAGGGTTTGAATGTTGAAGCCCCCAAAAGTGTTCAGTATATTCTGCAGCAAGGAAATTCTTTTAAAACAGTGAGCTGTAGTTCAGCAGATATAGTGCACTAGAACTACAATCACTCTCCTCCTATTTCCTGGTTAGGGAAAGATAGGGCTCAATATGCAACACTATATAGCAGGTTACTGTGTTAAAATAAAGGCATTTGCTAGTACATTTCAAGTTTCATAGCCCCCAACAGAGTCACAGCACCCAGTTTGATTTTGTAATTGTGATGCAGAAAGTAGAAGAAATCAGACCGGGGGAGGAACAGGGAGGATGTGCAGTGTAGGATAACACCACTAGGCAGTTAACAACCAGAGGGATTTGGAGAGCTGTGTGCATTGGCGTAGTACTGGGATCAAGGTCATTTCATCCTAATTGATGGCAGGAGGACCTAAGGCTTGTCAATAGGACCCTTCGTAAGGGAGGAAGTTATTGAGGAGAGAAAAAAGTAAGTTAAGTTGAAGAGAACGTTCAACAAAAGTTGCGATGAGCAGATCCCCTTTAAGAGGAGAACATAGTTAAATTAAGTTGAAGAGAACGATCAACAAAAAGCTGCAGTGAACTTTAAGAGGGGGAAATAGTGAAATTAAGCTGAAGAGAACGATCAGAAAAAAAAGTTGCGTTGCGCAGTTTCCCCTTAAGAGAAGTTTGCTTACTTTCTTTAAGTGTTTCAGGAGTAGCTATAGCCAATGAGTAACATGGGGGGGGGTAACAGGGGGAGGAGTTTGAGGGGATTTAATACTGGTTGGGGCCGGGGGATGGATGGAAGTGGGTGCAAACTATCGGCAGGAGCACAACAGCCAGCCCGAAGTTACAGAGCACAGCTGGTAAATCGAAGCAGTGAAAGCAGATGGCCTGGGCCAGGGAGCCAATTGAAATGAGTCAGAAGCTGCTATTGTCCAATGGAATTGTAGCTTCTGAAACCTGTCTCACTGTACCTTGCTTCAGAAGCTGGAGGAGCTGAATTTCAGGGATGCTGGCAGCTGGTCAGTTCGGAGCTGTGCTGCGAGCGCTGCTGTCAGCGAGGTGCCCTGTTCAGGGGCTGATCCTAGGGAGGGAGAAGGAGAAAGAGATATAAGTAATTATAGATGCTGCACAGGGCAGGCTTCAGGTTAAATGGTGGGCGGGTTAAGTTTCAATGGGAAAAGAGGTGCAAATCGTACAGAGTTCAGAGCAGGGAAAGAAGACAAAAAGGTTGGGAAGTGGGTAGCAGGCAGGAAGGTGCCTTAGCTAATAGCCATAGATTGACCGGGGGTGGTGGTAGTGTGGCCAGTCGAGACAGATGGCCAGAAATTACAGCTTCTCAAATAAGGGTTAGAGTGTTTAAGAATTAGGAGTTGGGGGGAGGAAGATGGCGCTATCTGGTTGATGGCAAAAATTAGCTTTTATCACAAAAGAGCTATGATGCTGTCACTGTAGAGACGAGACAGAGCATATAGGGATTACAGAACAAGTGAAAGAATCAGACAGCAGTGAGGAAAGAAGGAAGTCTCTAACAGGTGAGCGTAAAAACTACTAGTTTCACTGAGGAGCTGAAATACTTAATACTAACATAATCAACAATACAAGGCTCCCTTAAACGGAGAAAAAAGCATAAAATCTTGCTGCAGTTTTCAGTAAAAGTACTAGCTGGATATAGCAATGAAATTTCATCAGGAAGGGTAATAATTCTAGTTCTCAGAGGAGCTGTATTACATTAAACTGCCTTAAACAGAGAAAAAAAGCATAGAATCTGGCAGCAGTTTTCAGTAAAAGTAATAGCTGGATACAACAATGAAATTTCAGCAGGAAGGGTAATAGTTCTAGTTCTCAGAAGAGCTGTACCACATTCAAATTGACAGACTCATACAGTACATGCTTATACTAACAGAGAAAAAAAACAAGAAAAGAAAAATCGGACAACAGTAATTTAGTAAGTTACAGAGCACAGCTGGTAAATCGATGCAGTAAAAGCAGATGGCCTGGCCAGGGAGCCAATTGAAATCAGTCAGAAGCTGCTATGGTCCAGTGGAATTGTGGCTTCTGAAACCTGTCTCACTGTACCTTGCTTGGGAAGCCGGAGGAGCTGCGTTTCAGGGATACTGGAAGCTGGCTGGTTTGGAGCTGTGCTGCAAGTGCTGCTGTCAGCATACCCAAGTACTGTATATAAAATATATTTTCATTTAACACCCCTTATATTTTCCATCCTTGTTTCATAAAAACATAGAATTTGATGGATAAGGACAGCTTGGCACCCCTAGTCTGCCCATTTTTCCCTACATGCATTATCATTGTAGACCCTACATGATCTACATATCTTTCTCCATCCCTCCTTCCTTTCCATTACAGTTCCCTTGTAATTATCCCATGCATTCTTCAACTCAACACTGTTTTTGCCGCCATCACCTCCACTGGAAGGCTGTTCCAGGAATCCACCACTCTTTCTCTGAAGAAGTACCTTCTCACATCTCTCCTGAGTCTACCACCCTCCAGTTTCATAGCATGTTCCTTTGTTGTTGAGCACCTTTTTTCTGAAAAATACTCCCCCCCCGTACCTTATTAACCCCCTGTGAGGTATTTCAAAGTCTCTGTCTTATTCCCCCTCTCCCTTCTCTCTTCCATGGTATATATATTGAGGTCCTTTAGTTTCTCTTCTTAGGACATTTGATGCAGACCCTGCACCATTTTAGTTGACCTTCTCTGAACTGCCTCCACTCTATGTGGATCCAGAGATGTGGTCTCCAAAACTGAACATGGTACTCTAGGTGGGGCCTTACCAGTGATCTATACAGAGGCAACATCTGCCATTTTCTGCTGGTGATACCCCTCGCTATGTACCTCAGTATCCCACTAGCCCTCCTAACTGCCTTGATGCACTGACTGGCCACCTTTTGTTCATCAGATATGATCACTCCTAGGTCTCTTCCCTGCTTGGTAGTCGTCAATACCACTACACCTATTTTGTACTCCATCCCTGTGTTTCTGTGCCCCAACTGCATTATTTTGCACTTTTTCACATTGAAACACAGCTTCCATACTCTTGACCATTCCTCATGTTTCCTTAGGTCTCTGCTCATCCTATCCACCCTCAAGGAGTGTCTATCCTATTGCAGATTTTAGTGTCATCCACAAAGAGGCAGAACTTCCTTGCCAGCTCCTCTGCAATGCCAATTATAAAGACATTAAAGAGGTCTGGTCCCAGCACTAATCCCTGAGGCAACCCATTGGTCACTCTCCCTTCCTCAGAGTGAACTCTGTTTACCACCACCAACTGTTGCCTATCCCCTAACTAATTTTTATCCAGTGTACAACCTTAAGGCCCACTTCTAAGCTACCCAGCTTGCTCACTAGTCTCCTATTTGGAATGGTGTTGAAAGCCTTACTGAAATTTAGGTAGTCCACATCCATTGCTCCATCCTGATCTAATTACTTTGTCACCCAGTCAAAAAAAATCTATCAGATTTGATTGACATGATCTCCGTCTTGTGAATCCATGCTGCCTCAGGTCTTATAACCAACTAGATTCAAGATATTCCACAATCCTTTCCTTCAGTAGTGATTCCATTAACTTTCCCACCACCAATGTCAGGTTGACTGGCCTATACAGTAATTGCCAGCCTCCTCTTTGCTGCCGCTTTTATGAAGTGGGACTACATCTTCCCCCCTCCAGTCCTATGGAACCACTCCTGTTTCCAGTGAACAGTTAAATAGGACTGTCAGAGGTACAGACAGTACCTCCCTCAGCATCCTCAATGCCCTTATATGCACCCTGTCTGGCCCCACAGCTTTGTCCACCTTTGGATTAACGAGTCCCTTCAGGACTCTCTCTCTTCCAAAAAGGACTAGTGTCTACCTCTCTCCAAAGCCTCTGTTACTTTTTGTGTCCCTTCCCCTTCCTCTGTGAAAACTGAACAAAAGTATTTGTTCAGGATGTCTGTCTTTTCCTGGCCCCCCTCTGCATAGTCCCTCCTACCCTTTTTAACCTTACAATCCCACCCCTCGCCTTCCTCTTTTCTCTTACATACCTAAAAAAGGTCTTATCACCTTTCATTACCTCTTAGACAATTCTGTCTTCAGTTTGCACCTTTGTGCTCCTTACTGCTTTCCCTACTTCCTTCTGTTCCAGGAAACAGAAAAATGGTACCACTCACCAGCATTAAAAAAAGTAGGTCCAAGGCTCTTTGGTGATACAAAAACTTCTTTATTCAGTATCCAGCATAAAACCTGTATGAGAGGTGTGCAGGCATGCAGTTTCAGCATTTCGTGTGCATTTACTTTTTTAAGAAACTGACATGCACTGACCTTGGCACTTTTTTAAGTTGAACAATTAAAGATACAGTCACCAAAAGGAATATTTGGAAAAGTGCAATGTGCAACACAAAGTTCAAAGAATTCAATAATTAAGAGTGCCAGTGCATATACAGTAACTTTGAGTTGCAAAACCACATAGTAAAAGCAGCAATTAGAGACAATTGTGCAATATTGCAGCAAGTCATCAAAGAGACTTTTAGGTTATCAAACTGGTAGAATTTTTCCACTGGGATATCTCAGGAAAATCTGTGAAACCCATGCAATCTGAACTTGACATTGAATGATATCTCTTAGTGCATTTGAACTCAGTATTGTCCTGCCATTTGAGAAATCCATGGTGATTCCATGCAATATCTTGCACCCAGAGGATATCCTGTGATACGGACTAATCAATTTAGGTGAGCAAATTTGGGTGACGTCGAAGTGGAGAGTATAAAATGGGCTATGTGCACTTAATAGCACATAATAAGTACAGTGATACTGTGTCTGTAGGGAGTAGTAGTTGTATGCAGTATAGAAGGGTATGTTTGTTGGACCAGTCCTAAGTCAGCCATCTGGTGTAGTGGTTACAGTCACCATCTCTGTGCCTGGTGGACCCAGGTTCAGGACTGGCTGTAGGTTTTTTTTTTTTGGTGATATATTAATTAATGTGTGTGGGTTTCTGAAGTTCCATCCCCCACCCTCCGAACTGTGTTCCCCCATGCCTGCAGGTTGCCACCCAGTGTTCTCCCCCCTGCTGATTGCTGTCCCCCATGATTTAGCCCCTCCTAAGTTTCCCTCTCCCCAATATCATCCCCCTCAGAGTTGATTATAATATAAATGGGGGTATGCAGGGCAGAGCCCCCCACAAAAGGGGGTTTGGGGGCATAGCCCCTGCATTAAATATAAGTACACTTCGCCCCCCCACAGAGCACATAAGTGCCAGTCACTGATTGTGGTAGGCTCTGCTTCTCTCATCGCTGTTTTACTGTTCGGCAATGTGTACTCACCTTTATATTCAGTGCCATTTTTGTTGGCACTATTATCTCATGGAACCCACACATGGGTGTGCTAGATGACAGAACTCAACAAGTTTCCCTCATTTGCAGCCCATCGGGTAGTTGAGCCCTGGTCACAATCACTGTAAAGAAAGTTCAAAAAAAATGTATCATCCTATGGCCAGGGATTAACGATGCCCAGCAGATTTCAAGCTCCACAAGAAAGAAGAAACGTATATATTTAAAGAAAAGACACAGTCTCTAATCTATCATTCAGACCAGGATACATTTATTTATTTCACAATTTGGATGAATACCTTTGAGCACAATATGGCTCTTTTATAAAGGTTCCAAGTCGAGCAAGACATACATTACAACAAGATGAACAGAGTGACAAACATCAAATTAACAAAGAATAACATAGGATACGCAGGGTTACAACATTTCAAATACAAAGTTACTAAGTGCAATCTGTTTGTACATTATGGACAGGATCTGATAAGTCCTCTAACTTTCTAATAAGTGCCAGCATGTACCTTCATAGCAGCCTGAAAAGGCTAAGTCAGGATGTCAAGGGAGATAATGAGAAAGGAATTGGTGATGAGAACAGCTGGGGAGTTGGGGGGACAGAGGAAGTGAGAGTAGGGAAAAGTAGTGGAAAGGGGAGGAGGGTTCCAATTTTAGGGAGGAGAGGACCAACGTGGGGCTACCAGTATCAGCCCCAAGGATCAGGCATAGCTGTAATAGAGGGGTGGTGGGACAAAAACGGGAGGGGGGTGTTAACTGATTTAAGAGTAGGAGAGGGGGAGTTAGGTAGAGCAGGGGTGGCCTGGGTGTGGAGGACTTAAAGTAAGAACTGGAGTGGCCCAGTGTGAGTACATAGTTCACACACGAGCTAGGCTGCAATCAATAGAAGGTTTCAGTGCCAGGTTTTACTCGGCAACCAGTTTATGTAAATGCAGCCAGAGAAGGCAATGTCAAGGTAATGGGGAAAGGTAAGGGAAGCTAGTACTGTGCTGGGAGTGGAAATGGAGAGGAAGTAAGGAAGGGATAATTGAGAGATCTAGGGAAGGAGCGGGGGCAGGATAGGGTAAGGAGAGCTTGTCTTAGTTAAATGGATGCTTGCAATTTAAATATCCAGTAAGAGACTCTTTTTACATAGTAACACCCCCAATCAATCCTCCCAGTGTTCAAATACACTTTTTCCAAACCCACAAATGACCAGACAGGTTTCATATCCTGCCTAGATTGTACAACATGGGTCAACAGAGCAGAGACTAGACTTCTGTGTTGGATATCCCACATGATAAGGTAAGGTAAATTTTATTTTTCTAGGCACCCAATCCCGGAGGCTCTGGGCCCGTACACAGCAGTGCAACTATCCAATAAAACAATAAAACACGTGTTCCCTTATTCACTCCTTGAAATTATGCTTGGTGTGCCTTACTTAGAATGCACCATAGGTGCATGAGGCCAAGTAAAACATGAATGTGTGGTATCACAATTATCAAGTTCAGATTGCATGGGCTGCACAGATCTTTCTAAGATATCCCGGTATAAACAGTTCTACTGGTTTCCTAACCTAAAGGTCTCTTTGTTGACCAGCAATATTGCAAACCATCTGTAAGTGCTGCTTTCACTATGTGGTTTTGCACACTCAAAGTTAAAGGCGCTAGCACTGTTAGTTATAAATTCATTGCACTTTGTGATGCACATTGCACTTCTCCAACTACTGCTTTTGGTGACTGTATCTTTAATTGTTCAACATAAAAAGGAGACAAGGGCAGTGCATGTCAGTCTCTTGAAAATATGCATGCATGCGAAATATTGAAATCACACACCTGCACACCTCGCCTATTAGTTTTGTGAAGTATGCTGAATAAAGACGTTTTTGTATCTCCAAAGAGCCCTGGACTTGCTTTTTGAATGTTGCAGAGTGGTGCAGTTTTTCTGTTTGCCTCTACTTTTCATTGGCTGGCTGCCCCATCCTACCGGGTCAACGTGCTGTATACAATACGGTGCAGGTCAAAACCGTGCAACGCAGACAGCGCTGTCACATATAGTGACAGGGTGCAAAACCACAAAATTGTTTAAGCGCGGTTGTGCATCCTGTTGCTGTTGCCTGGAAGAAGTTAAGACCTCTGCTGGGGGGGGGGGTCTGCTGAGCAGCTACTGTGGCTCGACAGGATGAGCCACAGGCAGCAATGGAAGTGGTGCATCTGTGGTCAGGGTTTCAATTCCCAGTTTGAGACACATGGACATTTTTTTTTATTTCACACTTTGTGCGATATCTAATTGCAACCCCCCCTGGAGTTGATCATTTAAGTTGGGGGAATGCAGGGGGTTTAGCCCCCCACAAAACATAAAGAATTGCTGCTGAGTAATATACAGCACTGCATTGACAGTGTGGTATATTGCTGTGCTATTTTAGTGTGCGGCATTATGACTCCGTGCCCCCCTCATAGCTACCTTAGTGTGGCCTTTCTCCTTTCCCATTTTACCTCTTTTTCCCCTGATACACCTCCCTATCCTCCTCCCTCTGTGTCTCCTTATACCTTCTAAGTGCTACCATTTTAGCCTTTACCTTTTTAGCCAACTCTTTCAAGAAACATAGTCGTCTCTTTTTCGTCTTGCTTTTGCTCAATTATTAGATTCAGAAGTTTGTTGACTTTACCATGCTCCCTTTTAGCTTTGCCCACTACTCCTCACCCTCCCCAGCCCATCTCCCCCCACCAGGTCATCCCTGAGACATTCAACCATCTTTATAGAAGCTGCTACACTTTTACTCAACTAATTTCTCATATGAATCATGGACCACCTGTTAAAGACCTTGATCCAAACAAAAGTGATGTCAATAGAACCCAGTGTTACTTGTTTATCAATTTATAGTCTGTATTTCAGTTAGGTGTTTGTACAGTATAATGTTTGCTACAATTTTCCCTATCCTTTCCTTGTATCACTTAATATTTTGTGTTAACCCTGTTAGTGGAAATGTGCCATTAGGTCTGATTGGAGCGATACAGGTATAAAACTCTCTGGATTTCTACCTCACCCAGAAATATATATTTTTTTAATTTTTATCCTCCTCCCCCTTAATGCTTACCCCTTTCCCTTCTTCCCCTGCCTCAGCCACTTGGGTATTTCTTTCCATTGTAACTCTACCTTTAGCTTGATTCCATATATAGCAACTGCTATCATCCATAAATAGCAACTCCCACCCCCACCGCATCATCACCTCTGACATCCTCCCGGATGCTCTCAGTGACCATAACCCAATATTCATAGTTAGGAAAGTCCACAGAACTAAATCACCACACAAAACCATAGAACTACGCTCATTCAAGTCTCTTGACCTTGAACCTCTCCTGAGTAACCTTGCCTCTTCTGACTGGTCCCTCTAACATCCTTCCGCTCAGTTGATAAGACCCTGACCTAATTCAAAGAAATCTTTCTTGCAAACTGGAATCCCTTTATCCTACTCAAACAAACCAGAGTCAGAGGTAACCACTTCCTTGGATAATCCCTGAACTTCTGGCCTGCCTCAGGGCTAGAGATCGAGCCTGGAAGCATCATAAAGCTACCCAGCATCCCAGTAACCTTGCAAACTACCGCATGCTCCAAAATGCTTGCACCAGGGCTACAAGGTTATCTAAGTCCAAATATTTGAAATCTGCCTTCATCACCAACATAAACGCCCCTTCAAAGTTCTGGAAGGTGGTCCATGCCCTATTTATCCCCTCATCTTGCCCCCCTTGGTACTTAAAGTAAATAGCTCACTAGTGTCTGACCCACCAGCCATAGCTACAGAATTTAATTCCTACAATACCTCCTGTGCCACTGAGCTACTGAACTCCCTCACCTCCTACCCATCCCCCTCCCCACCCTCTACCAGTGTGTCCCCATCATCACCCTCCCAGTTCCCTTTTTCTTTCACTACTGTAACCCCAAACAATGCCTTAAGTGCCCTCCTCACCATCAACCCCTCTAAAGGTGTCTCCCCTGATGGCCTTGACCCAAATCTCCTCTCCCTCTCTCCATCAGCCATTGCCTCCCCCTTCTCAATAATCCTAAATCTTTCATTCTGTACTTCCTTGGTCCCCTCTTCATGGAAACATGCAGTGGTCCTCCTCCTACCCAAAGGGGGTGATCCCTCAACCCCTGGCAACTATCGCCCCATTTCTCTCCTCCTTACCCATGCCACGTTTCAAGAACACATTGTCCTCTCCCAACTTGCCTCTTTTCTATCTGACAACTCCTTTTTCACCCCTTTCCAGTCCAGTTTCAGGAAAAAACACTCAACCACCACCTCTCTCCTATAGCTCACAGACTCCATCCTAACCAGGATGGACAATGGCCAAATTACCTCTGCCATTTTTGTTGACCTGGCCACGGCCTTCGACACTGACTCTCACTCCCTTCTCCTTGACTCACTCCCGGCAGCTGGCCTGTCTCCCTCCACCACAAACTGGTTCAAGGCCTACCTTATTGGCAGAACCCAATCAGTTAAGATCTTAGATGCCTCTTCCCTTCCCCTCCCGATTAGCACTGGAGTCCCTCAGGGCTCTGTATTAGGGCCCCTCCTATTCTCCATCTTCTTAAATGACCTTGTCTCTGTTTGCTCCCCATCCTCCATTATACATATGTGTGCTAATGATACAGTCCTGTATGCATCTGGCTCCTGTCCTGATGAGGTTACAACCAGCTTACAGCAAGACTTTGACAAGGTTCAGCTCTGTTTTGCTAACCATCAACTTTTCCTCAACTCCAAGAAAACTGTCTCCATGACCTTTGGCACAAAGCAAAGACTCTCAAGGCTTCCCTCCTTACCTATTACCCACACCCTTGATGGGACTTTACTTGATGACACACCCTCCTTTAGGTACTTAGGTGTTTGGTTGGTCCAACACCTAAACTTCTCTGGACATATTGATGCCATCCAGAAAAAACTGTGCCCCAAGCTTAGTGCCCTGTTTAGGAACCGTGGTTGCATCCCTCCTATGGCTAGGTGTGAACTTGTTCAGAAGATGATATTGCCCATTTTTGACTACTGTGACATAGTCTATGATGCTGCCCCTAAGTCCTCCCTGGCCAGACTGGACACCCTCTTCAATTCCTTCAGCTGCTTTGCCTTGGATGCCCCCCTTCACACCCACCACTGCAATCTTTATCATGCCCTATCCTTTCCCTCTCTGCAAATAGGCGGCTCTACCACTGTGTTAAATTCACCTTCAAGCACTGGTTGGGTGAGCTCCCTTCCTACCTCACCTCCTCCTCCTTTACAACCCCCCCACCCTCTCATTCCCTTAGATCAACCGACTCTCACACCCTGGTAGTCCCCCACAGATCCACTCAAATCGGACAAACCAGTTACTCTCACTGCCTCCCAAAAACCTGGAATTTCCTCCCCCCTCAAATCCTTGACTTTAGTAAGGCCTTCAACACTGTCCCACATAGAAGACTAATAAAATTGATCAGGCTAAGTGTGGGGCACAGGGTAGTGAACTGGGTTAGTAACTGGCTAAGTGGGAGGACACAAAGAGTGGTAGTGAATAGAGCTCAGTCCATGGAGAGGGAGATACAAAGTGTGGTGCCCCAGGGATTGGTGCTGGAGCCAGTCTTCTTTAATGTCTTCGTAAGTGACATTGTAGAGGGGCTGGAGGGGAAATTGTGTCCATTTGCTGATGACACAAAGATCTGCAATAGGGTTGATACTCCAGAGGATGTGGAAAGGATGAGAAGTGACCTGGGTAAACTAGAAGAATGGTCAAGGGTGTGGCAGCTAAAATTTAACACTAACAAATGTAAAATTATGCACTAAGGGTGTTGGAATCCCAGGAGAAATATTTTTTTTTGGGGGGGTGGATGCTTGCAACCACCAAGCAGGAAAGGGACTTGGGCGTGATTATAACAGAGGATCTAAAAGTTGCCAGGCAGTGTGAGACAGCAGTAAGGAAGGCCAGTGGTATTAGTGGGTGCATGGGGGGTTATCTCTAGCAGAAAACAGGAAGTGATGATGCCACTTTACAGATCACTGGTGAGGTCTCATCTAGAATAATGCATACAGTTCTGGAAGCCGCACCTCAGGAAGGACATTGACAAAATGGTGGTGGTCTAAAGGTGGGCTACAAAGATAGTACGGGACTTGCACCAGAAGACATATGAGGAAAGGCTAGTAGACCTCGACATGTATTCTCTGAAGAAGAAGAGGGAGAGGGGGGATATGACAGAGACTTTTAAATACCTCAAGGGTTTTACTAGAGCTCGGGGGAGGGAGCCTCATTCCGAAAAAGGAATGCTCAAGAACAAGGGGACACGATTTGAGACTTGGAGGGTGGTAGACTTGGTGGAATGTGAGGAAATACTTCTTCACTGAAAGGGTGGTAGATGTGTGGAACAGCCTCCTCGAGGAAGTGATAGGGGTGAAAACAGTGAAGGCATTTAAAAATGCATGGGATAGACATAAGGAAACCCTAGAGACAGAGCTGAAAGGGTAAGTCAAGGGACACTTGGGGGGATTATGGGCAGACTAGATGGGCCTGGCGGTCCTCATCTGCTAAAAAATTCTATGTATCTATAGGGTGTGAGGGATGTGTGTGGGACTGGATTGGAGGTTGCGGTGATGACATATAACAGGGTCATTGCCTTAGTCATTGTTTCAATCATACTGGTTCTTATATGGCTTTGTGCTTGAGGTCCCCATGGTTTGATGGGAAGCTTAGGGAGATGAAGACTAGAGATCTGAGGTTGGAGCACTGTTGGAGGAGATCTGATATGATGAGGACAAGCTGGCTTTGAGGACTCACTATGGTGAGTATCAAAGGGCAATTTCCCATAAGAAAGCAATAGTTCTGTCCAGGGAAATTGCGGCAGGGAGAAACTGACCAGCTCAGTTTTTCCAGACGGTGGACAAACTACTTAATCTGGTCTGTCTACAGCTGGTGAGAGCCTTTTCATCCACTCATTATGAAGAGTTGTTCATTTTTTTCACTGACAGGGTGGCCTCTGTTTGGGTTGAGAGCTCCCTACTCAGATTGCGATGTGGTGCACTCCTTAGATCTAGAGTGAATTTAAGTCAGTTATGGTGGTAGATGTTTGTGAGGTGATTTCAAAGTTGCAGCCCACATTTTGCAAATTGGACCATGGTCCAACATGTCTCCTAATAGGTTGTGTGGAATTCCTGGGGCCAGAGTTAGTCCGGTGCTCCCTTTCAGAGGAGTCCTTTACATGAGCACTGAAAGACGTGCTGGTGAGGCCTCTTTTGAGAAAACCATCATTGAACCCTGATTGCTTGATGAATTATAGATCAGTCTCTAACCACCCCTTCCTGGGAAAGGTTATTAAGAAGATAGTGGCACTGCAGCTTGAGGCACACCTCATGGCCTTTGACATATATGGGCCGCTTCAGTCAGGTTTTAAGTCAAAGCACTGTACAGGGACTGAATTGGTTGGGGTGCATAATGACCTTCCCAGAGAGAGAGAGACAGATGAGAGTGGTCAGTTCTTCTTTTCCTCCTCAGCCTCTCATCAGCAATTGTCACCATGAGTCATGGGTTGTTATTGGATTGTCTCAGAGTATTGTGGGCTTGCTGGCACTGTAATCTGCTGATCTGAGTCCTTCATTAGTGATAAGAGACAGAGGGTGGTGTTGGTGAATTTTTTCTCACTTCCGAAGCTCCTACTCTGTGGTATATCCCATGGTTCGATTCTTTCTCCCCCATTGTTCATGGAGTATATGCTACCCCTTGGAAGGATCATTAGACAATACAATCTGGGTTTTCTCTGCTATGCAGATGACACCTGTTTGTGCAGTATATGTCATTTACACCCAAGATGCCTGGTGCGGTTGATGTGCTAAATTTGTGCTTGGTCAAGATCAAGAACTGGAGGTCCTCAAGCTGGCTGACACTTAATCCAGATAAGATGGAGATAATGGTGATAGAGCCTGGTCAGACGAGGGGGTACAGAGGCCTCTAAGGAGTCAACTGGACTTGTGCTTCCAACTGTTGGCCTCTGCTAAGGTGAAGAATCTGGGAGTCATTCTGGATGACAGGCTGACACTTGAGGCTCTGCTGTAGTGTGGAGTGGCTTTTACCATCTCAGAAGTATCATCCGTAGAAAATCCTCACTCCCACCTGAAGACCTGCCCTCACCAGTGCCTGCATTTGTAACTTCCAGACTCGATTGCTATAATGCTCTGTATCTGAGGGTAAATAGAGGTGTCCTATGACACCTGCAGCTGGTGCAGAATGCAGTGGCCCACTTATTTATGGACCTTTGTAAGTCTTGCCATATAACCCCAGTCCTGGGTGAACTAAACTGGCTGATGGTGAAATGTTGAATTACCTTCAAGGTCAGTTTGCTGACCTACAAAACCCTATATCATTTGGGTCCTGGTTACCTGGGAGACCTCCTTACTCCATATCAGACCCCCATCCTCTCTACTTCTCTGAGGTGGACCATTTTACTTTTCCTAGGGCAAGACTGAAATCATCAAGGGATCAGGCATTTGAGCCAGTGGGCCTGCCTCTTTGCAATAGACTACTGAGCTCCCTGAGGGAGACCCCCTCAGTGGAGGTCTTTAAAAGGGGACTGAAGGTTCTTATGTTTATGGAGGCTTTTACTGTCAGTTTGCCTCTTGATTCATTTGCTACCTCTGACCATTCTGATATTAAAGTATGTATTGTTTTAATGATGTTGTAGTGTTTAATAAGTTATTGATTTGTTTTTAAGTTATACTAACATATCCCTTGTTGTGTCAGCTTTTTAAAGCACTCTGAGCAGCAGAGACACAGCGCTTAACAAGTAAACTTTACACTACTACCAGTGGCATCACAGATCCTCAAATGGCAACAGGTTTTGATATCACTACAGAAGATTATGACTTCAAGTAGTGATAAGCTGGTAAGACAGATGAACTCTAATCGATATAGATCATGTATGTATGCAAATTTCCTCTGTAATGAATAATGGTGAAGAGAAATTTATAGAAAATATATGAAATACATGCTGGATTGTAAGAAACATAGAAGCATAGAAATTACAGGCAGATAAGGACTGCTAGGCCCATCCAGTCTGCCCATTTCCCTGCTTACTGTAAAAGCCACAGACCCTACTTGATCTCCGGCTTTACCTCCTCGTTCCTATTGCTAGGGTTCCCATATGCCTATCCCATGCATGCTTGAATTTCCCCACTGTGTTTGCCCCACCACATCTGCTGGGAGTCTATTCCATGCATTCACCACTCTTTCCATGAAGAAATACTTCCTCACTCTACCCCTTAGTCTGCCCCATTCCAACCTCATGTCATGCCCTCTTGTTCCTGGGCATCTCCTTTTCTGAAAGATACTACCCTCTGGCACCCTATTTATGCCTTTTAGATATTTGTAGGTTTCTATCATATCGCCTCTGTCTCTCTTCTCCTCCAGGGAATATATGTTGAGGTTTCCCAGTCTCTTCTCATATGACTTGTAGTGTAGGCCTTGCACCATCTTTGTTGCACTTCTTTGAACTACCTCCACCCTGTCTATGTCCTCTATGTCCTTACAGAGATGCAGTTTCCAGAACTGAACACAGTATTCCAAATGAGGCCTCACCAATGATCTGTACAGTGGCATTACCACCTCCTTCCTCTGCTGGTGATACCTCTGCCTTTGCACCCCAGCATCCCACTGGCTCTCGCTACAGCCTTGGCACATTGTTTGGCCACCGTTATGTCATCAGACATGATCACCCCCAAATCCCTGTGGCACCCTGCTGGTCACCATCCTTTCCTCTACCATTTACCATGACCCTCTGTCTTCTATCACTCACCAAGTTCCTAACCCAGTTTACCACCTTGGGTCCCATTCTCAGGCTGCCCAGCTTGTTCACAAGTCTTCTATGTGGAACATTATCAAAGACCTTACTGAAATACAGGTAGGCAACATCCACTGCTCCCCCCTGATCCATGACCTTAGTCTCCCAGTCAAAGAAATTAATTAGATTTGTTTGACATTACCTTCCTGCTATGAATCCATACAGTCTCTGATCCTGTACTCCGCTGGATTTAAGGTATCCCACAATCCTTTCTTTAAGTAGTGATTCCATAATCTTCCCTACTATTGAGGTGAGGCTGACTGGTCTGTAGTTTTCAGCCACCTCCCTACTCCCACTTTTATGAAGAGGGACTACATCCGTCCTGCCCCAGTCCTCTGGAACCACTGCCGTATTGAGTAATTCATTGAACAGGGCTGCCAGTGGTGCTGCCAGCACCTCCTGCAAGTTCCTTAAGATTCTAGGATGTATCCCATCTGGTCCCACTGCCTTGTCCACTTTCAGTTTTGTGAGTTCTTTTAGGACTCTGTCTTCCGTAAATGCACTGGTGTCTACCTCCCTCCCATATTTGTTCATGTTGCCTAACTGTGGTCCCTCACCATCTCCTTCTTTTGTGAATACAGAACAAAAAATATTTGTTCAGTATTGATGCTTTTTCCTGGTCCCCTTCCACATACTCTTCTTCT
This sequence comes from Neoceratodus forsteri, assembly GCA_016271365.2. Classification (NCBI taxonomy): domain Eukaryota; kingdom Metazoa; phylum Chordata; order Ceratodontiformes; family Ceratodontidae; genus Neoceratodus; species Neoceratodus forsteri. Next base: position 1,204,861,676 of record CM057450.1, on the reverse strand, counting down.
TCTTCCCCTTTAAGCCTTATTATCCCACCCCTGGTTTTGCTTCTTTCACTAATGTACCTCCTGTTCTATTTGTTCCTCTGGTTGTGGCTTTGTGCTCTTGACTTGTTTCCCTGCCTCCCTCTGTTTATCCAGATACACTACCCTGTCTTCCTCCTGCTGTGTTTCCTTGAATTTCCTGAAAGCCATCTTTTTCCCCCTTACCTTCCCAGCCACTTCCTTTGAGAATCATAGTGGGCTTTCTGTTTCTTTTTCCCTTGTTTGCTTGCCTAGTGCAAAGGTTTGTCGACTCCACTATGGCTCCTTTCAAGTGGGCCCACTGCTCCTTAACTCCCCCCTTTTGTCCCTCACTGCCCGGGCATGCTTGAGACATATCCCCATCTTAACAAAGTCCAGCTGTGGTCTCACATATGATCTATAAAGAGGCAGCAACACCTCCATCCTCCTACTTTTAATGTTTCTGCGGATTACACCCGCCACCCTATTTGCTTTAGAAATTACATTAGTACATTGTGCAGCAAAATCCAGGTTACTGTCTATGTACACCCCTAGATCTCTGTTACCCATGGAGTGTTTAAGTGTTGAATTACTAAGTGTATACTGTGCGTGTTTGTTGTTTTTCCCTAGGTGAATAACACAGCACTTATCAGTGTTAAATGTCATACCCCATTCATATGCCCAGTGAGTTATTAAATCTAGGTCATGCTGAATAGAATTAATATTATCCTGATTTTCACAAGGTCCACCTAACTTGGTGTCATTTGCATATTTAATGAGTTTATTGTGTAGATTGCCCCCAAAGTCTGCTATAAACAGTTGAAATAACACAGGGCCCAAAACAAAGCCCTGTGGCACCCCACTGGTCTACGTACCCCTCTTGGACAAAAACCCATTAACAAATACTCTCTGCATCCTACCAGACAGCCAATTGCTTGTCCAGTTTAAGTATGGGTCTATTTTTAATTACTTTAATTTATGTGGTATAGCCCAGTGCGGGACGGTGTCAAATGTTCTGGAAAAATCTAACAATATAATATTTGCTGGTATTCCCCTGTCCAGAAATCTACTTACTAGGTCATAAAAACAGACTAGATTTGTGAGGCACGAGTGGCCTATTGTGAACCCATGCTGCATAGTATCCCCCATGTTACCCTCTTTAATGTGCTCATTTATTTTGTCCTTAATAATTGACTCAATTATTTTACCTGGAACTGATGTCATGCTGATAGGTCTAAAGTTTCTAATACTGTTTTTTGGATCTTTTTTGTGTATTCGGGTTATTTTGGCCAATTTCCAATCAGCTGGTACTTCGCCTTTTTTCAAAAGTTTATTAAATAGTATCTCCAAAGGAAGACAGATGTTTGTTTTATTAACATAAGCAATTGAGGAGTGATATTATCCAGACCAGGGGCTCCATACTTCTTTAGTTGTTCAATTTTTGTAATTATATCTTCCTTTTTACATGTTGGAGCTTTTTTATGAGTAGTTTGTGTTTTCCCTGGGTTACTGGAATCAGTGTAAATTGAACAAAAGTAGTTATTAAAAATATTTGCCACATGTTTGGGTTCATATATAATTTCATTATTTTCACACTTATCTCTCCTAAGAGCCTTCCCTGCTTCCTTTAGACATTCAAGGTACACCTCCCTGTTCTTCTCCCTTTGGGTCCCCTTATATTTCCTGAAACTCTGTATTGTAGCTCTGACCTTGTCCCCCACCTCCATAGAGAACCATAGTGGTTTCCTTCTTATTTTTCCTTTGGCCACTGTCTTAGTGCATTGGTTTGCTATCCCCACTATGGCTCTTTTCTGTTTCTCCCAGTGTTCTTCCACCCCCTCTATTACCTCTCCATTCCCCAGGACAGCTCGTATACACCTACCCATTTCAGTGATATCCTCCCTCCTAAAATCTAATACTTTTGCCCTTGTGTGGCATACTTGAGTCCATGTTGCCATGCTGAACCACACCATGCAGTGATCACTGGACTCCAGCTGCACTTCAAACTGTATTTCTTCGACTCTGTTCCCATTGGTCCATGCCAGATCCAGAATTGACTTGTTCCTGGTTGGTTCATGCACCAGCTGCCTGAGTCCAACCCCCTGCATGGATTCTAGGATGGCTGTGCTTCTGGCTGATGCAGCCACCTGGGTCATCCAGTCCACGTCTGGCATATTGAAATCCCCCAGTAGCAGGATTTCATCTTTAGCTGCCATGTTGTGTATATCCTCCACTAGTTCCCTGTCAACTTCCTCCATCTGTGTCTGAGGTCTGTAGATCACTCCTGTGCATACTGCTGTTCCATTCCCTGGCTCCAGGGTAACCCACATTGCCTTGACCTCCCTGTCATCTCTTGGATTGGGGAGGTGAATCTCCTTGCTCCTGGCTGGCACTCAGTGGAGGATGGATGTCAGAGCAAGGGAGATCTGGGGGACTGATGAATGTTGGGAGGCTGGAAGGAGCATGCGATTTCTGGGACTGCACATGTACCTCCACATATGCAGGCTCACCTGTGCACACCGCTGTTCTGGGCAGGATGGGAGAAAACCACAGAAAAACTCATGTCTCTCTGTGGCTGACTGTGATGGCCTCCGATGCCCTTGAATCCCACACCTCATTGATCCCGGGGGGGGGGGGAGGGATGTCAGAGTTGGGGCAGGGGTGGGGCCTGATGATGGGTGTTGGTGGCCACAGGGAGCAAATGCTATATATAAAAAGAAAAAAGAATAAATGCATGCCCCAGGTGAACTGGAAGTAGGACTGGGTGAACATTGAGGATTCCACTTCTGTGAAAATTTTGTTTGATTGAATAAGCACATGAACAGTAGAATTTAATTGATGACCTGCATAAATCTTCTTTACTTTAAAAGCATTCTGCAGTTCATAGTAAAATTGTACCATTTGCAGTTACACCAGTATCTCTCAGTTATGGGAATGTCTACTCCCAATTATACCAGTGTCTCAGTCGCAGCTGTGTGTTCTCCCAGTTATGGCAGTGGTTGTTACCAGTTAGACGAATGTCTCCTCCAAGTTGTACCAGTGTCTCAACTGCAGCACGGACTCTTAAGAGGTATGGCAGTGTCTTGTTCCAGTTATTGTATACAAGTGTATTCTCCCAGTTACAGCAAGGTCCTCCTACCAGTTATGACAGTGTCTTCTCTTTGTTTCAGCAGTGTCCTCCTACCAGTTATGACAGTGTCTTCTCTTTGTTTCAGCAGTGTCCTCCTACCAGTTATGACAGTGTCTTCTCTTTGTTTCAGCAGTGTCCTTCTACCAATTAAGACAGTGTCTTCTCCCAGTTACAGGTGCAATCTCATCCCAGTTCTACCAGTGTCTACCTAGTGAAACAGATGTCTTAGTTACAGGAACATCTACACCCAATTACAACAGGGTATCCTCCCTATTACATCAGTGCCACATCCCAGCTATTCTATTGTCTTATCACAGTTAGATCAGTGTCTCAATCTTCTTTTCATCTACCGATGAAATGAAATTAAACTTCACCTGTGAAGCTGCTGTGAAATTGGAAAAATTCCCACTTTGCAATGTGGCAATGATTTCTCAAGTTCCCTCCAAATTTGTCCAGCTAAGTTTAAAAAAAGGTTGTCGAAAGACAAAACACCCTTGTTTTCACAATCCCTTCCCTCTTCCTCCTCCCACTGATCAACACAGTATTGAGGATAACCCCTCTCCCTATCACACTCTTATAATCCATCACCCACCCCCTATTCATCCTCAAAATGAAGAACAAAAAACAGGTCCCACAGCTCAGTGACTGGCACAGCTTTTGCACCACCTCAGCTAGCTGTCAACTTCTAAATGAATCTGGTGGTACACTAATAAAGTAATCATCTGATTGGCCAGCTGAGTTGTCAAATGGGTAATTTATATTGGAGAACCCTCCAGGTTTCATTCAGACATTGATGGCTGGCTCAGGCAGAGGAAGGACTGTACCAATTCCTATACCGTCAGACCTGATTAGTATCTGTTTTGGGGGAGAGTGAGTGTAAGATGGGTGGCAGTGTGCTACAGGTTGGTGGAATGGGGTGCATCTCTAATACTGGGTTGGGCAGGGGGGAGAAGGAGTTTTTCTTTTTTACAAAACCATAGACACTGACTGGGTGCAAGGAAGGGAATGTGTGTGACCTGACTGACTTTTTCTAATGCAAAATTATCAGGACTGAAAGAAGGAGTGAGATATGAATGCTAGAGGGTGGTGGAGTAGGAGGAAATACTTGTAAATGGTAGGGATGGAAAGAAAAGTGAGGGGAATGTGACAATTGTATGGGTTTTCTATTTTTAAAACCTTTTTAAAATAAGAAAATTTATACTGGCACTTCGCTGGCAAAGTACCTTCTTCACCAGGTACATAACAACATATATTGTACTTTAGTAGTACTTTGTGCTATGTAAAGTTGAGAAACAATGCTAACTATTTTGCATAGCATAATTTTCGAGCTTAACACATCACTATTCCAGTTAAAATAGTGTCTGCTCCCAGTTTCACCAGTGTCTCCCTAGTTAAAACTAAAACAGAACAGCAGGGGCATGCACACAGATGCCAGCTGATGTCAGGCTGCCCAACCTGAATACAATGCAAGAAAACAACTGGTCGGAGCCACAACAGTTGCTGCTGCAATGCTATTGACATAATGTGCATGCATATTTTATTTTATTTTTATTTAAACATTTGGTGACCGGGAAAAGCATGCTGAGCCAAGGCTCATTTCCAGGTACGACCCGGGGAAAGGGAACATGGGATCAAAAAAAAAAAACAAGAACAATAGTCTATACAAGTAAACAGTTATACATTTCAAGATGACTAATACCGCAAAACAGGCTATTCAAGTGTTGACAGAGCATTTTAAGATAACTGTTCATACATTTAAGTGCTAAGTAAAATTATGGGGACAAGTAAGGAGGGGCAGGATGCATAGCAATGATCTGACAGAGAAATAAGGGGGAGAGTTGCAGAGGAGAGGAGTTTGAGAGTTGCAAAGAGAAGGAAAGGAATAGGTAAAGGCAGATTTGCCCATGTTGGAAGATGGCGTGGGGGTGAGAAGAAGTGAGAATCTGTAGAGCGAAGGGAGTATGATGAGACTGGGGCCAGAGACAGGTGGGAGGATATATAAGAGGGAGCAGGTTGAACCAGAATTTAGAGATGAAGGATACAGAGTGCATGAGACGCCTGTGTATGAGCAGAGGGAGGTCAAGGCAGGAGAGAAGGAAACAGTGATGAGTCCTGTAAGGAGAGTTTGAGGCAAAGCGACAGAAGGCACAGTAGATGGAGTCGAGTCAAGAGAGAGAAGTGGAGGGTGCAGTGCAATATACAACATTGGCATAGTCAATAACTGGCATAATCATCTTCAATAGAAGTTCACATCTAACCTGGAGGGGGAGAGAGTCTCTATTCCTGTAGAGGACTCCGAGTTTAGGGTGAAGTTTAGCAGTTAAATAGTCTATGTGAGCTGAGAAATTTAATTGAGGGTTCAACCAGATGCCTAGGTATATATAGAACATGACCACATTTAGAGGGGTGCCATTAAGAGAGGTGATGGTGGGTCAGCGATGGCTCTGGATCATTCTTGAGAGGATCCAGTGGTCATAGAGACAGTTTTCGATGTGTTAAGCTTGAGTTGCTTTGACTGAAGCTAGGACTGAACTGAGTGGTAGTCATTTTGCAGCAAAGAGTGGATAGTGGTGCATAGTGCATCTTGATACACAAATATGCCTTTGCATTTTAGAGGGTAGGGACTGGGTACTTTGGAAAAATGGCTGTGTTGAAAGTTTGTAGTTTAAATATTGACAATTAGCAAAGTTATGAGTGAACATTGAAATACTGTAACATTCAGTCATAACCTGGGCATTTTACCATATTTGTACATCAAATTTTCAGTATAGCCTTCTTATGATCTCAGCTCATGAACAGGTGTGGTGAAAATTTTCAAATCCTGCCTGAAAGGTGATTCTGCAAAGCGACCGCAAAATTGCATTTCAGGCCAGATTTGCATAATTCCACTGCCATTGGCCATGAGGTGGGGTTCCAAAAAGGCCATGTTGAAAATTTGGGTTCAGAATAAATGGGTCATAGTGCCTGCATTTATCTCTCCATTTTACTTCTTACTTATTTCATTTCAGTACAAGAAGAATCTCTGTCACTTGGTCTTCATTTGCACTGGGTGCTTTTCCACAAGTGACTTAATAACCCTCTGCTGTGGCCTTATAATAATTTCTACAGCAACCAGTTGTGATGTCACACAACATAATTGTGATGTCACTTGTATGCAAGCAGCCAGAGCAGATGAAGAGCAAGTGACAGAGATCCTGTTTCAATGAAAATTTCAAAGGTAATAAAGTAGGAAAGGAAAATAAGTACCAGTATATGACATAAATGTTGTAATGTATGAACCTATTGCATTTTAAGAAAATTGCCCCTGTGGTATCAGAGGCTCTTCATTTTAAAGTTTGTTTGGGTGGGAAAGGCACACAGTGCTGAAGTTTGTTTTGAAGTTGTTGTCCAGATGTGAGGAGGTTAAGTGACTTGCATAGGGTCAGAAAGTATGCAAGTAGTGATTGTGGGATTCAAACCCAGGTCTGTTAGGTTTTGAGGTCCACAGCTTGGGGCTCTAACTACTGTACTATATTTCAGCTGATCATGTATTAAGAGTCTTGAGTGTGCTTGGCTTTTGTGTAAACCCCCCTTCATAACTACAAACCACAGGGATCTTAAAAGCACCTTACATATAGTCCTTACGAGCTGATCTAGGATTTCTTTTTTGGGGGGGGGCAGAGCATGCTAGGATGTTTACAGATTAGTTCATCCATCACCCTCTTTTCCAAGAATACAAGTTACTACAGGGTTATCTTATGATATTGCATGTTTTTTGCAACTGATAATGCATATCCTTTTACACAAGGGTGTATTTATGAGTAATCTTAATGTATATTACACAGTTATTAACTGGAATACAATTCAGTAGCATATGACTCATATGAAAACATGAAAACATACAATGTTGTGGTGTGGTCTCTTATGGCATACACTCCACTAGCATATGACTCATATTATATAAAAACATGAAAACATACAATGTTGTGGTGTGGTCTCTCATTATGTTTCAAGTTTTATTTTTGGTGGTTATTGGGAAGGAGGCAAGCTGCCTGTTGCAAGTGGGTTACATCAACCCAAATGTGTTCATGAAACAGCGGTCAAAGTTAGACTTAATGATAGTGCATTGAAAGACATGTTACACCACATAGACATCCAAAAATCACCAGATCTGAAGAGCTAAGTTTATATCTGTGCGAGTGGTGTTTTGACTACACCAGTGTGATGTTTCTCTTTTTGCCTGTAATCCCAGGTCTGACCCCCTTAATGACAATAACCCACAACTTGTGGGTTCGCCACTCAAGCCTGAAGCCTACACCTAGCTAATTCTTTGCATCCCTAAAGCCAGGCATTCCTCTGTCCTCGGTCCTTTAACAGGGAGGGAACCCCCCACCTTCAGTTGAGCATCAGTATCATGATCCATTCTGTGCTACTACCCCCCCCCAAAAAAACAAGCACTGATACATGGTCCTATGGAGTGGGGAAATTTCAGTTAATGCCCTTCCAATCTGGGTCTCAGCCCCGCTCTAAGAGGATGGGAAATTAATTTGTTAAAGCCCCTCAGGGCTTGGAGGGCACTTTCTAAATATTAAATCAGCACTTTCTGGGCTAGCACCTTGGACTGACTAGGAATGGGTATGTAAAAAGTGACACAGCCCCTCCTAAGCTTAGCCCTGCACCAACCAGGCATGTTAAATTTTTGTATGCCCTTCCTGGGCTCTGTCCCACTCAGAGTGGGCATGTAAAAAAATCAGCTCCTCCTGGACTCAGTCCCCAAGTGCTCAAGATGGAGCTTATTAATTTGAATTAGCCCTTTTTGGGCTACCAACTTGGATCCGCTGAGAGTAGGTATAAAAAAAATGAATACAACCTCTCTTGAGTTCAGCCCTGCTTCAAGTGGGCATATTTGCATGCCCTTCATGGGCTGTTGTTCAGTATGTACAAATGAGACTGTACTTATTCTGCAGACTGAGGGTCACTTTGTATGATCAGTCTCTGCTATACGCCAACATGTGTTAATGAAACCACTCAGCTGTGCCTTGTGCCTCTGTGTCTACCCAGATAACTGCATACCTTTGCTTGATTACAATGTACAATTGAGAGTGTAATTATTCTGAAAATCTTCTGTCACTTTATGTGATCAACCTCTGATGTATGCCCACCTGAGTTACATAGACACTTGGCTCTGCCTTGTGCCTCACTGCATACTTTTGCAAGTGCATGTTATTCTGCAAACCTTGTGTCACTTTTCTGTGATTGGTCTCTGCTGTGTGCTCAGATGGGGTACTTGAACACACTTGGCTCTGCCTCATGCCTCAGTGCATCCACAGGAAAGTGCATACTATGGTTCCATCACATGTACAAATGTGGCTGCACTTATTTTGCAAATCTTGTCTCACTTTGTGTGATTGGCCTCTGGCATACACTACCCTGTGTTAATTGAACACGCTTGGCTCTACCTTATGCCTCAATGTCTACCAAGGTATCTTTTCTCCATCACAGTGTATAACTGTGTCTGCAGTTCTTGTGAAAGCTGTCTCTCACTTCCTGTGAGCGGACTGTGATATATGCTCACCTGGGTTACATGAATTCACTTAGCTCTGCCTCGTGCCTCACTGGATACAATGGTAAGTGCATGCCATGGTTCCATCACAGTGTACAATTGTTAGTGCAGTTATTCTGCAAACCTTGTGTCACTTTTGTGTGATTAGCCTATGCTATATACTCACCTCGGTTACATGAAGACACTTGGCTCTGCCTCATGCCTCAGTGCATGCTGGTAAAGAGCATATATTATACTCCAGATTTTACGAACTCCATTTTTCTGGACCTCCAGCTAATCTGAAAGCGCTCCATGCCCCTCACATGTTTAACGTTGTTTTCATTCGGATTCAGTCACACACTGTGTTTGTGATAATTGTGCTAATTGATGACCAGTATTAACTGCAGTTCCTTCATAGTCACTGATCACAATATTTGCCCACATATGCACACATCACACTGATCACTAATTGCAGCTCATTAAACTTTAAATTATTCAGTTGATCCATCGGTGCTTAAAACACCTGCCCCTTCCATCAAAATTCCTAGGAAAACCATGGCAAAACTAATGCGCACTGCCATCGACATTGCACAGAAGCTATGGATACTAGAGTGCCTAGAGGGTGGGGAGAAAGCTGTTGATGTGGCCCATAAATTCGACAGCAGGAACTCAACTATGTGTGACATTAAAAAAGCTAAAGAAACAATACTGCAGCTCTTGACTGCAGTGACACCCCAAGCAAATGCAAAACAATGACGGGCTGTCAGGATGATCAGCTAGACTGAGCCCTGCACCTGTGGTTTGTCCAGAAATGTGTCTGTGGAACACCAATCTCCAGTCCTATTCTAAAGGAAAAAGCCCTGCAGTTCCACCACAATCTGAATGGGAAGGATGATGGATCTGCAGCTAGTGAGGGCTGGTTGAATCGTTTCAAACAGCAGCATGGGATAAGGTAGCTGTCAATTGCTGGTGAGGTGCTATCATCCGCAAATAAAACAATAGCCCCATTCCGCAGAAAAATAACAGAGCTCATGGCACAGAAGGGTCTGTCAGGCTCCCAAATTTACAATGCTGATTAGACTGGAATTTTTTGGAAACTCCTGCCAGAAAAGACATTGGCTGCCAGCAGTGAGAAGTGTGATCCTGGCTTCAAGAAAAAACAAAGATCGCTTGGGTGCTGCAATGCCACGGGGAACCATAAACTCAAATTGCTTGTTATTGGTAAGTCACTAAAACCCCGATGTTTCAAGCACATTAATGTGGAACAACTACTAGTAACTTGCAGGGCACGGTGCAGTGCATGGATGTCTTCCACAATTTTAAAAAACTGGTTCTTCCAGGATTCATTCTGGCAGTTTGGGCACACCTGTGGTCACTTAAGCTTCAACCCTTGCTCGATCATGCTGGTGCCCACCTGGAATGTGATGTTCTTAAAATTAGGGATTCTGCAATTTGTTGCCTCTTTCTACCTGCTAACACAACTTCCAAACTCCAGCCTATAGACCAGGGCATACTTGCCACTCTAAAGCCGATTTACAGAAGCAAGTTGTTGTCTATGATGCTAGCTGAGGAGAACAGTGAACTTCCGCTGCAGGAGTTAATAAAAAGACTTACTGTGAAGGATGCCTGCTATAGCTTGGCTGAGGCATAGTCAGACGTATGCTAGGACACCATCATGCACTACGGGGACAAATCTGCTGTTTTGACAGACACATAGAAAACATAGACTTTGATGGCAGCTAAGGACTGCTTGGCCCACCCAGTCTGCCCATTTCCCCACCTACTGCATAAGCTGCAGATCCTAGTTTTACCAACAGCCTACTTCCTCCTACCTCCCACTTCAATTGCCTTATGTCTGGCCTATGCAGTCTTAAATTCCAGCATGGTTTTTGACCCCACGACCTCCTCAGAAAGGCCATTCCACGCGTCCACCACCCTGTCCATGAAAAAATACTTCCTCACGTTGCCCCTGAGTCATCCCCCTCTATCTTCAAATTGTGCCTCCTTTTTCTTGCACATCTCTTTTTCTGAAAGATGCTACCTTCTTGGACTTTGTTGATTTCCTTGAAGTGCTTGAAAGTTTATATCATGTCCCTCCTCTCCCTCCTTTCCTCGAGGGTATACATATTAAGCTCTTTTAGTCTGTCTTCATATGGCTTCTGGTGCAGACCCTGCACCATTTTAGTTGCCCTCCTCTAGACTGCCTCCATCCTGTCTATGTCCTTGCAGAAATGGGGTCTCCAGAACTGCACACAGTACTCCAGATGGGGTCTCACCAACTGTCTGTACAGAGGGATAACAACTTCCTGTTTTCTACTGGTGTTGCCTCTCCCCATGCATCCCAGTATCCTCCCAGCCCTTCTTATTGCCTTCTCATATTGCTTGCCTACCTTTAGGTCATCTGATATGACTACCCCACGTACCTTTCCATTTTTGTTGTTGTTAATACCTCCCCCCCAATTGTGTACTCTTCCCTTGGGTTTTTGTTTCCCAGGTGCATTACTTTGCAGTTTTTTTGCATTGAATCTAAGCTGCCATACCTTTGACCATTCCTCCAACCTTGTCAAGTTGCTTCTCATCCTTTCCACCCCCCTTGTGTATCTACCCTGTTGCAGATCTTTGTGTCAGCTGCTAAGAAGTATGCTTTTCCTTCCATTCCATCCACAATGCCACCTATAAAGGCATTAAAGAGGACTGGTCCCAGTACTGAATCCTCTGGTACCCCACTAGTAACCCCCCTTTCTTCGTAGTGGACTCTGTTTACTATTACCCTCTGCTTCCTGTTATCCAGCCAATTTTTGCCCAGATTACCATCCTGGGACCCACTGCCAAGCTGGCTAACTTGTTTATTTATCTTTTGTGTGGGACTGTGTCAAATGCCTTGCTAAAGTCTAGGTAGGCCATATCCACAGCCGTCCCTGGTCTAATACTTTGGTCATCCAGAAAAAGAAATCTATTAGATTTGTCTGACATGACCTTCCTGCTGTGAATCCATGCTGCCTTGGGTCCTGTGCCCTGCTGGCCTCTAGGCACTCAACAATTCTTTCTTTCAGAAGTGATTCCATCATTTTCCCTACCACTGAGGTCAAACTAACAGGTCTGTAGTTACCTGCCTCTGTCTTGCTCCTACTTTTGTGAAAGGGAATCACATCCACCCTCCTTCAGTCCTCCGGTACCATACCATCCTCTCATGATTTATTAAAAAGGGTAGTCACTAGCTCTCCCCTTAGCTCTTTTAGAATTCTGGGGTGAATCCCATCAGGCCCCATTGCTTTGTCCACCTTCAGTTTTAGGAGTTCTTTCAGGATCTTTTCTTCTGTGAAAGGACTGGTATTGACCCCTTATCCAGTGTGCTTTTATTATTTGGTTTAGGTACCTCTTTCTCCTCTTCTTTTGTGAATACTGAGCAGAAGTATTCGTTCATTATCTCTGCTTTGTCACTGTCATTTTCGCCTTATTTCTCGGAAAGAAGCACTCTCTCTACTGAGATCTCTGAAACCGGATGGCTCCCTAGGTTTTGACAAACTGGAGCCAAAGTTCCTGAAACTAGCTGCCCCAATAATAGTAGCCCCATTAAGGAACCTATTTAACAATTCCCTTCTTCTCAGCCAATTACCCATTAAGTGGAAAATGGCGATAGTGGTCCCCATGTCCCCATCCATAAAGGAGGTGCTAAGGACATGGTGAAAAATTATAGACCAATATCTATACTCAGCATACTTGGAGAAGTTGGTTTACAACCAGATCCAGAATCACATGGAATGCTATCAACTGCTCTCAGATGCACAGCACGGCTTCAGGAAAAACCATGAGACTGATACAGCCTTTGTCAGGTTCACTATGAAAGCACTCAGTGCAATGGACAAGGCCTAGCAACTGGTGCTCTATTCCAAGACCTAACAAAAGCATTCAACCTGGAGGACCATGATCTCCTGATTACCAACCTTGGTCATCTCGGACTGGACTTGCATGCTGGCACCTGGTTTCAGCACTGCCTAAGGGAAAGGAAGCAGTTGGTAAAATGGAAGGGTACTACATCCAACATGCAACAGTTGAAGCAAGGAGTTCCCCAAGGATCAATCCTTGGACCCCTATTATTCTCTATCTTCATTACAACATGCTCAAATACTGTGGGGCAATATCCAACTCTATGCAGATAATGCAATTATTTACCGGAGCTCTGAGGATATGAAACAACTAAATCTGGATCGCAATGCTGACTTCGAAATCTTAGAAAAATGGCTTATTGATAATAAAATGGTCCTAAACCTGAAAAAAATTGATGGCCATGCAATTTGGCCCCAGATACCTGGGTGCTGATGGAAGCAATCTTCTTCATATATCCTCGAACAATGGGACCAATTTAGAGGTCTGCACATCCATGAAGTATCTCGGTGTGCATCTTGACCAAGAAGTAACCCTGAAAACACACATGGAGGCACTAAATAAGGCTCTCCACCAAAAAATTGGGCTATTCTATAGGCTAGATGGGTTCCTAAGCAATGAAGCTCAGTTGGCAATCAACACAAGAAACCTCCTTCTCATCCGTCTATGTGGAGCTCCTGTCCTATAACCTCTCCGAAGCACCAAGCTTACCACAAAGTTGCTCGCTTTGTAGCTGCTGCTCATCCCCTAGACCACCAGTGTGGAGTACTCACTTCACTAAACTAGCCAGTACTAGAGACGAGGTTAGTCGACCCTACCCTGTACCTTGCTTTTAAAATGATAAAACTTACGGCCTTCCTTAGCCTTAATGAATTACTCCTGTACAAAACTCACAAATGGGAACTTCAATCATCCACAAACACTGCCCTAGAAGTCCCAAGGTCTCGATCATGTGTGAGGGATAGGTCCTTTGCTATCTCTGTCGCAGTCCTCTGGAACAGCCTTCCATCGGAAGTGATGAACCATACTACCTTCAATGCCTTTAAATCTACTCTTAAATCCCACATGTTTGTGACTAGTATATGCAGTTGTAACTAATGTCACAGTCTTATACCCACAGTATGTCAGCACACTCGCTTGACATGCTCCAACATCTTGGGACCCCAGTTCATGGGCACTTAATCCTGCAGGGATTTATTTAACTCTAAAAATTGATTAGCGTTTTGCTCATAAAAGTGCCAAATCTTTGTGAAAATGCATAGCTCTTGCCTCACTGCGTTTAACAAACACAGCACTTCTAGAAAATCTGTATAAATACTTTCTGTGCAGTTGGTATAGTCCCAAGAAAAAAACTGCTAATCAATTATTTAAAACCCTGTCCTGCCATATATATCAGAATTAACTCCAGCCTCCAGCACACATCTCACTTGAGATGGCCACCTAGAATGGGGTTTACACCCACGTGCCCCCAAAGTGAGCAGCTGTGCTCCTCCACTATCTCCCCCTACCTCCCCCTTTTAAACCTCCACCAGGTTGATGCCTTACTCTAGTTAAAATCTACAGCACACATGTAAGTTATTGACTGTCCCTGACTCTATGTATTGGATTTCTGTGAATCTAAGTCTTGTAACTTAACCTGCAGTTGTGTAATGCGTATGTTTCTTGTTATCCTGTGTCTGTATGCAAAATGCTGGTTCTCATTGAATGTAATTACCTCCGGCTCACCCCTGAAAAAGGGACACCATGTCTCAGTAGATTTATCTGGTTAACATATTTCAATAAATAAATAGATAAGTTACCCTTTGCTCACCCACCCCCGCTCCAGACACAAGCAGTGATTCACCTGTCCCACAGCAGGAAGAGATCACACAGGTCACCCATGAACTGCTTGTTCCCATGGAAATTCCTCAGACTGCGCTGGATGATTGGATGGTCTGTGATGATGAGGATGAAGGAACCAGATGTCATTACAGGATGAGTCGACACCCAAAATCGAAGAGAATGACAGTGAGTAGGTCAAGGTACCAACTGCTGCCGAAGCTTTAGAGGCATTTGTAACTTGCCTTTCTTGGCTTGAAATCCAACCCAAAAATGATCACCTACATATGCTGCTACTGAGGCAAATTAGACTTAAAATGGTAAGAAAATGAATGAAAAGAAAAAACAGCTAAGTATTAAAGAATTTCTGAAACAGTAGTTTTAACTATGTAGCATTGTTTGATGAATTCAAGTTATTTTATGTTGCTTTGAATTTATTCTGTGAAATTTGCTGAATAAAGTAACATGGAAATACATTCCCAGCTGTTATGCATTGTTTTCAATGGAACCCCCGATTTTACAAACTCACAATTATCCAAATGTTTTTATTGTGTCCCAGTGCATTCTTAAAATCGAGAGTTTACTGTAGCATGATTCCAGCACTATGTTCAAATGTGACTGCACTTACTTTGCAAACCTTGTTTCACTTTCTGTGGATGGCCTCAGATATACTCTCACCTATGTTGCATGAACACATTTTCTCTGCCTCATGCCTCAGTGCATACCCAGGAAAGTGCATATCATGGCTCCATCACTATGTACAAATGTGTCTGCACTTTTTCTCAATGATGTTTCCACCTGGGTAAAATAAAGATTGATTGATTGATTGATTGATTCTGCTAACCTTGTCTCACTTTGTGTAATCAGCCTGTGATATACGCATCCCTGTGTTAAATGGACACACTCGGCTCTACCTTGTGCCTCAGTGTCTACCCAGGTAACTGCTTACCATTGCTTGTTCACTATGTACAATTTGGCATTGGGTCATATCCCCATGGACAAAAACAGTGTGGCTGCAAATGCCCCAAACAACACAACGCTGACCACAAACAGTATCGGACAAAACACTGTCCCAAACATAAACAGCATGGCCATTGCAATCAATGGGACTTTATGTTTTTTTTTTTTTTGCAGGGGCTTTCACCCACTGCACCCCCCTGAACTTAAATAACTAACTCTGGGGGACTTTGGGATGGGAAGAAACTCATGAGAGGGGTAAACTTAGCTTTTTTTTAAGAAAAACAGTCATCATAAGAAGTAATACCATGAGAAATGGGGGGGAGGGCCAAACCACTTTCCCAGATCTCCACTGCTGCTGCATGCTGGATCCTTAGCCAATCCAGCACAGGAATGGCTCGACTAGGACCCCAGCATATGGCAAATTAGTATTTCATTACTGACACATAGAGCAACAGGGGAAGCGGTAATTCCCTTCAGCTATCATACCCCTGTCACTCTAAACAAGCACGCTCTATCATGTGTGGTTATTTCTGTGTGGTTCTTGTTTCAGGATATTGACCTGGTAACATACAATTGTGAGTGTACTTATTCTGAAAACCTTCAGTTACTTTGTGTGATTGGCCTCTGTTATACGCTCACCTGGGTTATGTGAACACACTTTGCTCTGCCTTGTGTCCACTACATACCTTTGTAATTGCATACCATGGCTCCATCACCATGTACATTTGTGAGTGACGTTATTCTGCAAACCTTTTGTCAGTTGGTGTGATCAGCCTCGGATATACACTCATCTTGGTTACATAAACACACTGGGCTCTGCTTTCTGCCTCAATGTCTACCCTGGTAACTGCATACCTTTGCTTGATCACCATGTACAATTTTGAGTGCAGATATTCTGCAAACCTAGTGTCACTTTTGTGTGATCAACCCGATATACACTCACCTTTGTTACATTAATACACTTAGCTCTGCCTCGTGCCTTACTGCATACCCTAGTAAGTGCATAATATGGCTTGATCCATGTGCAGCAGTGTATACCCAGGTATGTGCATATCATATCAGCACTACACTATGCTAATCTTGGATTACATAATATGATGATGACATTGATTGTGATGTGCAGCATTTTGCACAGTAGTAATGTACTGATGAATTAGTAAAGAATGACACCCAGAGACACAAATGAGAAGTCTCAGTGTTTGCAGTGCTCTGTAGTTGCTTACCTCTCTCCTTCCATGTAATATTTATTTCTTCTCTTGCTATTTCCAATCAGTAATTGTGGTTTAACGAGCATTTGAAATGTAAAACAAATACACTTTTTAAACTAAGTGATCTAGCTCTCTGTTTTCTAGCTGCTAAAAGGAGGATGTGTATCATCTGTACAAAGGAGGCATTCAGTCTACTCTTCCCCCACAGCATGTTACAACTGTCTTACAGTGAGAGTTGAGCAGTACAAAGAAATAGATATTTTTCTTGTGAATTAAATAATTTTGGATGTATTATTTTCTATGCACAAATAAAGGCTACAAGTACTATACACTGTGTGAGTTGGATGACAGGACAGTCTTAAGCCATTAGTTTCATGTTGCCTGCTAATCCATACAACAGACGTTTTTTGTAATCTGGTAGCTGACCATTTTACCATACACCTCTGCACTTTGCATAGCTTACTGGGCTGTTCCCAGAATGACTTCAAACTCTGTTTTAGTTTATTTCTTACCCCTATTCTTCATTTGTTCTCTGCATCTACAGAACATTTTAATTACTGTGCAGCACACTGACCTCTTAACATGATTCAGTTTATTAGCTGCATCTCAGCATTATCAGAAAACTGAGACATTTTTATGTTTGCTTGCATGCATGTGCAAGAAACATAGTGCCATCATCCGAGTTTTTGGAGGTGTGTCAGCCCTCTTCCAATTCAGTCAGTGTGTTTGTAGGCGCAGCCGCAGTTCTCCAATGCCTGCTGGAGCTGTCTATGACAGCTCCAAAATGCAGTGGTTTACAGTTGAAAGGGGGAGCTATGCTTCAGTGAGCAGCGATCAGATATCACCTGCTCATGTGTGCTCCCCCTACACACACACACATACACACACACATATGCTGCATGCTGCCCCCCAACGCACACACTGTATAGCCGACGGGGGTGCCCAATCCCCCATCAGCTGTGCTGTCCCCCAAAACACAGATCCATATGCCATGCTGGGTGCCCACCCCAGTGTGGCTACATGTCATATAGCCGACAGGGGTGCCCAATCCCCTGTCAGCTCCACTGTCCCCCCCGAGTACAGGGTGCCACGCTGGGATCCCACCCCACCATGGCAACAGATGCCATGGCAGACGGGGGTGACCAATCCCCAGTCGGCTCCACGCCCCCCCTCAGCTGTCCTTCTGCCATGCTGGGAGCCTACCCCAGCATGGCAAACATCCCGCGTCATCCTCATTCAAAAAAAACAACCTGAAAATCAAAACAGTCCCTCGATGTGTCTGCCCCACCGCGCCCACCCACTGCACACCCTGCCTCCTCACACACCCCCACTTCATACTCTGGCCTCTGAGCCTCGGGCGCCAATTTATCTTCGGGCGGACAGGGGAACACGCCTGCACCTTCAAAGCCGACTGCGAACTGAGGAAATGCCGTAAGCTGTATAATGGGATAGATAGGGTTTTTCAACTTTATTGCATATCTCAGGCATTTTTGATTTTGCAAATTTTCAACATGGGGTTTTGGGACCCTTCATGAATGCTGTCACTGTCATGGCGTTAATTAGGTCCGAAGGGTGATTTCGCATCCACTGCATGAAATCACCTTTCTGGAATGATTAACAAAATGACACTGCCAGTGTTCATAAGGTGGGCTCTCAAAAAGCCTATTTTGAAAATTTGGTGGAAAAATTCCTAAAAATGACTGTTTTACGAGCGTGCATTGCGCAGTTCCTACGCACGCTCTTAAGTTCATGAATTTTCAATATTTTCACACCAGATTTTCAACACTGCCATTTTACCACACCTTGTTATGAGCAGTACTGCTGTCATTTTTCACATCTCACCCAAAATGTGTTTCCGCCCATGTAGCACACAATGATGCAGTCGGTGTGTGAAATCAATGTATGGGACATAGTAATAAAATCACAGTGACACGGTTCATGAGCAGAGGTCTTAAAATGGGTATGTTGAAAATTTGTTGAAAAAATTCCTAAAAATGACTGTTTTATGAGCGTGCGTTGCGCAGTTCCTACACATGTTCGTAAGTTTGCGAAATTTCAATATTTTCACTACAGATTTTCAACATTGCCATTTTACCACACCTCCTTATGAGCAGTACAGCTGTCATTTTTCACATCTCACCCAAAATGTGTTTCCACCCATGTAGTGCACAATGGCACAGTCGGTGTGCAAAATCAATGTACGGGACACATTAAGAAAATCACAGTGACACTGTTCATGAGCAGAGGTCTTAAAATGGCTATGTTGAAAATTTGGAAAAAAATTCCCCAAAATGACTGTTTTAGGAGCGTACGTTGCGCAGTTCCTACGCACGCTGGCAAGTTTGCGAAATTTCAATTTTTTCACTACAGATTTTCAGCAGTGCCATTTTATCGCACTTCCTTATGAGCAGCACAGCTACCATTTTTCACATCTCGCCCAAAATGTGTTTCCGCACATGTAGCGCACAATGGTACAGTCGATGTGCGAAAACAATGTTTGGGACAGATTAAGAAAATCACAGTGACACTGGTCATGAGCAGAGGTCTTAAAATGGCTATGTTGAAAATTTGGTGACAAAACTCCATAAAATGACTGTGTTACGAGTGAGCATTGCGCAGTTTCCACGCACCTTCGTAAGTTCATGACTTTGTAATATTTTCAGTCCAGATTTTCACCAGTGGCATTTTTCCACACCTCCTTATGAACAGTACAGCTGTCACTTTCTACAACATGGCCGAAATGTGTTTTCACACTTTCAGCACAGAAATGCGTGGTCGCTGTGGGAAATCATTGTTCGGGACAGATAAAGAAAATCAAACTGACACTGTTCATGATCGGAAGTCCCAAAATGCCTGTGTTAACAATCTGCAGTAAAAAAATCCCCAAACTAGTTACATTACGGGTGTGCGTTGCACAGTTTCTACGCACGCTCATGACTTCACTCAGTTTTTTAAGATTATTAGCAGATTTTCAACATTGCCATTTTTATTCCTCCCCATGAACAGTACCGCTGTCATTTTTCACATCCTGTTCGGATGTGTTTTGCTAATGTGGTGCCAAATGCCATAGTCGCTGTGCAAAAGCAGTTTTGGCTAACAAACTGATATTGCCACTGTTCACGAGGTGGGGTCACAAAACCATGTTGAAAATTTGGAGTGAAAATACCAACGAATGCCTGAGGTGTTAGGGTTTCCAACCATAACGCCCCACCCTGTAGAGAATGACAGGCATCAGGGTGTGACTTTGGATTCTTGCCTGTCATGCTCATACCATTCCACCCCACCCACCCCTGCAGCCAGTAGGAGGCATCAAGGTGCCCTCGGACTCTTCTGGCCCAAACTTCACCCCATTCTCCTATACTGCACCCATCTCACCGTGTTTCCTGATGGAATGGGTGCGATAAGGGCCAAAGACCCCATAGACACCGTGACACTTGTCAGTGTCTGCAGGGTAGAGTAGGGTGAAATGGCATGGTCGTTATGCCTGATGACCCAAAGGCACACCCCAATGCCTGTCACTCTCTGCAGGGTGGTGGTGGGGTTGGCTTCAGTTCAATACTTCGCTGCCATTCCTATTATGCAGCTCTATAACTTCTACACTACCAATGCCAATGCCAGCAACCAAACATTCGACATTGACAAATGCTTGTTCTCATTAATATGACACACATTTTTATAGTTACACCCTCAGTGTTTATGCAGGATAGCACAGTATAATGTAACCTTAGTCCAACACTCTGACACGCCTGCTGTGTTCTGATCAGGAAGGTAAACACAAGATGTTGGGATGTTTACAGCTTCTCCTCTCTGCATATTAATAGCAACACACACTGCTCTGCTTAACAAATAGTGTGAGGGAGGGGGAGAAGAAAACACATGGGTCCGGATATTCAGACTGCACCGGGCAGCGGCGCAAGCCTAGGTGCAGTGCAACTGGGCTGTGCCAGGGCATGGACCAGGCAATATTCAACGGTGCTGCACCATGGCTCAGCACTGTTGAAACTGGCAATAAGGGCATACGCACTGCACATGGTGCAGTGGCACTGTGCCAGCACAAGTGGCAGAACTAGAGCAGGGGGATGCGCCAGCACAAGTTCAGCTGCGCTAGGTGCATCAACCACGATATTCAACCTGGGGCATGCAACTGAGGCCGTAATGCATGCAAGGTGCAAATGGGGCCATTAGCATGCCATTATGGCCCCATTTACATGCATTGCACAGGGCAGCCCAGCGAAATGTGACTGGTGCCCTGCACAATCACAGATCCATGCCTGTGTAGTACACTATGGTGTGCAAGCCCATTCATCCACACTGTGGACCTATGGGCTTACAGATCATACTGTAAACTGTCATTCAGTGGGTGGCCAGGTGGTATGCGGGTGGGGTGCAGCCACCGCCAATGATGGGGGGAGCTGGGTGGTAGGGGCCTCAGTGGGTGGAGGGAAGGGGGGTTCTGCTGGCACACTAGGGATTGCATTCGGACAGGTTCCCATGATCGGGCAGAGTGAGAGGGAGGGGGATGCTACTAGCCCACCAGGGCTTTATTCAGTTCATTGACTACTGATCATGGTTGTGGGCAGGGAGGGGGGAACCACTGGACCACCAGGGTGTTTAAATCATACCCGCCGTATGGCTATCAGGGATATGGGCAGGGAGTAGGATACCACTAGCCCACCAGGGATAGTATGAGTACCTTTGCCCACTTTTGGGATAATGGGGAGGGAAGAGGGTTCCACTAGACTACCAGGGAATACAGGGTGCTTCTGCATGGTGTTCAGGGGGTTGCCACCCATGGCAGGTGGTTGCTGTGTTGCACCATGCAATACAGCAGCCCACCTGTGGGTGGCCTGGACTTGTGCCTTGTTTTTTCAGGCACAACCTTGAGCCCCCATGTAATATATACTGTTGTCTCTTTAAGACTCCTTCAGTATGGGTCATGCAATCAGGAAATAGAGTGCATGTGTAACCAGTTTCAGCCAGTGTGGCCAAGACTCCAGTGTGTCTGTTGAGCCTACTGAATTATGTTATGCAGCTGGGAAATAAATATATGATAACTGTTTTACTTAAATGAGTCTTGGAATCTGTTCTATCATCCTGCTCCTGTTTGGTATAGTGGTCTCCAGTGCAACTCTACAGAAACTAATGAAAATAAACAAAGGTATCAGAAAGGTATATAACATGCTGTCAGAAGTGAAAGCCAATCCAGGAGAGACACAGTAAACAAGTACAGAGAACTCAGGACCAGAAAACAGTGAGTACCCAGAATATTGCAAAAGAAGATTTGAACAGTCTTAAACAGAACTGAAGTTAGAACTTAAAGTGTGTGTGTTAGTCATGGAGCAATTTAAGCCACCCAATCCTTTAGTGTTAACTGGAAACCTTAGTGAAAATTGGAGGAGATGGGAACAAAAGCTGCAGCTTTACATGACAGCAACTGGTGTCAGTGAGAAATCTGAAAAACTGAAAATAGCTATTCTGTTACACACTATTGGTGAGGAAGAATTAGAATTATACAACACTATAAATATAACATATGCAGATCCTCAAGCACCCACAATGAAGTGCTTGAAGCATTTAGAAAGTACTGCAATCCAGGGAAAAATACTGTGTCTGAAAGACATAAATTCTGGGCACACCCCATGCAAGAGTCAGCTGGTATAGACCAATTTCTAACTGAGTTGAAACAAAAAGCACGGAACTGTGAATTTTTCGATACAGGAGACCTGATGCTAAGAGATAAAATTGCGTTTAGTGTAACCAATGTTGCTCTTAAAGAAAAACTTTTAGCTGATCCTGATTTAACATTAGGAGAAGCTGTAAACATTTGCTGAGTGAAAGAGATCACAAAGGCCCAGGTGCAAGCAATGGCAGGAAGCACCCAGGAAAGGTCAGTTACAAGCTCTCATACAGCACAATGGTAAAAAGGAGAACAGAAAATGGAACAAACAGTGCACACAGAAGGCTTCCAGTACAAGTGAACTGAAATGTAAACATTGTGGGAAGGTCCACCAGCCAAAACAGTGTCCCACATATGGTGCCATATGTCACAAGTGTGAAGGAAAAATCACTATTCCAAGGTTTGTAGGGCCAAAAACCCAGAAGCCAGTACCAGTAAAAAGAAATCCAGAGAGATAGACACATTATTTGTTGGAGTAATACACAAAATGAACTCCAGCAGAGTGGAAGAAGAACTGGATGAAGCCTGATATGCAGATGTTAATATTGCGAAAACTGTTATTAAATTTAAACTTGACACAGATTCAGAGGCAAACGTAATTCCAATTGAAACGGTTAATAAGTTGCCAAGTCCTGTAAAGATAAGGCCTACCAACACATTGCTAGTAGCTTATGGGGGAACAAGAAGTGTACCTCAAGGTTGTACCACATTGCAAGCAGAAGTGCAAAACAAGAAAACTAGTCTGCTGTTCTTCATTACAAATGAAAACACCGCACCTTTACTTGGACGGAGAGCATGTGTTGAAGTGGACTTGATACGCAGAATTAATTCTGTGCATGTGCAATCTGCAGCAACAAAAGAAGCATTAATTGCACAGTATCCTACAGTATTTGAAGGTCTAGGTCACTTCCCGGGAGCACATCATATTCACGTGGACACTACAGTCACTCTGGTAATACATGGCTATAGAAAAATACCCTATGCAGCCATGGACAAATTGGAAGACACCTTACAACAGCTGCAGGAGTTGGGTGTTATAAGTCCAGTGCAGGTGCGCACAGCCTGGGTGAACAGTCTTGTAATCACAGAAAAAAGAAATGGAACTTTGAGAGTCTGCCTGGATCCAAGAGACCTTAATAAGGCAGTGAAAAGACAACATTTTTCCATTCTAGCCTCCTGTGGATGTACAGTGCAAGCTGGCTGGAAAGCAGATATTCACCATACTCGATGAAAAGGATGTTTACTGGCAGGTAATCCTAGATGAAGATTATTCACTGCTGTGTACTTTTAATACCCCATGGGGTGCTACAAGTTTAACAGACTACCATTTGGGATAAAATCTGCAAGTGAGGTATTTCAGCAGAAAAATGCAGAAGCTTTTGGTGACATTGATGGTGTCCACATCATAGCAGATGACATGATCATAGCTGCATGCACAAAAGAAGAGCATGATCAAATATTGCGTCAAGTCATGGAGAGAGCACAAAAGATCAATGTCAAATTCAACAGACAAAATACAATACATGGTGAATCAAGTTAAATACATGGGCCATGTCATTACTTCAGAGGGTGTAAAGCCAGATGAAAAGAAAGTAACAGCAATAAACAACAGGAAGCCACCAGAGGAAAAGAAAGGACTAATGCGTCTACTGGGCATGACCAGGTACCTAGCCCAGTATATTCCAAATGAAGCATCTTTGACTGCACCACTGAGAGTTCTGCTTAAAAAAGATATAGTGTGGCAATGGGGACCGGAGCATGAAAAAGCTCTGAAAAATGTAAAGGCAGCCCTGACAAAAGCACCAGTCCTTAGTTTTTATGATCCTGCAAAGCCACTATAAATAAAGGCAGATGCATCAAAAGATGGTCTAGGAGCATGTCTGATGCAAGCAAGATGACCTATTGCATATGCATCCCGTGCTCTGTCCTGTGAAGAACAAAACTATGCACAAATTGAAAAGGAATTGTTAGCTATAATGTTTGCTACAAAGAAGTTCCACCAGTATGTGTACGGAGGCATGGTAAACGTTCAATCAGATCACAAACCTCTAGAAGCTATTCTTTCAAGTCCATTGGGGCAAGCTCCTGCCAGGCTACACAGAATGTTGCTGCAACTATAAAGGTATGATTTGATTGTGTCATATACTCCGGGAAAACTCATATGCATAGCTGACATGCTTTCAAGGGCAGTTGAAAGTGACAGTTCTGACAACACTGAAGAAATCTTTGATGAAAAAGTTATATATGCAATGGAGATGACAGAAACTTTAAGCCCAGAGCTGCTAAATATGCTTACTGAAGAAATGCAGAAAGATGCACCACTGAAAGCTGCAATAGAGATGCACAAGAGGTGATGGCCACAGAGAAGAACACAGCTGTCACCTAGTTTACACATATTCTGGCCAATACGACAGTCACTGGCAATAGAGAATGGACTGCTCATGTCTGGAGACAGAGTGGTAATACCGCAAGGTGCCAGAGCAGAGACACTAAAAAGATTACATGTTGCTCACCAAGGGATCCAAAGATCAAAAGCTAAAGCCAGAATGGCCATGTACTGGACAGGAATGTCTAAAGACATAGAACAAATGGTTGAAAGCTTCAAAGTGTGTCAAGAAAATCTTCCAAGCAATCAAAAAGAGACATTGTGGTCCCACCAGATTCCTGAATTACCCTGGTGCAAGTTAGCTACAGACATTTTTGATTTTAAAGGGAGGTCCTTTTTGCTGCTTGTAGATTATTTTTCAAAGTATCCAGAAGTGCTGAGACTGCAAGATAAAACATCTAGCACAATAATTGTCAAACTCAAGTCAGTATTCTCGAGGCATGGGATGCTGAAAGAAATGGTCACAGACAACATGCCTTTCTCTAGTAAAGAAATACACTCTTTTGCAACACAGTGGGGAATACAGTTGATCCCCTCCAGTCCAGGATACCCACAGTCAAATAGTCAGGCTGAGAGAATGATTAAAACTGTAAAACTGATCTTTAAGAAGACATCCCACACTGGAACTGACCCACATTTATCACTCTTGAGCCTACGGAACACTCCCATTTCAGGTATGCAATACTCACCTTCTCAGCTACTAATGGGCAGAGTGTTAAGAAGCACCTTACCAGAAACAAGACAGGCACTTCAACCACATGTACCTAAAGGAGCCCATCGCAAACTAAAAATACTACAAAAGAAGCAGAGGGAGTATTAAACTGCAGTGCCAAAGACTTATCCATACTACATCCAGGAGCAGAGTATGTATGGAGACAGCTCAAGGATGGCAGCCAGTGACAGTAGAGGACACCAGACCTGAACCCAGATCATACACCATTGTTATACCAAGTGGTGCATGTTTTCACAGGAACAGACATCACCTGAGACATGACAGGACTGTTACAACAGCCGCTGAGGCAGCAAATGGTGAACAGGTGATAGAGACTGGCGACACTTCAGAACAGAGTATGGAAGTGCCTGAGATGGAACCTATTCAACTTCCAGACTCAGTACAAGGCAAAGAACCAAGTTGGCTACCAGAGTCTCCTACAGGTGTACAGAGGCTCACTCGAAGAGAAAGGAGAGTGAAGATGCCTGTCAAGTATAATGACTATGTTTTAGGTTAGTGGTACACCAGAATTCATCAAGAGCAAGTGATGGAAACTTTCCTTTGGACATTTTGAAACATTCAATATAGGTGATAAAGAGACTCTAAAGTGGACATTTGAAATATTAATTGTTTGTGGGCAATTCAGTTAAAAAAGAGGGATGTAATATATGCTGTTGTCTCTTTAAGACTCCTTCAGTATGGGTTACACAATCAGGAAATAGAGTGCATGTGTAACCAGTTTGAGCCAGTGTGGCTAAGACTCCAGTGTGTCTGCTGAGCCTACTGAATTATGTTATGCAGTTGGAAAATAAATATAAGATAGCTATTTTACTTAAATGAGTCTTAGAATCTGTTCTATGACCCTGCTCCTGTTTGGTATAGTGGTCTCCAGTGCAACTCTACAGAAACTAATGAAAAGAAACAAAGGTATCAGAAATGTATACAACACCCCCTGTTCTGCGCAATGCAGGGTTGTACCAGCATATACACCGCACATCCTGGGCTGAATATTGGGATGTACCACGCTATGCATAGACGCGCCCCCTGCATTGCTATATCCCATTCCAATGCACCCAACACATCGGAGTTGCGCATAACCTGCCCTTTGAATATCACATCGGGTGCATTGGTAGTAGCACATGGCGCATCCCTGTTGCACCATGTGCAACCCCTTTGAATATCCAAGCCATGGTAGTAAAAGGGAGGATGCAGGGAGATTTTCAGGAAGTTGTGCCTTAGTTCCACTCCCTCATAACAACAAAAACTTTGCTAGATTAGGAATTCATACCTCGTCTGATAGCAATATGTCTGCATGATGCTGCCCATGCTGCTATAAAAATGACTAGCACTCACGGAGACTGAAAATCATCTTACTTTAAAGTGCATTAGTGCAAGCAAATGTTCAAGGAACACTGTCAACTAGTGGTGGGCGAAGCGGGCTCAATTCACTCCGCTAAGTGATTCGCGGAGTGAAGGCAAATTCGTGGAGTACTCTGCAACACGAAGTGGAGTAATTCGCGTTATGATGGGTAAACAGTGACTTTGTGTTACTCCGCCTTCCCAGATCACTACTCCACCAATTTTTTTATTTTATTTTATTTTTATTTTATTAATTTCTAAGATTACAAATACCTTTGAGCAGGAACTGCTCATTTATGAAGGTTCCACATCAAAGGATGTAGGGTAACATACATACAAAGGTCAACAATAGTTACAGTCTTAAAAACACAAAGATATCTAAGCATTTATTATACAGCCAAAAATGGAGAGAGACAACATAAGCCATCTTCAGACAAGTTTCAGGGTGAACAGTATATAGTTAGCACAGGGTAGGAGGGAGTCAAGAAAAAGTAGGCAGGCTAAAGGGCCATTGTCAGCGGGTAGAGGTGGGTGACAAAAGTGCAAGGTGGATGTGCTGGAGGGCCCCATATCTGAAAGTGCCATTAGAGAGAGGAGGGGTGGGGGTGGCAGTGTGGTGTGCGGGCGGAGTAAGGGGTGAGAGTGGGGGGAAACTGGTGCCAAAAAAGTGGAGCTCTAAGGGAGGTTACAGGTCACCTTCAACTAGGGTAAAATGAGGAGGCAGTTACTTAGGAGAGGCAGTCACATTGAGTGGTAGAGGTGAGGAATAGTCAGAGTTGCCTTTTAAAAGGACCAAGCATCGCAGTTGTAAGTGTTTCTTTGTTAAGGGTATTGTACCACTGAGGAGTCTTGTGCGTGAATGACCTCTGACCCATTGTGGTCTGGCATCTGGGGACCTGGAAGGTTTGATATAGAGTACTGTGTGTAAGCTGGGTACTGCTGTTGGCAGTAAGGAGCTTTGCCACTTGTGATGGCATGAGCCTGAGGTGAACTTTTTTGGTTAACAAGCAGGTCTGGTATTGTATTCTACTAAGGAGTGGTAGCCATCTGGCCAGGGTGTACAGGTCGCAGGTGTGTGTTAGGTGGGCAGCACCCATTAGAAGCCTACAGGCCTTGTTGAGAGTCACTGATATCCTCCGGAGGGCAGTAGGGGAAGCAGAGCCGTAGATGACTAGACCGTAGTCGACGATGGAGGTGATAGAGCTATAGATGGCCAATCTAAGGACATCAGTGGTCATGCAGTGTTTGTGCTTGTGGAGCAGGCCGATCCATATGTTGGCAGCCTTAGCTACATTGCCAATGTGCTGTGTGTAAGAAAGGGAACTGTCCAAGGTGATGCCGAGATATTTAAACTCAGGAACATGTTCAAGTGAAGTCCCCGCGTGGTTCTTGATGGT
The DNA here is from genome assembly GCA_016271365.2 of Neoceratodus forsteri. Lineage (NCBI taxonomy): Eukaryota > Metazoa > Chordata > Ceratodontiformes > Ceratodontidae > Neoceratodus > Neoceratodus forsteri. The sequence continues at coordinate 1,204,833,629 of CM057450.1, read as the reverse complement.
GAGGGACAGAGGTTTATACTTGCTCCGTGCATTGCAGAATGTATGACCTTAGTTTTGCTGTGGTTCAGGATGAGGTTATGTGAGCTAAACCACTCTTCAACATGCCTGAAATCACACTGCCACTGACTCTTAAGTTGTTTAGAGTCTTGGTTGCTAGTAAACAGTACTGCATCATCCGCATAGAGTAATATTCTCTGTTGGCAGACACTAGAGAGACTGTTCAGGAAGAGAGACAAGAGTAATGGCCCCAGTATAGACCCCTGCGGGACACCTGAGAGGACTGATTTCTCATCAGAGGTGATGCCAGCAATCCTAACACATTGGACCCTTCCTCGGAGGTAGCTAGCAAACCAGGGCAGTGCATCCTTGAAGAGCCTGAGAGTGGTCAGTTGCCTGAGTAGGAGTGGGTGGTTAACAGTATCAAAGGCCTTTGTCAGGTCAATGAATACTCATCCCCCACAGATTCCTTGGTTGAGGGTGTCATGGATGAATCTGGTAAATGCCCTTTTCGGAAGCCATGCTGTTCTGGGCTCTGAATTTCATATTTGTCCAGAAACTCAACAAGCTGGTCCGAGACTATTCGTTCCAGAGCTTTAGATAAGGGGGATGGAGCTGGGCCTGTAGTTGGTGTGCAGTGACTTGTCTCCACTTTTGTATACAGGTGTGATAGTCGCCTACTTCCAGAGTGATGGGAATTGACCCAATCTTAGGGAAAGGTTGAAGATCTTTGTCAGGGATTCAAGGATTTCATCTAGGACTAGTACAAGCAACTTCAGCTCGAGTGAGTAACCATTGTAGCCAGTTTTGCAGATGTCCTTGCATATAGGTTCTGGCTAAGTGCATAGGGATCTCTTTGAAAAAGAATTGCAGAGCTGTGTGTACTTGGGATGCATTCTCAGAGGGGAAATTGGTGGTGGGGACATTGAAAAAATCAGGTGGAAGGACACTGCCAAGGTTGGAGAACACATTGCTGAACTTATTGGAGATGGTACCCAGGTCTAGCGTAGGTGTTCCATCAATGTTGAGCATGGTGGGTGGTGCCTTAATATCCTTGTCTTTGAGGTCCTTCAAGTTATTCCAAAATTTTTCCCATCACCCCAGGAGTTGGAGAGTGCCTTCCTAAAATATCTGCTTTTAGCCTTCCATATAGCTCGGGTACAGTCATTTTTTGCTGATTTGTATTTTTGTATGTCCCCTTGCGCTGATGTGGTTCGAGCACAGTACCAGAGGTGGTCCCTTTGTTTGAGCCGTGCTACAAGCTCAGAGTTTATCCATGGGTTAGACCTGCCTTTAACCTTTATCTTTTTAAGTGGTGCATGGATATCACAGGCCGCCGTAAAGCGGCTGATGAACAGTTCCAAGGCTTTGTTTGTGTCATTGAATGAGTCAATTATTGACCAGTCCAGTCTACTTAGATGTGATTTTAGCAGCTGAAAGTGCCCCTGCTTCAGGAGGGTGCTTGGTGAATTTGTTAGCCCAAGAGTAGATAACAGGTGAGTGGTCACTTAAAGTATCAGGGAGTACAGACACCTTAGAGATTCTTTCAGGGCAGTTTAACAGTATCCAATCAAGCAGAGTGTAGGTCCCTGTCCTATAGTTGCACCTAGTGGGGGTGGGGACAAGCTGTGTGAGGTGTTGTGCTGTGACAGCATCCATGTAGGTGCAGGCCTCAGTTGAAAGCCAGTTTATGTTAAAATCACCCACAATTATGGTGTAGTCCCATGAAGAATTCCATGATGCCGTTGAAACCACTGGCCTGGTCCTTTGAGGGTATGTATACAGAGGCTATAGTAAGATTTTTATTATGGACCCCTAGGAGAATTTTTATGGCAAGGACCTGAGATGGGGATCCCGGGTTAGAAAATGGGATGACATGTCCCATGAGGGTATCTCTCAGGTAGATGGCACAGCCACCACCCCATTTTGAAATCCTGTCCTGCCTGAAGACAGAGTATCCAGAAACTGCGACCACAGTGTCAGGGATCTTAGGGTTTAGCTAAGTTTCAACAACAGAGAGGATGTCAGGATTGTGTTGTTGAATCCAGGTTTGGAGGTTATCAAGTTTACTGAGGAGGCTACAGACATTGATTGACACCAATGTGAGGGACCCCACCCTCCTATTCTGGGGGTGTGCGGTCGGCCCAACTGGTCCTGGGTTTTTAAAGGTGAAGTGCATTGAAAATGCATTGTTTTTAAGCTCCAAAGGCAAATTTTGCAGTGTTTCATGGGATTTCAGGTCACATGGGCTCTATATTGTTCTGCACAGCCTCAGTTCAGGGTAGTGTGTGTAGGAAGCTGTAGGAGACAGTCTGCTCTGAGAGCTCTCTGTGATTCAGACCTTCTAAAATCTGTTAAAAAAGCCCTTTTGAGTAATTTTTATGTTGCTTGCATGCATGTGCAAGAAACATAGTGCCATCATTGGAGATTTCGGAGGTGTGTCACCTCCTCCTCGAATTCACTCAGTGATCTGGCAGGCATGGCCCCTGTAAGCCAATGCATTTTGGAGCTGTCTATGACACGCTCCAAAATGCAGTAATACTCTGATTGAAAGGGAACTACGGCAGGTGAGCAGCAATAAGAGGCTGCCACGCGCGCATCTCCCCACCCTGGCGTCGCGCCCATACGCACTGTGTAGCGACAGGGTGCCCAATCCCGTCGGCCTGAGCTCGTCGTCTCCCCAGTAGTTGGTGCCACGCTGAGGAGCCCACCCCAGCGTGGCAATCACTCCTTTGCCGACGGGGTGCCCAATCCCCGTCGGCTGAGCACCCAACGTCCTTGTGCCATGCTGGGAGCCCACCCCAGCGTGGCAAACGGGTCCCACAAAGTCTTTTTTTTGTTTTGTACCTGTAAGACAAAAACGGTCCCAGCGGTCGTCTCCCGACCCCCACAACCCGCACTCACCCACTGCGCACCCAGCCTCCCCACACCCCCCTCACCCCATACTTACCTCCAGACTCTGGCGCGACGATCTTCGGTGGACCGGGAACACGTCTGCACTCTTCAAAGCCAACCGCGAACTGAGGAAATGCCGGTAAGCTGTATAATGGGCTAGATAGGGGTTTCAACTTTATTGCATATCTCAGGCATTTTTTGAAATTTTTGCACCAAATTTTCAACATGGGGTTTTGGGACCCCTTCTCATGAATGATGTCACTGTCATGGCGTTATTCGGGCCGAAGGGTGATTTCGCGCAGTGACTTCGAAATCACCCTTTGGGCCTGAATACCGCCATGACAGTGACATCATTCATGAGAAGGGGTCCCAAAAACCCCATGTTGAAAATTTGGTGCCAAAATTCAAAATAATGACTGTTTTATGAGCATGCGTTGCGCAGTTCCTACGCAGGCTGGTAAGTTCGCGAAATTTCAATATTTTCACTCCAGATTTTCAACATTGCCATTTTACCACACTTTCTTATGAGCAGTACAGCTGTCATTTTTCACATCTCACCCAAAATGTGTTTCTTTCCGCCCATGTAGCACAGAATGGCGCAGTCGGTGTGCGAAATCAATGTACGGGACAAATTAAGAAAATCACAGTGACACTGTTCATGAGCAGAGGTCTTAAAATGGCTATGTTGAAAATTTGGTGAAAAAAATCCTAAAAATGACTGTTTTACGAGCGTGCGTTGCGCAGTTCCTACGCATGCTCGTAAGTTCGCAAATTTTCAATATTTGCACTCCAATGACTTCCAAATACCTAAACAGCACATAGAAGCAAGCAACATTCGGCATTGAAAAATGCTTGTTTCTTTTGCTCAAACTTTAGTTCATTGATTGTAGGAAACCCTCCTGTGCTGATATCATTGAGTGGTTATTGTTTGTGTGTGGATTTTGAATGTTAATGTACAACATTGAGTCTGTGTAGTAAGAGACAGTAAAAGTGTGCTTTGGGGGAGCAGTATATCTGTGGTGTAGGTAGATTTAAGTTGGAGAAATAGGGAGTTCTTTGTTTTTTGGTTATATTTTTGTTATATAACTGACAATTAATGTACACACAGTAATACTGTTAGTAATTGTTGAAATTATTTTGCTGATTGTGTGTTGTGTGGATCTGGTGCAGCAGTTCATAGTTTCAGGTTGTTTAAAATATGTGGTACATTACTGAAGTTTTCAATTTGCTAATCATTACTTGTAGACAAATTTGTGTGTGTGTGTGTGTGTGTGTGTGTGTGTGTGATTGCGTGTGCAGTGCGTGACATCAAATAATACATCTTTTATTGTGCCACAGTGTAATTGCAGTCACAGCAGTGTGAACCTGCTATCCACTGCCGCTGCGTGTTTTGTACTGCCATTGTGGTATCTTTTCTTTGTTTTGCTGCTTGCACTGCTGTAAAACTCTGCAGCCAGTGCTTCCCCCCCCCCACTGGCAAGAGGAATTATTTTCCAGATTGGATTGTTTGTGACTTCAGCACCACTGGTTAGTTAAGGTGTTTTTGAACTTGTGACTTTGTGTCTGTATCTTTTGCTGAAGCCACAGTTGGTTTTTTGGCTTCACATCCAAAAACCCCCACCCAGAGTTCCAAAATCTAAATTTGTTTAGAATATTGTTGTTGATCCCCCAAAATGCCCGTAAAGAGACATGCATGCAAAGCTGTTTCTTGCCATGGCACTGCTGCCAGTGGTAAGATTGTCTATCTGTGGACGTGGTAGTAGTACGCAGTCGCATAGTTGAAGGAAATGATGTTGTCCCAGCTGGTGGTGTTAGTGCAGTTGCTGGTGGTGGTGTGAGTATTGCTGCCTCAAGTACCACTTCTGACCAGTTTACCATGTCCAAAAATATAGTGGAGTGTGAAGCAGTGGCAGTGAGTGACAGTGTAGATGATGTCATACTCCCCAGTAACATTCGAGGAGTGAAGGGCGAATTTGCGGAGTGCTCTGCAATGAGAAGCGGAGTACTTCGCATTATAATGGATAACATGAAGTCCATTGAAACCAATGACTTCACATTACTCAGCCTTCCCAAACCACTACTCCACCAATTTTTATGGTGAAGTACATTGAAAACAATCTACTTCGCCTCACTTCGCCTTGTTTTAAGCTCCAAAGGCTAATTTTGCAGTGATTCATGGGATTTCAGGTCATATGGGCTCTAGATTGTTCTGCACAGCCTCAGCTCAGGTAGTGTGTGTAGGAAGCTGTAGGAGACAGTCTGCTGTGAGAGCTCTCTGTAATTCAAACCTTCTAAAAGCTGTTATAAAAGTCTTTTTGAGTCTTCTGTTTTGCTGAAACTGTAGTTCATTGATTGTAGGAAACCCTCCTCTGCTCATATCATCGAGCGTTTATTGTTTGTGTGTGGATTTTGAATGTTAATGTACAACATTCAGTCTGTGTACTGAGAGACAGTGGAAGTGTGCTTTGGGGGAGGGGCGTATCTGGTGTAGGTAGATTTAAGTTGGAGAAATAGGGAGTTCTTTGTTTTTTGGTTATATTTTTCTTGTATAACTGTGTTACTGTACACACAGTAATATTTTCAGTAATTGTTGACATTCTTTTGCTAATTGTGTGTGTGTGTGTGTGTGTGTGTGTGTGTGGTCTGGAGGGACCTGGAGCAACATTGTGGTTGTTTAAAAAACCTTGTATATTACTGAAGTTTTAAATCTGTTACGCATTACTTGTAGACAAATTCTGTGTGTGTGTGCAGTGTGGTGCGTGACGTGACATCAAATAATACAGCTTTTATAGTGCTACAGTGTAATTGCAGGTGCAGCAGTATTTTTTTCCAGATTGGATTGTTTGTGACTTAAGAACACCACTGGTTAGTTAAGGTGTTGTAGAACTTGTTGTGACTTTGCATCTGTATCTGTTGTTAAAGCCACAGTTGTTTTTTTTTGGCTTCAAATCCAGTGTCACCCACCCACCCCCACCCAGAGTGAACGTTCCAAAATCTGAATTTGTTTAGAATACTTCTGTTGATCCCCCCCCCCAAAATGCCCACAAAAAGACATGCAAGCAAAGCTGTTTCTTACCATGGCACTGCTGTCAGTGGTAAGATTGTCTGTGGATGTGGTAGTAGTACGCAGTCGCAGAAGTGCATTGCTGATGTGAGGAAAGGAATTTCTCCTTCAATGTTTTTACAGCGCAATCAGTAGCTTCACTCATAGTTGAAGGAGATGATGTTGTCCCAGCTGGTGGTGTTAGTGCAGTTGCTGGTGGTGGTATGAGTATTGTTGTCTCAAGTACCACTTCTGACCAGTTTACCGTGTTCAAAAATATAGTGGAGTGTGAAGCAGTGTGAGTTGCAGTGTAGATGCGGTGCACCCCTTCAGGTCAACACCCTGTTGGTGAAACACGAAAAAAGACCATTACGGTGACAATCTCGATATGGGTCCTTTTTCCGTGTTTCGCTTTCCCCCAGTGTTCCGCCCCTTCCCTGGACCAACTTCGAACTGGAGTTGGAATTCTAAAGTTCGGGGGGCGCAGGGGGCACAGCCCCCCACATGGGGTGTGTGGAAGGCACGGCCCCCCACAGAAAACACATTTTTAATGTGCTGCACAATACCTGTGTTGGTATTGTGCCATCACTGTGGGGGAGGTCGGCATTTTCACTGTCGACCTCTCTTGGTGCTTCCGTGCAGATGATGTCATACCTCCCAGTAACATCCCAGTAACTGAACATGAGGATTCTGATCATCATGTCAATGATAGCATACAATGTGACATTTCTTCCACCACAGTTCAGGTCACATTTAACCCCTAGGTGGTGCTATCTCAGGGGCTACTACCCCTGCCTGCTTGGCTAGTAGCAGGTTAAGGGGCCTGAGTTCTGAAATGGCTGCCTCCACCCAGAGGTCAGGGTTGGTAGTGGTCAAGCTAACCTGGGCGCAGCCCTCTAGGACACTGTAACCCTCCTCTTCCCTTACTAGTGGCTGGAACAATACACAATAATCACTTTCACAATACCCCTGATACACCACACAAGTACCCACACTGTTTGCACTTACCACCAGGGCTTTCCTCTGGCTTGACCCTAGGGACCCCCTGCAAAACAAGGTTATACACAGCAAATAACAGCAGTGCAGTACTATTGCACAGACTGGAACCACAGTCAGGGTAAATGCAAAAAGAGTTAGATCTGATTTATTTAAGGGGATTGAACAAGGAAGGGGTGTAATCAGGTTAATTTGCTTAAAGGCAATATCAATCAAACAGTTATGCATGCACTTCAGGGACCATAAACAGTCACAAACTTTGGGTACCCAGATGGAGAACGGTGGGCTAGCCAGGAATGTTGCAGCTGGTTGGGGCCCTGTGATGGAAGAAAACAACATGCACCACACACACTAATTGTAATCTGGAGCCGGAGGGCTCAGTTTGCGAAAAGAAAACAACAATACAATCAGATGACACAATTTTAGATTAGGCTGTTGTTGCAGGGAGCTACCCTGATGATAACTCACGATACCCAAGACTGGACACAGGCTGGACAAAAATTGAGACTGCAGGTGGTTGATCTGGAGTGCCAGGAGAAGCAGGGCCCACACGATTCACCCAGACATCATTCCTGTTCAAGCATGGAGCAGGGGGCTGATCCCCAGGAAGGTCTCTCGTCGATGGCTTTCTCTATGCAGTGGGTAGTCTGGCTGGGCCAGTGTGGCAAGGCCCAGGCCAAATGGAGACAAATTCGAATGCAGTCCGTTTTGGGCTGGATACAGCTTCCAGCAAGCAGAACATAGTTCACACAGTGGGGAACCAAATCACGACCCACTAACAACTCACAGTACATTTACATGTAAGGAAATTCTACTGTACGGGGCAAACTGCACTCCAGTCATGATCGCAAAGTCTCTGCACAAACCGGGGATTCAAAAGCAGCTGGAAATCCTAACTGGCCAATTGCATTCAGCAAAATCTTCTGTCTTCTTCAGGTATGAGCCTGGTAAAAAAATCAGTGGCTTACTTTGTTCTCACAAACTTGGATTTAGTGCAAAATGATTCTCTTCTTGCCCTCTCAGGGGCAGCAGGCAGACATGCAGGCCACAACTCGGGCCTTTCCACAGTTCTCCTGCGCGAAACTACTCAGACGGCTGCTTGACTGTCTCAAGCTGTTGTTTCTTCAGCTCCCAACTTAGATCTGATTCAACTGCCAGCAAGCCTGGGACTTTCCCCAGAATCCAAAAGGTTCAGTTGGCTGATCTGTCGGTCAGTCACAACAAAGGCTCCCCCTTCAGGTGCAAAAAGGCACAAAAAGCCCCAAACTACAATTCCTACAGATTTTGACTCCGGACAGCTCCTGTAGTCCGGCTCCATTTTAGGTCCCACCAGAACTGATTGGTCCAATTCCTAGTCCAGGGCCAAATGGTGGGGATAAACAAGACAGTCATTGCTGCAAAGAAGGCAGGTTAGACAAACTACATTATCATTATCACTCTAAATAATTTTCAGCAAATAGTTACATCTTTCAACAGAGCTCCGTCTCAGATTACTTATGACTGCAATCCAGGCAGCTCTTAAAGAGACAGTACACAGAGGCTAGACAGGCACTCTCTGGCAATCACATTTAAACCGTTAAAATGCAGGATACCAGCCTGGCAGTGAGCATTTAGGCAAGCTCAAGGAAGACTTTTTGGCAATCCCCATTTGTAGGGGGGTTACACATGCATTTGCCATGCAGTGATTCACAGTGTGGTGAAGAAATATCAGGTGATGGTGGTGTTGATGATGATGATGATGTTGATGTTGTTGTTGTTGTTGTTGCTGTGGTTGCAACATGCAGTCCACATGCCAGCATCCAAGCAGAAGATGTGGATGTGGGTGATGTTGATGAATATGATGATGATGTAAGTGACCCCAGTTGGGAATTGGAGAAAAAGAAATTCAAGGTGGCTGTGTCTGGGTCTGTTTGCATTAATCCCCCCTTGTAAAAAGTTGTGATTTACCAGTTTCAGTTGATGGTGATGATGATGACTCAATAATAATGACAGGTAGTCATTGTGGTCAGTTGCAGTCCAAGTGTGTCCTGACTGAAAAATCATGTAGCACACCCCCCACTTCATAGCTTACAAAAACAGAGTCCAATAATCAGCATCAGGGACATGTTAAAACTAGAGCATCACAGTCCCTTATTTGGGATTATTTTGTGCAAGATGCAAATGATGTGTCAGTTGCAATCTGCTAGGCTTGCCATGTGCTTGTGAGTCAAGGTAAAAAGGGGAGCCATCTGGGCACAGGAGGACAGCATACACATCTTAAGAACAGGCACATGGCACTGTGGACCCAGCACAAGATGGCAGCTAATGCCACAGTGGGGCATTCATCCTCATCATCAACCATAAAGAGCATGTTATCCCCTTCCATGACTGTTAAATCAAGTAGGAAATTAAATGTGTGTAATAATAATGAAATAAGAGCAGAGGATTACTATAGGCATGGTGAGGTGGAGAAGCACAATGATTTTGAAATGTTGTCCAGTGCTGGTGAGAGTAGCAGTTATGGTGGTAGTGGTGAATGCAGTATGTCTAGTGCAAGTGGTACATCAACCCCGGTTGGTAAATCTGGCAAAATAACTGCATTTGTGGGTTTATCATCACCTGCGCAACTGTCTTCATCAAACGTCCACACTCCACCCCCTGCCATTCGCAGAGCAGAACCATTTGTCATCACACCCCATGTAAAATGTTTAAGTCAGCCCACGTTACAGAGTGTTTTTGCATATAAGCTGAAGTATCCACTCAATCACGTGAACTTAATGCTGCTGTAGCTGAAATGCTGGCAAGTGATCTTTTGCCCTTCTCCTTTGTGGAGAATTCTGAGTTCTGGCAGTTTGCTGCACATGCCTATCCAAAATGGAAAGTCCCATCCAGGACATATTTTTTGAGCCGTGCTGTCCCCGAGTTGTACCATACTGTGTGCGACTCTGTAAAACATGCTCTTCAACATTCCTCCTCTCCATTCATCCATTTAAGTATGGATATGTGGACAAGTGGCAAAACAGTGGGGAGTTCATATTTGTGTATAACTGCACATTGGGCACAGGTGCTGGGTGTTGTTTGTGCTGTTGGTAGTGTGAATAAGCAGTGCAGTAAGGTGGAGTGTTGTGTTAGCAGTCTTCCAGGAATTCAACAGCATGCAATGATTGTTATCTGCAATGTGACCTGTTCACACACTGGTGAAAACATGTTGGACTTGGTACTGATGGAAACTGACAAGTGGCTGAACCCCCTGTCCCTGAGAGCTGGGTTCATAGCAAGTGATAATGGGTCAAATGTGGTGAAATGCATCACAAATGGTGGCTTTGTTCGTGTTCCATGCATGGCCCACTGTTTAAATCTTGTGGTGCAGGAGTTTCTGCAGCACCCTGATGTAAAGGAAATGCTGACAATTGCACGTCGTATCTGTTCTCACTTTTCACGATCTACAAAGGCCCATGACCAACTCCGGCAGTTGCAAATCTGAAACAGCCTCTCTCAACACCGCTTGAAGCTGGAAGTTGTCATCTGGTGGAACTCCACTTTATACATGGCAGAGAGGTTGTATGAACAATACAAAGCCATCTCAGAATATCTTGTCATGCACACTAGCCGTGACAGTTCCGGGGCCTCCATGTCTATGATGACTGAACAGTGGTGCCTCATGGACTCTGTAATAACAATTTTGTGGCCTTTTGAACATACCTCACAGGCAGTGAGTGGCAAGTCTGCCTCCATTAGCCAATCAATTCCACTGCAGTGTGTGCTGAGGCAGACATTGGTGAATGTACAGTATAGCCTTGATGTTGCTGGAGATGGTGCTAGCAGTATGTTGCTGAAACACATGCTGACAGTATTCAACCAGAATCATCACATCTTGAGCATTCAGTGTAGTGACAGTTTTGCAATAGCAACAATGCTGGACCCATGATACAAACGTGGAATTACCTCAATACTGGAGGGAGGGCCTGAACAGGTAAAAAATGTCAGTGGGCAACTGGTGCACTTGGTTCATGGGGCACAGAAGTCACATGCCAAGGTCAGCAAACCTAAGCAGTATAATCAAGCTGAAGGTGAACCTGGAAGAGTATCAAGCATATCCTGTTCCTGTAAGGGGAAGGAGACTGCAGTTCCAGGTGGTCTGTCATCCAAAGAGGTTTGTGTCAACCCACTTTGGGAGGCTTTGTCCCAAGTGGAGTTTTGTGACATAAATGATTCTGGAGAACAGGATGCTGCATCAACCACTGGACTTAGTGTAGCACAGAGAATGGTTGAATCATATTTGTCTGAAAACAGGCATTTGTCAATAACTGATGATACTCTTTTATACTGGGGTGGAAAGGTCAATGAATGGCCAAAGCTGACTGCAGTGGCACTGAAGTACCTGACATGCCCACCCTCCAATGTAAGTGTCGAGAGGGTATTCTGCTCAGCAGGTGCAATAGTTTGGAATCGTAGTACAAACCTCTCTCCTGCAAATGTCAGTTTGCTAACATTCATAAAAATGAACGAAAGGCACATACCAGCTCAGACTGCAACCTCAGTATTCATACCCTGGCCTAGTCATGGTTTTGGTGATGTAGAAATGGACCATCCTGGTGGCACTGGCAGTTGCAGCATGAAACAGTCTACCACTGACGTAGATGATGACATAATGGAGAAATAATTTCCCAGTGGTCAGACTTCAGACATAAATGACTGTGAGGGCAGATTTCTTTATGAGGATGATGATGAGGTTAATGTTGGCAGGTTCTAACCTAAGATGTTAAAAGGCTGTCACATTTGTTGTATGATACATGTTTTCTTTTTCATAAGGTTAAGTGAGTGTCCCACTTAGAGTGACTCAAATGCCATATGTCATGACACATTTGTAACAGAGAGCACAATATATCCTGGCCCCTGTATCACCACCATGAAACCGCTGTTAGCCACTGCCACCACAGGGCATGACTTTGTGTGCCCCCCTGGACCATCACCATAAGACCGCTGTTAGCCACTGCCACTCCAGGGAATGACTTTCTGTGCCCCCTGGACCACCACCATAAGACTGCTGTTATCCACTGCCACCACAGGGAATGACTTTGTGTGCCACCTTGGACCACCCCCTTAAGACCGCTGTTAGCCACTGCCACCACAGGGAATGACTTTGTGTGTCCTCCTGGACCACGACCATAAGACCACTGTTAGCTACTGCCATCAGAAGAAATGACTTTGTGTGCCCCCCCAGACCACCACCATAAGACTGCTGTTAACCACTGCCACCACAGGGAATGACTTTCTATGCCCCCCTGGACCACCACCATAAGACCACTGTTAGCCACCGCCACCAGAGGGAATGATTTTCTGTGCCCCCCCAGAGCACCAACATAAGACTGCTGTTAGCCTCTGCCACTACAGGGAATTACTTTCTCTGCCCCCTTGAACACCACCATAAGACCACTGTTAGCCACTGCCACCACAGGGAATGACTTTCTGTGCCCCCCTGGAGCACCACCATAACCTAATAGTCTTCAGGTGAAGCTACCTCAGGCTGGAAGCTGCAACACTGGACTTAAGATTTGCAAGAAAGTGAGTTGTGCTCACAACAGAGGGAGGTGAACCTCACAATTTACAATTGTCTTTGGTTTGAAGCAGATTCCTTAGGAAAGTTAATATTCTTCAGGTGGGGGATACTTCTAACTGAAGGGTGAAATAAGGAACTTAGAATTATCAGAAACGGCAGTCTTTCAATCAACAGAGGGAGGTGGAGCATGCTTTACTTTTGTTACAATTGCTAAGATTTTCAGTGCAGGAAGAGTTTAAACCAACAGAGGCTGAATACTGTTTTCTGTGTCTGCCTTTCTGTACAGCTGACGTGTGTTGGGGCTGACTGCTTTCAAAGCACAAGTCACCAGGCTGTTTTGGAGCTGGGGAGGTTTACCTGTGTCTGACTTGGATGTTTGGATTTTTCTCTGTTTGATTAGCAGGGTATTTTCTCTGTTAAATTGTTGTGTATGGCATCTTGCTGACAGGAAGGCACTCATCACAGTGGTAGGTCAGAGCTTTTAGCTGATTGTTTTGTGAGGGCACAGTTCAGGCCCAAACCCTTCCCACCCTCACCCCACCCACCCCTGGAAATAGTTCATTTACACCTGGGGTTCTGACATCATTTCCTCAAGAGGGTAAGGTGCATATCACTGTCATATCCTCTCTAGCACACTGCACTGACAATATAAGCATACACATTATATAAATACATGTATTTCTATATAACACACCAATCACACACACACACAAAAAAAAAACCTAAACAAGGTAGACAGTTATGTGGGGAGTAGTACAATGTAATGGCTGTGAGGCAGCAGTCTTCTGGGAGTCTTTCTGGATGCTGAGATGCTGCCCTGTTTGCAGACAACTATCTGCCCTGAGGGAGGAAGTTGTCCGTCTTCAGGCCACACTGGACAGTAGCAAGGGAACCTCCCCAATCCAGGGAGTGCCAGAGCCACCACCACTACCTCAGAGGTTGCGAAGAAAGCACAGCAGTTGGACCACAGTGGGCTCAGGGAGGGTTAGGGTGGTGGAACAGAGGCACACCGAGTCAGTTGTTCTGCTCCACAATCCATACACCATTCTGGGGGAGCATAGTTCCCCTATGGATGTACCCGCAGAGGAGACTAAGGATAGTGCAGACAACTGTCACAAGGGAGGCTCTCAGGAAGGAGGCAGAGGGCACAACCGAGAAAGGAAGCAGCTCCTGGTGGGGGACTCGATTATTAGGGAGATAGAACTGGGAGGAGTAGGGAAAACTGAAGTAAGGTGCCTGCCTGGTGCCATGGCTTGGTGGGACAGGAAGCACATCCTTAGGATCACGAGAACAGTTGCACGGGAGTCTGAGCTGGATGTCATTGTCCACCTAGGGACAAATGACTTGGCTCATCATGAGATTAGAGCAGTGCAGAAGGACTTTGTAGAGTTGGGGAGGGGCTTAAGACAAGTAGCACACACAGTATCCTTCTCAGAGGTGCTGCCTGTCAGTGGCATGGGTGAGGCGAAGGGTACTTTGCACCATGCAGTTTAATGAATGGTTGAAAAAATGGTGTGGAGCACAGGGGTTTGGCTTCATTGGAGACTGGGGTTCCACCTGGAGGGACACCAGCCTATACTGGCAAGATGGTCTGCATCTCTCCAGAAAGGGAACACGTCTTTTGGGCAATCGGTTTAAATGCTTCATTGGTAAGCTTTTAAACTAGTCAAGGGGGGAGGCACTGATAAGCAGCAGGAAAATCCCAGCCTCCCCCTACAAAACAGGGTACTAAATGAGAAAAAGACCAAGGTAGAAAGGTCAGTGGGGGATGCTGCTACAGAAGCTAAAGCCATCAAAAAAATGGAGAGCAATGAGTACCAATGCCCATAGTCTGGGTAACAAGCTTCCTGAATTAGTGGCCTTGATAGAGGAGGAACATCTGGATATCGTGGCAGTCACAGAAACATGGTACACACAGAACCATGACTGGGATGTAAACATACCAGGATACACTATCTACAGGAGGGACAGGGAGGGTAAAGGAGGAGGAGTAGCTCTCTACATAAGAGAAGGAATCAAAGCAACAGAACAAAAGGGTAAACAGGGAGGAGAAGAAGCACTGTGGGTCAATTTGGAGGCAGGCAATGGCACCACAATCTGCACAAGGGTTATACAGACCCCCATCTCAGGGGGAGGAAATGGACAAGGAAATGATAGAAAGTATACTTAGAATGGCAGATAAAGGGGAGATACTGCTGATGGGTGATCTGAATATGCCAGATGTTAACTGGAGTGCAGTTTCAGCAGCCACTTCTAAGAGTGGAGTTATTCTAGATGCTCTGCAGGGGGCATACCTTAGACAACTAGTATTGGAACCTACTTGAGAGGGAGCAGTCTTAGACCTGGTCCTCTCAAATGGAGATAGAGAGAGGATCACAAATGTAGAAGTGGGTAGCCATCTTGGAACTAGCAACCATCGAACAGTATGGTTCACAATAAACACAGCAATAGAGTCAAGCCATACAAAGGCAGAAGTACTCGACTTCAGGAGAGCTGACTTTGTCAAAATGGGTGAGTGCCTAAGGAATGCACTAGCAAATGGGCAGGAAGGAGGGGTGGAAGAACAATGGGGAATAATAAAAACTGCCATCACAGAGGTAACAAGCTTTTGTGTGCCATATAAAGACAAGGATACTGGACTTTAGAAGGATTGACTTTGGCATAATGGGAGAATACCTGAGGAATGCATTAGCAAATGGCCAGAAAGGAGGGGGTGGAAGAACAATGGAGAAAAATCAAAACTGCCATCATGGAGGCAACAAGCCTTAGTGTGAAACAAATAAAGAAAACAAAGCAGAATAAAAAACCACTATGGTTCTCAAAAGAGGTGTCGGGGAAGGTTAAGGAGAAAAAGGCTGCATTCAAAAAGTATAAGGAATCACAGACGGAGCACGACAGGGAACTGTATCAATTGAAGCAGAAAGAAGTGAGGAAGGCAGTCAGAAAATCAAAGGCCCAAACCAAGGAAAAGATAGCCAACTCAGTTAAGAAGGGGATAAAATCTTTTATAGGTACATTAGGGGAGCATAGAAAGGTTAAGGGAAGGATAGTGAAGATTAATAAAGGAGAGGGGAGGTGGGCAGAGGGAGACAGTGAAAAGGCAGAGATACTGAATGAATACTTTTGCTCAGTATTCACAAAAGAAGAAGAGGAGAAGTTACCTAAACCAAACAGTAGAAGCACTCTGGATAGTGGGGTTGACGCCAGTCCATTTACAGAAGAAGGAGTACTGAAAGAACTCCTAAAACTCAAGGTGGACAAAGTAATGGGGCCTGACTGGATTCACCCTAGAATCCTAAAAGAGCTAAGGGGAGGACCTAATGACACCACTAACCACACTGTTTAACAAATCATGGAAAGATGGGGTGGTACCTGAGGACTGGAGGAGGGCAGATGTGATTCCCCTTCACAAAAGTGGGAGCAAGGCAGAAGCAGGAAACTACAGACCTGTTAGTTTGACCTCAGTGGTGGGGAAAATGATGGAATCACTTCTGAAAGAAAGAAAGAATTGTTGAGTACCTAGAAGCCAGCGGGGGCACAGGACCCAAAGCAGCATGGATTCACAGCAGGAAGGTCATGTCAGACGAATCTAATCGATTTCTTTGACTGGGTGACCAAAGTAAATGACCAGGGAGGGGCTGTGGATATGGCCTACCTAGACTTTAGCAAGGCATTTGACACAGTCCCACACAAAAGATTAATAATCAAGTTAGCCAGCCTGGGAGTGGGTCCCAGGGTGGTAGCATGGGTAGCAAACTGGCTGCACAACAGGACACAGAAGGTAATAGTGAATGGAACATATTCTGAAGAAAGGGAGATTACTAGTGGAGTACCTCAGGGCTCAGTACTGGGTCCAATCCTCTTTAAAGTCTTTATAGGTGACATTGCAGAGGGTCTGGAAGGAAAAGTATGCCTCTTTGCAGATGACACAAAGATCTGTAACAGACTTGATACACAAGGGGGGCTAGAAAGGATGAGAAGGGACTTGGCAAGGTTGAAGAATGGTCATACATATGGCAACTTAGATTCAATGCAAAGAAGTGCAAAGTAATGCACCTGGGAAATAAAAATCCAGGAGAAGCGTACACAAAAGCAGGGGTGGTACTAATGACAACAATAATGGAAAGGGATCTGGGTGTAGTCATATCAGATGACCCAAAGGTGGGTAAGCAATGTGAGAAGTCAGTAAGGAGAGCCAGGGGGATACTGGGATGCACAGGGAGGGGCATCACAAGTAGAAAAAGGGAAGTGGTTATCCCTCTATACAGACAGTTGGTGAGACCCCATCTGGAGTACTGCATGCAGTTTTGGAGACCTCATCTACGCAAGGACATAGACAGGATTTTATTTATTTATTTTTATTTAGCTTTTGTTGACCGGGTAAGTGCACTAGACAAATCCTGCCTATTTTCAGGCACGACCGGGGAAGGGGGATACAGATGAATTCCAACTGACCTTGAACCAGATTAAGCTGTTGGTGGTATTTTTAGTGAATGAGGGAAATTTGGCCAGGACACCGGGGAAATTCCCCTACTCTTTTCGATAAGTGCCATGGGATCTTTAACATCCACCTGAACTACCACCAATCCAGGCAGATGGGACCTCAGTTTAACGTCTCATCTGAAAGATGGCACCTCAGAAATGCAGCACCTCTCTCATGCTGTATTACAGTGTCAGTACTGGGATATTAACCCAAGTGCCAGATGTGGGAACTGAACCCACAGCCCTCTGATCTCCCGGCCTCAGAAGCGAGTGTGCTACCTACTGAGCCACTGACACTGTTAAAGGATGGAAGCAGTCCAGAGGAGGGCAACTAAAATGGTTCAGGGTCTACATCAGAAACCATATGAAGAGAGACTGAGAGAGCTTAATATGTATACCCTTGATGAAAGGAGGGACAGGGGGGACATGATAGAAACTTTTAAGTACCTCAAGGGAATCAACAAAGTCCAGGAGGGTAGCATCTTTCAGAAAAAGAGATGTGTAAGAACAAGGGGGCACAATTTAAAGTTAGAGGGGGGACGGCTCAGGGGTAATGAGAGGAAATTCTTTTTCACAGAGAGAGAGTGGTGGATGCATGGAACCATCTTCCTGGAGAGGTTGTGGGGTCTAAAACAGTGGAGGAATTCAAACATGCATGGGACAGACATAAGGCAATTATAGTGGAGGGTTGCAGGAAGTAGGCGGTTGGTTAACTAGAATCTGCAGCTTATCCAATAGGTAGGGAAATGGGCAGACTGGGTGGGCCAAGTGGTCCTTATCTGCCGTCAAAGTCTATGTTTCTATGTGTGAAGCAAATAAACAAAACAAAACGATGTAAGAAACCACTATGGTTCTCAAAGGAGGTGGCAGTGAAGGTTCAAGAGAAAAAGAAAGCATTCAGAAAGTACAAGGAATCACAGAAGGAGCAGGACAGAGAAATGTATCAGTTAAAGCAAAAGGAAGCTGGGAAGATGGTCAGAACAGCAAAGGCCCAAACTGAGGGAAAGATAGCCAACTCAGTTAAGAAGGGGGATAAAACCTTTTTTAGGTACATCAGGGAGTGAAGGAAGACTAAGGGAGGGATAGTGAGGTTTAATTAAGGGAAGGGGGGTGGGCAGAGGGTGACTGAAAAGACAGAGATACTAAACAAATATTTTTGCTCAGTATTTACAAATGAAGAGGGAGAGGTACCTAAAACAAACAATAGAAACACTCTGGGTACAGAAGTTGATACCAGCCCATTTACAGAAGAAAGGGTTCTGAAAGAACTCTTAAAACTGAAGGTGGACAAAGCAATGGGGCCTGATGGGATTCATCCCAGAATTCTAAAAGAACTAAGGGTAGAAACTAGTGACACCAATGACTACCCTCTTAACAAATCATGGGAGGATGGGGTGGTACCTGAGGACTGGAGGAGGGGCAGATGTGATTCTTCTTCACAAAAGTGGGAGCAGGGCAGAAGGGAAACTATAGACCAGTTAGTTTAACCTCAGTGATAGGAAAATGATGGAATCACTTGAAGGAAAGAATTGACTTGGTACCTAGAGGCCAGAGGGGCACAGGACCCAAGGCAGCATGGATTCACAGCAGGAAGGTCATGCCAGACGAATCTAATAGATTTCTTTGACTGGGTGACCAAAGTAGTAGATCAGTGAGGGGCTGTGGACATGGCCTACCTAGACTTTAGCAAGGCATTTGACTCAGTCCCACACAAAAGATTAATATACAAGTTAGCCAGCCGAGGAATGGGTCCCAAGATGATAGCCTGGGTAAAGAATTGGCTGGAGAATTGGACACAGAGGGTAATAGTAAATGGAGTCCACTCTGAAAAAAAGGGGGTTACTAGTGGGGTGCCGCAGGGTTCAGTATTAGGACTGGTCCTCTTCAATGTCTTTGTAAGCGACATTGCAGAGGGACTGGAAGGAAAAGTATGTCTCTTTGCAGATGACACAAAGATCTGCAACAGAGTTGATGCACAAGGTGGGGTGGAAAGGATGGAAAGGACTGGCAAAGTTAGAGGAATGGTCAAATTTATGGCAGCTTAGATTTAATGCTAAGAAGTGCAAGGTAATGCACCTGGGAAACAAAACCCAGGGAAGAGTACATGATGGGGGTGAGATACTAAAACAACAAAAATGGAAAGGACCTGGGGGTAGTCATATCAGATGACTTAAAGGTGGGCAAGCAATGTGAAAAGGCAGTAAGGAGGGCTGGGGATACTGGGATGCATAGGGAGAGGCATCACCAGTAGAAACAGGAAGTTGTTATCCCTCTGTACAGACAGCTGGTGAGACCCTATCTGAATACTGTGCAGTTCTGAGACCCAATCTCCGCAAGGACATAGACAAGATGGAAGCTGTCCAGAGGAGGGCAACTCTAGGAAAGGAGGCGAGGGGGGACATGATAGAAATGTTCAAGTACCTCAAGGGAATCAACAAAGTCCAAGAGGGTAGCATCTTCCAAAAAAGAGGTGTGCAAGAACAAGGGGGCACAATTTGAAGATGGAGGACAGCTCAGAGGTAATGTAAGGAAGTATTTTTTCACAGAGAGGGTTGTGGATGCATGGAACAGCCTTCCTGAGGAGGTTATGGAGTCAAAAACAGTGATTGAATTCAAGCATGCATGGGACAGCCATAAGGCAATTCTAGGGGGTGGGGGTAGAAAGAAGTAGGCTGCTGGTTAACTAGGATCTGCAGCTTATCCATTAGGTAGGGAAACGAGCAGACTGGGTGGGCCAAGCAGTCCTTATCTGCTGTCAAATTCTGTGTTTCTATAAACTGCCGTTAGCCACTGCCACCACCACCACCAGATGCAGGAAAATATCAGAGGGAATGTCATCATGTGCTGCAGCTATGACCACCAGCACCCACCACCAGTGTCATTCTGACAATGTTTTTACATTACATTGACCATGCCAAGGCAGAGGGAGTCGAATAGGAGACCACATCCATCAGCCACAGGCACAAGGCTTCTTACTATTAAAACTATAAAGTGAGTATGTGTACTAATGTATTTTATGCTATTCAACTTCCTTTAGCTGTGTGTTTTGTTTTCTGTTGCTTTTCTGAGCTGCAATGGTCAAATACATACAGTAAATTTATGTTTTTTTTTTTTTTTTTTTTACAGGTTAACAATCAACAACTCTCCTTCACTGAAAGTTGGTATCAATGGTACAGCAGCAGTACTGTCCACAGGAACCTATGGAATATCCATTTCCAATCCATACTGCTTAGTACATATATTTTATTTCATCTGTTACTTTTTTTTTCATAAGAGTGCAACAAATCAGACTGAGGATTCATATACTAGGTGACATGTGTACATAGCAAAAAATATTTCTGCAACATATCATGCACTGTATTCTAAATTTGCAGCTGTGCAGCCATGACAGTGTTGAAAAAGTTGGACCCAGGTTGTGTTACTTGACAAGATGTGGTTTTGAAATGTAACTTGAGTGGAGATGCAGGGACACTGACACAGTGTATTTGTTACACAGCCTGGTACTAAATTGAGTTGTAATCTGCTGATTGCAGTGGGACAACTTGCTATCTGTGTGAATCCAGATACCCGTGGAACAGCCATGGCTTAAACATAATGTGTTACTGCTGCAATCAAGTTGTAATAAGTCCTTCATTTCTTTTTTTAAGAAACTTCCAGATGCTTTGTTGTGGCATAGTTGCCTTATCCAAAGAACTTCTTCAACATCATGTCCCCCCCCCCCCGGGCTGGGGCAGACATGCAACACGCAGGAGTCATTTCAATCGATGCCCATGACCATCATTACCGGACTGGAGAAGGATGCAGATGAAATCTGTGAAGAAGTAACCAAATAATAAACCATTAATGAGACCTACCTGCAAATATGCTTCCCCTCTAAAAAAATACTTACCTTCATTGGCTTGAGAGTATTACAATTCCAATTTCAATGCAAAAATTTCTCATCAAGCACTGGAATGTGCACACCAACAGTATGTGTAACCTGTGATACAAAACAATACAATGAGTACATGTCTATATATGTCAACCCCCCCGCCTAGAAAATAGAAAAAAAAAAATATATATATATATATATAGATATATCAACTCACCAAGGCTACTATTAGTGTACACACAAAGGGCACCCTTCCATCCAGCTGAGGTGATCGCATCGCATTTGCTGGAATCGCAGCACACTTTGGACCAGCAACAGCTCTCTCAAGGTCATCATTTCTGATGGAACACTGAATGGATTCATGTCATGTTATCCCTCCTTCACATGGTTTGGCAAGACACTGCGCATCATGAGTACATCATCATCGCAGAGTATGTAAACTTTTGGACACAAGACAGATGCATTTTGGGGATGCAGAAAATTTGGGGACTCTATAGGACCACTCAGAATGAGTAACTGTGAATAAATTTGGGGACTTTGCATGTGGTATAATGCTCCCATTTCACTTCCTCAGCACTTGGCAATTTTCTGGACACAAGACAGATGCATTTTGGGGAAGCAGAAAAATTCTGGATACTTTGTGTGACCACTGCGTGCATGAGTGACTGCGCAATACATTCTGGGGAACTTTGCATGTAGTGTAACGCTCCCATTTCACTTCCTCAGCACTTGGCAATTTTCTGGACACAAGACAGATGCGTTTTGAGTGTTGAGATTGTGAGCAGATAATGTCATGCTTAAATTATAAATTAAAGCAGCAGTGCAACAATGTGGTGAAAATTTTGACCTATACTTTTTTATGCTATTTTACATTGCCAGCCACTAGTTACCTCCTGACTGGTATGATACCCTTCTTTTCACAATTTGTGTCTGCTTTACTACTTTTTCTCATGTGTGGAAAAAAAAAAGAGCACGCCTTTTAATATGGCTCTGACCAGGTTTTCATCATTATTTGCAGCTGTTTTTGAATAAATATTATTCTGTGAGGTCATAAAACACAGCCTGCTGCATAATTGTTAATTTTACAACAGAAGTAATATATAAAAACTGATGGAGAAAAACAGCAAAAAATACTGACGAAGACCTGGTCTGCACGGTATTAAAAGGAGTGCCCCTTTTATTATTTCAGACATGGAAAAAGTACTAAAGCAGGCTCAAATACCAGAAAGAATAGTATCATACAAGTCAGGATATAAGCAAAGTGGCAATATAAAATAGCATAAAAAGTGTAGATCAAAATTTCAACAGATTGTTGCATTCAGCTGCTAAAGAGATTCACCAAGTTACATAGTTATGGACAGACTCAACATATGGGTGTCTAACCTCCAGGGGATCTTTGTTGCCCACATGTCCTCATTAGTGCAATACTTTCTGGCAAAACATTCGTATTTCAGTACACCGGGTCCCGGAGGACTTCTTGTTCTGAAGTGCTGCTCAAGTTCCACCCCCGCACTCAGCAATGTTATGACATGATGCCAGGGAGAGTGCAGGGGCGTGCTCCATTATACTGAATGGCTGGCAGCATTCCAAATTTTTTTTATGTTATAATTGTCAATTTGTGGTGAAACGTGGGCATGTTCCGACTAACAAGAGCCTTGTTAGTGCAAACATGCCCCTCGTTTCACCACAAACTGACCATTATAACATAAAGGAACATTAAGAAAGCTGCCGGCCATTCAGTATAATGGAGCACACCCCCACGCTCTCCTTGGCCTCATGTCATAACGTTGCTGAGCATGAGGGCGGAACTTGGGTGGCTCTGCAGAACAGGAAATACTCCTGGACCCGGTTTACCAAAATTATGAGCATTTTTGCCAGAAAAGTATTGCACTATGTAATGATATGTGGAGCAAGAATGATTCCCCTGGAGGCAAGGCACCCATATATCAGGTGCAATACTGTAACTTGATGAATCTCTTTACTGTCTGTTTCAAAAAACAAATATTTCTGGAGCCTCAGTAATGTTTACTTTGTGTCGGGACTGTGATTTGAAGTATTTCACAAAAGGCATGACTGAGCAGTGCAAGTATGTTGTGCTAAACTGCATGTGTGCCATCAGTGCTCTTTCCTGTGTGTGTAGACATTGTCCATCTTCGTGCAAATATATATATATATATATATATGGTGTGACTTGTTGCAGTATCTCAAGAATAAAGATAAGAAAGAACATATAACATATATTTTATTTGTACCATCAGCACCAGCGGAGTAAGTGATATGATATTTTTTCAGAGGTATCTGGGCACAGTGCACCTCAGTCACTCACAGTGCACACATGACTTTTCGGAGATCATAGCACAAAAAACACATGCTCTCCTAAAAGTCATGTGTGCAGTATGTGACTAAGGTGCACTCTGGCCAGACACCTCTGAAAAAGAATCGTTATCACTTAGTCCGCTGATGATGATGGTGACAATAAAATATACATTATTCTGCTCGCTATTCTTTATACCATAAACACTGCAACAAGTCAGCAATATATGTTTGCAAGAAGCTGCACAATGTCTGATGTCACACACACACACACACACACACACACACACACACACACACACACGAAGCAACACTGACTGCACAAATGCAATTTAGCATATCATACTTGCATTGCTCACACCAGCTTTTCCACAACCATTCCACAACAGAAAGTAAACATGATTGAGGCAGTGGATTATAGTAACATGGCAATAAGGAGCACGTATGACTGTATGTGTATGTATTTATTTAAAGGGAAGCAGTCAGCAACAGGCTCTCCTGACCCCTGCAAGGCTTACTCTCTTACCTTTTAAGTATGTTGGGGCATTTTTCTCGTGCCACAACATACTTTATTTTAATAAAGAAAAGTCAGCGACCCTGAAGGATGGTGGACACTATAAGGGTTCCATTATGTGTAAAGGAAAGGTGCTGCAGAGATGCACCATGCGCTTCAATACTTTTGTTTTGAAGTGCATGGTGCGTTGCCTTTGCACCTTTGCAAATAATAGAGCCCCCATAGCGTCCGCCATACTTCTGGGTCACTGACTTTTCTTTATTAAAATAAAGTATGTTGCGGTGCAAGAAAAATACCGCAACATACTTAACGGGCTTAACCGGTGGGTAAGCCTTGCAGGGGGTGGGACCTCCTGTTGCTGACTGCTTCCCTTTAAACTAATACTGTGTGGCCTTCCCTCTGTCTGTTATTAAACATAAACAAAACCCAAAACACTACAGCAGTGGGGGGAGAAGTGTGCAGAACAAAAAAGCTAATGGGAGATCCCATGATGTTCCAGCAGCAGATGGAGCATCGACACTATCTGTAGCTGGTGTTGCTTGATCTGCTGCTGGACAGCACCCACCCTCTCATTACTTTCCTCCAGCACAGCCCACAAAAGTGCTATGTCTGCCTGTGTTGCAGGCATTGTGGTGGGGTCCACTGATGCGGGGGGGAACCAGGTAGTGGTGGTGGTGGTGAGGGTGGAGCTGGTGGCAGTGGTGGGGATAGTAGTGGAGCAGCTGCTGCTGTGGCCCTCCTCCTGCTACTGCTGTGACACATAGCAGCAGCACCTTCACCCACTGCCACAGAAGGGTCAGCAGGTGGAGGCCTGGCCCATTCAGTGGCAGCCTGCCACTCCACCTTGTGGTAGTTCAGCATATATGTGCACTGGCCCCCAGTCTTCAGATGTGTCCCCTGGGGGCCACAGCACACCTGCACACCACAAAGAAGACACACCACAATACTGCTGTCCCCCCGACACAGTTGCAAAACTGCCAAACCGTGGAGCTGCGGGGGGGGGGACCAGGCACAGGAGATGCAGATGTAGTGCCAGCAGCACTGTCATGCACATGGAGCTCCACCTTCTGCAGTGGAGGTGGTGCTGTTGGAGCTTCTGCAGCTGCTACTGGTGGTGGTGGTGGAGGTGGTGGCAGACTTGGTAGATGTGGCAGTGGCACTGGTGGTGCTGCTGCTTCTGGAGGGGGAGAGGCAGGTACAAACAATCTGGAGTGGTCCAACGACACCTAGCTACGATGACCCCACATGTGCTCTGTCCCCTCTGGCCATGGGCCACAGACTGTCCCTGGTCCATCGCACAAAACACTCCTTCCCTCTCCGACACTTCCTGTGATGAGCGACTTCACACACACTCACAGTCTCACACACATGCACACACACACACACACACACACACACACACACACACACACACAGAAAATCGGTCACTAAAAAGAATTGATAAAACAGTACAACAAAAAATAAAGAATTAGCTTTTAAAAAAGCGTTTGGGTTTTCTGAAATTTGCTCAAGAAAGAAACTAATAACAAACTCTCCTTTCCTGCACAAAATGCTTCCTCCTTCTACCTCTGCAAAGGAGAAAGTGAAAGTATCTTTTGTATGACTCACTTCCTTCCTGCCTGGCTAAAGTGTGTGACTTACAGTACTGTAAGCCATGTGATGTGTGTGGGGGGGCTGCCTAGAGTGCCTGTGTTGTTATCATTCTGCCTTACTTAGCATTAAGGCAGAATAACAATGCAAAGTCATAATAACAAGGCAAAGTGAGCACTTCTCAATGGTCACTTCACGTAGCATTATGATAATGCAAAGTGGCTACTTCGCGTTCACTTTGCTTGTGAATCTTAAATTCACTGCATCTCTATTGTCAACCCCCTTAGGCCTCAAATTGTCCCTAGATTAAAAAACATGTAATTATTTATTTATTTATTTATTTATTGATGGTCTAGGAATCACAACCCTTTGAGTCAGAGACTCATTTGCAAAGGCTCCACGTCTTCATAAGTATAGATTGGTGCACAGTATAACACAGATACAATAGTATAACATAGATACATAATATAGACTACTGTTCTAATACAGAAATATGACACTAACAACAGAGGTGAGAAAAGTAAATAATACACACAAGTTGGAACATCAGTGATAGCGAATTCATGATGCACATACAGGGGCAATACTGCAGTGAAATTGTTTAGGGGTTTATTTATTTATTTGCAAAGTTTTATCCACAGTCGCAGTGGGAATTGGACATAATGTGGCTCTGTAACTCAAGTTTAAAAGGCCCCAGCCTGGGGATAGATAAGATAGAGACAGGGACTGAGTTCATCCAGAGTGAGGCCCTGTAGCAGAAGGACCTTTGGCCAGCAGTGGTCTTCACAAAGGGGATATGGAATGTTGCAGTGTCAGAGCGTCTAGTTGAGTGAGCCAGCAGGCTCTTTTGGAGGAGCTGGAGACAGTTAAGGGGGGGCTAGGCCCAACTGGATTTTTTTGGCAAGTAAGCAGGTCTGATAAAAAAGTTGCCCCTGGAACTTTAGCCATGATGACTGTAGGTAGAGGTCACAGGTATGCGTGAGCTGATCACAGCCTGTGGTCAATCTGCAGGCTTTGTTTAGGGCATGTTTAATGCTGGTCAGTGCCATGTCAGAGGTGGCACCATAGATGATTATGCTGTAGTCTACCAGGGAAAGGATGGAGCTAGAGATTGCTAATCGCAGAGCCTCAGGAGGGAGACATGGTCTTAGTCTATATAAGAGACCGATTCTCCTATTTATTTCAGTGCAAGTCGATGCAATATGCTCACGATAAGTAAGGGCAGAGTTGAGGGTAACTCCTAGATATTTAAAATTGGAAACAGATTCCAGCATGGTGCACAACACATTGGGCCAGATATTCAAACTGCGCCCAAAATGTGCGCAACAGCAGGAGCAAGCACAAGTCAATTGCGCATATGCGCAACAGATTTGATATTCAAACATGGAGCAAGACAAATTGCGCAAGCAGCCAACGTCTGAATATCGCACAAACTGCGCCATAATGCAACCAGGAAGGGCAAGCTGACCAGAAATGATGCGCCATAGCGCAACAAGGCTAGCCCAGCTGAGCAGTTCAGAGGTGCCAAAAGCGCCAAGCGAAACCCCTCCAGCAGAGCAATGGAACTGCACAACCAGGGGAGGCTGGGGCCCACCACCAGCCATGCCACACATGGGCACAGGAACACACTGCAGAACAACAATACACCCACACACCTCAAGCACAGCATCACTGGGGAGGATGGATGATCCACCGGCCCATGGGGACAAGCCAACAAAGCACAGCAGGGCCATGTCACCCCAGCACACCCACTGGCAGGCTGAGACTGCCACACACAGGGGGTCGACAACCACAGTGCACATCAGCCCCCCCTTCTGTACAGCACACCCTGCACTGTGACCCCAAGACACCACCCATGTGCAGTGACTGGCACTGCAGTAAACACCATGCAACCCTGGCACACTGCAACCTCGTGTAGCACAGAACCATACAAGCCAGACCCACCCTGGGCACCCAGCAGTGGGCGGCAGCAGATGGCAAGACTGACTGAAAGGCACTCCCACACCGGAGACACCTTCCCATGCACACACACACACACATACATATCCAGGACCTTACCACCCCAGATGCCATGCACACCACTGCAACTGAGCAACCATAGCCCGCTGCAAATCAGAGATCACCACAGAATTCATAACAAAATATATATATTCAAAAAGATATGTACAACACCAACAACATCTATATACATATGTACAAGATAAGGGGGGGTAGGGGTACAAGGTGGGGTGGGTAAGGGGTAGGGGTGAACAACTGGGAGAGGGAAGGCAGGGTGGGAGGGCTAGGGGAAGCGCAGTCAGTGCCCGGCAGGCTGGTCCCCTGCTGCCTGTTGATCTTCCTGGTTCCTCCGGCGTCGTCTGACCCCATGGCGCTGCATGTCTGTCAGGAGGTCATGTGTAGCGACTGACACCTGCTTCAGCCGCTGGAGGGCATGGTCCATCCGCTGTAGGATGCTGAGACCTAGGAAAAGGGAACACAGTCAATGGCTGTGACTGTCCACAACCCTGAACACCACCCATCCTGCAAGGCATATAGCCTAGTGCCCCGCACCTGTGATGGTATGCACCCACCCACAGTGACTATGCACATGACATGCCCAACCAGGCAGCACCAGCTATGTGCACCACTGCACACACACACACACACTGCCCATGTCCATCACAGCACAAACAAGGCTGTCAAGTGATGTAGCAATGTGGTGGGATGCCAGTTCCACAGCCATGTGCCCAGTGCATGCATGGACCACCAGTGACGCACACACAGATGTGCAGTGACACTGGACAGTGATGACTGTCACCTGTGTTGTGCATGGTTGTGTTGTCCATGGCTGGTGGTCATGCCCACCCGCTCCAGCATGTAATAGCATCCATAATGTAATGACACTCACACTCATCAAGCAGCTGTGGCTGCTGCATTCTCTCCACCAGGCCTGTGGGTGACTAATGTTGAGAAAAACATCAGTGTGACCCCAAAGCAGACTGCCCCCTGCCCCAGTGAGTGTGCCTGCCTACACAGCCAGACCCATGCATCTCACACCTGCACACACTGACACAGCCAACCATGGCAGAGCCATCCCCATGCACCGCCACCAAAACACAGTCACACCCTACGGAGAATACAGGTGCATAGATGGTACACCCACCTGGCCTAGGCACAACGCCTCCTGGCACGTGACCTGAGGCGCTGCAGCAAGTCCGGCTCACTCCTGCGGAGGTCACTATACCTGTGCCTGCACTGTTCAGCAGACCGGCACTGCCCTGTGACCGTCTCCAGTTCAGTGGCCACCTGCAGCCACACATGGGTGCGGGCCATGGTGAGGGGCTGATCCCCAAACAGTGCCCCAAACTGGGGCTCAACCACTGCCACCAGGTTGGCCACCTCCTACTGACTCCACTGGGGATCTCTCCTGCATGCCATTACTGTGGTAGTAGAGCAGGCAATATGGCACCCCGCAGCGCGGCAACCCCACGTGGAAATGTTGCGCAATAGACCACCATAGGTTCCAATCGCGCTGTTCGTATAGCGCCATTGGTTCACATAGCGCTGTCACCAAACAGCGCAACAGAGCCGTACACATGGCAGCCGAACAGCACCAGGGGGCAAAGGTCGGACACCAGGTCAGGGGTCTGTGACGCAAGGCCACGCACAGTGCCATCTGATGTCTACGGATCCTGCGCGAACAGTCACCTGCGTGCCAGTGCCACAGTGGACTATTGCGCAGTAGTACCACAGCACCATATGGTGCCCAGTGCTGTAGCACCACTGGCACAATGGTGGCCATGGCCTGAATTGCTGATCGCGCACAGCACGTCATCAACGCGGCAGACGCCTGCGTAAGCTACCTGGGTATGCGCAATGCAGTGTACCACACAGTCACAGATCTGCGCCATTGGCTCAGCCGGCTCAACCGTATTGCACAAAGCGCAACGGCACGATATTCAGCCGACGCATGCAAATCATCTGAATAGCCATTCAAAGGTGCAGTGTCGCGATTTTCATCTCATTACAGTTGTTCCACTCCTAATTTGCATGCATTGCGCTATAAATGTGCGACATTGGGCTGCGCTGGCCAGATTTGGTTACTGCAGGAGAGAGGTGGGTTGCATGCTGTGTGATGTTCTGGACAATGGTCATGGGATAACGCTGTAGACTGCACAGTGACAGGTGTCCACTTCCACCCATACAGATCAACATGACTGAGCAGAGCCAAGCTGAGGGTGAGGATGGTGGGCGGAGGAGGATGCTCAACTTCACCACGGTGGAGACAGAGGCCCTCTTCCAGGCCTACCTGGAGGAGGAGGAGCCACTACGGAGTGGACGGCGGGGCACCCCTCAGGCCCGTGTGGCTGCATGGGAGGGGGTAGCTCGGGCAGTGAACCTGCACAGAAGCCACCAGCGCTCCATGCAGGAATGCAAAAAGAAGATGGGGACAGACTGCAGGAGGGTGAAGGAGAAGGTGGCAGCCCTCAGGGCGGCACGTGCTGGCACAGGCGGGGGCCAGCCAGTGGTGGTGGAGCTGACCCCGGCTGAGGACCGACTGGCTGCATCAATGCAGCGGAGTGCTATTGAGGGCATACCAGGAGGTGGATTCCATACAGGTGGAAGCCCATCACTGCACGGTATGACATGGTGGTGGTGTTGGGGGGGGAAGGTTGTTCACATGCACTCACGTGTCCTCTTTCTGTTACAGATCCTGTTCGCTCTCAGGGATGGTGGTGGTGGGTCCAGGCTGTGAGGAAGACCTGCTGGACATGGAGGAGGGTCCATCCCACCTCTGTCACCAGCCAGCATGCACTGCACCAGCATGCACGCTGGGCCGCCAATCCTGGTGTCAGTGAGTGGGGGGGTGCATAGCCTGTGTCTCAGCAGTCTGGTATCGCAAGCATGCCAGCACGCTGTGACTGTGGCTGTAGCACGTACCTGCACCATTGATGATGCAAGGACTGCAATCGGCAGTGACATGTGTGTGTCCCATGACGGACACACAGCAGGCCAGCACATGCCCCTGGGCCTAGCTGGTTCCAACGTGTGTGCCAGCATGTCAGCACAGTCCCAGGCTGTGCCTGTCAGCACCGGTGGGGCAGCACCAGTGGCTGTGCAGGTGTCTGGCACTGTTGTGGCCACAGCAGTGGAACGAGTGGTCCCTGGGGCACAGCGGTTGGAGGGGCAGCAGCAGCAGTCACCACCAGGTCTGGGGGTACAGTGTCCAGCGGTGGCACATGCCCACCGCCTTTGATATGCCCATTCCTGGTCCTGGTGACGGCGCCCACCCTCAAGGGGTGTTGAGCATCAGGACCTTCCATACCCTGGGGGACAGGATGCCGTTGTGGCAGAGTACCCATTTGAAGAGCACACCTGCCTGCTGCGGGAATCAGTACAGCAGCAAAGGCTGGTTGCAACATCCGTGGAGGCACTGTGCATGGCTGTGGAGCGGCACAGCAGGGACTGTGCTGTGAACCGTGCATCAATGGTCCATATGCAGATGGATGTGACTGTGCCATTGACAGGCAGACCCAGGCATTGGTCGCTGTCGTGGCTGCATTGGGCACACAAGCAGGTGCCCCTGTACCACGCACCCCACACAGTACGCTCTCCACTCCCCATTCCCGGCGTCATGAGACACCAAGTCTGTCGATGCCAGGTTCTGCTGTGGGCATTCCGAGCACCCCTGGTGCAGGTATGTTTGGTATACTACAGACCCCAGTACGGACAAGGTCGCAATCGCGCAGTGGGACCCCTGGTGGTCCATCGGTGCCACCCCATGTGGCCCCTGCTCAGCCTGCCAGTGCTGTTGGGTCACGGCGGGGCTGCCCACGCATCTGCGGTGGCCATGGAATGGTGCAACATGACTGACCTGTCTCCCAGTGCGGGCCCTGTCTGGTGCTGCCCTGTATGCACTGTGTGTCATGGTGGGCAGTGCACTGGTTGGTGCCTGCACATCACGCCGACATACGGACCACCTGCACACCATCCCGACTGCTGTCCACAGGTGCATGTGCATGATGATGCCTGCATTGTACTGTACACCAAGGTGCAAGGGTGCCCAGCATCTGACACACGTACTTGGACAGTACAGGTGGTGGGTGTGGTCTGTGGATCTGTGTGTTTGCCATGTCTGTTCCTGCTCTGCTGTGCACCTGCCCATGTACGCTTTGTGCCTGTGTGTGTGTCCATATGACTGTTCACCCCTCCCTGATGGTGTGTTTGTGTGCCTGGTCCCTTCCACTCCCCTTGCCGCCATGCACCCCTGGTGTGTTACTCTGTGTGCCTGTGGGTTGCACCAGGACAGTGTTGGTTGCACATGGCCCCTTGACTTACCTGTGTCGTGCATAATGCTCCTCCGTGATGGTGTCCCAGTGCAGCTGGGCCTGCCGGATCAGTCGGGGGTCCCGCCGTCCAAGGGGGGGCTGCTCATCACCATCATCACCGGCGCCGCTGGTGTCCCCATCGCTGTCCCCCTCCTCGACCTGAATGGCTATCCCACAGTCTTTGGCCATGTTGTGCAGGATACAACAGGCCAGGAATATCCCACAGGCCTTTGAGGGGCTGTACTGTAGGGCACCGCCGAAGGTGTCTAGGCATCGGAAGCATGCCTTGAGCATCCCAAACACCCGCTCGATGATGTTGTGTGTGGAGGCATGCACCTCATTATAGCGTTGCTGCGATGGGGTCATGGGGTGCCGGTATGGTGTGAGCAGCCAGGGTTGGAGTGGGTATCCGCTGTCACCTGTGTGGAGATGGTGGAGATGAGTATCATGTTCAGGTCCATATTGCCAAGATCCCTGTGTGCCACTACCATAGCACCTGTGGCATTCCCACCCTTGCCCCACGTTTGCAATTCCTACATGCATACTAACCCACTAGATGGCCTGTGGGGATGTCCCCACTCTCGAATCAATGGCACAGTGTGGACTGATACTATATCAAGGCATCATGTGCTCCACCAGGGTGTGTGGCACAGACATTGATTATGCGCCCAGTGGCATCACACACCACCTGGCAGTTGACACTGGAATAGCCCTTCCTGTTCCTATATGTGGCTCCATCGGAGCCAGGTGGCATGCGTATGGCCACATGGGTGCAGTCTATGGCCCCTAGCACGCCAGGCATAAGTGCTACCCTGTGGAACTCCTGCATGTTTGCTGTACACTCTGCCGCGGTGCTGGGGAACTGGATGTGCTCCGCAGCATGTGGCAGCAGTGCGCTGAGGAATTGGGTGAGGATGCATGACGTGGCCGACTGTGTGATGCCTGTGGTGTCCCTGTCAGCCTCTGGAAGGTGCCCGTGGCAAGCAGGCACATGCAGGCTGTCACCTTGGTCTCCACCGACAGAGCATGACTCCATCGTGAGGGTGCCTGCATCACATCACTGCACAGCTCACAGAGCCATCTCAGTATCGCCCTGTTCAGGTGGTACCGGCCCACAATCTCTACATCTGTGTACAGCTCAAAGCTGATGCGGGCACGGTACTGCCTGTTGGGGGTGTACCGTCGACGGGCCCTTCCAAGGCCACGCCCCCTGCAGCATGCATTCTCACCTCCCATTACAGCTTCCATGTGGAAGCTGGCACTCGTCCATCTCCCTGGCTTGTGACTCCCCGCTGATGTTGCTCTGTTACCCCCGCTGCCCTGACTGCTACCTCCACTGCACCTGGTACACCTACTGGCCTCTGCACTCTGTGGCCCCATACACCTTCCCTTGCCCCTCTGTCCTGCTGTACTCCCCTGGCCTGCACTGTTTGTTACTCTGGCCTTCTCTGTCTCTCTGCCTCATGTGCCTTCCCTGTCACGTTCTTGCGCCTCCTCCTTGAGCCTTTTTATTTTGGCTCATTTCCGCTGGGGCGCAACTTCCGGCTGTTCAGCTTTTGCACATTGCGCAAGTATTTGAATATCACATTGCGCTCTTTATGCATGGATCCACCCCCTTCGGTTGCGCATGCCTTCATTTGCATTGCGCTGTTGCTCAGCCTGTTTTCGGTGGCGCAACTGCCTCCTGCTGAATATCGCAGAATGGCGCACTTTCGGACTTGTGCATGGCGTAACCCTTTTGAATATCCAGCCCATTATGTATAGATAATTTGGTCGTGCTGTGTTTATGTTATGGGTGGGTGAATAGCATGACTTTCATCTTTTTTGTGTTGAGTGCAAGCTTGTGTGAGAGAAACCAGGCTTCAATTTGTGTGAAGGGGCCCTGCAAGGATTTTTGGAGCTGTGTAGGGTCAGGGTGCCGACTGAAAATCATAGCATCATCTGCACAAAGGAGGATGTGCTCAGAGGAGTTCAGAAGTATGGAGTTCAGGTAGAGTGAAAAGAGGAGCGGACCAAGGATGGACCCTTGGGGGACACCCGACTGAATGGGAAGGCTAGTGAAGAGGGTGTTTTTTATCTTTACTTGTTGAGTGTGGCCATGTAGATAGTTGGTGAACCAGCCAGCAGTTTCTTTGGATACGCCAACAGAGAGGAGGGAGTTTATGAGCATGTTGTGATTGACAGTATCAAATGCCTTGGAGAGATCAGTATAGACTGATCCAGCCATGTCTCCATGGTCAAGGGCGTAGTGAATAAAGGAGGTGAATTCAAGTAGGGCAGTGGTGGTGCTGTGACCTTTCCTGAAACCATGTTGTTGCTGGCATAGTAGGTGGTGCGAGTCCAGATAGTCAGTAAGTTGATCGGCCACTATTTTCTCCAGAGCTTTTGAGAGGGGAGGGAGTATGGAAATGGGCCTATAGTTACTACTTGATGTACGGGCGTCATTTTTGTGAACTGGCATAATCACCACCTTTTTCCACAAAGATGGGAACTGCCCTAGGCACAGGGACATGTTGAGTATTTTAGTGAGGGGTATTAGGACAGCATCAAGGGTTAATGATAGCAGTTTTGCATCTAGACAGTCCCCACTATGCCTAATCTTTCCTAGGAACATGGCAATATATAAGCAGGCATCACTAGTGGAGATAGTTTTGAAGTGAAAGGGTGGAGCACTTGGGGGTGGTGGGAACTGACCAGCATCTGTAGCAAAGAAATCAGGAGGGAGAATAGTACTTGGGTCAGAGAAAGATACACTGAAAGCATCTGCTATGTTGCAGGGGTCTTGGGTGGGGACACCATCAATGATAAGCATGGTAGGAGGAGGGAAGGGAGACTTGCCACCAAGTTCCTTTATATTTTCCCACAACCTCTTTCCATTTCCCCAAGTGGCAGAAAGTTTTGACTGATAGTAAGCAGCCTTTGCCTGCTGTATAGCCCAGGTGCATGTGTTTCGGGCAGCACGGTACAGTTGTTGGTCAGTGGGGCGACCTGACTGAAGGGCTCAGCGCCACAGGTCATCACATGCCTTCATTTGATCGAGCAAGGACTGGATTACCCAGGGGGAGGATTTTGATTTTTCAATCCATTTTATATGGGGGCAAAGATGTCACAGGCGGGTTGGAAGGAACTTATGAAGAAGGACAGAGCAGCATCAACCAACCCCTAGTGATCTAGTGGGGACCAGTCAAAGTTTCGGAGTAGGTTTCGGAGGTGCATTAAGGCCCCCCTTTTTTGAGCTGGTGATACATGGAGATCCTGGGTGGGGGGGCTTCCAGCTATTTGTCCAAAGACATGTTACAGGGGGTGATCACTGATTGAGTCTGGTAGGACCTGGACATCTAGTATGTGCTCAAGATGATTTGTGAGTAAGAGATCAAGGAGGGAGCTGTGGCCCGTGTTGTTGTTCACTCTAGTGGGGGTAAGGACCATTTGGGACAAATTTTGGGCAGCAGCTCCATCCCTGAGGGAGGATGTCTGGGAAGCAAGCCAGTCAGTGTCAAAATCACCTAGAGCTATGACTTCCGAGTTTTTTGGGAGTTGGTCGATTATGTTTAGGATGGATGTGAAGGCATCCCTTTGGTTTCGAGGGGGTATGTATACTGACATTACATAAAGAGATTTACCCGAGTTACCAATTTCAACCCTGACAGTGAGTGACTGTGTGCCTTCTGTAGGGCTTATGGTAGCAGTGTTTATTCCTTGCAGGTTTTCTTGAAGGTACAGTGCACTCCCCCCACCCTGCCTATTTAGCCTGTCTGACCTGAACACTGTGTATCCGGGTATGCATACAGCTGAGTCAGGGGTATGCTGAGACAGCCATGTTTCAATGACAGCTAGTACATCTGGGTGGTGGAGTCAGACCCAGGTTTGAAGAGAGGTAAGTTTCTTTTGGCGACTACATATATCAATGGCAATGAGTCACAGTCCTTTGTGTTTCATTGTTTGCTGTGGGGTATGGTCAGTGGGGCCAGGATTAGGGTGAATGTTTCCCAAAAGTAGCAGGAGGATGATGGCTGCCCTGGTTAGGGTATTTTTTTGGATCTTTTTGTGAGTGTGCCATGATGAGACTGCATGATGATGAGATTTATTGGAAATATGGGAGCATGTGAAGTGCAATATTTCCTGACCATATAGTAATGGGGTGCTCATGATTTCAGGGAATAAGTGACTTGACACAGGAGGAGGGTGGGGGAGGTGGGACATGGTTACTGATGAGGGAGTTTTTACAGGGCTGTGTAGCATAGGAGGTGATTTAGGGTCAGTGGGAGGGGTAGTGCTACGATGAGTATGGGGAGGCAGGACAGTAGTGAGATGAGGGGAGGGTTGAGATGAGGAGAGTAAGCCATGGAGTCACTATGTGAATAAAAGAGGGAGATAAGGCATTATAGCTAGACATATTTGGTAGGGATTTAGTATTGAACCTAATGTGTCTTTGTACTTAGAAGATGGGTAAAGCAAGAATTTCTGATGCTGACTTTGGGGGGGGGGCGAAGTGAGAGAGTTTAGGCTTTAGAATTAAGTGGGTATAAGGGAAATTCCTTTTTTGTTTCACGTACCGAAAGCAACCGTGCTGTAATTAAGGAGCTGAGAGGGAGAATTCACTGATGAAAACACAGTAGCAGCCTCTAGTGGTAGGACCTGATAATCTGCTAATGGAGAAATTGCCTGATTGGTTTAAACACATCACCAATCACCACGGTCTCCAGACTATAAAACAAAAAGTCAACCAAGGGTGGTGGTGGTGGGGGCAGTGGGGCAGCTGACGCGCAGCATCAGCGGGGCTTCCTAGTGTGAGGTTTTGAAGCACTCTGCACCGCATAGCATCGCTCTTTTGCCACTGTTCGTCCAAACATTTTCATGAAAGATTGCTGCAGGGTCCTGCAAAGCTCAGGGGAGAGTGTCTTTGTCCTCATGACCACCAGCACCCACAAGGAGAGCCTTGCTGGTACTGCTGAGGAGAGAGAAGATAGCAGAGATAAGTATCAGGTAGGATTGCAGGGGTGGGGGTGAGTGTGGGTGTGGGTGGAGCTTACTCCGAGAAATGCAGGGGCAAGTGCCTTTAGTATGAGACTAGCCTGTAAAACTGCGTAGCAGACTGGAAAAATGTTGACTATAACTTATTGCATTGTTTGTAGCTTACAGCAGGCAATTTACTTTCATATACAGGCTACTTATTTGCTAACAGCAGGAATCACAGTTTGAACAAAAAATAAAAGCGCAGTGATTATGTTGTAAGAAATTGATTTTAAGCAGGGGGATTTACAGCTTGTGCTAAAAATTCAGGCGCAGACCTTAAGTTGTAAGATGGTAATTTAGGCAGGGCAACTTTTCTTTTGGCACCAAGATTACACTCTAATGAGCTGTGTAGGGGCAGGATTTGCAGTTTTCTCATGTAGGTACAGTGTCTATGGTACGCGGTAAAGACTGCAACCAATGAACTTTAAAACTGGTGCCAGATTACATCTTTAGGGACAGAGAGATTACACTTACAGCCTGTCCCTGAATATGCTGAGATTTTAAAACATCTAAGGACTTTAGCATGCAATTTCGATTAAGCTCTTAAAGTACATAGAGAAATCCAGTCAGAAACACTGATAACATTTAAGAATTTAGCCACAAAAAAACTATCTCCACATGTGTGGGGGCAGTAATTGGAAATTTAAGTCTGAGAAATCTTTGGCTTCTAGTGCGAGGTTTTGAAGCGCTCAGCAACGCATAGCATCACTATTTTGCCAATGTTCGTCCAAACATTTACCTGAAGATTGCTGTGGGGTCCTGCAAACCTCAGGGGAGGGTGTCCTTGCCCTCACGACCACCGGCACCCACGAGGGGAGCCTTGCTGGTACTGCTGAAGATTGCTGCGGGGTCCTGCAAAGCTCGGGGGAGGGTGTCCTTGCCCTCACAACCACCAGCACCCATGAGGGGAGCCTTGCAGGTACTGAAGATTGCTGCAGGATGAATGCAATAAGAGTAGATCAGGATTTGAAGCAAAACAACGTGTGGTATGATTACACCGTTCCCATGCATTTAATTTCTACTAAGAAAGGAAGCAGCTCAAACAACCAACTACTTCACTGAGTTTTAGAGAAGGTAAGCAATTATAAAATGTGGGTTTTCAACGAGAAATAATATGTCACAAAAAGGGTTGACAGTGTCTCTTTAAACAACAAAATACAGTATCATCATACCATCACCTTACAAAAAACATACCTGCTGGGGTATTCAGATGATGTGTTTTTTGTAAGAAGATGATATGATAATACTATATTTCACTGTTTACCTTTTGCTTGCATCAATGCACTTTAAATAAAATAAACTTATTTCTTGTCTCAGTGACTGTTGGTCATTTTTGTTCTCTACCCAGTTATAGTAGTATCCACTCCAAGTTATAGCAATGTCTCTCTAGTTATGGCAATGTCTTCTCCAGTTGGAAAAGTGTCTCCTCCCAGCTGTATCAGTGTATCCCACAGTTTTAATATTGCATGCGTATTTCATTATAGCCATTATTTAGTGTCTTTTCCTAGCTGCACCAGGGTTGGTGGCAGTAGTTCAAATTCACTGTTACATCAGTTTGTCTTCCAAGTCTTGTCTTCCCAGCAATTGTCCCAGTTACACAATGTCCTATTTACTTATTAAAAATAATTAGCTAGTTCATCATATTATTCCACAATATATGCCAAAATTTTGTAGTTTAAGGCAGAATTTCAAGAAATCTTATTTTTACCAATTTTCACAGAATTTCAAATTTCACTAGAATTTTTCCAGTGGAGTTTAAATTTCAACCAGCCCTAACCAGAAAGCATGGGGCCAGTGGCTGAGTGCCTTTCAACATATCAGAGAAGTACATGTACTAAATTAGTAAATGTATTCATAAATGTAGTTAGTATGTTAGTAGCTGAATACTGTACATACTGTACGTTTGGTTGCATGCTTTTTAATTCCAGCCAGGAAGTGCATTAATTTTGAGGGCACCTATGTACTGAGGTGGGTTACTATGTTTAAAAAAATTGAAACAATTTTTATTTTAATGGAAAAATGTCATATTTTCATTTACAAGTTAGGCTGCTGATATGTAGAGTACATTAAGCTAGTTCTGAACTGTGAGTTTACAGGTAATTGATTAACCATCAGGGGATGTGTTTAGACTAATAAAGCAACTAGGATCTTGAAGTACATTTTGTAAAATTAATTGTTACATCCCATGGTAGTGTCAGGAACAGGGGTACTACTTTGTGGGGGTCTTGGGGGGCTTCTGGGATAGGAGGTTCTTCAAAGAGGGTGGCCTTAACTTGAAAAGAGAGGAGACTAAAGCATTAGGACAGAGGTTTGATGTATATGTCGGCACACAGCTAAACTAACTGTAGGGAAGGCTGGTGCTAAGGATTCCACAGTTGAGGTTGGTGAAGTGGGGAACTAGACATGACTCTCCCCAGACATGGCAGCAAGGTGTGTGAGAAGTAGTAGCAGAATAGAATGAGTTCAGGGGACTGGGGAGTGCGGACCAAACAGATCAGCAAAGAAGCAAGAACACAAGATGCCTAGGATATCAAGGAATTATGATGGGAGAAGTTATTCATGAACCAAGAGGGGTGGGATCTTCAGATGTAGGGTGGTGTGCCTCAATTCTAGGAATCTGGGTAATAAAATTAATGAACTCCAGGCACTGATGGCAGACTCTGGGCTGGATTCAGTGACCATTACAGAACCATGGTCCAGTGAGAACAATGACTAGGCCCTGGTAATCCCTGGTTATACCTTATACAGTGTAGACACAATAAAGGGATGGATGGAGGTAAGGGGTGGCCATTTACATCAGGAAAGACACAGAAGGAGAAAAGGATGCATCCATGGAGGGAAGGGGGAGGTAGAATCACTGTGTATACAGCTCAGAGTCATCAGGTAGAAAGCTTCACTTGGGTGTGGTTTACAAGCCATCAGGGTAGGAAAAGGCAAGAGATAAGGAATTAGGTGCTGACGTAGAAAAGGAGGCAGCAAAATGGGACATTGTAGTCATCGGATATCTCAACTTACCAGACATTGACTGGACCATCCCAGCAGCAAGGGGTGTCAGAAACCAGATCCTTCTTGATAATTTGCAGGACTGCATGTTAGTGCAGCAGGTCAAGGAACCCATGAGACATCCAACCATTCTTGATGTGGTACTCAACATTTCAGGGAGTGTATATGGAGTGTGAGTTGGGGAACCACTGGGGTCCAGCAACCACAGTACTATATAGTTTGAGTTGGCCCAGGGCACCAGTAAACCCTTATGTAAAGCTGAGGGGCTACACTTCAGAAGGGTGGATTTCAACCAAATGAGGGAACAAGTCCTGGGCAGGTTAAGTGAGGTAGACATCACTGGGGGAGTAGAGGAAAGATGGGGGGAGTGTCATAAAAGGTGTTGTTTTTGCAGCAATTAAAACATGCAGAAGAACAGTTACCAAGAAAAACAAGTATAATAGATCACTCTGGTTCTCTGAAAAGGTCTGCGAGGCAGTGAGTGCCAAAATCAAGGCCTTTCTAAGGTACAAAGTAAAACATGGGGATTAAAAAATAGGATGAGTACCAGGAAAAAAACTAG
The DNA here is from genome assembly GCA_016271365.2 of Neoceratodus forsteri. Classification (NCBI taxonomy): domain Eukaryota; kingdom Metazoa; phylum Chordata; order Ceratodontiformes; family Ceratodontidae; genus Neoceratodus; species Neoceratodus forsteri. Next base: position 1,204,793,500 of record CM057450.1, on the reverse strand, counting down.
ATAGGTCAAGAGGCCAGTCAAGATTGCACAGGCAGACACAGAACTGCTTATTGTGGAGGGGTCAAGGGAAGGGAAAAATATTTTTTAGATATATAAGGGAAAATAGAAAGACAAGAGGGGGATTGTCAGGCTAAAGGAGGGGGTTGCATCGTATAGGAAGTTGAGAAGAAAGCACCTGTAGTGAATGACTACTTCTGCTTGGTATTCATTACATACAGCAGTGGGGCCTTGCCAGAGAATGGCATAAAGGCAGTTTATAGAGAGATCCCAGAAATGAGGCCACAGAAGTATACCAGTGAAAGAGTCAGAAAATGGTAAGCAGCTCTGATGGTAAATGTGGTCCCGGGGCTGGATGAGATGTAACCGAGGGTAATAAGGGAAATGGCATCAGTGTTAGCTTGGTGGGGCTATTCAATAGCTCTTTGTAGCAAGGGGTGGTTCCAAGGGACTGGGGATGGTGGATATAGGTTTGTTACACGAAGGAGGGAACAAGGAGCAGCTGGAAAACTTTAGACCCATCAGCCTCACCTCCGTGGTAGGTAAACTGATCGAGACACTTGTCAGAGGACATAGTAGAATACCTGGAGAACAATTGGCTTCAGGATAATAAGCAACTTGGATTTCTGTCAGGCAGGTCTTGTCAGACCAAACTGATTGCATTCTTTGACTGGGTAACCAGAATAATTAACAAGGGGCAGGCAGTAGATTCACTGTTTTTTTTTTTTTTACTTCAGCAAGGCATGCAAGTGGATGCCACACTGAGGGCTACTGAAGAAGATATGAGATCTGTGTATAGCTAGGGAGACAGTAAGGTGGGTCAAGAGTTGGTTGAAAAGCAGGCAGCAGAGTTGTGGTGAATGGGGTCTGTCAGTGGAAAGACAGTTCCCCAGCAGAGTACCACAAGGATCTGTCCTTGACCCAGTCCTCTTTAATATGTTCATCAGCAACATAGGAGAGAGAATCCAGGCAGGCTGTGTCTATTTGCAGATGACACTAAATTCTGTGGTAGAGTTGACAGTGTGGAGGTGATAAGGGAATTGCAGAGATCCCTGAAAAGGCTGGAAAACCAGTCCATAGTCTGGCAACTGACATTCATTGCCAAGAAGTGCAAAGTGATACACGTAGGGAGACAAAACCTTATAATAGAGTATTGAATGGAGGGGATCAGCTAGACACATCAGAGGAAAGGGACCTAGGAGTAATCATCAGTGACTCCCTTAAACAAACCAGCCAATGTAACAAGGCCTTCAGCAAGGCTAACAGGATGCTAGGATGTATTAAGAGAGGATTCAGCAGTAGAAAGCAGGAGGTACTGTTGCATCTGTTTAGGTCATTTCTGGTAAGGCCACACCTGGAGTATTGTACCCAGTTCTGGAGTCCCCACTTAAAATAGGACAGGGGCAAGCTAAAGATGGTACAATGCAGGGAAACCAAAGCAACTCAGTACCAGGGAGGCAGAACTTATAAAGAATGACTAATTGTGCTGAACATGTTTTCACTTGAAATTAGACAAGAGAGGGGGAATTTGACTGAGACCTTCAAGTTCCTGAAAGGAATAAACAAGGTAAACAGTGAATAGCTGTTTACCAGGAATAGAGAAGATAGGACGGGGATCCCAAGTGGAGATTAATGGGGGGAAGATTTTTTAAAGGTTGTGAGGAAGTGTTATTTTATGGAAAGAGTGGTTAAGCCATGGAATGGTCTTCTGGCAGAGGTGGTGAATGCCAGAACAATAAATGGCTTCACACACAGCTAGGATAGAGCTAACAGTATAATAGTTGCTCAGTTGAATGAGGAAGGTGGAAACACTGAGAACAAAAGGGAGCATAAGGTATGCCTAAACCCCACAGAGGCAATATGTCTCATAATATGACAAGGTAATATGGGCAGACGAGATGGACCATCTGCCTTTCTTCTGCTGTCATCGTCTATGTTTCTATCCTAACTGGGGTATAGTGGGCAACTACAGTAACTTATTAAACATTCAAATATTGTGATTTTTGTTAACAAGGTAACGCAAATTTTATTTTTTATTTATTTATTCTAGGATTACAAGTACCTTTGAGCCAAGGCTCTTTTACAAAGGTTCCACATCAGAAATAACAAACAACAAGGAAGCACCAGTAAAATAACAGTAAACAATTCATGTACAACAGTGCTATTGAAAGGGGTCAATTATAAAAAGAGTAGGGTGTAGAGGAGGAGGAGAAGTGTAGGTAGTTAACAGAGGCAGCTGTAGTAAAATGGTGACCACAGCTAGGACACATGTGCCCACAAGGAATGGGTAAGGTCAGGCGCCCGGGGGGTGGCAGAGAAACAGGGATGAGAGGAAAGGGGGAGGATGAAGATGCAGCCAGAGGCATTTGTCAAAAAATAAATGGGAAGGAGTGATATGAGAGAAAATAGGGCAGGTGGGTGGGGAATAAGTGCTATAATGGGGCAAGGAGAGACTAAGAGGTGGTATGAAGACCTGAGATTTGAAGTGGCGCCTCAGGAACTGGGGGGAGGGGGACGGGGGCCTGGGGTTAAGCAATATATAAGTTAGGATTAAAGCTGTGTAGATCATCATCTAGGAGAGGCAGTCACAGGAGCTAGAGGCAATGAGATGGGCCCGGAGCCTGGTTTTGAACAGACCTAGTGTTGAGGCAGAGGAGACTGTGTGGCTGAGACCATTCATCCATAGAGGAGCCCTATAGGTGAAGGAGCATTGGCCCTGCGTACTTTGACCGTGAGGAACTTGTAGAATCTGGGTTGTCAAGCTCCTGGTGTTCTGTTGGTTGGTGTTTTGATGTAACAAGGCAGTAACACCAGGGGTTGTGAGGCCAAGGTTGATTTTTCCCACCATAGCACATGTGAGATACTTTATACGGTTGGAGAGTTGGAGCCATCCGGATTGTTCATAAAGGGCACAGGTGTGGGTGAGGCGGTGGGCATCAGTTGTGAGTCGGCATGCTTTCTTAAGTGCAGTTGTTATATGTCGGAGGGCGGACGTTGTGGCGTAGCCATAGATAATGAAGCCATAATCAATAATTGACACCACAGAGCTCTGGACGGCAATTTTCAGGGCCTCTGGAGTGAGGTGCTGCCTGTGATTGTAGAGTAATCCAAGGCGTGTGCTGGCAGCATTAGCCACGCTGTCAATGTGAGCCATATAGGAGAGATGCTTAATATATCTTTATAAAATTTATCAGCAGTGTATCTTAGATTTACAGTTAAAACAGTATTTTAATCCAACTAAATATGCTGTACATTTCTTTTTGTAAATAATATCTCCAAAAAAACTAAAACTATATGGCAAACTGAGATCCATAATAGACCTCTGTAGAAAGATTCCAGCTACAGTATGTGTTGGCAAGAAGTTACAGTCTACATTACTAGCAGAGCAATAATTTATCTAGTTTTATTTTATCTTTGACCCTCATCATTCAAAAGGACACATTAATCTTTAAAGGGCACCATCCTTCTCCCACTACCCATTCTCTAGGAGCTGGAGGAAAACTAATGATTTCCAAGTTGCTTCAGAAAACACATAATTAGAAAGAGGAGAGCCTGCTAAAAGTTCAAGAGGATCAGGCCCTCCTATTCACTGAGAAATTATGGTTCAGGGTGTGCTGCCCTGAGAGAATGCAAAAATACATATTTACACTCTGCCCATAGAGAATAAGGCAAAGACAGTCTAAAGCAAACACTTCAAATAGAACTAATGACATTTGGGGAGGTAAGCAGTTACATTTCCTATTAACATGACATTTTCACTTTGCAAAAAAAAAAATTTATCTTTTCAAACAAGCTCAAATTAGGCCCTTAAATGGGGGGTCATGGCCCTTTAAATATCATGCATTTAACTTCAAGAATCCTGTTGATCTGATTTTTAGAGGGCAATAAATTTTTTGTTCAGGTTCTGCATAAAATAAACACACTCATGTACTGTCATTACCTCTACAGAGTATATGAAAGGCGAAGGAAATAAGTTTACATTTCATAGTTTATGATTAATACTTTGCATATTAAAGCTGATGCCAAAACCACTACCAGGGGATTTGGATTAGTACTGGCTGCAGGCCACACATAAACTGAATACCGCAAAGTGGTAAACAGTTCTTCATTTTTGAGACTGTCAATAAAATTAATTATACATCACCATAAAAACTACAGTTGTTATCTGTCTGTTAGTAGATTACACAAATCATATTATTTAGTTTCATCTTTCAAAGCCTCGTTTTCTGCACAGACCTGAAATATTAATTTGTGAAAGAATAGTTGTTTGGGAAGTTTATTATATTTCAGTATGTTTGATCTGTTTTAAGTTTGTTTGGTTCTTCTTTAAATGGTTACAAGTGGAATGAACTTAACATAGAGCTAGATTTTTAAAGTAAACTAAGATTGTTGCACAGCATGCCTTTTGATAAGTTGTTTGGTATGGATGGTTGAAGTCCATCCATTCATCACACTTTCGTAGGCTTCATTGTGAAGTAAAAAACTATGCATTTTTAAGGGGCTGCCCAAATGCCCAGCGGGAGGTGTTGCATGCTTCCACACCAGTGACTCAGGTTTGGAAGAGAGCCTGGGAAGCTGGTTGGGTGGCGCAGAGGGCTGAGGAAGCACTGCCACGTGGCAGTGCACCCAGCTGGGTAGGGACAGTGTCAGGATCTGCTGTTCTAGCGACCCCTCTGGCAACCAGGGAGCTTGCCTCTCTTGTAGGGCTACACGTGCAGTATGCGAGGTCACATCAGGATACTGTCAACAGGCAAAAGGTTGAGGTACAGCAGGATGTCTTTATTAAAGTGCGTTTGTACAGGAATGCTCACCTCACAACAAAGCTAGTACAGACTATGAAACAGCAGCAGAACTGGAAGGTACATCATGAAAATAAAAAAAAAAAAAACACCAGCACCACATTGATGCTTACATAGTAATGGAGAAAAACTGACCAGGCAGCCTACAGCCAGCCTGCATGTACTAATCAGCTGACGTTTCAGCTAGACACGCCTTCCTCAGAGCTCTACAACAAAGGCAGGTGGTTCTGCTTGCTCTTTAATAAGCTTTTAGCTCCAGGTTGGTGCTACAGGGGTAGGAAACCTGTTTGGTTTCCAGTACAATGCATCAGAACACTACCTGATGTTGGGGACATGGGCAGGACAAGAGAGAAAAAGCAGAAATATCCAGCCAGCAGGATAATTCCAGCAAGTTTGCTTCAGGTCCCACACAGCCAACCAAGACCTGGCTCCAATATCTGGATTGGAACTCTGGGGGTTGGGAGGAAAGTCCCCCTACCCTGGCTCCACTCTGGAGAATAATCCATGAGGGACCTTCGGGCCAGGTAAGTCCTGGGGATGGACACACAGGGGGGCTGAAGGTGGCTGGTGGTGATAAGGGGCATACATACCTTGATAAACAATGTGCTTTTTTTCATGTTGCTTTCGCTGTGAAGTGGGTGACTTGGGACTTCGTGAAGTCTTGCCATGGCGAATCTTTGCTGAAAATCAGTACACTCTGTGAAGTGTGCACTAGAGAACAGGTCTTATGAGTGAGTTCCTGTCCTAAAGGATCATTACATGGTAGATGCTGTTGTCGATTCATTGTGTTCCACACACACTCCCACAGCTACAGATAACAAGTGCTGTGATAGTCCCTATTATAAAATGGCAAGAAGAATCCCTGCTTTCTAATTGGTCCGTTTGGGGCTAGACCCATGATGTTCCCCCAGCAGAACATCACAGATATAAACCCAGCACACACATGACTGCATTAAATGTCATAGAAATCACTGCACAGGCCATGTCCAAGCTGCCCATACTTGGCATGGCCACTCTGCAGTCTGCCAGTACTTATCATTGTCTTATAAACATAAATGTTTCCCTTCTAGTGCCACAAACTGCACCCAGAACTCCAATGCAAACATCATGGGTATCTAACATGACACATACTTCCCTTGATGTGCCTATCCTTCTGTTTTCTTTCTAAAAAATGGCTCATTAAGGAAAGCCGACACTGCAATCAGCTTCATTACTGCCCACCTCAGGAAAACTGCAGTCAGCTTCAGTCCCTGCTCCCAACTGGCAAAGTATGGAGAGTGCATTAGCCCGTGTACTGGCCAAAGTTCATTTCTTGTTTGGTCCTATATCTCCCTGCAGTCACATCATCTTAACCAGGAGAAAATTCAAAGAACTGCGAGTCAGCAGGGCGATGCTGACTAACATACATGAACCATCAGGGTGGAAAACAGAAACTACACTGCAGCTGCGGTGAGCACAGCGACATGGGGAGCAGCAGAGCAACACAAAACTGATTAAACAACTCAGAACAGCAAGGCGTGGGACAGCAGGGAAAGGGAAAACCAGAAACATAAAACAATTAAAAAGAAGGGGGGGGGGGTCCAAGCTCACTACTGACATCAAACAAAAAAAGACAGGGCAGAGCACAGCTACAATAACATGACAGCAACTCCACCCACTGGGCAAAAGAAATAATGACCACTACTTTTTTGGAAAGTATACCTACCCATTATAAAAAGACACAAAATTTAGTTTTAATAAACTTTAAAATTCTTTTTTTTTAACAAGCCATTTTATAATAGCAATAATTAACTCTAGGATGTGTGCTGTGCTGGGATAATGTCATGCATTGGTGTTGGACACACTCAACCTGCGACCTCGTGCCCAACCACACAAGGCATGATGTTATCCCAGAACAACACACACCCTACAGAGTTAAAGTACCTATACATCTCCTCTTAGCAGATTAACTTCTTCCCAAAATGGCAAGTAACAGGCATGGTATACTTTAGTAAAACATTATATACATACAGTGCTGGGTAGTAATGCTTTACTGTAATTAGATTACATTCTGTGGTAATGCTCAATAGTTACTGATTACTTGAATGAAAAGGTAATTTTGTGTCTTTACTAATTACATTTTCTTATAAGTAACGCATTACTGTAATATGCCTTACTGCATATTACTTGTGTGTGTGGGGTCTACTTTGTCAGCAGATGGGTGGGAAGAGATATGGAAATGCCATGGTCACTTGCCTTTTTTTTTGGTTTTCTGCCCAAATCTAACCCTTTTACAAAATGTGGACTGCCATGGGTTGTATTTTGGTTTGACTGTCTGGTATTTGGTGGCAAAAACTGTCAAGAGTGACAGGGTGAACAGGCTAGTATTTTGATTGGCTGCTACAGTGTGAGTGTGTGTGTGTGTGTGTGTGTGTGTGTGTGTGTGTGCGCGTCCGACTGGTGCCTGCTAGCTTACATGCTCTGCTGCTGCCCAGAGTCAGAGAGGAGGAGTCAGGGACATTGGTCAGTCACCCAGCATGTGAGTTGTGCAAGTGGGCTTGCAGCCATTTTGAGCCCTGTGGCATGTATGTGTTGTTGTGGAATTGGAGGGACAGACAGCCAGTTAGGCCAGCCCACTTCAGGAAACAACAAGTAAAGTACCAAACAAGGAAAACCAGCCAGGGAAAGAAGGTAGCAGTAGCAGCCAGACAGGGTTGGATGGGCAACAGTGAGGTGGTAATTAGAAAACTGCAGGAGTGCTGCAGCAGCTGAGTCAAACTGAATCCTAGCCATGACTGACCAACAACTGTTTGGACAGGAGAAACAAATCAAGGAGGCTGAGAACTCAATGCAGACAGCTCTGGGCCAGGTCCAGTGTACTACCACAGTTTCAGGGACTGGGTGAGGAGGGTAAGCTTCATGACCATCCACTAAATTGGAACCAAAGTAAACAACAAAACAAAAGGTGGCTACTGCACAGCTGGGTAACAATGAGGCCAGCAGCCACAGCAACCACTCACATGCACAAGAACCACTGTGGTCAGGCCTGAGGGCCACCCTTAAGGCTAGATAGATGATCACTGGTCCACCACCACTCAAGGTCAAACCCAACTGCCCACCATTTTTGGAGGATCTATTAAAGGAGTTAGATGACTCAAGGGCTCAACGTTCTCACTCAGCCAAGCAGACAGCATTCAGCCAGAGGCAGCGCCCTCCACATGAACCTAACTGCCTACTAAAAAATAGTCATTGTCAAGTTGCAATTAGTTCTTGACCTCATTCACTAAGTTTCCTTTATTATTTTTTGTTATTTTTGAGATTGCTTAGCTTGGGTGGGGGGTGACTGAGGCCTGGGCTGGTCTAGGCTTTGTAAGGTTGTTGGGGGCATCGTCAGGGTGGTGGTTAGGTCACGTACTAATACTGGTCACAAAAGCTGGCAGCACTGGTTACAAAGTTGTGAAAACCTGGGGCCAGAGTGTAGGCTTGCTGTGATCAAATCAAATCAAACTTTATTTTTATAGTCCCTTTCAAAACCAAGGCGCTGTACATAAAACCCAAATACAACAAATATAAATAAAGTTAAAACAGGAACAGTAAAACTAATTATCCATAATTAGGGAAGGCTAAATTAAATAAATACATTTTTAGCTCAGTTTTAAACCCATCGATGATCAGGCATTCTCTTAACCGATGATGTAGAGAATTCCACAGGTTTGGAGCCAGAAAAGAAAAGGCACAGGAATCAGATGTCTTCCATTGTACCCTGGGAATCTCTAGCAATCCCTCACTGGTGGATCAGAGAGGACAGAGGGAGCAGTAGGGTACCAGGAGATCTTGTAGGTAGCTGGGTCCCTGATCATGTAGGGCTTTAAAGGTCAGCAAGCCAACCTTAAAGGTGATCTACCACTGAAAAGGCAGCCAGTGCAGCTCGCTGAGCACATGCATAATATGACTAGTCCTAGAGGTCCCAGTCAAAAGCCTGGCTACCACGTTCTGCACCAGCTGCAAGTGGTGGATATCAACCCCTGGTAGCCCTAGGAAGATAGAATTGCAGTAATCAAGATGGGTAGTGGCAAAGGCATGGACCAGTGTTGGAAGATCGTCAGGAGGAACCAAGTGTTTCACCCGGGAGATATTCCTCAGATGGCAGAAAGAGGATTTGATGACAGTTGACACCTGAGATTTTAGAGTCAGACCAGTATCAAAAATAACGCCCAGGTTACGCATCTGGTCTGAGCTAGTGAGCAGTATGCCATCAAGCAACAGGCCTGATGGTTGTCCAGCCCCCAACCCACCCCCGGATGATCAGAGTCCACTACCAACACTTCAGTCTTGTCTGGATTCAGTCTCAGCCAACTGGAACTCATCCAAGTTCTGATCTCGGTAAGACAATTATTTAGCACAGAGAGTACATCATTCTGTCCGGGCAGAAAGGACACATGCATCTGACTGTCATCTGCATAGAAGTGAAAACTCAGACTGTATCACCTGATGATATCTCCCAATGGCAGCATGTACACTGCAAACAACATGGGGGCCAAAATGGAGCCCTGCAGCACCCCGCAGGGCAGGGGGTGAGCACCAGAGGAGACCTGCCCATGAGGAAAGAATGGAACCATTTAAGGACTGTACCAGACAGCCCACAAAAAAGCCATAGGGGCTCCAGCAGCACACCATGGTCTACAGTGTCAAATGCAGCAGAGAGATCAAGAAGGACCAGAATGGTACGTGCCTTTTGATCTCTTGCCATTAGGAGATAATTCAGTACCCGAACAAGTGCAGTCTACGTGCTATGCTTCTTTCTAAAACCAGACTGAAGAGCATCATAGACATTGTGGGTTGTAAGATGATCATCCAATTGCAGTGCAACCACCTTTTCAATAGCCTTACCAACAAATGGCAGGTTAGAGATAGGCCGGTAGTTGGCTAGACAGTCTGGATCCAAGGAGGATTTCTTAAGGAGTGGTTGAACGATTGCCTCCTTGAGGGGGTCTGGGAAGACCCCCCCCTCTCCAAGGACTTCCAGACAATTTCAGCAAGGATCGGGCCGATAACATCTACACATCCCACTAAAAGGGGTGTAGGGCCCAGATCCAAACTACAGCTGGTTGGGCACAGTGTTTGGATGGTCTTCACAGTATCTGTGAATTCTGGCCAGCAGAAATCTGACCAGATAGACCGAGTGCATGCCACTTCCTGTCGATCTCTGCAATCCCTCATAGGAGAGGTCAGACTGATGGCAGACCTGATACAGGCAACCTTATCTGTGAAGAATCGAGTGAACTCCTTGCATCTCAGCTGAGAAAAGGCTTCTCTGAGGCTGGAGACAGATTGGATTGCACAATCTGTCAACAGTCCAGAAAGGCTGAGCCGGTTGATTCCGCGCAGCAGAAATCTCCCTGGACAGAAATTCTGCCTTCTTAAGGGTGATTTCTGATTGATAGCTATCATAATGTGCCATCAACCTAAGCCTGTCAGCATCATGGCCCGACCTCCACCAGGCTTTCTCCATCCTTCGGCCAACTCGCCTCAACTCCTTCAAGGAGCCATCAAACCAAAGGCTCGTTGAGTGAAGGCTGAGAGGTCGAACATGAACAGGAGCAATCTTGTCCAGAGCATCTCCCACAGCCTTATTATAGGCTAGTATGAGATCATCTGGACTCATGCATTCACCCGACAGGCCCGATAGGTCCAGCACTGCCAATAGGTCACTGGGGGGGTAACTCCCCTTAAAGGGTGGTACTGAACCATCTCCGTAGGGACAGACCTATTGGGGGAGCCTGAAGCTGAACCTTATGGTGTGATGGTCAGACCAGCTGACTGGTTCCACCCCAGGTCAGCTATCACCATACCCAAAAGAAAGATCAGATCCAATGAGTGACTCCGTGCATGGGTCGAGGAGGTAACTACCTGTGTAAGGCCCAGCATAGTTATCAGCTGGAGGAGATTTTGACCAAAATGCAAGAGTTCATCAACACAGGCATTGAAGTCCCCCAGAACTATTCATCTGGGGGACCTCAACACCATGTCGACAATGAAGTCTGCTATCTCTTGCAGGAATTCTTCACCATCTCCTGGTGGATGGTAGATAAGGAGAATCCCACAACCTACACCCTCTCCCAGGATATACTTGAAGGATCTGTTACTACCCAATGGCATATCCACAAGGCCCAGCTCAGTCTTAAATATAATGGCCACACCCCCGTCCCTATGATCCAACCTTGGACTGTGTATCACCAAGAACCCGGACGAAGTTGCCGAGGCCAATACAGGGCCTGCATTTTCATCCAGCCAGGTCTCGGTAATGCAAGCCAGATCAGTTGTTCCAACAAGATCAGCTATAATAGCTGTCTTGTTCTTAATAGATCTGGCATTGCATAATACCTCCAAGGTGGGATGAGCTGTCGGGGGACCTGCCCGCTAACATCGGAGCCCTTGGGTATGGAGACAAGACAAGGAGAACCTCTGTCCTGACTTCATTTCACCCCAGGGGGTGTCTCCTGGATCCCATGACTCCAATCTGCCCTCCTCTTTCCTGTCCCCCACCAGGCCCAGCTCTCCCCCTTCTTTTGCACCTTCTAAGTATCCCCAAAGCACGACACCTAAAATAGGTGTCAGGTGATAAAGAGGACATTAAAAGGGATGTGACTCCCTGAGCCTGATGGGGGAATAGTGGCTGACCATCACTAAACCTCCTCAACATATTACAGTACTATGCGAAGTGGTAAAGTGATGGGCATGGGTAAAACTGTGAACCTAGAGCTGGAACGGAGGCCTGCTGTTTTGTTCAGGATTGGGGTGGGCAGTTTTATGGGCAAAGTTGTGAATCTGGAGTTAGAGCCACAGCCTGTTCTGATGGGTGGGAGCAGTGAACCTGGACCCAGAGTGGAGGCCTGCTGAGATGGGGGGCAAAGTTGTGAACCTGGAGCCAGAGTGGAGGCCTGCTATTTTGTGGGGTGGGATGGGAACTGTTGGGGGCAAAGTTGTAAACCTGAAGCCAGAGTGGAGGTAGCTGCAATGTGCAGGCAGTGTGGGCACTGGGGCAAGGCTATGAACCTAGAGCTGGAGCAGAGGCTTGCTATGTTGGGTGGGGTAAAGCTGTGAACCTGGAGCTATAACAGAGGCTTACTGTGATGGGGGCAAAGCTGTGAACCTAGATCCAGAGTGGTAGCCTACTGTGTTGTTATGGGGCAGGGTGGGCACTATTGGGGGAAAAGCTGTGAACCTGGAGTCAGAGCGGAGGTCTGCTGTGTTGTGAGGGTGGTGTGGGCACTGGGGGCAAAGCTAGTGAATCTTTGAGCCAGAGCAGATGCCAGCTGTAACATGGGGACAAAACTGTGAACCTGGAGCCAGAGTAGAGGTCAGCTGTGGGTGGGGGAGGATAAAGCCATGAACCTGAACCTGGAGAGACCAGGGAGAGATGGCATCAGCAGAAGTGAAGAGAGCCAAGCAGCAGTCAGATTAGTCAGTCATTCTTCAATGCTGCATTTGCAAATCATCAACTGGGCAACTGTAATGCTGTTACTTTGCTCCTCCCAACATCTACTGCTATGCTGTTGTCTGTCTGATGCTACCTTTCATACTGTCACTGTCTGCTGTGTACTAATTGTGATCAGTTGAATGGGAGGTCTCAGTGTCCCATGAGCTGAGGAGTTAGCTGGAGCCTGGCCTGGGTCTCATGGTGTGTCTGTGTGGGGTCTCACTTTGTGTTCAGGCTTGACTCACTCACACAGTGGCTGTCTGCAACAGTGTGTCCACTCTTGATCTGGCATTGTGCAGTGTAACACATTTTGTTTTGTGCCATAATGTGGGCTGTGGGAGGGGGGCAGACACAGTGGTCTCTGCCTGGGCTGCAGCTGGGGGATGAGTGATGGTCTGTGGGATGCAGCAACCACTCCTAACAGATTTTTAAATTCTTTTTTAGGGCTGCAGTGGGTGGAGCCCTGCAGACCTCCTTTGATTGGAAAAAGGAGATTTTTCCATTCTAACAACAGTGTGGAGTTGCCTCACAGTTGCCTCTGCATCCATCTGCATCTTAAAACATTTTTTCTTGCCACCCACTCTACCCTCCTTCTCAGTAACCCCCTCCCCAGAAACATAACTGTGACACTAGGTGCCCAATACCCCAGTCCTGCGATCAGGTATCCTTAGTCTTTTTGGTCTTCTATTTTGTGCCCCCTTCCTCTCTGTCCACTACTTTGCATGTGCGGTCACTATATATATATAGTGTGTATTTATCGTTATATTTTCCCTCACACCCATCCAACCCTCCCTCTCAGCAACCCCACCCCCCAGAAACAACAATGACACTGGGGGTACTCAGTCCCCTGGAGTCTGATCACAGATCCTCTGTCTTTTTTTCTTTTCTTTTACTCTGTAAAAAGAAAACCTTCTATTGATGTCCTTTGCATCTGTTTCTGTCCCCCCACCCAACCCTCCTACTCAGCACACACCATCCTGCACCTTCCCAAGACCTTACTTATCCATCGGGGTCCAATGCCGTAATCCTTTCTGGACCACAGACATATTTCCAGTCTTCAAAGCTGGACCACAAACTGAATAAACAGGTATGTGGTTCGATGTATTTCAAATGTGTTTTGAACTTCGTAGCATAACTTGGCCATTTTTGCATATTTTTGGCCCAGATTTTCAAAATGCCTTTATTGGAACCCCACCTTATGAACAATTGCACTGACATTAGGCAAATCTGTCCAAAAGGTGATTTTATGATCCCTGCATGAAATCACCTTTCTGACAGGAATTGGACATTTTCTCTGCCCTTGTTCATGAGGCAGGATCATAAGAAGGCTATGTTGAAAATTTGGTGTAAAAATATTAAAAAACAACAAAGTTATGAGCCTACATTAAATTTTGTGAACACAGGCTCATAAATTTGGCTATTTCCAATATTTTTACCCCAAATTTACAGTATAGGCATATCTTTACAGCTCCTCTTGAATGTGGTAGCTATCATTTTTCAAATCCTTGCCAAAATGTTTTTTTTACATCCCAAAAGGTGATTTCACATTCCGTGCACACAATCACCTTTTGGAGAAGAGTTGAAAATTTTCTCTGCCTTTGCTCATGAGGTGGGGTCATAAGAAGGCTATGTTATAAATCTGGTGTAAACATATTAAAAACAAACAAAGTTATGAGGCTATGTTGAAGTTTACAAATGCAGGTCCATAAATTTGGTAATATTTAATATTTTAACCCCAAACTTTCAACATAGCCATTTCTTTATAGCACCTCATGAATACGACAGCTGTCATTTTTCAACTGCTGCCCAAAATGTGTTTTTGTATCCCGAAAGGTGATTTCACAATCCCTGCACAAAATAACCTTTAGGCCAGAAGTAAAACAATTTCTCTGCCCTCCTTCATGAGGCAGGTTCATAACAGGGCTGTGTTAAAAATTTGGTGTAAAAATATTAAAAAACAACAAGTTTATGAGACTACATTATATTTTGTGAATGCAGGCTCATAACTTTGGTAATTTTCAACATTTGTACCCCAGATTCCTTGGCTGCAGCCCTATTGGCTCTGGCCAGAATTTGTTTTCTTAGTGCTGGATTCTGGACCTGATGCATCCCCATCCTGTCGCATGATGATGTGTAAAGCTGAAGGTGACTGGGACTGGAGTTTGGGGACTGGATCTTCGGGTTCAAACATCTCATCTGTCAGGCAAATAGCACAGCAGGAGAGAGTGAGTGTGGTGAGACAGGGTCAAACATCAACCCTGAATGAATGTTTATTGTTTCCAGGTGTCGGATATTTGTAATGATGATAACCTGATATGATAGATATCTATGCCACATGATGACAGTCCAGTAATTGGTTTTCTTAGTTGAATTGTTCCCCACTATTGGTATTAAAACTGACATTTTTTTACACAGCCTCAGTTTTATATCTGCTTGGCATTAGTAATATTTTGCTTGATGCCCTCCTTACCTTTTCAGCCACTGCACCAGATTGTCTAGCCCTGGGTCATCAGCTACTTATTTTCCCACTTAACTTACCTGCTCTAAGAAAATCCCGAATGCCGATTGCACCTGGACCAGTTGTGGTGGACAGGCATGGGAGAGGAAGAGGTTACCTCCCACAAGGCTTCCCAGCAACCTCACCTTAAAACACTCAGAAGTTTCAAGTGGAGCAGGAAGAGAGAACCTGTGCTGATCGGGTGGATCATCCTGCCATAGGGATTGTTTCCACTCTGTACTGTGTGCATCCTGCTCCTTCCTCCTGCTTCTTTCTTTCCCTATTGGGGTGCTCCTCTGGGGTTGGGAAGAGATTAGGGGGTGGGTTAAAATGGGTTCCTCTGAATGGGTGATATCTAGGGCTGGAGTGTAAGTGGTCTCTGGTGATGTGACTAACTGTGTTAGATGGCATATAGGGGCAGGCACAACAGGCTGGCGGTTTTTGCCTCATATGAGCAGTGCTGAACAGCTTCTTTGCTTTTAGCTAAATCATGCTATATTACTAGTGGTTCCAATAGAATATAGAAGTGTGGATGTGATACAGCAGTGCAGTCATCTGGAGCCTGTATGCACCAAATGATTTGTTGTTCTGCTTTTACAGGAACCATTCATGATCATACCTGTGTCAGAGGGTAGAGACATGAAGGAAAAAGCAGGAAGATGTGGTCATTAGCCAAGGAAAAAGAAGATTTTGTCACAAGGAGAAACTATAGGCCTTGGCAGAAGACAGCCCAACTGACTTTGATCAGTATGCACAAGCATAGAAGCAGCAGCAGCAGCACTAACTTGTAATGTGACTGTGTCCACCATCAGTCCATTAGTAGCATCAGCTCAGCAAGGCAGACAGCAGAACAGAGGAAGGAAGCAGAAGTACTGATGCACTAACCACAGTCCACAATAGGCCAGGGGGGCCCAGGCCAGGAAAATAATCAAAGACTCTATTGATTATTGACATTACATCTGTACTTTCCTGTTGCAACACATGAAGAACTTTTTGACTTCAACAGATTCAAAATACATCTTCTGAAAAACTATGATATAATATGACCTACTGTTTCATATTAGTCAATTTTACACACAGTTTAAAATATAATAATGTATAGTGGAATGTTGTCATATACCAAAATCTATCTTTTACCACGGTTGTTATACCATGGATGTGACGTCACTTTGTTGTTAACCCATTGAAGGTACATCACATCAACTGTATAATAACAGGGATCGCTCTGCACATGCACGCTTCATGATGCGACAGCCTTCCTGAAATGGCCACGGCAGTGAGAACTTGATGGCGGTGTCAGAAAAAATGTAAAACTAAGGTACTTGATTCTTTTTTTTTTTTCAGTCTCTATGGGATCATGCACTAAAAAGATAATGTATGATCATATATTGGTAATCAGTTTGATTAACCATCTTGAGGTTGCCATGGCGACTTAAATCTTTGAGCTTCGCTCTCAAGGTTTACATGGTCACCATGATACCTCTCAGTGGTTAACAAACTGGATTAAGATATATGCCCAGACATTAGCGTCTATATTTTACTGGTTAGTACCTATAAACTACTGCCAGAGAGCACCAACAGCTCTGTAACTGTATGTGAATTACAGAGCTCTGTAAACCATGGGCACATAAAACCTAAACAGCACCTTAAAAGCCACTGGACAAGCTGTCCTTGTCAGCACAAGGCACAAGCTTCTCAACGGCTTCACAGAACCTGAGGAAGCAATTTTTAAAACTTAATCAGATCACAAAGCAACTAAATAGGATAACAACGTTGCCAATCCTGAAGCTACATCCCTCATCAGACTAGTAGAGAACAGGGAAAAAAGAAAACTTCTAACAGATAAGTTCAAATTCTAACAACAAAAACAGACTGTGAGATAATCAAAAACCGTGCCATCCTGCCATGTGAACTAGTGAAACACAGCCTCATACCATTTCAGAACTGTTATGTTATGTTGTTAACTGTTATGAACTGCAACAGTACTTTACTTAAAATTGCTACAAACTCATCAAAAATAGTTTTTAAACATGTGTTAAAATGTATTCCTTTATCTCAGAACGTGTTGAAAAATGTTTCTGCTACATAACTTGTTCAGGTTCTAAATATACTGTTCAATAAATATTTTACAAAGTGTTACAGGCAATATCTCTTTTAAATGCTTAGAACTAGTAAATATAAAAAATAACACATGAAAAAGTGAGTTTTAGTGGGAATTTTATGCACACCTTCGGTGTGTGATGCCCCCTCGGGTGTGCATAAAATCCCCATTAACCACACTTCCTCATGCATTATTCTATATATTATCATCCAAGTGGGCCAAAGTGTCTGAGCAATGATCTTCCATGGGTTTGATGGAAAAGCAGTATTATACCTTCATGGTTTCTATTTTCAGTTGCAATACTTCAAATTCTGCAGTTAAATACTAACTACATTATGCAACCCCACTAATGCACCATTTAATGCTGTGATAGAGTTTGTTTTTTACAGTATCTGTGTGCAGTGTCACTGTCTCACCCTGTCGGTAAGTCACTCAGCAGCCCCCACAGGGCCCACGCACATGAAATGTGCTAAAGGAGGGTTGCATCAGAACTCTTTCAACTTGTACTTAACTTACACGAATACACATTTCTCTGTATATCGTGAGTGAGATTACTGTGGCGTGAGACATACATTCTTCCTGGTATTTGTAGCTTACTGATGTTGCTTTCATTGAACAAAGAAAAAACAAACAAAAAAAGAAACCTGAACCAGGCTGTGTTGTATTGTAATGAATTTAATTTACAAAATACGGTACCACAAACTTGATCTTTTTATGTAAACAAAATAAATGGCATCTGGCATAGCTCAATAAGAAAACGAAACAGTAGATACTACTGGAGGTGTTCTCAAGTTGGATCCTATTCCTCTCAGTCCTCTTTTTCCACCACGTCCTCCTTGCCTAATCCTGAGTCACCCTGTCAGAGTGTGTCAGTTTTTCAAAATGATATTTGGATGAGTTCTTCAATGTCAAATCTGAAAGGAGAAAAATATTTTGTCAACATCCAAAAATAGTACGTTGAACTTGAAAAAACATATGGAATGCATCCGTCTAGCATCTTAAGAGAAGATAAGAAAAGCTTTGCAGCAGTGGAAGTGATAGTCAACCAGCAGCCATCACCAGCCCTGGTTAGAAAAGGACAGGGGAAGAAGAGTAGGAAGAGGTGGAAGATGAATTCTCTAGCGCAAGCAGCAGCAGCAGTATTTTATTGCCAATGGCATTCTCATCATTCAGCAAGATGAAGAAATGTTTTTTCCAACAACAATTATTTGATGATGGCATTTCTGTTCAATAGTCACTTCTGTAATTTGAAGAAGTTTAATCAGCCAGACTCAGAAGGTAAGTCCCAAAACAACAAAATGGAGGAGTAAGTAGAAACATCCTCTCCTCATTTCTACTTAAAAATAAAAAGTTACTGTTAGCCGGCCTGGTGGTGCAGAGGGCTGAGGCGCTGGATGCCTTACCTCATCTTATGCCAGCGACCTGGGTTTGGGAATGGACTCAGGTTGTTCGAGAGTTGGCCAGGGCAAGGACAGATTGGCGTCGATTGACAACTCTGTTCCTTGGGGGTGGGGGATGCAGCTGTGCAGTAGACTGAAGCTGGGTGTCAGCACAGGTGCGACACTAGAATGGGGTGGACCCATGCACAGGGTATAAGACTGCCTCCAGAGGTGGAGACAGTCACCCTGCCCATTGCATGTGCATGGGTCTGGGGAGAAAAACGGAAAAAGGCTTGGAGCTGGCAGGTTTTGTGATGGCAAGCTGCACCCATGCCTTCCCCTGGCAATCTAGATGTCGGCTTCTGGGGGTGGGGGGGAGGACAGCACCCCTTGCCACCGGCCCTGTCATGGGGGGTAACCCATGGGGGATGGTAGGTTGGGGTGGGTGCAGGGAAAGCCCACTGGAGAGATGAGTTCCCTCTGAGGGATGGGCCAGAGGCATGTGCCAGCTCCAACGGAGGAGGAGAAAAATGTATATGAAAAAAAAAATTACTGTTAAAGAAGTTTATAAACTTTTATCCAAATTAAATGTTCAAATAAAGACAAACTTTCTAACCACCATATGCCTCTTATTACAGTGCATCTTTATTTTTCTTATGCCTGTTTATTTCAGAAAACAAAAATGTTTTTATAAAAATACTGTCCATTTTCTACCTGTTTTGAACTGCTGTATTTAATAATAATAATAATCATCTTTATTTAGTTAAACAAAAAGTTAAAACAACAGTAATAAAATCAGCAAACACAACAGTAAAATAATCTGTCTGGGTCCTTTCAGTCCATCCATCAAAGACCTGATGCCATAAAAATGTTTTCAACACCTGTTTAAATCCCCCCACAGTCGCGCACTCCTGAAGGTGATGGAGTAGAGAATTCTAGAGGGTAGGGGCCATGTACATAAATGCACAGGCCCCAGAAGATTTCAAGGACACCGTCGGAATCTCCAGCAACCCCTCGTCAGCCGGACAGAGGTGTTGCTCAGGGCAGTAAGGTACAAGAGCTCTTTCAGGTAGTCAGGGCCAAGTCCATGTAGGGCTTTTATTTAAGTATCTCATCTGCCGTGTAACTGGGTTATTTACTTTATGGGGTAGTCTGAACTAGCCTCAGCAGACTTTAGTGAGCTTCCCTAGTGGGACCGGGCAGTGTGGCATGTCACTCATTCCCTGAGTGATGGCTTGATGTTGGTGATGTCACCACGTCACTGGCATCACATGCTGCTTGGAGCGTGACTGCACGTTCCCTACAAAGGGATGATGACTAGTGATGCTAGTTCCCTTTGTCAAATAGCTGCAGGAATGCACATGGGCACCAGAAGTGAACATCTGTAACACACTTTGTAAGTGAATTCTCTTCTCATTTAAAACATCTATGGCCAGATATTCAAAGTTTAGCTCGGGGAGCAAATCAGTTGCGCTGGACTAGCTCTGAATTTGAACTGCCATATTGAAAAGGACATTTAGCGCTGATGCTAGGTGTTAGCGCCGACGCTAAATCATAATGTATGCAAGGGAGGGACTGGGGGGAGGGGCCCTGAATGCTGGTGCACTGGCATATTCAAAAGTATAGCGCCGTGCTACAGGCATTAGCGGAACCTGTAGCACGGCGCTGAATACCACTCAGAAAAGGCCGCGGTAATGTGCCTGTGGTGCCCCCCTCCCAAAGCATGATTCTCGATCCCCGTATCTGCCCCATGATGTCAGTTCCTGGTAGTCTAGTGGCCCCCCACCCCAGCAGCATATCCGACCCCTGTTGTAAATAAAATTAAGTCCATTTCCCTGGTAGTCTAGTGGTCCCCCACCCCCAGCACATACCCCAAGCCCCTGTAAATAAAATTAAGTCCATTTCCTGGTAGTCTAGTGATCCCCCACCCCAGCACATATCCAACCCCATTGTAAATAAAATTAAGTCGGTTTCCCTGGTAGTCTAGTAGTACCCCTACCCCCCAGCATGTATCCCGACCCCTGTTGTAAATAAAATGAAGTCTGTTTCCCTGGTAGTCTAGTGGTCCCCCCATGCCCCAGCATATATCCTGACCCCTGTTGTAAATAAATGTAAATCCATTTCAGAATCATTTCCCTGGTAGACTAGTGGCCCCCCCACCCTCCATCATATATCCTGACCCCCGTTGTAAATAAAATTAAATCTGGTTTGAAATCATTTCCCTGGTAGTCTAGTGGCCCCATGGCAAGCAGTGACATCTTGCCCTTCAAATAGCTTCCCAGAACAGAGCCAGTGACTGCCTCAGCCCTCCTCTCACCACCACAGCTGGGCTTGACTGAGGTAGGTAGGAAGGAGCAGTACCCTCCTTCCTACGTCAGTTGGTGGGGCGGACATAGTGGTGAGAGGAGGACTGAGCCGGTCGCCAGCTCTGATCTGGGAAGCTATTTGGCGGGCGAGGTGTCACTGTCGGGTGGGTGGCACTAGAGTACCAGGGAATGATTCCAAATGGATTTCATTTATTTACAACGGGGTCAGGATATGCTGGGGTGGGGACCACTAGACACTAGGAAATGATCTGAAATGATTTAATTTATTTACAGGGCGGATATATGCTGGGGTGGGGACCACTAGACTACTAGGAAATTGATTTAATGTTATTTAAATGGGGGTCTGGATTCATGCTGGGGGGGTGGGGGCCATTGGACTACCAGGGTGAACCATCACACATGGGAACAGGGACCATGATGGCTGAGAAGGGCTGCCTGGCCAGCCTGTCTGCCCAGGTCCCTATATTTGATTTCTGTGCTGCACAGCCCAGTTACCCTATAGCTGACATCCTCCATCCCCAGCAGATTTGGCTTATGCCTGCCTGATGGATACTTGTAATCTGCACCCACCTGCTGTGGGCTGCCTCTGTTGGTGTGGGGTGGCATCATCCAGGGCACACCTGCGGCCACTGGTAGTGTGTGTCTGTGTGTGTGTGTGCGCATGTGCATTTACGGTAGCCATATATATACATATATGTCTCTGCATCTATCTATAGCTACAGATCGCTACAGATTCATATATATATATCTATATCTATATATATATATATAGATTTTTATATATTTTTTATATATATATATATTTATGCATGTGTTTTGGATAAATACAATAAAAAGATATCTTAATTATGCCAGTGAAGATATCATTGTTATTCCATGTTCCGCATTTCCATTTTTGATATCTTCACACTCCTATACGCCATTCTTATTAAGTGAAACTGTTTCAGTTCCAATCAATACTAGATATGGAACACTGCTCCCTCGCCGATTTATATCACCAACGACTATGACCTGCAGCTCTCCCCATGTGACTTGACTGCGGCATCACTGTTAAACAAATAATATTTTAAATGAAAATAACTTATCTGGTCGATCCTGCCGATTTAAAAATAGGCATGGAAGAAACTGTTTTACCTCTTTACACTGTACTGTGAGAGTGACCCCAGCGCTTATATAAACTGTAACATGAGGACAACTCAAGCAACAGTAGAAACCCCACCACCACTTGACCTGACCCGCCGACAATTGTTTATTAGAAATAGTTTATGTCTTATTCGTGCTGTTAGAGAGTTAGACGAAGAAGCTCGATGCAATTAAGGTTGCTGAAGACTATTCAACAGTGATGTTCAGATTTGCACAACGTATTCGACCAAAACGCCAGAAATATGTGGCTTTCTTCATTGTTCTTATGTTTGTTTAAAATAAGCTGACAGAAGATGGAGGAAAACGAGAGGTAGTCAGCTTCACAATAGTGAACGCATAGCCCGACTCGAGTTGTTATAGCAACACTCGCCTCACGCTTGTGTTCACTGTTCTGAAGCTGCCGACTCACCTGCTCTCCTGTGTCTTCAGTCAGCAGCTTCATTTAAACAAATGTAAGGATAGTAAGAAAAAACACATATTTCTAACTTTTACAGGCAGAGTGCCTTATTTTAAATATGTGGGACATCCCTTTGTTACAGCATAGATAGTGCTCGGCCACGCTACACATTTACTGCATCGGAAAAGAAGCTGCTTCTTCCCTAACACCCTGAGAAAATGGCAGGATTAACCAGATACGTTTTTTTTTTAATAAGTATTTCTTTAGGAATCACAGCAGGATCAAGCACATAACGTTCTTTTCAACAATTATTTCTTTACCCAATTATGGCAGGGACTATAACAACCACATATCATAACCAGGTGGCAGGATCAGCCACATACCATAACCACTTGGGGGGTGCTGCACTGGTGGAGCTGCCTCTTGTTCTAAAACGTGGAGCCGATGAGTTGTTTTTTAAATGACTATTTTTAGCCAGCTATCAAAGGATCAACCAAATATCAGAGCAACATTGGGTGGGGGCTGCAGGTAATCCAGCTGCCTAATAAATCAAATATGTGGGGATTGTGTTAAGTAGGGAGTAGTGTTAGGAGGCCCAAAATACATGTTGTATAAACAGAACATGACATGGCCTGACTGAAGATATCATATTTATCTTCATCAGAGACCAGTGACATCAAGATATCTCTACTCATGGCTTCGCCACTCGTGAGATATCATGATATCATTGGTCTCGAGTGAAGATAAATATGATATCTTCAGTCAGGCTATGTCATATCCCTATATATATATATATATATATATATATATATATATATAGATAGATATATAGATAATTATGTGCTGCTTGTAGTGCTGCATAGGTATGTTGTATGCACTGCTTGTACCTGCCAGCACACAGTTCCTGCTGCTTCCAGCCTGTGCTTCTATTCCAACCAACAGAGGATTCTGTGGGCATGCCTTGGCCTGCAGCATCCAGCCTGTACTTCCATTCCGACCAAAAGGGGAGCTTTGTGCTCCATACAGTTGCACCGGGCAAACTGCATGGTAATGTATGCTAAGCAGCACTTAATGGGATGCAAATGTACCTGTTTGCACACAGATTACCTAAGCAGGCTCATTTGCATGGGAGCTTTGAATATAGCTCCCGTTTGCCCCAGACTAACCAGTTTGCACCTGGCTAATGTGTTAGGCACTGTGCAATCAGGTTAGCCTCGGGCAAACCTCACTTCAGCATAGCACAGTTCTGCAGTGTATGGCTTACTTTGTTGTTTGCAGTAGATGTCAGACATCTCTGTGCAATCACAAACAATGTTCTCCACCTGCAACACTGGCTTGCTCCAGAGTCTAATGAGCTGCAGCTGCAGTGTGCACTTCCCTGTTGCAATATTCAGTGCTGTCTTCTTCCAGGGCAATTTTTGCCCTGTTTTCCTGGCCCTGTTTGCCTGCTATATTCAGCTGGTTTTGCTCCGGGCTATTTCCTTTTGAATATAGCTTGCTTTGTGCTCGGGCTAAGTTTGCCTGCCAGGCAGTGCTAATTAGCCCTGGGGCAAAGTTTTGAATATCTGGCCCTAGAATCACAGAAAGAATAGTAACTGAAGCCCTGAACAATTAATATAAAATTGTTTTGAGAATAGAGCATAATAAGAAGTATTCTGTTACATTACATGGCAGACTACCCAAGAAATTAAACAGCCTACTTATATTTTAGAAGGTAAGATACTTAAATACAACAGTTTAAACTAGGACAAAAGATGGACAGCATTTTAATAGAAGCTTGTTTTTTCTTTTGATATAGATAAACAGAAGAGAGGATTGGTGGATTCATTGAATGCTTCCTTATAAGAATGAATTAGAGGGCATCATAAATACTGTGAATATACTATAGAATTGTTTATTCTCATGCAAGTTATATTCAGCACATGGTGCTAATCAGCCACAATTGTGCAAATTTACTGTAATTTCATGATCTGCATTGGCTCGTAGTTTATGCCCATTGAAAATATACAATTTTGGCCGATTAGCACCATTTTATTTTAGCGCAATTAATTTTTCAGCAAATATAGCTACATATATTTTACATCAAATGTAACCTTTTCTACAGTTTACATTTATCATAATAAAGAAAGTAATTGAGTTAACTGAAAAAGTCTTTTTAATGATCTAATTGAAAATAATGTGTTTTCACCCTTCACAGTGGTTATATGAACATTAGAGACTAAGATTTTTGAACAAAATCAACAGAATTCAAATTCTAGAGTTAGTGCATAAGTATGCACATTAATTAATAGTTTAAGATGTTGAATAGTTATCTAATTGTCAGTTGAAATACATACAGGTGGATAAAATATTTGTCGGAATCTGAAGTGAAGAGAAGCGCTTTGACAGTGTGATTTATAGGTAAAATGGGGAAGTCCACTCCAGTTTTTTATGTTTGTGATGAAGTCATATTAACTTTCCAAAACATTTACTATTGTGTACTAAAATATGTTATTATTTTAATAGCCTTAACCCTGAAGAGGAGACTATTAATGAGGTCTTGAAACATTAGTGATGATGATAAATAATCTTGATGGGCATAACAAAAACATAGACACACTGCAAATAGAGGCATATGGTGGTCCACAACATTTCATCTTATTTGTACAATTTCTGGAGCCCTGTACCAAGTACTTGATATCCATAAAGATTAGGACACTAGTGAATGCAGTGGGGATCTTTTGGATCTCAAATTAAATGTTAACAAATCTGCTGGCAGTGATGGCCTGCTTCCAAAATTTCTTAACTTGGCTGCACCCCAGATTGCCCTTCCAATCACCAAAACCCTCAAACTCTCCTTCATTATACAAATGGTTCTAGGCATTTGGAAGTCAGCTATAGTGGTGCCCCTCTTTAAAAAAGGTAAAAAAACTGTTCTGGACAACTAAAGGCCATTTCCATACTTTTGGCTCTTGAGAAGGTAAAGGAAGGAATCATCCACACATGCTCAGCACTTTGGAATTAAGTTCACTGAAGTTCTCAAGCAAGTGACATTGATTCAGATAAAATTGATACCAAGCTAATTATTCCCAATTAGGTGAATGTTGCATTGGGGTGAGGTGGGGGTGGTGAGGCTAGATGGCCGCAGTGCTGCTCTGCTCCCTGCAGCAGGGCTCTTGCTCCTCCGCCATTGAATAAGTAAAAGGCTCACTTATGGAATTATGAATGAAACTTGAGTTATTTTTAAGCCTAACTCTTAAAACTGTGCTTTGTATAGCATGCATTGTTTTCCGTGTGGTTGTGTGGCTGGCCATTGGAGCCCATTAATGCCTGGCATTTTGTGGGTGTTTTGCTGGTGTTTTTTGGACCCTTGGAGCTGCCAGCATTAAAGGCACTATTGAATGGAGACACTTTTGTCCTATTTTATAATGAATGAAATTCACCTTATTTTGTCATTTTTTAACCTACTGCTCTGGGACAAGAGCTGTATTTTCAACTTGAAAGTGGCAATCTGAGTTTTGTATTTTAACAGTTAACTCGGCCACCCTTTATGCTGTTACTAGCCTTTGTGTTAACAGCCTCTGATTCTTCTGAGATGGGTTGCTGTGTTAAAACGCATAATTTTAAGATTTTAAAGTAATTTTCCAGATTGATTGTACTTTCTGGAGGACCAGAGATCAGGAGTGAAAGGGAACCTGAACTGTGTTTATTCAAGAATTTGATTTTCTGGTGAGGAGAACTGGAGAATTTGTCTGCGCTGTTAGCTCTTGAAGGCCCTTCTAAGAAAATACTTTTTGGATGCTGAAGAGGTTTGGGAATGGCAGTGGCACAGGCTGCTGTTGAAATGCCTGAATCTATTTTTAAAGGTATGCAATCCTTCCAAGTGCTTGGGGAGGGTCCTGCCTTATATTTAAAGTTTTAACACTCAGGAGAGCATTTCTTTCTCTCTCCCTTTAGGTGCTCACAATTAATCATGCTGGGAGAAGGCAGCTGGAGCTCACTGGAGATTTTCTTTGTGAGTTGCATGCTGTGGAGCCTCCTGTGTGCTGGGTGCCCTTGATGTGAACTTAGGATTCATAACTCTTAGCTGAAGGGACTCCTGAGTGGGAAGGAGCTCTGGAATGAATTTGTTACATATGCTGATCTGGGGTGTCCCCTTCCCCAGGCTTCTATGGATGCTGTCTTGGTGACAGGTAGTTACTGGAAAAAATCTTATCAGAGGTATGTCCAGTTGTTGATTACTTTGAATGTGCCTGGCCAGTGTTGTTCCAGTGAAGTTCAATTCATGACTAGGGTTTGTATTTGAACGCACTGGCACTGATGTTATTTGGCAGTAGCCACTGTGAGTATATGTAGACTGTCTGGCTAACAAGGTACACAGAAATTAGGACTCCTGGTTAAGGAGCCAAATTGCTGAGTGGATTGGTCTCTTTAGGATACAAACTGGCCTTTTGCCACATGAATGGGGACTGAACAGAAATTGCTTTAATATCTGCAACAATTATGGAATTAATTACTGAAGTTGTAAGACCTGGCAAAGAGGCTTCCCGCCTGGACAAATGAAGATTAAGAGCATTTTAAAATGTTACAGGGTTATTTTTACTGTATTTAAATGTCTAAATCTCTGAACACTCCCAAACAGGCTAAAAAAGTGTCAGATTAATATTGAACCATTGCATGGATAGCTGATGCACGCGTTGACCTCTGGAGAGTAAAAGAGCTATCTATTTCTCTTAACTGTTTGGACTCCAGGGCAAAGGAGCCTTTTAAAAACATTATCTTATCTCTTCAAGTCTTATTATTTGATCAGATGTTTTTCTAGGAGGTATAAACAGAAAAGTACAAAGGATATCTTTATATTTTGGATTGTTAAGTAGGTTAATATGTCTCTTATACTAATGGGGGACTGTACTCATTGGAAAAGGCAGAATAGTTATTTATAACATCTATAATGCCAGAATCCTTTTATAGGGATTTGTTAATTAAAACCCACCTGCTTTACCATGTGCAAAATTTAACTTGGCTCACAACTTGCCACTATTAGGGCATGTATTAATTAACATCTTTATTATGCCTTTAGCCAGTTGCCTGTTAAGCAGCCATTCAGGAATTACATAGCTATCCATTGTCAGAAGGGTACTATTTGTTTTGTGGTGGAGGACCTGGAATTTTTGAATGATGGAAAAGTCTATGGTGTAACACTGTGGGTTCCATTGTACTCTTAGTCATGCAAGTATGGGAGAAGGAAACAATTAAAGGCTGGGTCATGTAAGATGGGACAGGACTGGCTAGTATCCTGCACTTTGCCATCAAGTGATTTTCTGCAGGGTTTTTAATTCCCAAATAAGTGGTCACAATAGTATGACACATAGTGGTAAAAATAACCTAGGCATGATTACTCAACGGCAATTAGCAGGACAAAATGTTGGTGGAGTCCTATTGGGGGTCCTATGGTCATGGAAAACCATAGGATGGTTTCTCCCCAGAAATACCTGAAATAAGGGATTTTGGTAATGATCAGTGGACTCTATGGTCTCTTCTTCCTAAGGTTAAAATATTTTTCTGGAGATACCCCACTTGTTGACTGTGACTTTTATTAACTGGCATGGCAATTATGTGGGCTAACTGAATTAACAGAGGATTCTAGCTAATAGGTTATTTGCAATACAGCATACTTGAGGAAATGTTTACTTAAAGATAAATTAAGCATATGGTACTATCCCAGGAGACTGATTGGAACTCTGTATGTATACAGTGCACTTTTATTGCTTTATATATGCTGTTTTTATGTGTTCTTGTATGTTTCGTAATGACTTTATGTGAAACAAATAAAATTTGTATTGTATTGTATTCCCAATTACACAAGGTAGAATTCTTATTTAAGAGCTAAAGGAACATAAGATCAATTGTAGAAAAAGCTGACAATGATCTGCATAACATTTGTGATGAACTTGGTCTCACAAGGTTTAGAACAATTGAAATTGCTTTTGTGGTGGATGCTAAAAGTAATGCAGCCTCTTGCAAACTTGGATATTCTCCAAGCAGAATCAAAATGCTGCATCTGATATCTTCTTCCAACATTGGTGGGATTGAAAGGAAGTTGACTGACCACTGTGGCTTTATGCTACTCCTCTTGTTGATGCAATTGTGAGAGCTATAAACACTGGGTTTAGTACCAGATTTGAAGAGAGGAAGAGAACTCTGTGCAGTATCACATCACCACAATTTCACATTCAGTTGATTACCAATGAGGATGAAGCACGTGTAGCTAAAACATGTTTGAAAATGAATTTGCTATCACATCAGGAAGATATTGATGATGAAGTTGATCATCTGAAGACTGCCTTGAGGAGGAGGAAGATTTCTTCAAATCTGAAGAAAATCAACAACCTAGCCATGATGGAGTTTTTCATGAGCTCGAGCACTATGTAAAAGACACAAATGAAACAGTAGACACTTTGCAAACATTCTCAACAATAAAGAAAACCTTCCTGCATTACAATACTGTACTGCCATCAAGTGTACCTGTTGAAAGATTATTCAGCATTGGGGGACAGGTCCTTACTGCTTGAAGAAACTGACTAGGTGATGAAAACTTTGAAGTGCAGCTACTTTTACGTTGCAAGAAAACATACTCAGAATAGTATAGCGTTCTGTTGTGGATCTTGGTGAGGCTAAAGCAATGATGATAGGCTGAGGGTGATGTTGGCATCTAGGTATAAATTCATCAAAAGTTATTTTTATGTGGCAGTGCTGCCTGTGCAGCCACCTTCCATACTCTTAAGTTGCATTACACGGTACATCACCCTATTATAAGCAACATAACTGTTGGTCTTTTGGATATCAGTTAAAACTTTATGTAAGTCATTATTACTTAGTAAACCAAAAATAAGCTTACCTATTCATCTTCATATGTTGCTATATTTGCTGATAACTAAACAAAATAAATGAGAATAGTATTTGCTATGCCTGCCAGTTAATTATATCATAATCCTAGATAATGATGTTTATCTTATTGAAAGCTATGATATCTTATCTTCTTGTCATCATGATCCGAGTACTACCCCCTGGAAAAGACGATGATCTGTGTTGTTATTTAGCATAGCAACGTAAGCCGTATTCTATATATCATCCAAATCTTAAAAAACAAACAAACAAACAAAAAAACTGAAACTGTTTATCTTTATATTGTCATAGTGGGTAAGTGGGAGAAAAGCACAGACAACAAAAGTAGGTGCAAAACACACCAATGTGAGTATTTATTTGCACAGAATATAAAATAAAAAAAATCTTAATAAATAAATAAAACAAACATTACACAGCTAGGGCATGGCATTTGTCCCACCCTCTGTGTCAACTCAGACTCTCCCAAGGTTGAACTGATCTCCTCTAGACTTGGAGAATGATCCTTTTATACAGAATGGTCACATGATTTGTGAGGCTCCACCTCCTATTCTAATACATAAAGTGTCTAACTATAAAAACCCAGAAATAAAATATAACAAATAACAGTAATACTATTTCATAATGGTAGCATCCCATAAGAAAAATAATCAGGTATAACATTTTTAGCAGCATTTTCAGACTGTAGCCTCACCCACCTACTGTGAGTGACAGTCCACCACAGATAAAAACAGAAACACAAAGGTGCGTTGGCCCCTAAGCGGAAACCTGCAAGGTGACTATCCAGGTAACCTACAATGGCTGGAGACTACAGAAAAATAGTAAAAATATTTATTTAAAGTCAGAATGTTAGCTACACTACAGTCTAAGTATTTACAATGTTGCAGTCCCTGATATAGCTTCAGAAACCTTTGTTAGCTCAGAACAGAGAAGAAAACAACTGCTGCAAGACTGTTAAAAGCTAGGCTTTTCTGTTACTGTACAGGGCTCCTGCTTTGCAAAGAAAAAAAGCATTCTAAAAGCAGGCAGAGCAAGCTGAGTGGCCACGAGGAGTTTTCTCATACTTACAGCATTTTAGCATGAAACCTCCATGGCACTGCTTGTGAGAGATTTGTTTATTTTCCATTGTCCTGGATTCTCCCCTAAAACAGAACAGACAACTTGCGTGTTGGTGTGCTCAGATTGCAATCAATTTATTCTATTTCACATTTCTTATTTACAAATTCCATCACCATTCCTCATTATTGTCTTTACAAAACCCTTGTTCTCACTGAAATACATATCAATATCTATCAGTTCATCCTTTTCTTCCTCTTCTTCTGGCCTCCTGGGTGAAAACCTGGGTGACTTCTTCTTCTCTTCTTCTCCTGTGGTAACAGTGAAAACTGAGACCGCTTTTCTCTCCTTCTATTGCTTCTTTTTATCTTCATATTCCATTATCATTCCCCCTCCCTCCTTCCTCCCTTTTCCTATAACCTGTCTCCAGCTTGTGTTGGATGACTGGCCTTCCCTTCCTTCCTTCCCACTTCATTTTCCTTTTGTCTCCTTCAGGCCTCAATAAAACCCATCATCTCCGTATTGAACATGTTCCATTGCTAGGTCTGACAAATGCACCTCATCTGATCTATAAAATCCTCTACCCACTCTTCCACCTCCCTCAATATCACATAACCTCCCATACTCTTCACCAATGTGCTAACCTTCCTATACATCTGTCTTCTGGCCCTGTCAACTGCCACGTGGCTGAGTTCATGTCTCCAAACCCTCCTTGGTATCATGTCTGACCACACCACACTCACCTCGGCATCGTTTTATTCACTCCAGATCCTGTTTGACTGGCAAATAAGTGTCCACCCATGGCTTACTCGGGTATCATTACCCCTGAGGTGTATAATAATTAAATCTGGGTTGGTCACCTCTCTTTCATTTCTCTCAGGATCGGAAGTAGTTGCACCCATCTCATCCTTGTATTCCATGCCATACCAGCCTACATTGTCTGACATCTTGGTAGAGCTGTTTTCCCTGGCTTTCTTTTCTGCTCTTCTTTCAGCCCAATAAATGTAGGAGTGCCTGAGATCCATACTTCCATGATACTCCCTCCACCTATTTAATTAAATAAAATATCTCTCATTATCCCATTCCTGTCTTTTTTACCACATTTGTTTTTCTTGTTCCATTATCCTGTCCCTTTATCCCCCCAACTCTTAATTCCATACCTGCAAAACAAACAGTAGGTGACATGTTAGTATCATTCATTCAAAGCCCAAATATATCTCTTGTAACTGGACGACTGCCAGTGTCCCATTTCCAACATTCTCGTCACTAGCTCCCCCTCTGCCACCAATTTTGAAGCTGCTCCTATTCTAAAGGAATGGGAGGAATACCTAGCTGGATCCTACCCAAGAAACTCCATACCTTTTTTGAGTATTGCTTTTACCTGATAACTCATCACCCTCTTCCCATCCCCATGCACAAATAATCATCCTTCCTTATTACCACGCACTGCGGCGTAAGCCCACAAAGCTATTACCAGGCACAGGTTCCCGTCAAGGTGCACCCTGATGGTCACCACATTCCCCTTTTCTTCCTGATCCATCTTGGATCTCTTAATTATGAGCTGTATCTCCCCTTTTCCCCAGGTTATATCTCCCCATTCCAAGCCCCCTTCTTCTCCTTTCCTGCCATGTCCCACCGCTTCACTCATTCTTAAGGCCCCAGTAAACATCACTAGGTAAATCATATGAAACAGCTGTGCCTTGTCCTTTGACTTACAGATTGCAGGCAATATCCCCCCTAACTTGTCTAATAACCGATCTACTATCGGGCGCCTGAAATCCTTGGTCCCTTGTTTCATCCTACTCCAACCCTGCATCACTCATTGAATAAGCATTGATTTAGTGGGATCCTTCAACCTTTTCAAGCTACAAACTAAGCTGATCCCTGCTAGATACACCCCCATCACGTTGTGAACCATCCCTTTTCCCACTGGTCTACTGTAAATTTTCCTAACTGCTCCTCAGTAACTGGCCCACTTACTCCATGTGGTGTACTTCCTGAATGCTTGCAATGCCCTCCATGCCCCTTCATAGGCCCTCACGGTCCTTGGTGCCCATGAGTTGCAAACAGCATTTTGGCTCCCTCTTGCCAATATCCCAGATGTTCATTGAATGGCGTTCTCGCTCCTCTGCTGTCGGCGCCAGTGCCCAGAACTGATCAAGCTGCAGATGGGAAAGGCTGTCAGCTAGGATATTCCTCACCCCATCTATGTGCCTGGCTCTAAAGGACATGTTCAGTTGCAAGCCTTTCAACACTGGTTGTCTCAGCACCCTCATGACTGTGTCTGATTTTGCTCCCCTATTGTTAAGAACATCCACCACTGCCTTATTGTCACACCAAAATGTGACCTTCTGATTCTGCAACGCTTCTCCCCACACTAAGGTGCAGGCCCAAATTGGCATGATTTCCAACAATGTGATATCCTTTGTTCTTTCTTCTTTTACTCAGTCTGCTGGACATGGCTCTGAAAACCATTTTCCACTCAAATATCTCCCCATTCCTAGTCCCCCTGCCCCATCCGTATACAACTCTAAGTCCATGATATAAACCCAATCATGTGCCAAAATGAACGGCCATTATAGCTTCTTAGAAATTCCTCCCACACCCAGAAATCTTCCTTCACGTATTTTGTTATGTCCACCCAGTGATGAGGTCTTATTTCCCCTGCCATGGCCCATGCTGACTGCCTTGTAAATGTCCTTCCAGCCCAATTGCCCTGCATGCAAAATTAAGATGTCCCAGTACTTGCTGTACCTTCCGTAACTGCACTCGCCTCCTGCTAGTATGTACCCGAATCAGCCTCCTTAACTTTTGTACCTTACTGTCTGGCAGCCAAAACACTTCTTCCTGTGCATCTGCCTGAATCCCCCTAAACTCCAATACTTTACTGGGGCCTTCAGTCTTGTCTGGTGCCAGTGGCACTCCTAGTTCACCGCATAGTTCTTGAAAACTTGTTAACATCATCTCTGTCTCCCTGCGTCCACTGACTACCAATAAGAAATCATCCAAATAGTGTATCACAGCCTTGTAACCCATTTTCTGTTGCAATATCCACTGCAGACAAGTGCTAAATTTTTCAAATGTACCACAGGCTATAGAACAACCCATAGGCATGGCCTTGCCAAAGTAATACTGGTCTTCCACTTTGAAACCCAACACATCCCAGTCCTCCCTCTGAACTGGCAGCAATCAAAAAGCTGATTCTATATCCGTCTTGGCCAGCCAAGCACCGGGGGTAGCCCTGATAATCTGCACTACCTCCTCCAGTGTTGCATAGGTCACCCTGCTGTGCTCTTCTCCTATGAAGTCATTGACTGACTCTCCTCCTGGGAATGAAAGATGGCGAATCACCCTGTACTCCCCTTGCTGTTTTTGGGTACTAAACCCAAAGGGAAAAGTCTAAGGTTGTCCAAGGGAGGAATCAGGTGCGGCCCTTCAATCCTCCCTGCGGCCTTCTCTTTCTCTATTTTTTTTTTTAAATGTCTTCTTTCCCCCAATGGACCTCAAGTTATTTGCCTCTCTTGCCTGTCTAGGACCCCTGCACTGTAGCAGGAAACCTGTTCTAAAACCCCTTTTTATAGTTTCTGCTGTCATGCTATCTGGATAATGTCTCAGCCATTTTTCCCAGGCCTCTATTTTGATGGGGGGTTTCAGCTGCCTTGAAATGTTCTCTTTGCCATGTATCTTCTCCACGTGATCCCTACCTCCCTCCACTTTAACCCCTCCTCTTCTCTTCAATATGACTGGGCCCTCCCCCATAACCCCTGCCTCGCCCTCTACTCCATGCCTGCCCCTGTACCCTGGCCCATCCTGAAAGGGCTGGTGGACTGCACTTTGTGCCCCCCACTTGATTCCCTTGATTCCATGTTGTCCTACATCTGGCCACTGGGTGGAACCCCCCACATCTCGAGCATGCGTGCCTGAATTGACATTGTGGCCAAAAGCAAAAGGCCCTGTTGTATCCCCAACAACACTTCTAGGGTAGCCCCCCCTTCTCCCCTTCTCTTCGTCCGGAGTGGATTGATCAGTAACCTAATCTGTCCACAAATCTAACTGTTTCGTATCCCATCTAGCATCCCCATATGTCGCCATCCTTTGCCGAAAGAATTTGTCATAATATATCCACCCCACTCCCCCTTTTGCCTTCTCCCTCCTTATGATCAGGGAATACATGATCAGTGGGATACCCATCTCTGGCTTCTTTTCCATAACTATGGCTGAGTATGTGGCGAAACCCACAAACCACCCATCCCACGTCTTTCGCTTTGTAAACTTATCCTCCTCCTCCTTGTTGCCTAATAGTACCACAGCTGCCATCTCATCTAGCTCTTACCTATGCTTCCGTTTCCTTATATTTGGCGCCACTTCCCTATTCACTAAAGCAAATATGTCCACATATTCTCCTTTCCATTTTTGTCTTTGTGGCCAGCGGCACGTGTTCCCCTATTCTCATTCCCGGGGCTCCTATTTCCCTTGTTCCTTTTCCCACCCCTTCTGTCACCTTCTCCACCCCTCCCATAGTTTCCTTATCTGACCTGATCTCTGCCAGTGCTGTTTCCATCTGCTCCAACCCACCTGTCCCGAGAGCTGCTATAATTTGTCCAATATACTCTTTGATACTATCACCTACTGATCCTAATACACTACCTGCAGGCCTTCCGTTCCTGCAGCCTGATATCACTGGGGTGGGACAGTCTGGGCTCCTGCGGCTAGATAACTGGCTGAGGCAAGAAGGTGGTGGAACTAATACAGCCGAAAGATCCAGAAGAGTTGTGGTGCCGGAATTGAACTGGCTCCGGGAGAGGTACTAACAGCTCCGGGGAACAGGGTTGTGGTGGTACTGGGCTGACCGGCTAAGGAGGAGCCACTGGCAGTGGTTGCGGTCTCTTTGGACTATGTGGCCTCCCCGCCAGTCTTTTCCCATCACCCCCTTTTTCCTTTTCTGCTTTCCTCTTCTCCCCCAACCTCTCAGGATCCCCCTCATCAACCAGCTGCTACATCATGTTGGCTTCTCTGCCAACTCCACAATCACCTTATAGGCCTCCTCTTTTGATGGCCTGTTCTTCTTTGGTGCCATCTCTTCCACCAACGTACCTGTACAAACTGTGGAGAAAAACTGATAAAGTGCCACTGTTAGTGCCAGTTCAGTACAGACCTATAACAGCCATGCATCTATGTATCATAGCTAAGCCCCCATCCCACCTGGTAGGTTGTCCACCATCTCCAGGGGATGTCTTCAGGGGCTCCCAAGGCCTGAAAGGCCCCTTCTGGCAGCTATTCCCCCAATTTCAAGACAAAATGCCCCCTTTAAAAACTTCCCATCCTGCTTTAAATTCCCCCACAAACTTAACCGTCATCCTTCCTGAACTTGACACCGCCCCCGTGGCCCAACTGGGGATCCCTTCTGTTCCCCTCTTGTACTGTGCCTCCTGAGGCTCACGGCCTTGTCCTTTCTTTGTGAGAGGCAGGCCCTGCCACATGCTGTGATGTCACATGCCATTCCATGACCTGAGGCTTCGTGTTGTCCTCCTTCTGTTAAACCTTCATAAAAAAACAAATTCAAAGCCCAAATATTCTATCAGCAGTGTCCCCCCAGCAACAACAAAAAACTCACATCCCAACAAAACTGTGGCATTCTGACTCACAGACCTGGAATGTAAAATATTTAATCTCGAGGAACATATGACCCCAACTCTAATCTGCATGTGAAAAAACATGGTAGGAAATGAAACCACGAACAGCTCTAAACTTTATTGTTATCTCTCAGAATGCAAGCTCTTCTGTTTGAATAAAAGTGATTGTCCAAGAAACGCTTCCCCCCAGATGTTGACAGGGTAATCGTAACCAAGAGCATCTGGTTTCAGCAAAAAACATTTTCTGTGCAAATAAAAGTGATTGTCAAAGAAATGCTTCCCCCTCAGATGTCGACAGGGTAATCATTACCAAAAGCCTCTGTTTCAGCAAAACACCCTTTCTGTAAACTGCATCCCCTCCTGCATCTCCTTGCGCGGCCCTGCTAAGCGGTGTGACGTCAGACGCTTTCCTCGACCAAGGTGGCTTCCTCCACTAGGCCTCTCACACGGGCCGTGTTAGGACCCTTCTTTGTTAAAACAACCCCTTTTTCTTTCTGTGGCCCCTGGTCCCTTTTGTGCCAAATCAGACCTCCTTTAAACGTGCACTCTTCCCCAGCACGGCTGTGTACTCGCCCTCTACTCCTGTCCTGACTCCATCTTTCGTATACAGCTCCATTTAACCCATGACATTGGAAAAGACATAAATGATAAAAGCAAAAATTTCCAGACATGTTCCCCACTAGATTGGAATAGGTAATCACTTCACCTCATTATCCTGAGCTTTCTGTATTGGGAAAACAGCAGCCGCTGGTTCTCTGCTCTGCGACCTTGAAATCCCAGGTCTCAACCACAAAACTCAGTCCTCCTGTCCCAGCTGCCTCCCAAAACCTTTGAGCCGCAGTTCCCTCGTCGCTATAATGCCCACAAAAATGAGCCTTCGCTCCCACACAACGGCAAAGGACCTGCAAGGTTAGTCCAATACAACTTGTTCAATGCATGTGCTCTGCTGTCCCTTATGATCTACCTTTCAGCTTTTCCTTTTAAAACATTAAATGCCCTTCATCTCGTTTGTTGCCATCTAACTTCAGATACATTTTTTCTTACCTTCTGAAAAACTCCTTGTACACAGACCTTGTAGCAGGCTGGTGCCTCAAAAATGCCAGCCCAGATCGAGAAAGCCAATCCTGATGTGCTGTACTTCTGTTGATTTAAGACCAACACACTTTTCAGCAAAAGAGGCTGTATTCCTCTGTGCTGCACCTCATATCCTGTATTTGGGACCTTCTACCTATACCCTCACCTATCCTCTTTCCTGCTCTCCTTTTTGGCTCCTCCCCCTCCCTCTGAAAACCTATCACTTGCCCTATGACTCTCACTGTCTCCTCCCTTCCCTCCCCATCCTCCTCCCCTTTCTTTTCTGAGCAAACCAAATCTCTTGTGGGGGGGGGGGCCACCAGGACAACTTGGTCTGCCCCTTAAAGGGCAAACTCCATTACTCTGCAACCCTGCAAGTGTTTTTAGGTGCCAAGAAAACACTGGCAGGGTAAAAGTGACAGAAACAAACAGTAAAGAGCTCCTGCTATTTTTTAAAACCATGTGTGGATATTTGGTACTTTAATTTTACGCTGTTAAACCTTTTTCAGTCTTTTTTAGAGTTTGTGGCAGATTTCAACTAGTGAGTGACAACGCTTAAACCACAGCTGTCAGGGCAGAGCTTAAACTCTAAGTGCAGCGCTTCAAGCAAGCAGCCTGTAGCACAGAGAAATGCTTGTTTTTCTTTCTTTCTTTTTACAGGTTTAGTACACATTTTAGGCTAAAGGAAACCTGTGGCTAATTCTGAGAGAGGAGAAAGGGGGATTAAAAATGCTCTCTCTCTCTCTCTCTCTTATAATAGGGGTTTTACCAGGGTTTAAATAAGAAGAGCTCTATTTCTTTCTTTATTACAGCAGTCCTGAGATCAGGAACACGCTTACTGACTTATCTGCTTTTGGACATATTTTACAGCATTCCCACAGATATATAACATACACAAATCAAGGGAGTATCTGGGGAAGCTGTTTTTATTTACTAAAGCTGTGCTTTACGTTATGGCAGCTTCACCATGCTGCGATCTTGCGCACATTCGTGCAGGAAAGCTCAATAGTGCTTAATAATACAAAAAGCTGATGTAACAAAGAGGAGCTGCATCTGCAGCTCTGCAATTAATGATTTTATTCTATTCTTTTACACATTATTGGCATGACAGCCAGTTAAACACAGGCAAACCAGATAATTGCCTGCCTTGCTTTCCCGAGGCAGGGAGGAAGAGAGAGAGAGAGAGAGAGAGACAGACAGACAGAAAATGAAAAAGGAAAAAGAAGAAAGGAAGCATAGGTGCCCAACCTACAGGATAGTAAGCAATAGGGAAGAAAAAGGGTGCTGTTGTGCAACAGACTTTTAGTGGGGAAAAAAACTGACAGTGCAGGGTCTCTCTCATGGACTTGTCTCCCATGCCAGGGAGGGGGCACAGCGCAACCACACATATGACAGTTAAATTCTTTGTGATGTCAATAATTACAGTCCTAAATATTACTGATAAACAGTAATCTTAGCAAAGCATTTATAGTGTCTACTAAGGTCTTACAAATATTGGGTCATTTTTATTTATTTTATTTCTGAAAATATGTGATATGTTGTGACTCATATTCGTTGTAGTAATGATAACCATCATAACAAACCTGACTCTGTATTACACTCAAAAATAAGAACAATTCAAGAAGAAGTATTTGGTAATGTGAGTCTGCACAAAATAGGAGTCAACACCATCAGTGTGCCACCTGGTGGCCCAAGGGCTGGTGTCCAGCATTTGAGCATTTCACAACTCAATATCATACAATCATTCACAACATTATGCAGAAAGTTGTGATATTCTGAATTTCCACATGCCTTTTGGTGAGTCACTTGACTTCTATGGCAAGGTTTACAAACCTTTGTGAACGTGGCTGATTGGACATAATTGTAAACGCATGATAACGTGTACAGATGTAATATCAACATACAACCCAGTCAACAACACTTACACTTAGAGCTTTTGGGAGGTTGTTTTTGGTGACCACACTGGCCACTACTAAGTGCTCTGCTCATGGGTTGGTGCTAGTTTATTTTATTTTTCTGATAGTACATAACATTTACTAAACAGTCCAAACAGAGATATTTCATTTATTGGAGGCTGCAGGTACGTCACTAATGGAAAATGCCAAAATGGGGAGTGATGTTTTGCAGGGAAAACTAACTAACATTAGATAGTGCTGGGAAAACCTGATGACTGGCTACCACAACTGCTACTTGAAGTAACTTGAGTCAAGTGCATTCTGCTCTTATTCTTTGATAATCTAGTGTTTGTATGGTGGGTCTCTCATATGGTGGTGGACTGGTGTGCACACCACTGACCATGTATGATTAACCATGGCTTCCCTTGCATGCCCAAATGCACAGCCTCCCAATTTTAGATTTTCATGGTAGATGACTACTGATTTCTTTCTTGAATTTTTTTGCCTACCCCCCCCTTATCCCCCACCCCTCCCCCTCTTATCCCTCACCCCTTGCTCCACTTATGTCACCCAAGGATGGTTGTCATTTGTATCTGTGTCTTGCTATATGTACACTCGTATTGGTAATTGCTCATTGTTATTTTCCACTGACTGCTACGGTGCTAGTCTATGCACATGTACTGTCTTTCACTACTAAGTTAACCTCCTGACCTGTATTGTATCTTACCATTGTTTTGCTTGCACCCATTGCCCTTATGTTATGTTAGTTACTCACATTCCAACTGACATTGCTAGGACCATAACAGGTCTGCAATAGCACAGGAAGTAGTAGACTACATATAACAGCTATAGATTTGACTCCCATGACCAGCTGCAGATGCCTGTCACCTCCAGATCTCCTTATCACACCATTTTCCACTCTACTCTGCTGGTCTCTAGCCTCATCTTTTGCCTTCTTACCCTACCATTCCTTCTTAAACTCCCCCTGCTGTCTTCATGCCTCTCACCTCTCGATCTCCTTATCACACCTTTTTCCACTTTACTCTGCTATTCCTAGCCTCATCTTCTACCTTCTTTTCCTACAATTCATTCTTAAACTCCCCCTGCTGACTGTCTCAGATCATTAACTTTCAACTATAATGCACTTATCATTTATGTATGTAACTCTACCCAAACATCCGCTGATACAGCATCAGACTCAACTGCCAGAACTGTGCCTTACCTAGCTGTATCACATCAAGAATTGCCATTTATGAACTATGTGTGTACGTGCTGTTTGCTTGATTGACAATGATACCTTGTATGCTACATAAGTCTCGATTGACAGTGTTACCTTGTATGTTATGTCCGGATAGCTATGTAAATGACCCAGAACCTCCTTGTGAATGAGCTTGCTCAATGGAGTTTTTTCTGCAATAAACTTGAACTTGAACTTGAACTTGATGCGGAACATTTGTAAAAGGACCCTTGGTTCAAAGGTATTTGTAATCCTAGTAATTAATAAATAAATAAAAAGAATTTCTTTTGCACAAAAATGTAAACAATTGCTGACTGCCATTTAACTTTAGCCAAAGCTCTCTCTGCTGCCTGCCATTCAGAATCCAACTAGGCAACCCAAGCCTGTTTACCTCCACTTTGACATAGCCATCTTCTACTGTAATACAGGATTACTGTCCCATAATAATGATATCATCATCAGGCAGTCACAAAACTGGCCATCATCAGTGACCTGGTCTAACAAATACATCAGACCTCCAGCTTGGACCATTAACAGCAGAGTGCTCATCAGAAGGCACCTAGAACCTCTAAAGACACAGCTCCTACAGGTAGACTGGTCGCAAATCAACATGGCCCAGGATATCGATACAGTCTTGGATTACTTTATTACTACCTTCAACACAGCATGTGATCTCCCTGCTCCTCACAAAACAAGAAGGATCAAGGCTTACAGTAATCCCTGGATTACACGTGATCTACTTGAGCAAATGAAATTCCGCAATCACCTCTGGTACTGAGCCAGGGCCACTGGCAACCAAGTGGATATACAGGCATATAAGCCAGCAAGAAATGCCTGCACAAGAGCAATCAGGCCATAAAAGCAAAATACTATAAGGAAGCCTTAACCATTTCCTGGAAAGATGGACACAAATTTTGGAACAACATCTCTGAGGTGACAGGGAAGGTCCAGATACCCAGTCCATACTCAACATAAATGGCACTACAACCATTGATCCTCAAACCATACCTCACACTTTCAATGAGGCTTTTACAGATCTCAGTCATGTCCTACTCTCTAACTTCTTTGACCCCACTCCCTCTTCCTACAATCTGCAGTCAGCAGAAAATATGAAGTCACACCCAACATTCCATTTTAAAGCGGTGAGCAAAGAAGAAGCAAACAAATACATTCTCAAAGTACTTGGGAAAACTAGGCTAAGTGGGGATTCACTTGCCCTAAAGCTCATTGCCCTTACCATTGATGAGGTACTGTCCCTCTTGACAAAGGTCCTTAACCGCTCCCTCATGCTCTCCCAATTCCCACAAAAATGGAAAGTCCCCTTTGCAGGGCATTGCATGGGAACTACAGGCCCATATCAATCCTTCTGCCACTTTCCAAAGTGTTAGAGTGAATCGTGTCTGATCAATTGGTAGAATACATGGGACGTATAATCATCACTGTAGTTAGCAACATGGGTTTCTTACAGGGCACAGTACTACTACTACTACTGCCCTGCTCAAATTTTCAAACTATTTACATTGTGCCTTGGATCAAGGTCAATTAGTTGGAGCAACGTTCATTGATCTTTCCAAGTTGTTTGATACTGTAAATCACTCTCTGCTTATCGAACAATTATCTGATCTAGGTTTATCCATGGACACCACTAATTGGTTCAACAGCTACCTCAGTGGACATACTCAACAAGTCAGGATTGGTGATACCCTCCCCACAAAACAACCAGTTTGTTCAGGTGTCCCACAAGGGTCTATCCTGGGCCCACTACTTTTTGCCATATTCCTGAATCAGCTCCCAGCCTCCTGTCATGGTCAGATCCTACTCTACACAGACGATGTGGTTCTTTACTCAAGTAATACTGATCCCACACTCCTGGCTAACCAATTGCAAACTAGCTTTACCAATGCTGAGGCCTGGCTCCACTCACAGAAGCTAGTCCTTAACTATACAAAAACAAAAATGATGTTGTTTCACAGTGCACAAAACAGGTTCAGCTCCCACCAGCTGGAAATCAGAAATAGCTCAGGCATTATCCTAGAACAGACTCAACTTTGTAAGTATTTAGGAGTGAATACCCAAATTGGGCTACTATATAAACACAGACACTGCCTACCCTGGAAGCCCTCAAGCTTGCTATACACAGTTCAATAGTCTCAGTAATTGATTATGGGCTTGTGATCGATGGATCTGCCTCTGACACTGCCCTGTGCTGTGTCACCACTGCCATTAACAAGGCCTGCTGTCTTCTGACTGGGGCCACCCGCCTGACACACACATACAACTTATATGAGCAAGCAAACTGGTTTCAGCTCAAAGGCACTATCCTACCAATCACGTCTAATAGCGAAAAAGGCCTCCCTTGGTCTTTTGCCTCCTGGTATACAGTCAATGTTTAGGTCGCCAAACCACACCTGGTATACTAGATGATCCTTGAACCACGTGTTCATAGTGCCTCGCTGCTGTACCACCCAAGGGCAATGCTCATTTGCATACAGAGCACCACTGTGGTGTAATTCACTCCACTGTGACATTACCAAAGATCCACTGGGTCCTTCAAGAAGAAACTGTGCCAAGCACTAGTCACCAATGCCTCCTGTGACTGCTGCGCATAAAACAACTTGGGCCTGTTTCCTCCCTCACCCACACCCTATCCCACCCTTCCTCCACCCTATCATCCTACCCTTTGCTGCTACCCTATACCTTTGCCTGCCTCCTGAGGTCCCTATTAACCAATCCCAGCATCAAACCATGCTTGTTGCTCCATAGAGGACATCATCAGTTCCTGCACTGATTGCCCCACTGGAGTGCACACTTTAAACCAATGACACAGCCTACATTTGTCTGCCGATATTCCTCCTGGCAGTGCCTCCCCTTGCTCAGACAATGCCTTTGGCTGTATCCCTACTCTGGAACAATGTTAGGCCTAGTCCTTGGCTTCCATCTATCCTGTAAGGCCATGTCCCTAGTTGTTGTCTTTCCTCATTTTGTCTCTAACAATGCCACTTGACTGCATCTTTTTCCTCCTGTAGCTGGATCCCAACCCTAATTCCCTTTTTGCTAGTTAAGCTTACTCCTACTGTAACTGCTGTATGTCTGTAAAATACCTGTTTTTGTAACTTAAATCCATATGTGCATATTTTATTATTACCTTTACAGTACTTCTAGGATCACTATGTATTTTATCACTATACAGTTTGTTCTGTTCTTTGATATGATGTGGAGCCTATGTAAAAGAGCCTTTGGCTCAAAGGTATTAATTCCAAGACTGAAATAAAATAAATAAATAAAAATGAAAAAAATCATTCTCATCACTGCAGCAGGGAAATGATGAAGACAGCAAACAATAGAGATGGATCAGGGCCCATGGTGACAATGTAACACATTACACAGTGACAAAGATCTGGCCTCCACCCCCCATCGCAGTCGGGGTAAACTCGTTAAGTTCACTATGGCGTGAGAAGTTGATTGACTTCACAGTTACTATGAATGGATGGGGTGCAGGGATGCTGTACAAAAAACAGCACATCCAATGGCAACTACATAATTTCTGATTCATCATTCATTCACAACTAAGATGACCAAAGAGTCACTTGGATCTGATGTTAGGAGGCAGTATAGCGCAATGAGTTAAGGCTCTGAGCTGCAGATCTGGAGACCTAGGTTTGAGTCCCACAGCCTGCTAGTGCATACTGTGTGATCCTGAGCAAGACACTTAACTTTCTTGTGTTCTCAGGTTACATCTGGGAACAAGCTTTGGCTTAGTGTGCTACTCCTGGTTAAACAATGCTCCTTTTCCCTTTCCCTTTGATATCAGAGCAGTAGCACCAGACTGGTTACTGTGAGATCATCAGCCAGCCTCCTCAGCACCTGAGGCTGTAGTAATAGTTACCATGAGTTTGTTATTCCAAGTTCTGTGTGAATGAATCAGTGATATCCAGTAGCCTCTGCATGGTCTTTGAGGGAAATAGTGCTGAATGAGACATGACAAGTGGGGAGGAATGTTTTTATGTTATTCATTTATAGGTGTTTAATTTAATTTAAATTTTGTTTTGATGCACAGAAAGTTAAGAGAAAAACTGTGTTCTGCAAATGATTCATTGTGTTCTGGATGTTGTGGAAGTTGGATGTGCTAAAGCGAACTAGGGACAAGCTTATCTCCAGGTAAGTGTACTGGAGTGTAGGACTATGAAGTTTCTTACCTTTCTCCAGCATAGCTCTGTACTATGCAGTTTTAGCTGATCCATTCAATGGCAGTTCCAATGATTATTATAAGGAATACTATGAGAAAAACTTCTGAATACCTAAATTAGAAGTGATAATTGGATTGTGGTCCAGTTGCTCTCAGGCACAATTTTTCCTAGGTATTTTGTGTATTTTACA
Organism: Neoceratodus forsteri; assembly: GCA_016271365.2. Classification (NCBI taxonomy): domain Eukaryota; kingdom Metazoa; phylum Chordata; order Ceratodontiformes; family Ceratodontidae; genus Neoceratodus; species Neoceratodus forsteri. The sequence continues at coordinate 1,204,749,247 of CM057450.1, read as the reverse complement.
CGGTGCTGGACTTTGGATTTTGCTGAAGATATATATGAAGTAAATGGCTGCTGAAATATTAGGAGATGAAGAGATCTCAGAAGTGAAGAAGTGGCTGAAGATACTATGGATTTTGTGGATTTTATTTAGATTCAACATGTGGAAAAGAGCCTAAATTGACTATCCTGATCATTACGAGGACGAGGACATTTTTATTGTAAAAGGTGCCCTATAGAGTTTTTAATAGCTTCTAATAGTACTGTGGTGTTCACTTGTTCCAGTGTTCCAGTAATGCCTTATTATGGTTAATTGCATACATATATACTTGGTATTTCTGAAGTCGTGTTGGTATAATTACTTGGTAAAAGATCAAAGATTAGAGACTAGATAGTCTCTTCATTCATAACCTTAGTTATTTTTGATATTGTTCCTCATATAACACCAATTGGTGTAAAGTGTAAAGTATAAAATGGTTAATACTAGACTACAGAGGTTAAAAGATACTAACCTCTTGCCTCTTATAGTAGAGTCTCAGAATGGTAAAGGTCCCAAAATGAATACAAAATTAGATAAAAAAGGAAAAAAAAACAAATGAAAATTACAGAGCACTTGAGTGAACATAGAGAGTTGTTCAACACAATTTCTGCACCTAAGTTAAGTACTCATGCCCATGCTTTGGCACCCGATATTGAGATTTTGTCCCAGACAGAGCGAGAGTCGGCAGATGACGTGCCTGTAGCCATAGCTACAAATGAGTTAAGCAATCCCGAGATGGATAGGGAAAAGGGATCACAATTGTCTGTCTCCTCTCTGGTTTGCTACAGCACCCAGAGTCCTTAGACTCTACTGTGCAGGGTCTGCACCAGAAGCCATACAAAGAGAGAGAGACTATTAATAAATATGTATACCCTTGAAGAAAGGAGGGGGACATGATACAAACTTTCAGTACCTCAAGGGAATTAACAAAGTCCAAGAGGGTAGCATCTTTAAGAAAAGAGATGTGCAAGAACAAGGGGCTCAATTGAAGATAGAGGGGATGGCTCAAGGGCAATGTGAGGAAGTATTTTTCACAGAGAGGATGGTGGATGCTTGGAACGGCCTTTATAAGGAGGCTGTGGGGTCAAAAACAGTGAGAAAATTCAAGAATGCATGGGACAGACATAAAGCAAGTCTGGTGGGGGTTAGGAAGAAGTAGGCTGTTGGTTAACTAGGATCTGCAGCTTGTCCAATAGGTAGGGAAATGGGCAGACTGGTTGGGGCAAATGGTACTTATCTGCTGTCAAAGTTTATTTTTCTATGTAGCAGCAACAAGTCCTGGTCCCAGTTCAGCAGTCCCAGGTCCCCAGCTTTGTAGCACCAGCCTGAACCACTAACCCCAGTGCAGCAGAAGTCCCCATTCCCCATTCTGCAGCAGCAGCCACCAGCCCTGCAGCAATCTGAACCCCCTGTGCCCTGTGGTGTCACACTGCCACTGGCTGTGCCCCCTGAGGAACCACACTCTTCATTCTCTGGCTCCTCAGTGCCACCCAGAGCAGCACAGCCACAGTCTTCCTGGTCTTTACTCTTGATCCCCAGAACAACAGTGTTTTAAAATGAAACATCTGTGACACACTTGTCAGCTGGGGGGGGGGAGTCATCTAAGGACCAGTGGCCAGTGTACTCACTTGAAGATTGAGCACCAGGCTCAGTGGGAGGCTGGACAGCATGAGGTGGTGAGTGGTGGTGGTGGTGGTGGTGGACCATCTGTTGTGCCAAGAGAGGAGTGCACAGTATATCAATGCCATTTTGGTGTACAGAAGGCAGAAGAGGCACCAGCAGCAGCAGCATCACCAACACCAGCACTGACACCTGCACCACTGACAAGCACCATGGAGAAGCTCTCAAAACTGCAGGAAGAGATGGCAGACCCTCCGCCACTGTGTTTGTTCTATGGAACACCTCATGAAAAGTATTACTGGAGAAGCAGCAAGTCCTAATTGATGGAATGAATGAGGTACACTGTGGTGGTGTAGGTCTTCCATCTGGCAGTGTGCCATGAAAAACCTTTAAACTGTTACTCCATCCTTCCTTTTTAAGTCCTTTTATTTCCAGTCCTCCCTCCTTTACACCCCATCATTTTCTCTATTGTATTCTCTTTCCTGTTTCCTCTTACTCTTTCTTCCATCCTCTTTGTGTATGCCCTCCAAAATATAAGTTTCAAAAATCCTAAAAGAGTTGACAATCTTTTCCTGGCTTCTCTTTTTCTTTCTTTCTTATCTTAATTTCTATCATAATAAGTTCTCTCTCCTTCTAAAACTTCTGATTTCTCTATGTATTTCTTTAACAGCTCTGTTTATGCACCATACCGTTCCTTTATCTTCTCTCTCACTATTATTTTTGTTGTTAAGCACTGTTTACATATTTAGTGCATTTGAAAAACATCATGTGAAAAAATGTTTGGTCCCCAACTACTTTATTTCAGCCCAACAGTTGATGCTGTGCTGTATCACTCATCCAGTTGCACTGTTGGACTTATTCCCTCCCTTAAAGTCACTTTTTTTCCATGTTCTTACAATCAAAAAATTTCTCCTAAAAAATAAATTAAACAATGTTAGCTATTGTTGTGCTCCTCTCGGACAGTATTTGTCAAGCACATTAGTTGAGTCAACACAAGTGCTCAAACACAATATATAAATTCTCACATCTTGACATTTTCTCCAGAACAAGAAATTGTTAAATGGTAGAAATGTACTTCTGCTTCTACTGGTACATAGCAGTGTGCTGTGTTTCAGTCCCCACCACATTTCTTGTAACACACTTTAGGGTAAAACTGCAAAAGAACAACACACATAAATTGAGTGCTCCCAATTTTTTTCCAACTACCTGCATAAATACATGAGGCTACTGCATGTTGCTACAAGGTGCTGTGCTTGATGTTAATCCCACCAACACTATTCTTGTAATGCACCTTTGGTAAAATGGTATGAAAAGCAGAATATTTATACTTTCTGTGCTCCCAGAATTTTCTCAGTAACCAGAATAAATACATCAGGCTGATACATGCTGCTACATGGTGCTGTGCTGTGTGTCAGTAACACCAACACTGTTCTTGTAAAGCACTTTTGGAGGAATGGTATGAAAAGCACAATATACAGAAAACTCTGTCTTCCAGGAATTGTTCTCAATGAGTTGAAAAAATAAGTCTGCTGCTGCATGAAACTACATGTGTACGTTGTGTGCCAGTCTCATCAACACAGTTCTTTAAATGCACTTTAGGGGATGAACTTTAGTGTCCTAAAGTTTCAGTCTATTATACAATGGCAAGAAAGAATCCTTGTCTCTGATTGGTCAGTCTGGGACTGGACCCGTGATGTTATCCCAGTCAACATCACGGGTCTAGTCTCAGACTCACTGTGAACCTGTAGATGATTGTTTGGAACTAGATATCTTTTTTTGCATCTTCTCTTAAGAAACAAAAATATTCTTCAACACTAACAAAAACATTCTTTAAAATGCTTTTTTTATTCTGTATTACAACAAGCCATTGTATAATAGCAATAATGCCCTCCAGGGTGTGTGCTATGCTGGGATAATGTCACGCCTCAGGTACTGGACGCACTTGGCCTGCGGCCTCATGCCCAACCACCTGAGGCGTGACATTATCCCAGCACAACACACACCCTGTTGGGCATTATTGTTTAAATAAAGTCTCCTGTCTGGAAATTTTTGCAGGAAGAAACAAAATTAGAGGGGCTCCCTAAATTAATATGCTGCTTCTGCGCCCTGCATGTCTCACACCACAGCACGTGTCCTCAAGCAGTGACTAGACATTCTGTATGTTTTTGCATGAAATCATAAAGTCTCTTGTGGCACAGATCTGGATGAGGATCTTTGAGTGTTGCTTTGTGACCTATTAGCAAAAGTAAGTATTTAATGTTTTACTTTTCAGCCTGCAGGGGATGTAAACAGTGTATGTCCAACCATCTTTAGTTCCTGTTTCTCTTTCAAGTATTTTTCACGAGGTCAATGAAATCCTGTTGCTGCATGAGTTCAGCCCAGATTTAACTATTTAATTTAGCAGTGTTTCCTACTAGGAAGGTAATTATTCTTTTTTTCCACTTTGTTTTCAAATTATGAAATGTTATTTGTATGTTACTCTTAATCTGTTTTCTGCTCATATTTCTCTCATTTCAGATAATTTTCAGTTGTCTGATAATGTAGAGTCAGGCAGCAGCATCAAGTGGATGACTGGTATCCATGCCAGATACCAAGGACAGCTTGACTTTAAAACATTTTTTTTTGTTGATAATTTCATCAACACCACAAATCCTGCAATGCATCACAGAGAGTGTGTTAGGAGTGATGCTGATTTGGAGACATTACATAGGGGCCACATAAAGGCTACCTTAGTACAACAGGGGTGCAAAGCTGGAAGAATATAAAACTGTCCAGGACCGTCAAGGTAATATACAGCATTTGGGCATGTATTGCTAATGAGTAGGAGACTGAAGTCCTCCCTGCAGCACAAAAAGCAGATGAATTACTTGCAAAGCTCAAAAGTACAGTGGTGTTATAGAAGTGGAAACCTTATCTTGCACTTGGATACCAAACATATGGGTCACAGTATGAGTACTGGGGAGACCAAAACAGAAGACCAGGATGGGTCTGCGCAGAGGGGAGAATTGTACTCACTCCACCAATAACTTGGGGGCTGGGGCCCATCTTGATTTGGAACAGACATGTCACCTTCTGGAGTGTTCAGATAGAACAGGAGCTGAGCCCATACGTTCCTGTACCAGGTCAAAGTATCAGAGTAAAGGTGTGCCAGATGTTCATAATGAGCTATCTGGGCCAGCATTGCCAGGAGCTAATTCAGAGAAGAGGTGTCAATGGAGCACCATCTGCACAGAAGGACTCTTGGCTTCCACGCCTGCTCGGATGAGCCAATCCAGAAGGGGTCTGGGTAAGGCAGTGGTATCTAGTTTGGAACCAAGCAGGAGGAGAGCTGATGATTCTTGAATTGATGACTGCAAAACCCTACTGATCAGGCCCCTGACCTTGTCCAAAAATTGTTTTCTCTCTGGCAGGACCAGAGGATGTGAAAGATGACCCCTATAGCTTGCCCACACATCCAGCAGTTATCATTTGGGAGAAGATGTGCAGCATGTAACACTTTGGGGGGTGCAGAATCAGCAGAGAAGTATCTAATTTTGCAGAAGTCTACTGTTGGGGTCTGTTAGCAGGGTATGTGCCACTCTCCTGCACAAGCTCCATTCTTCATCTGAGATGGGGGTATACAGAGTTGCAGCTCAAATGTGTCTAGCCAAAGATCAGTGATTAGGGGTTTACTTCCTGATAGTAGAGTAGATAGTACCTGCCTTATCTCTGCCTTGGGATAGCCAGGGAGGAAGTGTGGTCTCCCAAATTTGGTGCAGCCTCCTTTAGAGACTTTACTATGGGGCCAGAGAACTCAGTAATTGCAGAAATCTCCTGATTCAGTCTTAGGCAGACCAAATTGATGTTGCAATCCCTGGAAGGAGTGCAGCATGTTGAGACAAGGAGAAATACAATAGAAAAAGTGGCTATTCGATTGTTGCCATAGAGGTCAGGCAATGCTTTCTCTTACCTGCATTGAAGCATTGTTCCATGAGGGGTGAGCCTAGGATAGGTATGGTCCCTACCCAGCTATTTGTCCAAATGCTGCCAGGTAAGAACTGAGCTGTGAATAAGAGGATATAGAGTGGTATTCTTGGGGTGTCACATGAATAAACAGTTGAAGGGTGGCTCACCTCCAGCAACTCATTTCAATGCTCAGCCAGAGGGGCACTGAGCGGATCTGAAAACCACAGGCAGGTTTGAGCTGCCCAGAAAGCCCGTAGTAGCCCTTAAACCAAGGAGGCCCCAGTTTCCTTTGTGCCAATGATTCTGAAGTTTTTGATAGCTGTAGCATTGTCACGCCTTCCCAAAGGAAGCCCTCAAAGGTTACCCATTTGGTCAAACCAGCTGGCTTGAATATGCATAGGGATGTGTGAGATGAGGTGAAACAGTTTTGGTGCAGTGACTTTTTTTAGAGCCTCAGTTTTGCCAACCACGGATAGCTTAAGGATCTTCCAGTAATCTAGTTCCATTTTGAGCTTATTCAGCAATGGGGTAAAGTTAATCTCACAGATTTTACCCACCTGTAGGGTAATCTTAAAGCCAAGGCATTAGATATCGTCTGTAGCCCTCCCAAAAACAGTGACTGGAATGAGTGAGATAGACATGTCTTGTTAATGGCCAGGACCTCCAATTTCCCCCAGTTTATTTGGAATCCAAAGAGCATAGAGAATGTGTGTTAGAGGTACACTGGGGACAGATACTATAGTGAGCATTCTCCAGTGTGACTAGTAAGTTGACTGCATACAGCAGTGTTCTATACTGGGTCTGTCCCACTGTGTGTCCCACTATTTCAGGATGCTGGCAGATGGCCTATGCAAGAAGCTCTATGGCCAACACAAAAAGGAGAGGGGAAGGGGGCATCCTTGCATCATGCCCCATGCTAGGCAGAGGGAGGCACCAGGGTGTCATTGGTGAGCACCTGTGCCCAGGGGTCGGCATACAATGTGAAGATGTATGCTGATAAATTCTCCTAGAATCATATGTAGGTGTGAATCTCGTACAGGTAACCCCACTCCACAGAATCATAGGCCTTCTCAAAGTTAGTGGTGACCTCTGCCTGTGGAGAGGGGGCCTACAGAGCAATGGTGATCAGTTTAAACAGGGTCCACAAATGGTCTGAACTTAGTCTGCCACAGGAAAACCCTACCTGTGAGGGGTGCACTAGGGAGGGCAGAAGGTGGCCAAGCCTGTTGGTTAGTGCCTTAGCATAGATATTGCTATCCATTGAGATCAGTGGGATCAGGTGGTAATTGATGGGTTTGGTGGGATCTTTCCTCTTTATGGAGGACTGTTATTTAGTTGCAGTGGCCATTATGAGGGGAAGGAAGTTGCGTCACTGACTTCCTGGAAGAACTATTGGAACACTGGGCAGATGACTGGTGAAAGTAGCTGATATAATTCAGCTGGAAAGCCATCACACCCTGGAACCTTCTGGGGTTGAGATCCCTCAGGACTTGCTCTATTTCAGCAACTAAGAGTGGTAGTCCAACAAGTCTACCTGCTCTGGCATCATGTGAGGAAGCTTGAGTTCAGAGAGGAAGGAATTTACTGCATGCATATCTGGGAGTGCATAGATTGAAAAAGACAGATATTGTAGCTCTTCATGGCACAGTTGATCTCTGAAGCCTTGGTTCACGGATCCTCGGCTATTATGCAAGGCAACTGTGCTGTTCTGCCTGCTATTTCTGCAGTCAGTAAGCAAAGAGTTTGCAACACTTCTCCCTCCTGCCTAGTACCCTGCTTGAAGTCATAGTATCCAGTGCTGGAATTAGGGGGCTTGCTAGGCTCAGTCCCCTTTGCTCTAAAGTGAGCTCCAAGTAGCTCATGAATCACTGCCATTTACTTATAGTAGGAAGGGAGGCTCAGTTTAATAATATGACACTTAAAGACTCCCAGCTCTCAAAGCTCATAAAGTTTAATTACAGCACTTGTATTGCCAGTTCAGCTTTGCGGGCTGTGGGAACATTGATGTCTGTGCAAAGTTTCAGGATATTTTTGTAGGTATGAGAGTGGGCCCCTGATTTGGGGTCTATTTTAAACTCTGTCTATTTCAGTCTAAGCTGAGCTTCCAGGTCAGCAAGCTCCCTCTCCCTTTCCTTGTGCCTTTTTGAGACATAGCCCAATGATCTGTCCACAAATAGTGGCCTTGAACACTCCCCACAGGGTAGCCACTAAGGTGGCTCATGTATCATTATGATTAAAATACTCATTAATTTTCTGTGTAAGCCAAGGTTGAAGTTGAGGGTCATGAAATAGCAGAGGGTCAAGGCACCAGTTAGGGGAGCGGCAAGTGGGCTGTCCCAGCAGGAGGACCAGATGTTCTGAAGCATGGTCAGAGATAATGAGGTTGGGCAATATTGACTGACAGTACCATGAGTCTGGCCTGATGAGAGGTGAGCCACATGTCAAGATGGCTATAGGAGCCATGGACTGCTGAATAGCAAGTATAATCCCACACTTGTGGATTATGGGCCTTCTAGATGTCAGATAAGACTTGGTCCTGAAGCCATATTGAAATGGCCTGGGTTGCCTTTGTGTGGGATACCTGTTTGCTGTAGTTCCTGTCCACTGAGGGGTCCATAGGGAGGTTAAAGTCCCCACCAATGATGACAGACATCAGAGATTCAATAAATTATGCAATCCTGTCAATCATATCATGAAAGAAACTTGGGAGTCATCATCTGGGTGTACAAGTTGCCCACCATTAGCGGCCAGTAGGGAAAATCAAAAGGGCAAGGCCCATGTGCACTCTATGTTGACCTCTTTCTTATGCAGCTTCCAGAGGAGGGATTTGTAGACCAGGATGGAGACACCTCTCTTCTGGCCACTGCTGCACGATGGATTTTAAGACTCACCCATCCCTGCCATAGTTTGTGGGCCTCTTGGCGGGTGAGCTTGGTCTCTTGATTTAGGGCCAGTTGGGTGTGCAGTGCAGTATGTGAGTCATTACCTGCTTTTTCTTAACCAGGAATTTAATTGCCAGTTATCCCAGCTGTGACAGTGAATATCAGTGAGCGGGGAGGCAGCTGAGAGAAAAACTTAATAGAGGAGTGCTTGAAAAGTAAGCAGGAACTTAACACCATGGCGAGGGAATCCCTAGTATCCCAGAGATGGCAAGTATTTTGGGCATGGCAGGTTCCTGGCCACAGTCTCCAAGACTCTGAAGGGCCATGCCAGTACAGATGGGTTCTAGCAAGGGAATCTGTGACACACCGCTGAGGAAAGTACAACACATAAAACACAGTAACCATGGTCAATACAATTGTAAAGAACTATATAACCTGAGATGTACAGTTAACTTAGGAGGACATCAGGTATGTGGAGCCATACACTGGCAGTATCCCAGGCTCATCTGGTGCTTCCTGAGGGTGGAAAGTAAAACTAAGCACCTAGTAACTCAAAAGTAGACTAGGTAGTCAACTGGAACAAAACAATGAATCATTCACCCCAAAACTTCAATCAAACTTAGAAGGTGGGAGGAGGGATAGGAGACATCCCCAGAAAGGAGTCTGTCGAGGCTCCTTTAGCATCCTAAGGCAGGAGTCATCATGTTTATCCCCACATGGATGTGCCCAGTGTGTGATGAGAAGGAAGGCATGGGGCAGGAGATAAACTGGCCAGTAGGAGAGGCCATGGCCATGAGGCTACTGTTGATGTCCAGGGGTGTACTGAAGAGGGAGGGAGGAGGGAGACAAATGGAGGGAGGAAGGACAAGGAGGAGGGAAAGACTGGGAGGGAGGCAGTTAGGTAGACAGTGCCCTATAGAAGGTATCTCCTGAGTGCTGTCTTGGAGTATTTAAACCTGGTGAGGCATGCCATGGCTGTCACCTGACTGCAAGGAAAATACCAAAGAAGATCATATTGGCATGGGTAATTTTGCAAGGGAGACTCCACGGCTGATGCCCCTAAAACTGAAAGATTGACTGAGTCTGGTCCTCCCACTTCCAGCACAGGCTAGCATGCCTCAGTGGGTAGGGCCTAAGTGACATTGTGACTGGACGCAAATAGCAGCCTTGCAAAGTGCTGTGACATACAAAGATGAGCAATGAACCTCCCTACTAATTAACCTGCGGGTTGTGACATGAGAGGCTGGTAAAACTAGTTATCTCCTATCAAATTCAGGCCAAGTTGAAACTGGGTCCATGCTGTGTACCTCTAGTGTCTAAGGGACTATTAAACAGTAACCAGACAGGTGAAGTTCATTTGTGGAAAAGGGATAGGAAGCAGGGATGGGGAGATTAGGGAAGATGGAGGAAAACACCAGGGAGCATGTGATAGGGAGGGGTGGGGAGTGCACAGAGTGGGACAACTAGAGGCTGACAGAAGTGGGAGTAAGGCAGGTTCAGCTTGTGGAATCCAATCTGGGAACCCACAACTCACGAGATTGCACCTACCCCAGGGATAGTTCCCTGTCTACACACAGTCAGGCAGCCCACCCTCAGGGGCAGGGCTCTAGGGCACCATCAGGATCCTAATGTATAAACTAGCAACCTGAGTGAACCGCTCCCTTGTCATGACACTAACATCAAACATTTTAGCAAACCATGGAGAAAACATGCAAAGAATATCAGTCTGCCAGTTATCAGTCAGTATTGAGATCCTCATAGACCAGGAAGCAGTATGCATAGGGCACACAAGATGTAGAGTGGGGCTGGACAAGCTACAATCAGGACCAAAGCCATTGTTGCAGGTCTGTCCTCAGGAGCATGTACTTACTCAACAGTTGGGGGTGATGATTCAACCTGAGAAAAGGAGGCTGAGTGCTAATGACAGAGAACATGCAGACTAAACTGGGGAAAGATACTCGAAGAGAAAAACAGTACCTTAGGTAAAATGACCCATAAAAAAAGAATAAGAAGCAGTTACTCTAGTGCCAAATGAATCCTTACATCACACACCAAAAGTTTTGTTCATAAACAATATTCTTTTACTCTTTCTTAATATTTCACCAGTCCCAGCGATTCACCAAAAGGCTTCTTCAAAGGAACTATAAATTAAAAATAAAAATACATTTTAACCAATCTTACATTTGTATTTTTGTTCATATATCTATGTTACATTTTACTTAACTGGATTATCAAATACTGCCTTGGCTGTAATTAAATCATTAAATGAATTCAAGTAGAGGTTTTATATTGTTTATATCCTTATAGAAAGAAGAATGAAACAAATATGAAATGTCTACATACTTACTACAGCCTCCTTTGTTCACAATAATAAAATACTCTCTATCACTTTAACTGGCCATGGACTCTCTTGTAATCAAAAACTATTCTTAATGTACAAATCACTGTTTATCACTAAACAAGCTATGCTTTTATTTCTTTACAATGCTAAGATGAACTATGACTACTGAAAACAGGTACACATTCAATACAAATCTTAAAAAGTAAGGAATGGTAAAAACAGTGATTTAAGACTAAGAAATGTTGCTTTTTAATTATTTTACAGTTTGTTTCTGAATGATTGAATACACTTTAAAGTGAGGGTATACATTTTTGAACAAACCTCATCATGACAAAGGAATAACGAGTTATTCTTTAAAAATGTTTAATATGAAAAAAGTTTACATTCTGACTTTTGAATACAACATTGTATGTTCTCTAAAAAAACACAGGAATGTGCAGACGAGGCAGTCCAGACAGCCCGCAGGCCAGTTAAAGTGACAGACAGTATTTTAACATTGTTAACAAAGGAGGCTGTATTAAGTATGTAGACGTTTTATATTTCATATTTATTTCATTTCTGTCTTTCTTTTTCAGATTGAATATACTTTATTCATTAGTGTAACAATGCAGAGTTATAGACATATCAAAAGCATTAAGCATACTTAGGGTTATAAATCAGAACCAGTAATTTGAATTATACATTGTACAATCATTAGTCAACGAAAAATACCTGTCAATTACCCATATCTCTGGAACTAAAGTAGATAGTTATAATATTTTCATTATAGTATAAACTCCACCCCCCTTCCCTCCCCCTGAACCACCTGAGTGTATATCAAAATAATCACATGTTCCAATCAGCATATAAGACTTAAAACTGTAGGTCAGTCAATTATTGAGAATAACATGTATGAGACAAGAAAGGAGAGGGAAAAGGTGCCAGTACAAACAAGACCCTAACCCCCATGTCTTTTACATGGTCAATAGGGTTTGCAGTGGCTCCCAGATATTTTTATACCTGGATAAGTTGCCGATCATATTTGCTACCAGCCACTCAGCTTGTAAGGCAAACAGGATTTCCCTATATCATTCTAGGATGTGAGGAGTATCCTGATCCAACCAATGCTCATGGATAACCTTTTTTTACACATGCTGGAATCAGGGCCATATGAGGTTTCTCGTTGCCAATAAGGGAGCTTGAGAAATCACCCACTATACATATTTCAGGGAGAAATGCATCTGAAAGCCCTGGCAGTGGGTCCAGATGAGTACAAGCAATGTTCCAAAAGGGAATGACCTTCTGGCAGGTCCATAGAATATGGTATAGGGAACTGGGCTCTTGACCACATCTGGAACAAATGTCACTGGAAAGGAGACCCATCTTATGTAACTTCATGGGGGGGTGTAATAGAGATTGTGAATAATCTGGAATTGCATAAGATGGTATCAGTTCCATCTTAGAAACTGATATAGGTGTCTCCAGATGAGAGGCCAGTTCCTGAGAGATGTGATGGGAGGAAGAATCTGGCCCCGACCATGAATCCTGGGGCCTTCATTAACAGCCAAAACTGTTTGTAGAGAATGGTAGTAATATAATACTAGATGGGAAGAAGGAGGAACAGAAGAAATTAAAGGAGAACCACACAGCTAAAGAGACTTTGCTACAAGCCTGTACCAAAAATTGTGTGAGCATATGGGTTATCCGAAATACTTAAAACAAGCTAGGGTAGGCCAATGATATCATTCCCAGTCTCTCTGGAAGGGGAGCAATTTGCCATTCAGAGTTAGATCTTGAATTGTTTCTACTCCCATGTCTGGCCAAAAGCAGCTGGACAGCGTTTGCCCAGCTATATGCAGGTTAGGATTTCCTACCAGAGGCTGGAGAATATTGTGAATTGGGCAAACTTTCAGGAGGGAACAGAGCTGTAAATGGACCTGCAAGGATGCCCCAAGGGGAGTATCCTGTAGAGGGAGTGGTAACCTTTTCCTGGGTAAGAAGGCATTTCTGTCTTTCTTAAAAGCATATGAAACAACATATAAAACCTCTACTTGAATTTATGTATTGATTTAATTACAGCCAAAGCAGTATTTGATAATTCAGTTAAGTAAAAACCTAATATAGATATACGAACAAAAAATACAAATGCAAGATTGGTTAAAATGTATTTTTATTTTGAATTTATACTCCTCCTGAAGAAGCCTTTTGGCAAAATGTTGGGGCTGGCCAAATATCAAGAAAAATGAAAAACAATGTTAATGAACAAACGTTTGGTGTGTGGTGCAAGGATTTCTTTGGCACTAGAGTGACTGCTTACTGTTTTTTGCAATGATTTTCCAGACACTGGTACGCCCACAAAAAACATTTATTCAAATCTAATAGTGATTCCCCAGGACCTCTACATTTTGCTTAAAGTGACCAGTAGGCCAGAACAGAGCTCCTGTGTTTGTGCCTCTTGTCTCCCTCAGCAGATGCACACACACAAATAGAGGAATAGGTCCAGTTATTCAGTGGTAGATCACATGAAGCAGCCATGGGGTTACTAGCATTGAAGTCTGCAATTGAGGGGACAGCACATGCCTCTTCAGTCCCTGAGGATCCAGATGCTGGTAATGGGACTGTGGCCACACAATGATGCCCAGGAGAGTGGCTGTTGTGGCTCTGCTAGAGCTGTGGTCCCAGGTGGAGGCAGCATTGGTGGCTGGTGTAGGGTGCATACGATTCCTGCCCTGGGGATCTGGGCAGGGATATTCAGTGATGATAGTGACTGAAAATGAGTGACTGTAAAACAGTGGATCATTTTCAGTGCTATCATGTTGAGCTACCCTGCAAGGGTAGTGACAGAACATTCAGGGACAGTGACCGGAAAGGGAGGGATAGGAGAGGAAGGGAGGATAGGAAGAGGGTTGTGACAGGGAAGTGAGTTTGCTGCTGCCGAGCCAGTCATGTGGTGTGGTGGTGAAGGTGGCTGGCTCTGGTGCAGTGGGCACTGGGTTCAGGGCTGGACCCGGGACAGATCTTTGCTGCTGCTTGTGGCTTTTTTTCTTCTCGCATTCCAGTGTTGCCTCACAACATGCACCCCCTTGGAGTTGGTAATCCAAAATCAAGGAGGTGCAGGGGGTGCAGTTGGGGTGGCATAGTCCCCCTCTGCATAAACACTCCGTATTTGCCTGATATGTGTTCGCCGGCATGTGTATATCACCAATTTGCTTTTCGGTGATATACACTTTCCATAATAGCGGTCACTGTTTTGCGTTCACTATTATGACATGGAACCCTGAGCAAGGGGAGGCTGTCTACAGTGGAGAATAGTGGTTCAAAAGCAGGAGGCCTTTTGGTCTTTGTCACCATCCTCTGACTTTGGCTGTGGCTCCGAGATCAGAACTGTTGATCTATCTGTTCCTTTTTGCCCTGGGTGCAATTGCAATTATGCCTCATCACCTTGGGTGCCTTGTGCTAGGTGTCATTCTCCCATGGTTGGTAAGCCAAGCAGTCTTGTATCACCAACTGTACTGGTGTACTGCCTCTCTAACAGTTGGGTTGGGCTATGAGTTGATTGGTGCTGAGGCTGAAAGCAGGGTGTGAGAGCTGCAGGATGAGTCTGGTGGATAAAGTTCAGTACGGCTTCAGGGGAATTGAAAGTCATGGGTATTCCACTGTGAACTAAGTGTAGGATGGCAGGGTATCTGAGGGTGAAAGGAATCCCTAGCCAATGTAAGGCTTGATGAGCTTTGGTGTAGGCCCTTCTTTTGTTTGTTGGAACTCAGCAGTAGTTCTGGAAAATCATAATTTTGTGATCCTGCCACTCTAGGGTTCCTAGCTCCCAAGCATATCTAAGAATGTATTTTTTGACTTGAAACTGGATGAACCAGGCCAGGATAGCACTGGGTTTCTGGCCAGATTTGGGATCTAAGGCAAGTGAATGATGTGCCTGCTTGATTTCAATCCAAGGGTTGCTAAGCAGTTTCAGGATGGCAAGGATGACATGGTGCAGAAAGGCAATGATATCCTTCAGTTCGATTTGCTCCAGAAAGCCACCAAAGCGTAGGTTCCTACACCAACCCGGTTCACTAGGTCATCCACCTTCTCATGCAAGGCATGAAGCTGTTTTTCTTGGTCCCTTATGATAGCCTGCAACTCGTGGCACAGACCCTCTGTCTGAGCGATGCAGGTCTCCATGGCTGTCATTCTCATCTCTAGTTTTTGAATGGATTTGGTGTTCTACATTTTAACCATCTTAATTTCTTTTATCGCCTGCAGAAGTTAGCCAAACAAAGTTTCAAGACATTCATCAGAGAGGGATGTCACCATGCTGAGATCCAGGCCATGTGGAAGAGTACTGTGGAGTGGGTGAGACTGTTGGTGGTGCACAAAGCTCTGAGGGAGATCCAATTCAGAAAAAAAAGTACTGATTAATAGCTGACAATGTCTTTAATCAGTGCATTGTGGTAGCAGGTAGCACTGCAGCTGGGGGATGTTGGATGCCTTGGAATTGAGGTCTGGGGTAAAGGAGCTTGCAGATCAGTTGGCATCTTCCACCAGCACAAGCCACACCCTTTTCCCAGACAGGTTGGCTTTAATAAGACCACACACAGTGGTGCAGAAGCTGGAGGAGGAGGAGGAGGAGGTCTGAGCATGAATGAACTGCATGGACCACATCAATGATTTGGTGCAAAAGCAGCATACACATAAATTATGTGCACCAGAATTTCTCCAGACTACCAGAAAAATGTATCAGGCTGCTGTATGCTGCTACAAGGTGCAACTCTGTGCATCTGTCCCACAAGAATCATTCTTGTAAAGTACCTTGGGGAAGTGATAAAAGCACCATATACATAAATACTATGTTTCTCAAATTTTTTTTCAACTGCTAGAATAAATGCTTCAGGCTGCTACATGCTGCTACATGTTACCACCCCATGTGTCTGTCCCACCACTACAGTTCTTCTATCACACTTTAGAGGAAATGGTGCAAAAGCACTAAATCTATATCCATCTATATATATATATATATATATATATATATATATATATGTATATATTATAGTGGCACGTACTGCCACTATAGTTAGGGTTGAGTACCCATTTAAGGTTAAAGTCTGAAATTTTTCAAGTTAATAACTTTGCAACATATGACAGATTTGCCTGACATTTGGCAGGCACAGAGCAGTACCATTGATCTCTGGATCTGTCAAGTTTCATAATGGTCAGATATTCAGTTGTGGAGCTATATAGCGCAATAGAAAGTCATATTTACGCTTTTTTGAGCATTTTTGGCTCATGCCTACAGGTCACACGGTTTGTACGATCAGTACAAAACCTTCAAGGAACATGCAGCTAGGGTCCCTGATGTGCCTTTTGAAATTCAACATCTTTATTGAGTTTAGCATAATAAAATGTGTCTAATAATAAGAACATGAACCAGTACTAATCACAGAG